>OZ024928.1:75880517-77080517 GCA_964017235.1 Sabellastarte sp. h YS-2021 | reverse complement strand
AGGTTTCTATGGCAGTTTATTTCTTGTACAGAAACTCGGCTAATGACGACCTGTGATAGATCTCAGTGTCCTGAATTGATTTCTAACTACGACTTCAACGGTCACGGCCCACGAGTGAAGTGCGTTTACTACAACAATAAATACCTGCTTGTCCCATCATTTAAACTGGAGACAGCAGAAATTATTAGAAATTCGGTTACAAAAGATGCATTCTTTTATGTACCGACTCACCAAGATTTTCAACATCTACTTCAGTTTAATGTACACTGGCAAACCTATCAGTTCAAAGCATTATAAAATTCGGGTTAACGACACCTCTACAGTATCATGCGAGTAGTAAAGAGGCAAATCTCATTCTTCAGTTTCACAGAATAGGAGTTCACCATATACCTAGACCACTGGTTGTTTAGTGTACTTAAAGACACCAGTATTGGGTTCAAACCAAAGAACTCATCCAATTATGCATCAACTGGGCTTCGTGATATCGATTTCCTAGGTTACCACTGCATTTTGGTACCAGGAAATTTCTTTCACCATATACCTAGACTACTGGTGGTTTGTGTACGTAAAAGACACCAGTATTGGGTTCAAACCAAAGAACTCATCCAATTATTCATCAACTGGGCCTCGTTATATCGATTTCCTGGGTGACCACTGCATTTTGGTACCAGGAAGTTTCTTTCTACCTCGAAAAAATTAAATACCTGAGAATCTATTCAAGTCATGGCGATCTCATCACAGTTAACCTCAAGGTTGCTTATATCCCAGGTAGGGATACCAGCATCTTTGGAAAAGACTATACCAATGGGTCAGTTATGTATGTGTGCCTTTCAGTGGTATCTAGAAAAAACTGGCAATATCTCCAGTCACTAGTTGTGAGAATTCCTGTTTCAAATCCTTCTGAAAAAGCATATTCACTGGTGGAAAATGCCAAAAAATGGGAAATAGGATGCCTTTCTATACACAGGTGCACAATTCCCTTATTTTCGTAGATGCATTAAACCAGGGTTGATGATCCCATCTATAAGCATCACAGTTAGTGGCTTTGGACAGTTAAAAATGTATATATTACATTTCAATGTCATACAGCTGAAGGCAGTGTGTTCAGCCCTTAAAAACCTTCAAGACAAATTCCACACAAAAGAATTCTGATAGCATCAGACAACACCACTGTGTTCGGTTATCTGAACAAACAGGGGGGGGGGAGCGTATACCTCCTAGTTTGGCGCAGCTTGGCCTACTGCAATCCTTGAAATATACTCATAACAGACATATTCTTGGTTGCTTAAAGGTCATACTCAACATCATCTCCAGAAGGGATAAAGGTTTGGCGCATCCTGGCCCACTACAATCCTTGAAATATACTCATAAGAGACAGAAATATTCTGGGGTTACTTAAATGTCATGCTCAATGATCTCTACAGAAGTGACAAAAGTAATATGTACAGAATGGTTCTTACTCCCTTTATGGTTCTAGACAACGTGCAAGTTTGGCACAAATCAACAATAGGTGTTTTATGCAGGTATGCTGCATCTTGGCCTACTGCAATCCTTGAAATATTCTCATATGAGCCAGATATATTCAGGGTTGCCTAGATGTCATGACAGCCTCTCCACAAAGAACGAAATAATACAGACAGGAGAGTCTTCATCTTTAATATTCTATTTGATTTACATAGTTTGTCAAATACCAATGGTAGAGATGTTTGCCACCAATATCAGTCATAAACCTCCATTCTATGTTGCCAGTCCCGGATGCAGATGCTCTGAACACATATGAATTAAACATCTTGTTGGAGGTTCTGGACGGCTAGGCCTTTTGTCCTATACCACTTATTCCAAAAAGTCATTGAACAAGTGAACACCAGGTGCAAAATGATTGTAGTGGCCCCTTGGTGGCCCATGATACATTGGCTTTGGGGTCTGGTGAGTCATTCAACCAAACCTCCATTACAGCTACTTCACTGGTCTCAGAAACAGCCATTCAGTCAGAAATACCATCTGAATCTGTTGCATTGGCACCTTCATGCTTGGCACCTTAACACCACTCAGAATCTCTTATATCATTCTCTGGGCAAGGGATAGAGAGATTTAGGGCATCTCAAGGACCCTCATCTTGGAATGCATGAGTCATGATGGGCCATTTTGAGCTCTGGTACCCACAGAATAAAGTGGCCATCTCAGAGCCTACGGTCTCAAATATACCAGATTTTTTGATCCATTTGCTTGCAAAAATCTGAAACCTGTCACTATTGTTGGCTTTGCAGCAGCCATAGCTGATCATTTACATTTTTTGTGCAGGAGTTGAGCCAAAGCCTGCATCTTTATAGGCCTATTGCAAGTGTTATAGAGGGAAGCCCACTGCTAACAGAGGTGCAGCATCAAGGGATTTGCCATTGCTTCTCTTGGTTTTCACAAAAGGCTCCTTATTAACCTTTAAAAGAAGGTCAGTCTAAAGAAGTTTGACTTGCAAGACTGTTGCAATGCCATTGGAAGTGTATTCTGGGACTTTGGCTCCTTCAGACACAAGCCTCATAGGAAGGAGTTTACAGTTCTCCCTCCTACCTACCTTTTCAGCAAGGACCTATTAGCCTCAGTTGGTCTAGATTACCTCCAGTGGTCACTTCAGCTCCAGATCATTCCTGAACTCAAATTGCCTGGACTCTTGATTCGTTGTCCTCTTACAGCACTTAGATCCTTCTTGGACTGGACTACTGCTTGGAGAAAAGGGAAAGTCTCCTTCTCCTGCCTTTTAGCAAGAATCAGTTGGCTTCTGATGGCCCAGATGGCTCAAACCAGTGGTCATTCCAGCTCACAAACCTTTCTTGAACTGATGTTGGACTGATGTTGTGACACTCTGCTCTCTTACAGTGCTTAGTTACTATCAGGACAGTACAAATACTTCAAGGAGGGGAAGAATCTTGCTCATATCTTTTAAGGAAGTCTTGATGGAGATATCTTGAGTTCTGCTATCTCTTCCTGGATCAATCTGGCTGCATGATTAGATTGCCAGTCCTTTAATTTTGATTCTCAGAATCTATACTTTGAGACACATATTAGATCCATTGCTGCCTTTTTAGTTTCCAAGAGTGGGGTCTTACCTGAGCAGATATCAAACTCTTGTTATTGGAAGACCCACAATTCTTTACTACATTCTACTCGAAGATGTAGCTTGGCAATCCCATGACCAGTCCATGAACAAATTGGGCCTTGTGGATTCACCTCAGCATGTAGTCAATTTTTGTGTATTTATACATGTTATTGATATGACTCGCATATTTATGTTCTCTCCAGTTATACAAGTCTTGTGTCACTGACATATGTCTTTCTTGGCTTACATATGGCCCCATATCTGCAGTTTATGCAGTTCAGTTTGCCTGCTTGGAGATATTCTCATTGTCAGATGATGACATCTTGTTTGGGGAGTCATGCAGACATCTCCGGCCAATACCGGGTGATGGTTAATACTGGTATATGATTTGTTGTAAAATTGTCTACAACAGCAACAGCAGCAACAATGACGACCACATCATGGATCTCTTGTTGAGGTTAGCAAATTACTTATCTGTGTTCAAGAAGTAATATATAACCTAAGATGTGGATTATGGAAGCTTATCTTATCCTCTTATCAGTGCTTTATTTGGTGACCCCTTGTCTGTCAATCATCTAACAGTGTGGCCAAAACAAATACCCTCCACCTGTTATGGTTGTATTCAAGCACTTGTGAGGATAAGGTAAGGCTATTTTACGCAATAAAATGTAACAAATTTTATTGTAATTTAACTTTTTACAAGTTAAATACTTACCTTATCCTCACAAGGATAAACCCACCCTACCTCCCCGCATAATTTGTTTTCTGGGGACCAAAAATACAATGAAGATCTCTCGACAATTGCCTGTCGACAATGAGTATGGCGCATGCGCGGACATGCGCAGACAAAGGGGTCACCTCTTGTGACAAGAATATTCCTTAAAAAGTTCTTGTCGGTCGATACGTTTTTGCTCCACAAAACCAAACAAGCACTTGTGAGGATAAGGTAAGTATTTAACTTGTAAAAAGTTAAATTACAATAAAATTTGTTGCAATTTATTACATGTCCAGTTTTATTTTGTATTGTTATGCAAAGTGCCTCAGATAAACCACAAAAATACTTCTGCCATTGTGTATAATTCTAACGGGTCCATCTGATGAAAGAAAAATGTGAATATGTATTTTCCTTGTCATTCTGATTACACATTTCTTCAAGGATATAACTTTATTATCCACCACGCGACGTATTTTCCCTAAATACGGGGAAATACAGACCGGGATTAGAGACGTCACGACTCCAAATATTTCATGTCGACTAATCAGTAAGTACTATTCGTCTCGACAACGAATAACCGTCGAATTAAAATAACATCCCAAAATCTTCAGTTTCATATTGTAAAAAGCACTGAAAACGATAAATATGTTAAATAAAATGAAAATATATGTTTGTAACCTGTAAAAATGAATAAATTTGCTGTTTTCCTGCGACTTTTGCTTCGTTTATTTCAGACAGGAAGTGGGCGATATAAGAGATTTATGGTACTTCTGGCTTTACGTGAATGCATAAACAGTAAAGAAAACGTGGCTGTTTTTGGATTTTAACTTATTTTATGTTACAATATGGATATATTTGATGGATTCAGACCTTCTGCCATCTTTTACTACATTAAGCGATTATTCTTACTTTAAAATATGAAACCGGAAAATATCACTATTCTAACCGTTGTCGATTATTCGGTTAGTCGTGACGTCCCTAACCGGGATGTATTTTTTTTGTATACACCGGCGCCCCGGTACTATGGATATTGAGTTTGATTAGCTTCCGGTTTTTAAACAATATCTCGGAAAGTATGTAACTTACAAATATGTATAATATATCATTAGAAAGGTGTTATTCCAGCGCTTCTGCTCATGTATGTTGCATAAAAATCCATGCAGAAATGACTGAGATATAGCAAGGTAAAGATTGAAGTTTTGTATTCAGTGTTGCTCATGCTTTTTGACGGTCTGTTTCACGTTTTCTCATTAAATATTCATATCATTTGACCCATAAATCGCACAAAATGGTGGATAATAAAAGTAAAACATCCCTCATCAGACATATGCAGAAAAAATATATCACTCATGAAGATTAACAATATAATACTCATGCTACGCACTCATATAATATTGTTATCTTCATTCGTGATATATTTTGTCTGTATATGTCATTCGGGACGTTTTCCTATTATACACTGCCAATGGATCCATATAGTGTGATATTATGCCTGACAAGTATATCCCATTGAAAAAAAACATTGTGGTCTACCAGTTATATTATTTAAACAAATAATAACTGACGGTCCTGGTAAAACAAATACCATTTCTTTGAATAAAATTGACTTGTTCAATTAATTCACAGATACTGGTGGTTATGACAAATATTGTTTAACTATGGAAGTTTGTGGCATATTCCATTTCCTGTTCAAATACTTTATGTCAACCATGTGTGTCATTCTTGCTCATCTCCTTTCACATCCATTAAATTGGAAGGAGGTCAGACTAACTTTCACTGAATAAATTGTAACACTTAATAACATGTAAAGCCGTTAAACATTTTGAAAATCTTGTGACATAAATTCTTTGTTATAAAATATCTGACATAATTAATGGCCAATATTCAAGTGATCCTAAAGGAAGACATAAACAAGTTGTTGCTTATATGATAGTACATTAAGTAACACTCTAATTATACAAGAAACCCCACAAAATTTAGCATCCAAACTGATGGACATTTTTTCTTTACTACCTGTATTTAAATTTGTTCTAGTATAGCTTTGTTCTAAAGTTGGTAGCTATTTCTATAGGGTGTTATGTACATAGGCCTGTTGACAATTGTAATTGGTACAAAAATGTACAACAAATTTGAGTCCACTAAAACTTGGACACAGAAAATTATTCCATTAGAGAATATGAAATTGTAGAAATTTCTCATTCATAAAATTTTGAAACTCAGTTATTATCATAAGCCTCTCAGTAAAGTGTAACTGTAGCGGTCTTTCTGTATACCACTGCATAGTTTAAGTCTGTGTTACAATGTCAAGTGTATTTGTTGCTTCATCTGAAGTACACATCTACATCAGATAGCAGCAGACCTTGAGTAGGTTATCAGTGCCAAGAGGTTATTCTGTTGTCACAAATAGCACAAGTATGATATGTTGTGGTCACTGGTTCCTGTTTGCCAGGATCAAACCACTTGAGACCACTTTGTATAGCCACTGAACCACAAATTGGTCCTCATTTTGTTTATTGACTAAACAGTTCACCTTACAAGATGGCTTGTTCCTGCCAGATGATACCAAAAGGAAGATAGTCAAACTGATTCTTGGTCTACTTTCTTTGAAGTATGTAAGGTAGAATAATTAAGATCGTATCAATGGGAAAATGGAGACTGTGGTTACAAAATAATAAAAAAAACCCAGTTCCTGGTCATGGAAAGGTGGAGGTGTAAACAAATGTCTACTGAAGCAGCGGATTCATCTGTGGGTATGATAATAATAGTAGGATTTATATAGTGCAAAATTGATACAAATCCTCTAATGTGCTTGAGTCCAAGAAGGGAGAGTCCAGGGACAGGCATGGGTCGACATCTAAAAAGCGCCCGCCAGGGTATAACTAAGGTGGGGGGTATGCCAGCCTAAACAAGTAGGTCTTTAGCTGGCTTCTGAAACCATCTATTGTTTGAAAGACTCTCTTGATGACCAAAATAAGTTGATATTTTAGGTGCACAATATGGAGATATAGAATTTACTGTATTACTGTATTGACAAATTTTATATTTATTTACATGGGTTACATGTGCATCACACGGCAAACACTCCCCTCTTCTTTTTGATGAAGGTTTTTCAAATTATTCATGGTACCACAGTGCCCTCATATAAAGCAAATATGTTTTATATGAATACATTATGTCAACGGTAATACATGTAATGCTGTAGGCATAGGGTCTTCATATTTCAGCACTTACAGCTACATTAATTGAAAATACTGATATCTGTCATTCCTATAAATTGTTGTAATATAACCCATTGGGTGACCTATGCCTTTGGACTATTGATCATTTGACGTGCCTGAATGAGTTTAGGTTTGTAGAATAATAAACTTTATAGAGCCTCTTAAAAATTATTTCATGCTCCCGTGGTACTTGTTTCAAGGTTTTGAGTAGCTTGCTTTAGATTCATTTAGAATGATTCTTTGCAACAAAATGATCATACAGCCTTGTATAAATTTGTTTCTCATTTAGGTCATTGATATTAAGATAGTATTTTTGTACTTGTGTGAAGCATCCATTATAACTAGAGGAAGTACTCTTATCTCACATAAATACATTGTGTATTTTAGGGCCTGAGTGAAGCACCAAGTAGCCCCAGAGGAAGCAGTAAATCCAGCACTCTTGAGAGTAAATCCCACAGTCTGGAAAGCCTACAAGATCTCTCAGCATGTCACGGTACACTGCCTCCCTTCAATGGACCAGTGAGTCCAAAGAGTCCGTCCTGCAAGCGGAATAGTGGCCAGTATTTCATGGATATGAGGGAATCTGGAGAAAATGGGGATTTAGGATGCAAGGCAGCCAGAAGAGCTAGTCGTGTGGGATCTGAGGACTTACTGGTGGCTGAAAAAGTCACAGCATCTGACAAACAAAAACAAGAGAAATCGGATGCAAGTCACGTCCAGTCTGCTGCCTCTGCTGCTGATAAAGAAGGTTCTCCATTGAGGCGAGGAGAGAGTTACAGAAAGGCCTATGAACTGAACCGTCTGGATTCTGTGAAGTTAGCACACAGGAGGTTGAGTAGGAGCAGTGATGGAGAGGATGTAGGTGAAAAGAAGGAAGGACATATGGATGTAGCTGTAGACCAGCTGGATGATGGTTATGTAGGAGTAATGTATGATCAGCATGGTGTAACTCTTCCCATAGTGGGAGAATCCTCCACAGATGATCCGGATTATGTGAGAATTAACTTACCAGATCCCGGAGAATCAACAACAGATCCCAATGAGGACCATACAGAACCACCCAACCATGAAATAGTTTCTCAACTGGGTGCTCAAGTTATAGCAAATAGTCATACAGAGAAACATGATAAGAGATTAATACCTAAAGGTGCTATATCCTATGTGAGTAAACATGGTGCTTTAGTTGTGAAAAACTCCAGGTTTTTTGAAGAAAGCTCATCATCAAAGTTAATGTCACCAGTATCTGCTTCTAGTCATGATGATACAGCAGGAGGTATAACTGTTGAGCCTGATATTTCATCTCCAAGGAAATTTAACAGCCCCTTCTGTAACAATTCATTGCAATATTCTGGTCACTGTGATAATGGACATTTTCCAGACAATAAGACAGTGGGAAGGACTTCTTCATTGGAGCATGTTCTTGCCAACTCATACATTACCAGTACACCAGTCACAGTCAATACATGTTTCAGTGTTCACAGCAGTCCATTGCACACAGCCAGGACTGGTCTCTCTTCTTCTGTATATTCTGTGAGTAATGTTGGCTCACCAGTGAGAATGTCTAGCGATCTGAAGAATGGTATCTCACAGTCTAAGCTGGAGGTGTCTCACAACATGGATACTTCTGACCCCTGGATCTTAAGGGCAGAAGCACTGAGGCCCTGCAATAGTGCCAACTGCAGGAAAAAACTCTCACAGCCTGTGCTCAGACAGCATAGTATGAGTGCAGTCGATGCACGGAATAGAATTAAGCAGAAGAAAAGGATATCGAAACTTTATAGGTCCAATTCATGTGCCTCTCTTGATGAGAATAATTGTGAGACAACAGAAAAACGTAATAAAGAAAGGCCACATTCCAGTCATAAGAGAGTGTCTTCAGATACCAGTACACTTGTGTTTGCTAACAAGAGTGCCTTTCTTGCCTCCGACTATCCTCATGTTATCAAATATAGCCCTGAAATACAGAGGACTGTTGCCAGATTAGGCACACCCCCTCGTGAAATGGGTCCAGACCACTTGCTAGAAGAAATAGGTGAATGCCGTAATAAGGGGAAAGTAGTGACACGTTATGCAACCCCACCTAGGGAAGTGATGGATGCAGAATTATTGCAGGAGGGTACTGTGTTTGAAAACAATTACACCTGTGCCTTGGAAAAAGAAATTCTAGAAAACTTAAGACAGAATGTACAGGATAGTAGTATCACATCAAGTGAACCAGATAAGATATCACCATCTAGATCAAGAAGTAGTTCTGGATTTCTGCCACAAATTAGTAAATTACTGAAGTCAGTGGGTAACACCCCTAGTACTAGTCCTCTGGTCACGGGTCATAGTGAGAAGAGTGATCACAATAAAGAAATGTGGGAAGCACTGCAGAAACATGCCCACAAATCAAGTTCTCCAGATACCAGTACCACACCAGTCCTTACTCAATCTGCTGTAGCACAGGGTGCATCAATCTTGTCGTCCCCTATATCTAGACCAGGAAGTTTCCATGGTGGTGCTTCACATATTTCTGTCACACCACTTGCCCATAGTACTCCTGGAACACAGACTCCTCTTTCATGTACGTCTTCCACAGTTTTGACCAATGATAGCATCGTAGATTCCCTGAAAAATGCTGTCATCAGCTTTACATCTAAAATTACCCGTAGGAATCCAAGGAGTGTTGAAGCCAGTCCTGTTAGGCTTGCCCCAAGAAGAGCTAGGTCTCTGGGTGCCGAAGAGGATGCACGGATAAGGCCTGGCAAGGATGTATTAGCAGTGAACCAACAGAAGCCACCAAAATCAACCAGAGAAATAAGCAAAGAAAAGAAAGAAGTAAAGAGAAACAAATTTGTGTACCATCTAGCCAGAGCATACAGTGAAAGGATCAAAAAGAACAAAATTGAAACAGACATGGTAAAAGGTCTCCCAAGTTCTTATATACAAACTGGTTCCAAACTCTCTTTAGCAACAGTAGATGTTCCACCATACTTATCAGCATCAGATATAAAGACTGTTGGTGAACGAATGGCACATTCAAAGCCTAATATATTGGGAACATATACCTTGAGAAAGCATAGCGGTTTCAAACGCAATCCAGTGGAAAGCAGTATGGATATCCATGTGGATTCGGAACTAGAATCAGTGGAGACCAGCAGTGGAGAGGGTGGAACAATTACAGGAGATAATAGAGGGGATGATAAATGTGCAAGCTCCAAACTCCACATGAAAATGCCTTTTCTACCATCAGATGCCATGGACATAAGCCATGGTAGTGAGTCTGATTTGAATGAAGAGACCGTGTCCCTGGACTGTTACTATGAGAGAGAGTTGAATGATGCACTGGGACAGTTGGAGGAAGGTTGCAGAGACTCTGCTATTTATAGTGATGATGGAGCTGTTAATAATCAAGGTTTAGACTGTGCTGCTCCTGGTACATCCACTGGTAAAAGTGGTCTAGTTGAAATCAGAAGTTCTCTGTGCATGGCAGGAAAGAAAAGTGAGATAAAACCATCAGAGAAGTCCCAAGGGGTGAAAGATATTGTAAAAAGTCTTGAAGCAGCATCAAAAGGATCCACATCAATCCCAACATCTCCAGTCTCCGAACCTTCTGTATGCTTTTCCAGAAAAAACAGCAGTCCATTACAGATGAATGCTGATGACCTTAGATCTGTGAAGATGTCTCCATTAAGTGTTCATCGTCATCGTGTCAGGGAGTTACATGAAGTGGCCATGTTCAGCAGGATCCGCCAAAATAGTTTTGATGATCTGGATGAGGATGAAACTGAGAAGAAACCTGTGACAAGTGACTGTAAGGATGAATCAATAAGTGGGGAATCTGAAGGTTCCACTGAGGAAGATCTAACCAAACCGAAGATTGGGTGGGTTAAACAGGTTGTGAGCCAGATACAGGGCGCTTCTGTGTGTTCATAGTTAACATTAGGTATTTGCACCTCTGTTTCCTTTATTTGTGTTAACATTTACCTGTGCTGACTTGGGTAAAATCAGAATCTTGGTGACAAAGGATATTTGTGCAAAAAAAATATTTGTTTTACTGAGAGAAATTGTTTATATTTCATAAAATCTTATAAATCTGTAGATGTATAACAAATGCAATTTCTGACTTGTAAATTTTTTGTTTTACTACTATTTTAATTATCAGAAAATACTTTACTTTAAAATTACAAGTAAGAATCCAAAAAGTTACTACATAGTTTATTTCGTCACCATAACACTCTAACATACAACCGGTGGAAATTAGAAGGACTTTTTGTTTCTGATTTTAACCATCATTTATTGTACTGAAGTAGACTTTGCTTACAACTAGTTTGGGGGTAATGATATTTGGTTCTCAAGTTCTTACATATTTTCATAAAAATTTGGATTGGTGAAATTATGTTGAGTGATTTCGTCTAAATAACTTTTTTTTATTTTTAATCATTATGAAGGAAAGAAAGATTTGTAGTTATTAATATTGTAAATATCTAATCTGCAATTAAATACAGGTGTCTATTTATTGAAACTAGTCCAGAGTCTACTTTACTTATGTTTTGATTTAAACTTTTGTGTTTTCTGTTTTACTCCTAATATTTTTTTTGTGCTTTTTCTTAAATGTTCTTACAACATCACTGGGACAAACTTTCATTTCTAGCCATGTGTCTGGGTTATATTTCTGTTCAGATTTTTTTTTGCTCATGATCATTAAATAATGTCTCATAGCTTGCACTTGCACTTTTACTGCATACTTGTTTTAAGAAAATTCAGCAATTGATACAAGTTTATACCATTACTCCATAAATGTGTCAAGTTGAAATTTTGTTCATGGGATGACTCAGTCGTAAGCTTTATCACACAGATGCTCTTTTGAGGTAAGGGTTTAGTTCAGTCCCAGTTAAAATATCAAGATGAACCCAGAGCGCAGCATAAGTGTCAGAGCTATAAGCTCATAGTGCAGTTTTCCTAGGCCATATCTCGGGAATTATGGTATAAGAGATAAGAAGGTTACTTCAGATCACACTTTGCCCTTTATTATGGGTCTTGCTAATTTATTCCTCAGGTTGTCATTGTTTTGGTACATTTAGCAATAGAATCATCTTGAAGACCTATGTCCATATTAGATAATCAATATTTTAATTGCTGTATAAAAGTGTTTAAATGTTGGTGTGGGTTGCATGTTGGTTTTAATAGTTGATAGCTGTGAAACTGTTTTGAAGGTAAATGTTAGATATAAATGTAGAATCTCAGCTCACCCTGAAGATAGTTTTCAGAATTTAAAAAATGTATCGCAGAGAAATAATTTTTATGAATATATTTGTAAAAAATAAAGTTTTATAATCCTCATATGTTGTTCAAGTTTGTCATTCATTTTCTTGTTGAATAATAAACTATTAATGCTTTAATTTATAAAATAATCCAAAGTTGATTGAAAATTGACTTTTGCTAGAACATTAATTATATTTCTTTTTTAACAAATCTTGTAAACATTGAATTTTTCTTTGAGTTTGGATAACAGAGTGCACAAGAATTGCACCAGTTTTAGTATATCTCAGTTAGAACTGATTGAATTTTTTGGTGGTAAAAAGTTTATGTACTGTGTATATTTTATATCAACTGAAATTAAAATCTTGTATATATTACTTTAGAAGATCAAATCTAAAAAAAATTCAATCTTATGTAGTGCATATTTCATTTTTCTCCCATAACAGACTCATAGCTTTCAATTTCTCTTTTTACATTATTGTTTTTATTCTTAGGTAGCAACTTGAAACATGTATGTCTGTTTTTCAGTGAGCCATGAAATGGCCAAGGATACGATTCAGAAAGAGCAGAAACAAGCCAAAATAGTGGAAAATTACCCTTACAGTTAGAAAAACCTCAATCTCACAAAGAACAGTGTTACATCTCACAATGTACCAGTGTCAAGCATAATATGGAACACAGAAACAATCCAGTATACTGTCAATAACTACAGTTATTTTTGTAGTGATGTAGCAGTAAAATTATTTTATACTTTGTATATTCTTGAAGAAAATAAGTTTTTTTAGTTAGTCTTTTTTTAATCAATAGATAAAGATAGATTGTGAGTGTAGATTAAGTGATAGTTTATAATCACAATCTAGATGAAGTGATAGTTTATCTGCTTATAAAGACTGCCTGGTGAGAAATGAAACTTAGAATTGATTGTCTTTTGATAGTATGTTTAAAGTATGTTTCCATAGGCAATGGAAACTACAGAGTAAGGTTATGTTCCAGTGATAGACGCTTTACAAAATAAGAGACATATTTTAGTAGAACACTAGATTGTGGCCACCCAATTGATAACAAGTTTCTTGCTTATCCCAAATGTTTTACTGTAAAATTGTATTTATGTAAATGAACAGTGATTAAGCAACACTAGAAAAGGAATGGTTATTGGTTTTCAATAAACCCTGCCAACATGGTATTTTATAATTTGCATATCTCCCATAATATGAGGCCTATCAAAGTGATTTTGGGCAGTAATGTGAAACTGAATTGATTTATTTAGAACTATTCACACATTGGTTTTTGTCCCACTTTTTGCCTTTCAAGGTCAATTTTGTGACCCTAAATGGATCAGATTTTCACTTACTGCTTAATATATCTTAGTATTATTATAACTAGAGATTTGGGATGTATTGGGCAGTAACAGGAGACTAGGGCCTGAGGGATTTCCAAAACCCTGTTATCATTGAAACATATTGAGAGGTAATCCCTTGCATGGCCTGGCATAGGCAAACTGCCCTTCAAACTATTCATACATTTTACAAACCTTTTTACAAATGTTTTTCTTTACTATTACTATTTCACCATTTTACACTTCATTTCCTGTGGGATGCTTCATTTTTGCAATAATAAGAAAACTTTTTTTGTAGTTTTTTTTAATCTAATGCTCATTAAATCATGCAGTACAAATTCAGTTGGTGTTGCTTTTAAAGAAACAAAATGGTTTATTTACATTAAAAATGACAAATATTTTATGGTGCTTCATGCTTTAAATTTTTATACCAGTACACTAGTTTTTTTTTCCTAGTACATTCTGATGGAAAAAAATTATTGTGAGATTTTGAGTGTACAGATGTATGAAACAAGTTTGTAAAAATTTATTGTTTTCAAATATTATTGAACCATAAATACACTTAGAAAGTGTCAAAGTGGCACATGTTTAAAACATATTTGTCTTTTAGAGAAAAGTATCCCAGTCCATCCAGGTGGTCAGTGTGTGATCTGCTTTCATGTTTAACACACAAAAATTTTGATTTTCATACTTTGTTCGTGTAGGCTTTATCTTTTATACATTATACATATAATAGATCTGTTGCAGTTAGTTTAGTGTAATTAGGCCTAGAGTAAGAAATCTAAAATTCGCCACATATCTGCAATTCGCCACATGTGAAAATACTAATAAAATAAATGAATTGTGGTGAGATTTGTTGAATGTATAGTAAATTAAGGCTTTTTGAACTGAAAAATACCAATTTTTAGACAAAAACATCATTTTCTTCATAAAATTAACTAAGGTTTTAGAGGTGGCGAATTTTAGATTCCTGGCGAATTTTAGATTTCTTACTCTATATTCAATGCAATTAAAATATAATGCCTCGCCAAATTTATCAGTTTTGCCTAAGTAGCAGCCGCGGTAGATAAAAATAGTATAGACACAAGTCAGGATGTCTTTGCAGTGTTTATACTTTTTGTTATAATGTATTTTTATAATAATTGCATGAAATTTAGTTTTGATACAGAAGTTAAAATATTATAAATTATTTATATAAAGTGGGTTTTCACTTAATTATTATTATATACTTACACATGCAACTAATTGTTTACTCAAATAGATTCTTAGAGAGCTGTGAGCCGATTCATGCAATGTAGGAGAATATTCATAATAAATCTTGTTTGTGTAGCTGTTTTGTTAAGTGTAATTTTTTAAAGTTATGAATGTCTGTCAAGAAACAGTGTTTCATACATTCTTATTAGTGTTTTATATATTCATATGATAAAGTTGTTATAGATTTCTATCATGTTTAGAATCAGTTAATTTAGTAATAATGATAGTGACAGCGGTTTTCCCTTATATTTCATAAAAATTATTTTGTGCTTTTTTTCTCTCTTGTAAGCAATACAGATTTAAATCACGTGCGTTGCTTTTTTCTTTCTTTTTTTGCCAAATCCACGGGTGAGAATAGGTGTTGGCATTTATTTTATTGGGGATGGAAAAATCTTATATAAAACATAGAGTCAAAGGAACTGTGGCTATGTATTGGGGTTGTTAGGCGGGTTGCGTGTAACCAACCCCGCCTATTAGATTGTGTCCAACATCCGTCTGTCTGTCCGTCAACAGAAAATGCTTTTTCCAATTGAATTCAAACTTGTCAGGGAGATAGATCACCATCATAGCTAAGTTGCTTTCGAAATTGGTATAATCTTGTCCATTCGTTTGTCCATTTATAGCATAGATACAATTATGTAACCTGGATTACAAGTTTTACACATTTACCTTAACTGGGTGACCTAACATTTCTTTCCTTGTTTCTAAATTTAATTACAGCAGTCGCTAACCTTATTGCTGCCTGCGCAACCCACCTTTTGGGGCATCTCTGACCCTCTTGTTTTCTTATCTTCTTGCCTTTATCGTTTGCAGTTAATTCACAAATACACAATTATCAAACAGCATTGGAAGCCTCAGGATCCAAGTGATTACTAAATTTTTTTTTCAATCACTTGACTTTCCTCTCTGTGGTCATACATTCAGATCCATTGTATCATAAAATACTCTGTCCTGATATGAACTAAATATAAAGCATAAAATATCATAAAACCTCTACTTTGAATCGCAAATGGATTGGGAGGCAAGCTTCTCTGGGACTGAAATTAGCCTCATTCTGAAAAACAAGATGGCTGCCGCGGGCATTTCTTTGAAAATTATCTACCTTTTTCTACTGGCTGGTTTTTATAGGTAGAAGGTTGAATCTCTTCATAGGTGATATGTATAACACATATACATATCCTCTACAACCTTGCAGACATTTGGCCTTGAAGCCCTTAATCCAAGATCATCCACAGAGTGCCAAAGTACCCCACATAGTGGACTTTAAAAGTGCCTATATCTCCCTTATTATTGGTACTAGAGGTTTGCAATGTGAAACCAACTTATAGGAAATCATGGGCTCGGAATCTTTTGATGTGGTCACATTTGATCTTGGGCCCCTCCTTCAAGGTCAAACAAGGATAGCCAAACTTAAAAGTGCTTATAACTCGCCTATTATTGGTCCTAGAAGTTTGGGATGTGAAAGCAACCTATGACAAATCATGGGCTGCGAATCTTCTGGTGTGGTCATATTTGACCTTGGGCCCCTCCTTCGAGGTCAAACAAGGATAGTGAAACTTAAAAGTGCCTGTAACTTGTGTTATTGGTCCTAGAGCTTTGGGATGGTATACCAACCTATAGGAAATCATGGGCTGGGAATCTTTTGGTGTGGTCGGATTTGACCTTGGGTCCCTCCTTCAAGGTCAAACAAGGATAGCCAAACTTAAAAGTGCTTATAATTCACTTATTATTGGTCCTACAGGTTTGGGATGGTAAACCAACCTATAGGAAATCATGGGCTGTGAATTTTTTGGTGTGGTCAGATTTGACCTTGGGGACATCTGTCCACTGTTTCACTAAAGTCTGGACATTATAGATGTACACACAACACTTAAATGACAATGTTTTAAAAAATGCAAAAAAAAAAAAAAAATGACACATAAACAATCTCCTTTACTTCAAATAATTTCTTGTTTGCTGCCAGTTGTTTACATTCTATGAAAGTCTTCCCTGTGTTATTTGCTAATCACACACTTTTGGCTTTTTATGTCAGCTGACTTGTCAGTCAGCTGACATTATGTCGTCACTCTGCGGCGTGGGCATACGCGTCCGCGTGAACAACTTCTCCTCCAAAACTACAAGGCCTAGAGACGTGCTGTTTTTTTTTAAAGATACCTTATCTATCGAGGATGAAAAATTGTTCAAGGCATGCAAATCTGTCTGTTCGTCTGTTTGCTAGAGACATTACAAGGGGGGTACCCCCACCAAAAGTGTGAAAATTTCAACACTTAATCACAATTTTCTCAGTGACTATTGCAGGGATTTCTCTCATATCTTGCATATATGTACTAGGCCAGAGGTAGATTCTCTTGTGTGAGTATGAGACCTGGATCTGTCTTACTTTTTTTTTAATAAATTTTTTAATAATTTTTAATGCATTAAAATTCATGAAATCATGCACAAAATCATTTATAACTTGAAAAGTGTTGCATTTGGAGCATTTTGTTAAAATATGTTATTCAGCTACTTTTTTCATAGCTACAATATGGTGAGTAAGTTGGGTGCCTGTCTCAATAGCTAAGTGAATAATAGCTACTTTTGGGCTTTTCAGTAACTTCCGTTGTGAGTAAAATCACTTATAACTTAAAAACTATTGCATTTAGAGAATTTCGTATAAATATGTTATTCAGCTACTTTTGGGTCAGCTATAACATAGTAAAATTTTAGACCTGTAGCTCATGGCATAGCTGAGTAATAGCTACTTTTAGGTTATCACTGTTGAGTAAATCGCTTATAACTTGAAAACTATTGCATTTAGAGAATTTCGTATAAATATGTTATTCAGCTACTTTTGGGTCAGCTATAACATAGTAAAATTTCAGACCTGTAGCTCATGGCATAGCTGAGTAATAGCTACTTTTAGGTTATCACTGTTGAGTAAATCGCTTATAACTTGGAAACTATTGCATTTACAGTATTTTGTTTCATATGTTATTCACCTATTTTGGGATCAGCTATAACATAGTGAAGTTTCAGATCTGTGGCTCATTGCATAGCTGAGTAATAGCTACTTTGAAGTTCTCACTATTGAGTAAATCACTTGTAACTTAAAACCTATTACATTTAGAGAATTTCCTATAAATATGTTATTCAGCTACTTTTGGGCCAGCTATAAGATAGTGAAATTTCAGATCTGTAGGTCATGGCATAGCTGAGTAATAGCTACTTTAAAGTTCTCACTATTGAGTAAATCAGTTGTAATTGGAAAACTATTGCATTTAGAGAATTTCGTATAAATATGTCATTCAGCTACTTTTGGGTCAGCTATAACATAGTAAAATTTCAGACCTGTAGCTCATGGCATAGCTGAGTAATAGCTACTTTTAGGTCATCACTATTGAGTAAATCAGTTGTAACTTCAAAACTATTGCATTTACAGTATTTTGCTTAAATATGTTGTTCACCTACTTTTGGGTCAGCTATAACATAGTGAAATTTCAGACCTGTAGCTCATTGCATAGCTGAGTAATAACTACTTTGAGGTTCTCACTATTGAGTAAATCAGTTGTAATTGCAAAACTATTGCATTTAGAGAATTTAGTATAAATATGTTATTCAGCTACTTTTGGGTCAGCTATAACATAGTAAAATTTCAGACCTGTAGCTCATGGCATAGCTGAGTAATAGCTACTTTTAGGTTATAACTGTTGAGTAAATCACTTATAACTTGGAAACTATTGCATTTAGAGTATTTTGTTGCAATATGTTATTCACCTATTTTGGGGTCAGCTATAACATAGTGAAGTTCCAGACCTGTGGCTCATTGCATAGCTGAGTAATAGCTACTTTGAAGTTCTCACTGTTGAGTAAATCAGTTGTAATTGGAAAACTATTGCCTTTACAGAAATTTGTGCAAATATGTTATTCAGCTACTTTTGGGTCAGCTATAACATAGTGAAATTACAGACCTGTAGCTCATGGCACAACTGAGCAATAGCTATTCTCAGGCACTGACTGTTGAGTAAATCGGCTATAACTTGAAAAATATTGCATTTGGAGTATTTTGTTAAAATATATTGTTCACCTACTTTTGGGTTAGCTATAACATAGTGAAATTACAGACCTATAGCTCATGGCATAGCGGAGCAATAGCTATTTTCAGGTTCTCACTATTGAGTAAATCAGTTGTAACTTGAAAACTATTGCATTTACAGTATTTTGCTTAAATATGTTGTTCACCTACTTTTAGGTCAGCTATAACAGAGCAAAAATTCAGACATGTAGCTCATTGCATAGCTGAGTAATAGTTACTTTGAGGTTCTCACTCTTGAGTAAATCAGTTGTAACTTGAAAACTATTACATTTAGAGTATTTTGTTAAATATGTTATTCACAGACGTTTTGGTCAGCTATAACACAGTGAAATTGCAGACCTCTATGTCATGGCATAGCTGAGCAATAGCTACTTTCACGTTCTCACTGTTGAGTAAATCATTGTATCCAACCTGTAGGAAATCATGGGCTGGGAATCTGTTAATATGGTCCGATTTGACCTTGGAACCCTCCTTCAAGGTCAAATGAGGATAGCCAAACATAAAAGTGCTTATAACTCGCTTATTATTGGTCCTAGAGGTTTGGAATGAAAACCAACCTATAGAAAATCATGAGCTGGGAATTTTTTGGTGTGGTCGGATTTCACCTTGGACCCCTCCTTCAAGGTCAAATGAGGATAGCCAAACTTAAAAGTGCTTATAACTCGCTTATTATTGGTCCTAGAGGTTTGGAATGGAAAACCAACCTATAGAAAATCATGGGCTGGGAATCTTTTGGTGTGGTCGGATTTCACCTTAGACCCCTCCTTCCAGGTCAAACGAAGATAGCCAAACTTAAAGTGCTTATAACTTGCGTATTATTGGTCTTGGAGGTTTGGGATGGTAAACCAACATATAGGAAATCATGGGCTGGGATTCTTTTGGTGTGGTCAGATTTGACCTGGGACCCCTCCTTCAAGGTCAATTGAGGATAGCCAAACTTACAATTGCTTATAACTCGCTTATTATTGGTCCTACAGGTTTGGGATGGTAAACAAGCTACAGGAAATCATGGGCTGGGAATTTTTTTGTGTGGTCGGATTTGACCTTAGACCCCTCTGTCAAGGTCAAACAAGGATAGCCAAACTTAAAAAGTGCCTATGACTCACTTATTATTGGTCCGAGGTTTGGGATGGTAAACCATCCTAAATTCTTTGGCTGGGAATCTTTTGGTATGGTCAGATTTGACCTTTGGATCCCTTCTTCATGGTCGAACGAGGATATTGCATTTATAGTATTTCTTAAAATATTTTTAACCTACTTTTTACACTTAAACAATTACCTTGTTACTTTATTTTATAATACCATTTGCAGGGCACAACTTTTTTGTCCTTTTCTTCTGTCAGCTTCAGAATATCTTTTGAACATGCTGTTCAGTTACCATTTACTGTATTTCTGTACAGCCCTTTCCCTGATAATTATGCTTTCCTCTCATTATCACCATCACAAATCAAAAACATTCAGTCAGCTGACACAGTGCCCGTTCACGGGCACTCTCCTCTTGTCTGAATGAATACTCCTATGATAAGTATTTACCTACTGATAAATTGTGCCATAAATTCAGATTTGAGAAGTGATATCTTCTGTGTAAATGGCTAAAGACACAGCACACATCTTATTCTACTAATATGATACATATTACAATCACATTAACAGTGTTTTTGGTTTGTGTTTTTGAAATATTTCACAGTTAGCTTTCACATCTCTGATACGTGAATGTAGTTTGCAACCCCTTGATTTTGACTGAAGTTACGTAGCTTTTTATGTCAGCTGACTTGTCAGTCAGCTGACATTATGTCATCACTCTGCGGTGTGGGCGTACGCGTCCGCGTGAACAACTTCTTCTCCAAAACTACAAGGCCTAGAGACATGCTGTTTTTTTTAAAAGATACCTTATCTAACGAGGATGAAAATTTGTTCAAGGCATGCAAATCTGTCTGTTTGTCTGTTTGCTAGAGACATTACAAGGGGGGTACCCCCACCAAAAGTGTGAAAATTTCAACTTTTTATCACAATTTTCTCAGTGACTATTGCAGGGATTTCTCTCATATCTTGCATATATGTACTAGGCCAGAGGTAGATTCTCTTGTGTGAGTATGAGACCTGGATCTGTCTTACTTTTTTTTTAATAAATTTTTTTAATAATTTTTAATGCATTAAAATTCATGAAATCATGCACTAAATCACTTATAACTTCAAAAGTGTTGCATTTACAGCATTTTGTGAAAATATGTTGTTCAGCTACTTTTTTCATAGCTACAATATGGTGAGTAAGTTGGGTGTCTGTCTCAATAGCTAAGTGAGTAATAGCTACTTTTGGGCTTTTCAGTAACTTCCATCATGAGTAAAATCACTTGTAACTTAAAAACTATTGCATTTAGAGAATTTCGTATAAATATGTTATTCAGCTACTTTTGGGCCAGCTATAACATAGTAAAATTTCAGACCTGTAGCTCATGGCATAGGTGAGTAATAGCTACTTTTAGGTTATCACTGTTGAGTAAATCACTTATAACTTGAAAACTATTGCATTTAGAGTATTTTGTTTCAATATGTTATTCACCTATTTTGGGGTCAGCTATAACATAGTGAAGTTTCAGACCTGTGGCTCATTTCATAGCTGAGTAATAACTACTTTGAAGCTCTCACTGTTGAGTAAATCAGTTATAATTGGAAAACTATTGCATTTACAGAAATTTGTGCAAATATGTTATTCAGCTACTTTTGGGTCAGCTATAACATAGTGAAATTATAGACCTATAGCTCATGGCACAACTGAGCAATAGCTATTCTCAGGTACTGACTGTTGAGTAAATCAGCTATAACTTGAAAAATATTGCATTTGGAGTATTTTGTTAAAATATATTGTTCACCTACTTTTGGGTCAGCTATAACATAGTGAAATTACAGACCTATAGCTCATGGCATAGCGGAGCAATAGCTATTTTCAGGTTCTCACTATTGAGTAAATCAGTTGTAGCTTGAAAACTATTGCATTTACAGTAGTTTGCTTAAATATGTTGTTCACCTACTTTTGGGTTAGCTATAACATAGTAAAATTTCAGACATGTAGCTCATTGCATAGCTGAGTAATAGTTCCTTTGAGGTTCTCACTGTTGAGTAAATCAGTTGTAACTTGAAAACTATTACATTTAGAGTAATTTGTTAAATATGTTATTCAAAGAATTTTTGGTCAGCTATAACATAGTGAAATTGCAGACCTCTATGTCATGGCATAGCTGAGCAATAGCTACTTTCAGGTTCTCACTGTTGAGTAAATCATTGTATCCACTGGATAGCCGCAGTGTGTAGAGAGAGATTTCACCATTACTGCTCTGATGAAAAAAAATATTATAGCTAGCTTTCTTAAGTTTGCAGTATATATTAATAACCATAAAATGTTGTCTGGGAATATTTTTGGCCTCATTTTGAGAAACAAGATGGCCGCCACAGGTGTTTTTTGTCAGTAATGAAAAGTGCTTATATCTCCCTTATTATTGATCCTAGAGGTTTGGGATGATAAACCAACCTGTAGGAAATCATGGGGTGGGAATCTTTTGGTGTGGTCAGATTTGACCTTCAATGACCCCTCCTTCAAGGTCAAACAAGGATAGCCAAACTTAAAAGTGCTTATAACTCGCTTATTATTGGTCCCAGAGGTTTGGGATGGTAAACAGACAGGAAATCATGGGCTGTGAATCTGTTGATATGGTCCGATTTGACCTTGGAACCCTCCTTCAAGGTCAAATGAGGATAGCCAAACTTAAAAGTGCTTATAACTCGCTTATTATTGGTCCTAGAGGTTTGGAATGGAAAACCAACCTATAGAAAATCATGGGCTGGGAATCTTTTGGTGTGGTCGGATTTCACCTTAGACCCCTCCTTCCAGGTCAAACGAAGATAGCCAAACTTAAAGTGCTTATAACTTGCGTATTATTGGTCTTGGAGGTTTGGGATGGTAAACCAACATATAGGAAATCATGGGCTGGGATTCTTTTGGTGTGGTCAGATTTGACCTGGGACCCCTCCTTCAAGGTCAATTGAGGATAGCCAAACTTACAATTGCTTATAACTCGCTTATTATTGGTCCTACAGGTTTGGGATGGTAAACAAGCTACAGGAAATCATGGGCTGGGAATTTTTTTGTGTGGTCGGATTTGACCTTAGACCCCTCTGTCAAGGTCAAACAAGGATAGCCAAACTTAAAAAGTGCCTATGACTCACTTATTATTGGTCCGAGGTTTGGGATGGTAAACCATCCTAAATTCTTTGGCTGGGAATCTTTTGGTATGGTCAGATTTGACCTTTGGATCCCTTCTTCATGGTCGAACGAGGATATTGCATTTATAGTATTTCTTAAAATATTTTTAACCTACTTTTTACACTTAAACAATTACCTTGTTACTTTATTTTATAATACCATTTGCAGGGCACAACTTTTTTGTCCTTTTCTTCTGTCAGCTTCAGAATATCTTTTGAACATGCTGTTCAGTTACCATTTACTGTATTTCTGTACAGCCCTTTCCCTGATAATTATGCTTTCCTCTCATTATCACCATCACAAATCAAAAACATTCAGTCAGCTGACACAGTGCCCGTTCACGGGCACTCTCCTCTTGTCTGAATGAATACTCCTATGATAAGTATTTACCTACTGATAAATTGTGCCATAAATTCAGATTTGAGAAGTGATATCTTCTGTGTAAATGGCTAAAGACACAGCACACATCTTATTCTACTAATATGATACATATTACAATCACATTAACAGTGTTTTTGGTTTGTGTTTTTGTTCGGTTCGGTTTTGTTGGTTCGCTTATTATTGGTGACAGAGATTTGGGATGGTAAACCATCCCATAGGAAATCATTGGCTCGGAATCTTTTGGTATGGTCAGATTTGACCTTTGGACCCCTCCTTCAAGGTCAAATGAGGACAGCCAAGCTTAAAAGTGCTTATAACTCATTTATAATTGGTCCTAGAGGTTTGGAATGGTAAACCATAGGAAATCATGGGCTGGGAATATATTTGTGTGGTTAGATTTGACCTTGGACCCCTTCTTCAAGGTCGAACGAGGATATTGCATTTGTAGTATTTCTTTAAATATGTTTTAACCTATTTTTTACACTTAAACAATTACCTTGTTATTTTCCTTCATAATACCATTTACAGGGCACAACTTTTTTATCCTTTTCTTCTGTCAGCTTCGGAATTTCTTTCGAACTTGCTGTTCAGTTACCATTTACTGTATTCCTGTACAGCCCTTTTCGTGATAATTATTCTGTGCTCTAATCACCTTCACAAATCAAAAACACTCAGTCAGCTTACACAGTGCCCGTTCACGGGCACTCTCCTCTTGTTTTCTACATGGTAGGACAACACTATATATTGCTTTATTCTCTTCCTTTATATTAATGGACTTTATAATCGTACGTTAATAGTGACATGGACAAATTATTTTTTTGTAAAAATATAGATTCATGCCACCTTAACATTAGACTTCACTTTTTCTTCACACTCGGCAAATGGGAATTTCGAGAAAAGACACTGTTGTAAACTTCAAGGATGAAAAAACATATAGCCTTATTCAGGTGCCCAGATAGTTTTAATTAAAAATCTGTGAATTCCCTTTTTAATATTAGATTAGTTTGTATCATTGTCCGAAGGAATATTGATGATTGATGTGCCTAAGATGAATATAAAACATTAAACAAGTCCATTAATAATATACATTGCATTGTATTACTTTGATTTCCTTTACTATGTGACAGTACAGTGTAAAAATAACATTATGTAGTATTGATATTATCTACAGATAACATAGCTTTCAGTTAATTTTGTAATTAAGCATCCTTTAAGAAGGGGTAAAAGCAATGACCTACAATGTTATACTTGCTTTATTTTAAAGCTTCTGCATAGCACAAGTGAAAATAGATTGAAAAATGCTAACATCTGAGTCGGGTTACATTTTATCCCGCGTTATAAAAACACCTTGTGCATATTTTTGAAATGATATATACAAACTAAGCTGGTCAAGATGTAGAACTGTTTTGAAATAAGGAAGATAAATTGCTGGTTTGTCAGTTGACATTAGGCATCAGTGTGCAATGTCCGCGTACGCATTTGCATCTGCATGAACTTACTACACCTACTTAGGGGGCCATGGTGGTGCAGTGGTAACACACTCACCTCCCACCTCCGAGGTCAGCAGTTCAAACCCTGGACCTTATGTGGCAAAGTTGGTAGTGTCTACCAATGGTCGGCAGTTTACAGTTACTTTTAGTACCTATGAGTAAAAGCACTTGTTACTTGAAAAGTATTGTATCTAGGGTATATTGTTAAAATATGTTATTCACCTACTTAGGGGGCCACAGTGGCGCAATGGTAACACACTCAACTCCCAACTCCAAGGTCAGCGGTTCAAACCCTGGACCTTATGTGGCAAAGTTGGTAGTTGCTTACCAATGGTCGGCAGTTTACAGTGCAGTTACTTTCACAATCTCGCAGTTGAGTAAATCACTTGTAGCTTCAAACCTATTTTTTTTTGCAGTATTTGTTTAAGATGTTTTTCTTCTTGTTTGGGATCAGGTTTTAAAAAGTAAAATTTCAGACCAGTACCTCATTGCATAGCTGATCAATTTCTATTTTTAGATAGTTGTTTTGTACTTTTACTTGCACTCTCATTATCAGATCACTTTTGTGACCCTAACATGATCCTTTCAGGAGAATTTCTCATCTGCCAATAACATTTACCTCTTCACATTGCTCCTTTAACGTTTCATATAAAATTAAAAGCTGTAGGGATGCTGTTTTTGTGTACAAAAACCTTTTGTCTAGTTGCCCCACAGCTCTTAAGGGCCGTCAGGGTATTGTTTTCACCCATGGTGTCCGGATGGCGGTCGGGTGGAAGGAAAAAGTTTGTGCAGGCTGTATCTTAGAAATTGTAAGGTGCAGGAAGGTGATACTTGGTACGGACATTGGTTAGGGGATGTAGGTGTGCAACGTCATGGTGTGACCTTGATTTGACCTTAGACCTTGCCGCAGTGACCTTGAGTTCGAAAATCTTGTCCGGGCTGTATCTCAGAAACCATAAGGTGTAGGAAGTTGATACTTGGTAGGGGCATTGGTTAGGGGGTGTAGGTGTGCAACGCCATGGTGTGACCTTGATCTTGCTGCAGTGACCTTGAGTAAAATCTTGTCCGGGCTATATCCGAAACCGTAAGGTGTAGAAAGTTGATACTTGGTAGGGACATTGGTTAGGGGATGTAGGTGTGCAATGTCATGGTGTGTCTTGCTGTAGTGACCTTGACCTATAAAATCTTGTCCAGGCTATATCTCAGAGACCGTAAGGTGTATGAAGTTGATACTTGGTAGGGACATTGTATTACCACATCTCTATGTATGGGTAATATTAAAAAATTCAAACCATAATTTGACCATGCAAACATGTATAAAGATGGGAGAGGTTTATTTGTGTTAGGTCATTTTGGTATGTTTGGATAACATTCAAAATATCCCAACCATAATTCCACTGTGCAAGATGTGTTTATTAACAGCTTGCAGAACAAGCAGACTTGTGGGTTCTTAATCTTTTTGACCAGAAGGTATTTCTGTCAATCGTGGACTGGCAGATTTTTGTTAATATCGAACCCTGTTAGGGGGTTATGTGTGCATCATGGTATGATCTTTAGCTTTGGCTCTGCCAAAGTGGGTTCACCTGCCATATTTGAGACAAGTTTCTCTTTTGACAAAGATACATGGATTGCTTCAACTGATTATTATATGTACTTTTACATAATTGTGCTATTTTCCATTGACATCTATTCTCCAGTTAATAAATTTTACAGTGTCGTAATTTTTAGTTTACTGATTAATGTTCTCATCTTGCTGTTGAATTGTCCTATTTTAATACTTCATCTTGACATACATTTTCTTTCTCTTCAACATTATTTTCTCTACTTAAACATTAGTTTGACCTTTATATAACTGACACTGCTCTGAAAGTATCCCGATCTTTGTACTGTTTCACTACTTCTATATCTCATGGTGTTGAAAATTATTTCCCCAGGCTGTGGGCTACGGGCATCTCTGATGCTATTTTTTTTAACTTGATGCAAGGTAGATGGTAGGGAATTAAAATTCATGTGATTATATTGTAATGTGACAATTAAATTTACATTTGTGATAAAGCATATGTTCAAGCACTACTACAATTCTTGTATTTGCCAGTGCAGAATTTTAAATAATGCCAGATTTCCACCAAAAATAAAATGGTTTACTATAGAATTGCCAAAACAATATCTTGGAAGTCAATAGCAGACCTAATCCAGCTTCCTTCGAGAGACTATCAGCAACAAGAATAAAGTGCCAATCTGGCACTTCCCTCTGCTAAAAACTAGACAAAATACTGTGTACTTATATGGATAGAACTGAAACTGCCAAAATCGGAAGCGTTTATCACAATTCTCAAAAATCTTGATAACCTTCAGGGGCCAAAAAGGAGCTTAAAATCACCTCATCTTTCTATTTCCACAAAAGTTTGGACTTTTTACCCCACAGCCTTTAACAACGATGTGGGTGTTGTTTTCACTTATGGAAGCTGGGTGGGCGGGTGATAGGAAAAAGCTTGTCCAGGCCATATCTCAGAAACTACAAGGTGTAGGAAGTTGATACTTGGTAATGATATTGGTTAAGAGGTGTAGGTGTGCAACATCATAGTTTGACCTTGATATGACCTTTGACCTTGTAGCAACCTTGACCTTTAATATCCTCTCTTGGTTATATCTTGAAATTGTTAGGTGTAGAAAATGGATACTTGGTAGGGATATTAGTTAGGTGTAGGTGTGCACTGCACTGTGCAGCGTTAAGGTGATGCCTTGATTTGACTGATGTGACCTTGAAATTTAAAATCTTGTCAAGGCTATGTCTTGGCAACCATAAGGAGTAGGAATCTGATGCACGTACTTTGTTCTTGTTCCAGTTCATCAGACCGTGGTTTATTGAGTGTTATTAGGTTTCCCAATAAAAGGTCAGTATTATAAAGCAATATCAAAAAAGACTCCATACTTGTTCCAGAAAGCTTGTATTTCATTTACTCTGCACCGTTTCAGTACAAAGATATAATTCAAACAATTTCTGACATTGAAATCAAGCAAGATTCACAAATACCACTTGGTTCACCATTTTGTACTTACATGAAATTTACCATTGAAAGCAATATATATTGAATAAAACATCTATTCTTTTCACTTTATGGACAGATGCATCTAAAATTTCCTCAGTAACTACATCTAGCACCTATAACCAACTCCATTAAATATTTTAAAGTTCATCATATTTTCTTTATGTTTTATAGTCTATTCCTACAATAGACCATCAATAATATATCTCAAATATATCAAATGAGTATACATTACACTAACCAGTATGCTCTTCGGACTGAAACAACTATCTATTAATCAACAAACAACTAAAAAGGATGTTATTAACAAAATCTTACACAGCAGACTCTGCATAAGTATAACCAATGTACGTCAAATGCAGGTTTGAGTGCAACTAGTTTTGATTGATATTTTTGTACAGGGTACAAGCGAAATTTATTCATCAGTTGAACAAGATCCTGTGGTTATTGGAGGTCCGGGTTGTACAGAGGCAACTATCGGAATATATTGCTTAGAATATTACCAGTTAAAATGTCTGTGGAACTTTGATATTAACAATGAAGAATCTTGAAAAAACCAATGTATTCCATGCCCTTTACCCCTGTTTACAAAGTATGAATAACAACTCTCATTCAGCTAAGAGAAATAGTAATATTACACTGGTGAAAATCATTGTTTTTCTTTCACATATTCAATATGTTTCATTGATTAAATGAAAAAAAAATCAAATGCTGGAGCTTAGCTCACAACACAATATCCTTATCTTTTCCAAGTAAATTATATTCTGTTTTACTACTGGGAGTTACTTCACTAACAGGTACATGTCTGACATCACAATGATAAAACATATTTAAGGGTGAAAAATTTTAGTTGAAGTACACACAGATTGGAAAAACACACAAATGAGTTCCTTTACTTTAAATTAAATCTTGAAAAATCACAGAACAAGCCAAAAAATGAAAATGATACAGACAATAAGTCTTCTTGTTTAAGGTCCAAAGAGTAAAACAAAAACAAAAGAAACAAAGTATCATAGCACTTAGAAACTAATTTAACTTTCCTGTTAAATTATCAACAAAGGAATTTTTGTATGAATAATACTTAACAGTAAATCATTAACAATAACAAAACAAAAATTGTAACTGAACCAAAAAGATCGAATTCACAAATCCATGACTATTGACCACAACATATATATTAACTGCTCATGAAATTAGTTTTAAGATGCTAAAGTATTTTTTTGTGTTGGTGAACAAATTAACTATTTTTAGACTAGTACATCAAGCAGATAAAAAAAAATCTGGCATGAGAAAATTAACTACATTCACTGGGGTCTTCTTAAAGTTTAATCTGGCATGAGAAACTTAACTACATTCATTGGTGTCTTCTGAAAGTTGAATCATTTAACATGTGAGCAAATGTTGGTTGCATCAAATTTAAAATACTATTTCAGGTATTTCTCTTCTATGTTTTTATTCCTGCTGTGAATCTACAGCTGTATATACCTAAAATATTAGATATTTTTGGGGTATTTTTTATCACAAGAAGTTATTGTGCATTCGACATCCAAACTGATGGAGTGCACATAACATACAAGAGGTAATATATATTTGAACACATCACGCTTAAAAATTATACTTTTACGTGTGCATCTAAAAGTATTACATGATTTGCATTACTGAATACTACTGAAAGCATCACACCTATTTACATCCAGCATTTTGTTTAGAAAATTCCAGACACAATTCATGTTATGATATCTATAGTTTATAATTGCCACCAAAGCCAATTGTTACACAACTGGATATTTAGTGTATGCAATTAGAGCATGATACACTAACTATGTGTACACTGATTAATAAAGCATACTTCCTGATAAACAACTAGATAGAAACAGTCTTGCAACAACTGTAGTCTTTGTCAATTAGTGTTGCAGTTTCAGTTTGCGTAAACGCTTTTTAGTTGCTATTTTGTTCTGTTGTCACAGAATCATCAAAACTTTCACTTTCTGTCACAAGGGCTCGCTCCAATATCACCCTCCCTTCTTTGTATCTCTGATTCTCTTCTGTTGCATACTCGTAAATCCATCCGAGCTTAGCATCACAATTCTTACAAGACACATCTCTCACCATGTGCCTCCCTGTCAACATCACCCTGTCTTGCACCTCACTGTAATTCAGATTCACCACTCTATTGAACAGAAAGGCCCGTCCTGTCGCACCTGTGAACCGTGTTGAGATCAATTCTGACCGATTGGTCAAAGGAGTATCGCAGCTTGCACATGAAAACAACCGGGATCCCCCCAAATGATTCAAGAAGATGCGTCCCATTTTCAAATCACTGAAAAGATTAAGAGAATAATTCATCAAAATACAAGAATTCAGTAGAATTGTACTGCGTCACCAGTTTTGGCAAGGAACTGAAGCGGATGAAATTTGAAAGGACAAACATTATGCTGACTGACTGCCAATATTCTTGCAGATCCAGACCACCTTTCAGAAGGATTGAGCCATGGTGAAGCCCCAACTTGTTAAAAAATGTAACCTACATCCTATATACAGGTTATGATAAATGCACACAGGCAGACAGAGAAGCAAACCCACAAAGTTGTCACTTATCAAGTTTTCACTAGATGTCAGCTGTCAACAGAAAATTCAATAAAGTATCACTTTGGTAACCTACTGTTAAACTGCTAGTCATATGCCCACACAAGTTAATGCATTTAGCAACATGGGTCTTGGCTACCACCTCTCTTCATGGGGGAAAGAAGGAACCAGAAAAAGGTTTTTGCTAACAAAAACGAGCGGCCCAGATGGAGAACTGTACTAGTTGCAGTATGAGACTGTAAGCAAAACGAGAGCTTTACTGTGTTTTTTATCTGATCGAAAAGTGGATGATTTAAAAATAGCATCAGAGATGCCCGTACCCCACAGCCTGGGGAAATAGTTTTCATCACCATGAGATATAGAATTAGTGAAACAGTACAAAGATCGGGATACTTTCAGAGCAGTGTCAGTTATATTAAGGTCTAAATGATGTTTAAGTAGAGAAAATTACATCTAAGAGAAACAAAATGTCTGCAAAGATAAAGTATTAAAACAAGACATTTCAATAGCAAGATGACAGCATTAATCAGTAAACTAAAAACTATGATGCACACCTACAACCCCTAAGCAATGTCCCTATCAACTTCCTACACTTTACAGTTTCAGAGATATTGCCTGGACAAAATTTTAAAGGTCAAGGTCACTATGGCAAGGTCAAATGTCAAATCAAGGTCACACCATGACATTGCACACCTACAACCCCCAACCAATGTACCTACTATGTATCAAGTTCCTACACCTTACGCTTTCTGAGATATAGCCAGGACAAGATTTTATAGGTCAAGGTCACTACAGCAAGGTCAAAGGTCAAATCAAGGTCACACCATGACGTTGCACACCTACACCCCCTAGCCAATGTTCCTACCAAGTATCAACTTCCTACACCTTACGGTTTCCGAGATATAGCCCGGGCGAGATTTTATAGGTCACTATCAAGGTCACACCATGACATTGCACACCTACACCTCCTAACCAATGTCCCTACCACGTATCAACTTCCTACACCTTATGGTTTCCGAGATATTGCCCGGACAGGATTTTCAAACCAATGTCACTGTGGCAAGGTCAAAGGTCAAATCAAGGTCACACCATGACGCTGCACACCTACACCCCCTAACCAATGTCCCTATAAAGTATCAACTTCCTACACCTTACAGTTTCTGAGATACAGGCCGGACAAACTTTTCCTGCCGCCCACCCACGCACCCGGACACCATGGGTGAAAACAATACCCCGACAGCCCTTAAGGGCTGTGGGGTGAAGCAGTTACAGTATTAAACTGTAAGCAAAATGTGAGCTTTATTGTGTTTCGTAAAGTAGTATATTTTACGAATCATTTTTTGCTAGAGGTTGGCTGAAGAGAAACTGTGGCTGTAAATGTGGAATCGTAAATTGTTTCCAGGATATATTTAATTTAAGGCTTTTTCCATTCTCTCAAAACAGACAAGACGCCGCACAGTGATACCATAATAAAGCAAAACCATTTGAAAAAATACATTAAAATTTGACATTTGAAAATTCAGGGTTTTTGTATCCAGAATGTGATCTGGATTTTTTTCACAAAATTTAATTTCATTTACTTCAGTCAGGCCCTAAGTACATAAAAAAATTCATGAAGATTTGTTCATGTCTTTTCAAGTATTAAGAAACAGTGATACAGACAAACACATCCAAGACATAACCTCCTTATGGTAGTAATGAGAATAGATATTAGTATAAGGTAATATTTCTGAATATGTCAAAATCTGAATTTAAAATACTCTTCATTGATCATATACAAACTGTGCATGTAATTTTGAATTTTCTTTGCTAATGCATTTATTTTGACTTTCCATAAAGTAAGTCTGACCATACCAAGCTTTGTTTTTTTTACTTAAACACTTTTTCTGGGTAATTTGTCAAAATATTCAAGTACATGTATATTACAACCCCTGTCCATTAAAAACCTGTGACAATGTGAATATAGAACAGTGTTGTAAACTGGTTTTTTAATTGAAAATGAAATATTTTTAAAGTTAACATGCAACACAAAATAACTGAAAGTATTAAATATCATAGAATTTAAGTGATATTTGTGCCTCAGCAATGTATACTAAGAGAAAAACAAAGAATGTTTGTGTGTGCACTGGAGTAAATCTGTATATGCAGGAGTGAGTGTTTACCTAAGTTCAGTCACCTGAGGAGATGTTGAAAAGGTGTATTGTAAATCTTCCCCACCCCTCTCCACTTCAATTGAAAAACTGAAGGGATAAAAAAAACAGACATATATAACACATAGACACACACACCCCATTCTTTTTTTCTGTAACACACACACAGGCAATTCTTTTCTCTGATGCAGATTTTGCATAGATCAGAAAATGTGGCAAATGTATAATTTATATGCAGCTATTACAAAATTTTGCAACCAGCTACAAGTCGAAAATTTTACTATGTTATAGCTGAAAGAAAAATAGGTCAAAAACATATTTAAGAAAATGTAAATGCAATACTTTTTAAGTTAAAAGTGATTTACTGCATGAACTCATGAGTTTTAATGCCTGAAAAAATTATTTAAAAAATTCATAATAATAGGAAAGATCCAGGCCTGATACTCACACAAGGGAATTTATTTATAACCTAGTACATATCTGCAAGATAAGAGTGAGATCCCTGCAATGGTGATTAGAAAATTGTGATAAAGTGTTGAAATGTTCATACTTTGAGTGGGGGTACCTCTCTTCTAATGGCTCTACCAAACAGACGAACAGACTGATCTGCATGAATTTTATGATTCATCATCCTTGATAGATAAAGTGTCTTTTAAAAGTAACAGCATGTCTCTGGGTCTTGTGGTTTTTGAGGAGAAGTTGTTCGCAGAGTGATGCCATTATGTCAGCTCACTGACAAGTCAGCTGACATAAAAATGAGGTGGGAGCAAGAACTATATATTTACTATGTTATGATGGCCAAAGTCTCTGAAATACAAGAATTTCATTAAGTTTAAGATTAAGTTTAATCAATTACGTTTAAGATTAAGTTTAATCAATGTGTCGAGTTAAACTGATGTTTTTGAACCATAAGTCAGTTGGCGGCTGAAAACCACTCACTTTTACGTCAAGATGGCCATGGCTGTACTTGTATTGGAACTCCAAGGTGGAAAGAAAATTAGAATGTCCCTATTGTCATCTTTAATAAGTGTGCAAAATTTAACTGAGATCAGCCAAACAATACGATAGCTGGAGGTAAAAAACTCCATAATTTCACTGCAAGGAGGCCATAACTTCATTCATATTTGGACTTTAAGGTGACCATAAAAGAAGAATGTCGCTTTTGTCATCCTTTATAAGTGGACAAAGTTTAGCTGAGGTCAGCTGAACAATAAGATCGCTGAAGGCTGAAAACTTCCTTTTTTTCACTGTAAGGTGATCATAACTTCATTGATATTGGGACTTTAAGGTGACTATAAAATCAGAATATCCCTTCTGGCAACCTTTATAAATGTGCCAAGTTTTATTCTAAAAATTTAAACATTAACCAAACTTTGGCCTGAAAGACCCCACATTTTAAGTTTAAGATGGCCATAACATTATTAATATTTAAATCATAAGGTAGTTAGAGTCTTCTTTTGATCAACCTCAATATCAATATAAGATAGATTCTTTAAAAACAGAAAAAATCAAGGGGCCAGGCGGTTTTATTCCAATTTTATGACTTTAGGGGGACCATAGCTCCAATTATATTAACAGTTTAAGGTCACCATAAATTCAGGATAATGTTAAGTAAATCTTAAGGTCTCTGCAAAGTATCCCAAAATTTTTTCCCGCCCCTATAGTTGTAAAGAAAGATAAAAAGGAAAGAAAAATTTAAAGGCCCAAGAAGTTACTCAAGGCAGACCATAATCGGGCAGCGGCGATCAGTCGAACTTACATGAAAACAAATAAGTGCCACTAAAGGGCCACTTAATTATTTCAAAAATTTATAAAAAAATAATTAAGAAAGACCCAGGCCTGATACACACGGTAATCAACTTACGGCCTGGTACATATATGCAAGATAAATCCCACTTTGGTTGGGGGTACCTCAATTGTTTTGGCTCTGGGGAAACAGATAAACAGAAAGATATGCATGAATTTTTTCAATTTAGCATCCTCGATAGATAAAATATCTTTTAAAAGTAACAGCATGTCTCTGGGCCTCATACTTTTGGAGAAGTTATTCAGCTGACATAGGTGTCCCAGTAATTTTTTTTCGGAGTCCTATGTTACAGATCGCAACATTTTTCCATTTTAAGTACTGTATTAATCTATTTATGCTGTCTGAAAGTAAAATTATGATTCTTACATCGCTCTTAATTCTTTTTACTTGAATCATGGTTGTTGCACCTTTGGGTCTCTTTTGTTGCAGACTAAGAACTGTTAAAGTCATATTAAACTTCATTAAGGATTTTACTTTTGCAACTTCCCATTGTAGCAGATAGAATTTCATCAAGTGAGTCACAGATTACAAATAACCTGTGAGGATTTTAATCTTTACACACATAGGCAAGGTCACCTTGGTATGTTTGGGCAATATTCAAAACATCCAAACTGTAATTTGACCATGCAATATGCATATAAAAGCTCTTCCAACACAAGTAGGCTGAGAAGGTCGTGGATTGGCACTAGTAAATTTTGAGCCCTGTGCAGGACTGCCAGTCCAAGTGGAGACAAATTCTCCTGACCAGACCACATATTTGTCGGCCTTGGTCCGCTGGTCTGGGCAAATTGACCACACTGCCAGTCCGTGCGGTGGTGTGGAATGCAAAGCACTAATAAAAAGTCCATGAAACAGAAAAAAAAGTGTTGCCGTGGCAATCATTACTGGGAGTTTAAGGTCACCTCAATCTAGTCGTATGGCATATCTGTAACATCGGTTACATGTACCTGCAAAATATAGATCAAATATGTCATGCCATTTTTGGTATATTTTGTGGAAACACAGAAAAACTTGAGCTCAGTAAAGTTCTTTTACATCTAGGAGTTTAAGGTCACCTTAAAATAGGGCACACCTTCAGGACTAGACACATCAATATACCAAATTTAAATTAAATCTCTCATGTAGCTTTCAAGTACTCTCCAGAAATTACATTCAATATAATTATGTTATCACTAGGACTTTTAGGTCACCTTAAAATACGCCACACCTTGAAGACCACTTACACCCACATACCAAATTTGATTCGAATCTGTGAAGCTATTTTTAAGCTATTGCCCGCAAATTGCAAAAGTTATATTCAATATAAATATGTTATTAGTGGGAGATTAAGGTCATCTTAAAATAGAATACATATAGATGACTGACAACATCCACATGCCAAATCTGAATTTCATCCTACAAGAAATTTTTGACATATTTTCTAGACACAAAGTGGTATGATGATGCTGGTCCTATATGTGATTCATCACAGCTTAGTGACACCAAACTGTTACAGCCTTAAACTCATAAGTATCTAAAATATCAGCAATTTATTGTAACCTTACAAGAGACCTTTTTCTTTTTGTCTAAATATATGTACATGCTGAATATCAATGAAAAAAAATTCAACTAGAATAGAAACATTTATATTGCGCAAAACTGACGCAACATCCTCTAATACGCTTGAGGCAAAAAAAGGGAAAGTTGAGGGACATGACAGGTCAAAATCCAAGTTTAGCGCCCACAAGGGGAGATATACTATGGTGGATGGTATGCAGGTCTAAACAAGTAGGTCTTTAACTGGCTTCAAAACCCTATTATTGTCTTTTGTGATCAGACCGATTGTGGGACTCCGTTCCATTCAGTGGGAGAAGCCATTGCAAAACCTCGCCTACCAATGGTATTCTTGAGACGAACTGAAAAAAGAGAAAGCCAATTTCCACGAGTAAGGCTACTGGATTTGATTAAGGATGATAAGTATGTGGGTTGGGAGAATTTGATAGCCTTGAATGTAGCCAGTGTAGTTCTTGCAGATAGGGGGTAACATGGCTTGTTTTATCAAGTCTGAAAACAATTCTGCAAAGGGCATTTTGAATCTTTTGGAGTTTAGCCACATTGTATTTATTCACACCATAAAGTAGGGAATTGCAGAAGTCGATTCGACTGCTGATCATTGAGTTTGCCATGCGAGTTTTATAAGGTGTTTTGGCCTGATATTGGATATTTGGTTTTTGACAGTTTCAACAAAGCATATGAACATGGTGAACTGTCACCAACCCAAAAGCAAGGTATTATCAATCTAATTCCAAAAAAAAGATAAGGACTTAACACACTTAAAATCATGGAGACCTCTGTCAATTCTTAACACGGACTATAAGATTTTGGCTTAAGTGTTAAGCAATAGATTAAAAGTGGCTCTTGGTGAAATTATAGATCCAGATCAAGTTGGATACATGGCAAACATATACTGTGGGGAAAATGTCAAATTGATATCAGATGTTATTGATTACTGTCAATTTTATGACTACCCGTGTTTAATACTCCTGGCTGATTTTGAAAAAGCCTTTGACACAATAAAATGGTCATTTTTGAAAGCTGCTCTTAAAGCTTTTGGCTTTGGCCCTGTCTTCCAGCGCTGGATTACAATCTTGTACACCAACATAGAAAGTTATGTTACTAATAATGGCCATCTTTCAAAATATTTTAATCTTTGGAGGGGTATTAGGCAAGGCTGTCCAATTAGTGCACTTCTTTTTCTGTTGGTAGCAGAAATTATTGCTATTACACTCAGACAATCTGAAAATGTTAGAGGAATAAATGTCAATGGTTCTATGATAAAATTATGTCAACTAGCAGATGATTTGACTCTTTTCTTGACAGATTCAGATTCGGTCAGAAATACGGTGAATATTTTTGAAGAATTCTATCGCTATGCAGGGCTTAAACTAAATAAGACAAAAACAGTTGTTTTCCCAAAACATGTACACTTAAAGGATGAAAGTCTTGGCATTAAATATACAGACAAGCCTTTTAAAAGCCTAGGTATATGGTTTTCCTCTGACCCAGCAGAAAGTGCTCTTTTAAATACTACAGCCAAAATTAATATTATCAAGAATATTATAAAGTCATGACAGCCTCCATGTTTATCTCTCAAAGGTAAAATAACTGTAATTAAATCCCTGATGATACCCCATCTGTTGCAACTATCCTCAGTAATCACTATAAATAAAAAGGTCATATCTGAATTAGAAGCTCTTTTCATCAATTTTGTGTGGAGCAACCGAAAGCATCTGGTCTCCAAGGAAACTTTGATCCTTCCATCTGAGCTTGGTGGTATGAAAATGCCATCAGTAAAATACACCATTGAAACTGCCAAAATCATGTGGATCAAATGATTGTGTAACACAATACCAGCTAAATGGAAAATTTTGTCAGCAGCATTAATGGGAATGACAGTAAAAGATATACTGTCACAACAATTGTTTATTAGTGTCCGTCATAAAATAAAAACCAGATTCTATACAAATCTACTGTTGACCTGGTTTGAATTTCAGAGGATAAATTCACAAGATATTAACGATTTTATGGATCAAAATTTGTTTAACAACCCAGCTATTGTTATTGGCAATAGTACGATAGCTTCTGAATCTCTGGACTGGCAATCTTCTGGTTTTGAGTTAGTTACTGATATTTTAAATGAAGGGGACATAACCTTCAAATCTAAACTACAGCTAGAGACTGAATATAAAATAACAATGTCAGATATGAAGTATAACCAGCTTGTAAGTGTTATATCTTCAAGGCTAAAGAAGCTATCCAAAAGTAAATCAAATAATGAAACAGCATACAACAAGACCACTGCCGCGGTATGTATATCCCGCCGAGTACCGCAGGGGAAGAAATACTACATTGAAATTTTTCCCCTTTGCATAGGACACTGTTGTACCATCCTGCAGGTCGAAAATTCGCTTGAAACCGCTCTATCTGTTATGCTTTTCGAGATATTGACACTTTTCCATTTTTAGCAAAAATCTAAGATGGCCGCCGAAAGTGGCGAAAAATGAAATTTTTCCCCTTTGGACAGGACACTCTTGTATCACCCTGTGGGTCAAAAAATCGCTCGAAATCGCTCGATCTGTTACGGTTTTCGAGATATTGACACTTTTTCATTTTCCGCAAAAATGTAAGATGGCTGCCAAAAGTGGCGAAAATTGAAATTTTCCCCCTTTGCACAGGAGACTCTTGTACCACCCTGCAGGTCAAAAATTTGCTCAAAATCGCTCTATCTCTTACGGTTTTCGAGATATTGACACTTTTCTATTTTCCGCAAAAATCCAAAAAGGCCGCCAAAAGTGGCGAAAATTGATATTTTACCCCTTTGCACAAGACATTCTTGTACTACCGTGCAGGTCAAAAATTCGCTCGAAATTGCTCTATCTCTTATGGTTTTCGAGATATTCACACTTTTTCATTTTTTTCCGCTAAAATCCAAGAAGGCCGCCAAAAGTGGCGAAAATTGAAATCTTTTCCCTTTGCATAGGACACTTTTGTACTACCCTGAAGGTCTAAATGCAATAGTTTTCAAGTTACAAGTGATTTCACTCATGATGGAAGTTAGTGAAAAATCCAAAAGTAGCTATTACTCACTTATCTATTGAGATAGACACCCAAGTTACTCACCATGTTGTTGCTGTGGGAAAAAGTAGGTGAATAACATATTTTAACAAAATGCTCTAAATACAATACTTTTCAAGTTATAATCGATTTAGTGCATGATTTCATTAATTTTAATGCATTAAAAATTATTTTAATAATTCATAAAAAAACTTTAGCATGTGAAATATCTCCAAAATGTAGGTGAATGAGTTATTTGAGAAATACTGGCTATCTGCAATACTTTTTGTGATAATAGGCAATTACTCATTTTGAGTAGGTGAGTAATTAGATATGGATCTGAAAATTCACTAATTGAAAGTTCTCCCAAAATATAGGTGAAGTGAGTTATTTGAAAAATACTGGCTATCTGCAATACTTTTAGAGATAATTCGCATTTACTCATTTTGAGTAGGTGAGTAATTACCTACAGGTTTGGAACTTCACTATGTGAAAGCTCTTCCAAAAGTAGATGAATGAGTTATTTGATAAAAATTGGGTACCCACAATACTTTTAGAGATAATTAGCATTTACTCATTTTGAGTAGGTGAGTAATTACCTACGAGTCTGAAACTTCACCATGTGAAAGCTCTGTCAAAAGTAGATGAATGAGTTATTTGAGAAAAATTGGCTATCTGCAATACTTTTAGAGATAATTCTCATTTACTCATTTTGGGTAGGTGAGTAATTAGCTATGGGTCTGAAACTTCATGGAGTGAAAGCTCTCCCAAAAGTAGGTGAATGAGTTATTTGAGAAAAATTGGCTATCTGCAATACTTTTAGAGATAATTCGCATTTACTCATTTTGAGTAGGCGAGTAATTAGCTATGGGTCTGAAACTTCACCATGTGAAAGCTCTTCCAAAAGTAAATGAATGAGTTATTTGAGAAAAAATGGCTATCTGCAATACTTTTAGAGATATTTAACATTTACTCATTTTGAGTAGGTGAGAAATTAGCTACAGGTCTCACACGTCACCAAGTGAAAGCTCTCCCAAAAGTAGATGAATGAGTTATTTGAGAAAAATTGGCTATCTGCAATACTTTTAGAGATAATTAGCATTTACTCATTTTGAGTAGGTGAGTAATTAGCTACGAGTCTGAAACTTCACCAAGTGAAAGCTCTTCCAAAAGTAGGTGAATGAGTTAGTTGAGAAAAATTGGCTATCTGCAATACTTTTAGAGAGAATTCGCATTTACTCATTTTGAGTAGGTGAGTAATTAGCTATGGGTCTGAAACTTCACCATGTGAAAGCTCTTCCAAAAGTAGATGAATGAGTTATTTGAGAAAAATTGGCTATCTGCAATACTTTTAGAGAGCATTCGCATTTACTCATTTTGAGTAGGCGAGTAATTAGCTATGGGTCTGAAACTTCACCATGTGAAAGCTCTTCCAAAAGTAAATGAATGAGTTATTTGAGAAAAAATGGCTATCTGCAATACTTTTAGAGATATTTAACATTTACTCATTTTGAGTAGGTGAGAAATTAGCTACAGGTCTCACACTTCACCAAGTGAAAGCTCTCCCAAAAGTAGATGAATGAGTTATTTGAGAAAAATTGGCTATCTGCAATACTTTTAGAGATAATTAGCATTTACTCATTTTGAGTAGGTGAGTAATTAGCTACGGGTCTGAAACTTCACCAAGTGAAAGCTCTTCCAAAAGTAGGTGAATGAGTTATTTGAGAAAAATTGGCTATCTGCAATACTTTTAGAGAGAATTCGCATTTACTCATTTTGAGTAGGTGAGTAATTAGCTATGGGTCTGAAACTTCACCATGTGAAAGCTCTTCCAAAAGTAGATGAATGAGTTATTTGAGAAAAATTGGCTATCTGCAATACTTTTAGAGATAATTAGCATTTACTCATTTTGAGTAGGTGAGTAATTAGCTACGGGTCTGAAACTTCACCAAGTGAAAGCTCTCCCAAAAGTAGGTGAATGAGTTATTTGAGAAAAATTGGCTATCTGCAATACTTTTAGAGATAATTAGCATTTACTCATTTTGAGTAGGTGAGTAATTAGCTACGGGTCTGAAACTTCACCAAGTGAAAGCTCTCCCAAAAGTAGGTGAATGAGTTATTTGAGAAAAATTGGCTATCTGCAATACTTTTAGAGAGCACTCGCATTTACTCATTTTGAGTAGGTGAGTAATTAGCTACGGGTCTGAAACTTCACCAAGTGAAAGCTCTCCCAAAAGTAGGTGAATGAGTTATTTGAGAAAAATTGGCTATCTGCAATACTTTTAGAGAGCATTCGCATTTACTCATTTTGAGTAGGTGAGTAATTAGCTATGGGTCTGAAACTTCACCATGTGAAAGCTCTTCCAAAAGTAGATGAATGAGTTATTTGAGAAAAATAGGCTATCTGCAATACTTTTAGAGATAATTCGCATTTACTCATTTTGAGTAGGCGGGTAATTAGCTATGGGTCTGAAACTTCACCATGTGAAAGCTCTTCCAAAAGTAAATGAATGAGTTATTTGAGAAAAATTGGCTATCTGCAATACTTTTCGAGATATTTAGCTTTTACTCATTTTGAGTAGGTGAGAAATTAGCTACAGGTCTGACACTTCACCAAGTGAAAGCTCTCACAAAAGTAGGTGAATGAGTTATTTGAGAAAAATTGGCTATCTTCTATACTTTTAGAGATAATTCGCATTTACTCATTTTGAGTAGATGAGAAATTAGCTAGGGGTCTGAAACCTCACTAAGTGAAAGCTCTTCCAAAAGTATATGAATGAGTTATTTGAGAAAAATTGGCTATCTGCAATACTTTTAGACATAATTAGCATTTACTCATTTTGAGTAGGCGAGTAAGTAGCTATGGGTCTGAAACTTCACAATGTGAAAGCTCTTCCAAAAGTAGATGAATGAGTTATTTGAGAAAAATTGGCTATCTGCAATACTTTTAGAGATAATTCGCATTTACTCATTTTGAGTAGGTGAGAAATTAGCTACAGGTCTGACACTTCACCAAGTGAAAGCTCTCGCAAAAGTAGGTGAATGAGTTATTTGAGAAAAATGGGCTATCTTCTATACTTTTAGAGATAATTCGCATTTACTCATTTTGAGTAGGTGAGTAATTAGCTACGGGTCTGAAACTTCACCAAGTGAAAGCTCTCCCAAAAGTAGGTGAATGAGTTATTTGAGAAAAATTGGCTATCTGCAATACTTTTAGAGAGAATTCGCATTTACTCATTTTGAGTAGGTGAGTAATTAGCTATGGGTCTGAAACTTCACCATGTGAAAGCTCTTCCAAAAGTATATGAATGAGTTATTTGAGAAAAATTGGCTATCTGCAATACTTTTAGACATAATTAGCATTTACTCATTTTGAGTAGGTGAGTAACTAGCTACGCATCTGAAACTTAACCAAGTGAAAGCTCTCCCAAAAGTAGGTGAATGAGTTATTTGAGAAAAAATGGCTACCTGCAATACTTTTTGAGATAATTCGCATTTACTCATTTTGAGGAGGTGAGTAAGTAGGCCAAAGTTCACCAAACCATTTTCCCCTTAGCATAGGATACTCTAGTACTACCCTGTGGTTCAAAAATTTGCTCGAAATTTCTCTATCTCTTACAGTTTGAGAGATATTTCTGATTTTTCACATTTTCACTAAAAGTAGCAATAAAGTAGCCATTACTCACTTGTACATTGAGCAACAGTTGTGAAACTTAAATATGTTACAGTTCACAAAAAAGTACATGAACAACATATTTGAGAGAAATTGTGTAGCTGCAATACTTTTGAAGATATAAGCCATTTACTCATTATGGTTATCATTAAAAATTGAAAAAGTAGCTATTACTCACTTAGCTATGGAGATACACTTCCAAATTACTGACCATGTTGTAGCTGTGGAGAAAGTAGCTGAACATCATATTGGAACAAAATTGTGTAGCTGCAATACTTTTGAAGATATAAGCCATTTACTCATTGACAGTTAAAAGTCATATAATTATATTAGATAAAAGCGCTATTACTCACTCAAAAGTAGGCCAAAGTTCACCAAACCTTTCCCCCCTTAGCAATAGGATACTCTAGTACTACCCTGTGGGTCAAAAATTTGCTCGAAATTGCTCTATATCTTACGGTTTGAGAGATATTTCTGATTTTTCACATTTTCACTAAAAGTAGCAATAAAGTAGCCATTACTCACTTGTACATCGAGCAACAGTTGTGAAACTTAAATATGTTACAGTTCACAAAAAAGTACATGAACAACATATTTGAGAGAAATTGTGTAGCTGCAATACTTTTGAAGATATAAGCCATTTACTCATTATGGTTATCATTAAAAATTGAAAAAGTAGCTATTACTCACTTAGCTATGGAGATACACTTCCAAATTACTGACCATGTTGTAGCTGTGGAGAAAGTAGCTGAACATCATATTGGAACAAAATTGTGTAGCTGCAATACTTATGAAGATATAAGCCATTTACTCATTGACAGTTATAAGTCATATAATTATATTAGGTAAAAGCGCTATTACTCACTCAAAAGTAGGCCAAAGTTCACCAAACTTTTTCCCCCTTAGCAATAGGATACTCTAGTACTACCCTGTGGGTCAAAAATTTGCTCGAAATTGCTCTATATCTTACAGTTTGAGAGATATTTCTGATTTTTCACATTTTCACTAAAAGTAGCAATAAAGTAGCCATTACTCACTTGTACATTGAGCAACAGTTGTGAAACTTAAATATGTTACAGTTCACAAAAAAGTACATGAACAACATATTTGAGAGAAATTGTGTAGCTGCAATACTTTTGAAGATATAAGCAATTTACTCATTATGGTTATCATTAAAAATTGAAAAAGTAGCTATTACTCACTTAGCTATAGAGATACACTTCCAAACTACTGGCCATGTTGTAGCAGTGGAGAAAGTAGCTGAACAACATATTGGAACAAAATTGTGTAGCTGCAATACTTTTGAAGATATAAGCCATTTACTCATTATGGTTATCATTAAAAACTGAAAAAGTAGCTATTACTCACTTAGCTACGGAGATACACTTCCAAACTACTGACCATGTTGTAGCAGAGGAGAAAGTAGGCGAACAACATATTGGAACAAAATTGTGTAGCTGCAATACTTTTGAAGATATAAGCCATTTACTCATTATGGTTATCATTAAAAATAGAAAAAGTAGCTATTACTCACTTAGCTATGGAGATACACTTGCAAACTACTGACCATGTTGTAGCTGTGGAGAAAGTAGCTGAACAACATATTGGAACAAAATTGTGTAGCTGCAATACTTATGAAGATATAAGCCATTTACTCATTATGGTTATAATTAAAAATTGACAAAGTAGCTATTACTCACTTAGCTATGGAGATACACTTCCAAACTACTGACCATGTTGTAGCTGTGGAGAAAGTAGCTGAACAACATATTAGAACAAAATACTGTAAATGCAATAGTTTCAGAGTTATAAGCCATATAATTATATTAGCTAAAATAGCTATTACTCACTCAAAAGTAGGCCAAAGTTCACCAAACCCCAAAAATATTGAAGAGCAAAAAAATTCATTAGGACTTGTCATTTACCAAAAATGTGTAACTGTAGTAGTTTCAGAGAAAACTGCGTGACACACGCATGCACGCACGCACGCACGCACACACGCACATGGTGCAAATTATGATCTCCCTCCGGCGAGCCGGGCGGGAGATAACAAGAATTTACCAAAGGAATGGATAGCTAACTTTAGCAAAATATCAAATGCACAAGTGTATAAATATTATATCTACAGTACTTTTGTAATGCCTGTCAGCCAAAACAAATGGGTAGAATTCTATCCTTTTCTTGAAGGTGTTGACTGGAAAAATATCTATCTTTTGCCATCTAAAACAGTTATTGATACATATCTTGTCACTCTGCAATTTAAAATATTACATAGAGTTTATGCATGTAATTATAAATTATTCCAATGGAAAATTAAGGACCCGCCTGAGTGTTTTGTGTGTCAACAAATAGATAATCTCGAGCACTATTTCTTTTATTGTCATGAAACTAAATATTTCTGGAATCAGGTTGAGAAATGGTTATGTAACCTATTTACTATATCTGTTAATTTAACAGTTTTGGAGGTATTACTAGGAGTTGTTAATTTTGATGTACACTATTGTCATGCTGTTAATTATGTCATCCTCATGGGCAAATATTTTATATGTAAATCCAAAAAGAAACAAAAAGACTTGTTTTTTTATAATTTTCAATACACTCTGAGGTCCAGACTGCAAATAGATGAAAAAGTGTATGTACAGCAAGGTAGGTTTTGGCTGTTGAAGTAACTGTACATGTTATTGTCTGCCTCCTAAGTACTTGTTAATTTTATGTAAGCTGCTGGTGACATTGATCCTAAGTAATATGAGTTCGTTTTTATTTTGTTGTGTGACTGTATTTATGGTGGTACTAATGTATGCAATTTCAAAAAAAAAAAAAAAAAGCAGGGCTGCAGTCTCCACACTGAGGAATTTACGAATGCGTCTCAAATCCTGGAGATGATAGTAGCAGGCACGACAAACCTTGGCAAAGGTGTTTCCAGAATCAAAAGTAACACCTAAATTCTTAACTTCATTAGTACTGGAGATTGAATTTCCAAGAAACTGGTTGGAAATTTTTGCATAATTGACTTCCTGGCCTGTCTGTCACCAATGACGGTGAATTCTTCTCTGAATTAAGTTTTCATCTGACACCATACATCCATTGTTGAACGCAAGCAAGACACTCAGTGAGCTCAGCAATACTGGAATCAAAGTTCCTTGAATCGAGTGCTAAGTATATCTGGGTGTCATCAGCATAAAGATGATGGGTAACATTGAAACTGGAAATTATATGGGTGAGAGGAGTACTGTAAACAGTGAAAAGCAGTGTACCCAGGACAGAACCTTGAGGGACCCCATAAGGGTGTGAGAAGGCATCCAAGAAGCTATTACCCAATTTAACCTTCTGTCTGCGATTTGTGAGATATGATTTGATCCACATCAGCACAGTGCCATCCACACCCAACCAATCCCTGAGGCAGTTAAAAAGAATGGTATGGTCAATAGTATCAAATGCTGCTGAGAGGTCCAATAATGTGAGAGCAACAGCCTTACCCGAGTCCATCAAAGCAGCTATGTTGTTTTGAATCTTAAGGAGTGCTGTTTCTGTAGAATGCAATCTCTTGTAGGCTGATTGGTTGAGATTGGAGAGCCCTCTTTATTGATGTAACTATTTAACTGATTAGCCACAGCTTTTTCAATCAATTTTGATATGAAACTATGGTTTGACACTCGTCTATAGTTTTTCAGGAGATTTCTATCTAGACTAGGCCTCTTGAGAAGGGTTTGAAACAGTTTGGGAAACTGCCTTCTTTGGGAGAGTAATTTATGATACTGGTAATTGGGGTGATTAGGATGTCTGCACACTCTTTGACAAATGAAGTTGGTATTGGGTCTAGATCACATGATTTTGGTAGGATATGATTTTAGAATTTTGCGAATGTCATCCTTAGATACAGGCTCGAAAGAAGATAGGGCACTGTTGTTCATGCTTGGTCTGGTGATACAAACTGGAGCCGATGACTGTAGTGCGGTTGTAATTTTCATAATTTAGTCACTGAAAAAATGTCGAAAGGAATTGGCTAGATCTTTCAGACTGACATGATCGGATAACACAATGGTCGAGGATTTTTGTAGAATTTTTTTGAAGGTGTTCCACAGAGCCTTGGGATTACCATTGTTTTCAGCAATAACTGTGGAATAGTGCCTTCGTCTAGACACTTCAAGTAGAAAATTGTAGGGGTTAATAGCCGCACGATATACTGTAAAACGAGAAATGTTCGCAGCTATAAAAGTTCGTGGTTTTTCCTTTAAAATGAAATTGGCACTATTAAAGTTTGTCCGACAATTCCCATTTTTTTGAGCGATAATTCCTGTATATGGGTGTATACTAGTACCAAACTAAATTTCGGGTGATTTATTTTCGTGCTTTTCTCGCGATCGCGAAATTCGCCAAATAAATCGTCGGCGAACATTTATCGTTTTAAGTATACTGCGGTTAATTGCGGAATTGTACCTGCACCATACACGCTCGTACTTCCATTTCAGATGCTTTGCTGACAGGATGTCTGAATTCATGCAGTCTTTGCCAGGGTGCAACAGTACTTTTTTCCAATTAACTTGAGTGGGCCTGTCAAGAGTGTTGCGCAAGGTGTTAAAGTACTGGTGACTGGGTAAACTTGCTGTCTTGTGAGGATGTTTGATTAAGTCAGAATTCAGGATCTCCTCTCTGAAATCATTAATATTTATCCTGTGAATTTTCCGTGTGTTTACCTGCCAGAAATTGTAGGGTGCCTTGATGGGTATATCAACAGAGAAAGTGATGGCAAGATGGTCGGAGAGTCCCCCTATGACTTTCGGGCAAACTGCCTCTGAAAAGGTATCCCTGACACATAAAACATCAAAGATATGGCCGTGAATGTGGATTGGAGAGTCAATGATCTGGGTAAAATTGCATTGACAGAGGGAGTCATTGAATTTCTGCGACCAAACATCCCTGCAGGTTTAAGTAGCCCAGGATAATATTTTCGCAACATGTTAAAGCAGCACACTCAACAAAAGTGCTGAATTCCCCAATAAAGTCAGCTTTGGAGACATTAAAAGACCTGTACAATATGTGAGAAATAATGTCCTGGGTGTTACCCATTGACAGTTGAACGGAAATACTCTCAAAGGTATTGACGCATGGTTGGGGTAAGACCTTGAAATTGATGTTGTCATGAATAGAGAACCCGACACCACCGCCTCTCCCCTCAGAGCATGGAACATGGGTACATTAGTAACCCGGCGGTGTGACATCTGCAATGAAGCTGTCGGTGTCATCTGGTTGAAGCCAGGTCTCAGAAACGGCAATGACATCTGACTTGTTGCTATTTATGAAGTCTGCAAAAGCAACTGACTTATTCCTGATCGATCTGATATTAATCAGACTTCCAGTTAAAAGGCTGGTGTCAGGGCTTGGATTAATACTGACATCCCCTGAGAGGATCAACAACAGTGACGCCCATGGGCTGACATGTTTGAAGGAGTGCATTACCCTACGAATACATCCCTGTATTGCCAAAAAGGGATAGTTAACACTGTTGAGACACGGGTGAATGCCAGGCTCAAATTGTATGATGGAAGGAAAAGGGAAAGTGGGACAGAAATTTGAGACAGAAATAAATGGTAGTGTGGAAGGGTTATCAGTGGTGGTATTGATTGCCCGAACAAGCAGAATGTAAAGACAGAACCAGAAAGTGCAATGCATGACCAAAGGAAGACCAAACTTGAAAAAGGTGAACCTACCTTTCCTATGTACAAACCTGTCTAAACAGCAAACCAAGAGTGAATAGATTAAGAACAAAGAAAGTTTGGTGCAAAATTAGTACAAATTAGTATTTCAGCAATTAATGTGTCATAAATTTGATGTGGAATGAAAGAAGTGTATTATAGTGTATTTACTGCTTGAAGTACTGGAAACTCAAAATTTGGTTTAAGATCCACAGGAATTAGCACATATCTTTGAAAGACCAAAAAAATTGTCCCAACCTTAAACTGAATGTTAGTTTGCAGTTGTGCAGTAATTTTGAGTTAGAGTCCGGAAATGGAAATGTTTTCTGACAAATGGACAAAAAAACGGAAAAACGAAAGGACAGAATTACACCAATTTCGAAAGCAACTTAGCTATGATGCTGATCTATCTCCCTGTCAAGTTTGAGTTCAATTGGACAAAGCGTTTTTGAGTTAGATTCCGGAAATGGAAATGTTGACGGACAGACACACGGGACAAAAACGGACAGAATTACACCAATTTCGAAAGCAACTTAGCTATGATGGTGATCTATCTCCCTCCCATACCCTACTCAGGCCTGGGATGAAAACTTTCAAAAGTATTCGAATACAAATACGAATACTTTTCATTTCCATGAATACGAATATGAATACATCAGTTTCAAAAGTATTCGAATACGAATATTTTTTGAAAAGTATTCGAATACATTTATGAATACATTTTAACTAATCCCAATTCATACAATCATTTTTAATAAATCTTAATAATTTTACCTTTCTGAAGGAAATATACAAACATGAAAGCACAATTCAGTAAATGATGGTTCAGATTTACATCATATTGGACAACAATTCATTTTTTGCTCCAAGATCTGAATATTCAATTTGATAAACATGAGCTAGTCAAAAGAGTTTTTTTTTATAAAAAAAAGGACATCTTAGTGCCCTAAACATCTTGTATTTAACTGAGATAGACATTGTTATGGAAATCTTTATGATGGGATTACTACTTCTATAAGACTGTCACAATAGGTATCGCATAAGTTTGCCTAAGAATTACTCATATGTGACAATTGACACTGGTATTGAAACACATCTAAGTTAATCCCCTATTGTAGCAAAGGCAAACACAGTTGTCATTTTAAGGTAGGTAGCTTGATGTTTATAATTTTATGAATTTTATAATAACATATCACTACATTATGAAAACCAATGTGGATTAAAACATACATGAAATCATTTATCAATATAAAACTTAAACACATAAACTAATTGCCTTTATGACATGTAAGAGAAGAAGTTATAATCCTAACTATTTTGTTCCAACATGACACTGTCATTATTATGTTATGCAACACTTACTGACTAAAATCATTTATTAAATATGTCTTGTTACTTCTCCTAGGCACACAATGATGGCCAAATTTCATATTTATATCTAAAGCTTGTCAGTACAGGGTGAAAAAAATCAACAAAAAGTGAAAAATATTAAATGTATTCATAAAAGTATTCATGAATACGAATACTTTTGAAATGTATTCGAATACGAATACTTTGCATTTTTCACAAAAGTATTCGAATACGAATACTTTTAAAAATGTATTTGAATACTTATGAATACGAATAACCCTACAATGTATTACTCTACCTAGTAATAATAAATCTGATTCAAGATTATTTTATACCATTATATCCACAATTAAAAATGGTAAACAATGATACCTAGATATCAAAATCCATCCACAAATCAAGATTTTATGACAATTTAAATTTCCAATTAAAAGGAGTCAAATTTGCAGACGAGCTGGAGTTGGCAAGGGGCTAGATGCCTGAGGTCTGGGTTGCGGAATTCCTGAGTTGACCAGTTCTTCATGCATATGCACCGAGGATGTTTTGGTGGTTTTTTTAAACAGGGTTCCCACAGAATTTTGATACGTGGATTCAAGGTGTTTTTAAGGATTTTCAAGGTCAACAACAACAATTCTCAAGGATATATTTCAAGGCACGGCCTCCTTTACCTCCCCTTCTAGCCATCGGATCCTCCCACAAATGATTTTAACATTTTATAACCTCATTACAACAATGCTATTTGTCAGAGATTATAGAAAAAGCCAAGAATATTCACTTTAATTTTCTTTTAGATCATACTTGCTTTGCTGAGTCTGACCATAGCTGTAAAAAAACTAGATGATGCAGATGCAGAAGTTGGACAATAACAAATTCAAGGACTTTTCAAGGATTTTATTCAATTTTGTCCAAATTCAAGGATTTTCAAGGCCTTGAAAATGAAGCAATTTTTTTCAAGGAATTTTAAGGATTTTCAAGGATGTGGGAACCCTGTAAAAGATGCATTTATCTATAATTTTATGGCAAATTTCCTGTTAATTCTGTTTAGCTGCACACATATACAAAGTTGTGCAAGATGCAGCATCTTTTTGTCGGACAATACATTTTAATGAAATTAACTAGAATGCAGTTCAAGCTGGTATCCTAAACATCTCATCGAGTGAAGGAAATATGAGGCCACGATGGGGGTTTCTACATTTTAAAAATAGAAAATCAAGCAATATTTAACAAATAAAATATTGAATGCTAGATACGGCCTTAAGAAAACATAAGGCCGAGATTGATTTTCTACCATTTCACAAACAGAAGTCTAGCAAATATTTTACTTTTACTGCACCTACTGTTGAAGTTTTCTAGCAATATTTTACAATATAATTTCACATGCTTGTACTTGCAGACACAGACTTAAGGAAATACAAGACCACAATGGGGTTTCTAGCTATATTTTACAAACAGAAGTTCCAGCCAACCAGTCTACTTTTCGTCTGCAAACGTGATTAATTTAATTAGCCAATGAAAACAACTGTTACTGAAACAGCACTCGAGACAAAGTTCTGGAGTACAGCAATCCGTACTGTGGCATATTTTCTAAAAAAACAGTTTTAACATACCACGGCCACGCCCAAAATGAATGGCTGCATATTTTGGTGCGCAGAAAAAAAGCCTGGTGGAAAAAATGACAGTGGAAAGAAAGCCTGGTGGAAGAAAAGCCTGGCGGAAAGAAAGCCTGGTGTGTTTTGAAAAATATGGAAAAAAGCCTGGTGTGTCTTTTTTGTACACATCAAGATTAATGATAAAGTAGAACTAAAACATTAATTTATTAGACTCATTTGATTTAGATGACTTTTTATAGTCACACACTCCCTTTAGAAGCCCTTTAAGTTAATCAAAAAACACCAGAGTACAGTTAAAATGGACGAAATACCTGCTCAGGATTGGGTCTTGAACATAGAACCTTAAAACCTTTCATTATTGTCAAAGGGAATGAGAAGTCTTTGAAGTCCTACTGTGGCTGTATGTAGTAATTTATACACCCCACAATAAGCTGTTCTACTGTTAGCCTGGGAAATAAACTTTAATTGCAAATTCAAAAACCCTTTAATGTAAGGGTGACAAAAGAACACCAGAGCACACTTGAAATGGCCTATTGTACTCAGGATTGGCTCTTAAATATGGCAATACTTGCAATTAGTGACATACACATTCAGCATTTTCCTGGGAATCCAACCATAATTGCATGTTTAAAAAAAGGTTTCATTTCCTTTAATGATATACTGACATAATTTTAAAACAACCACTAAAAAGTATAATAAATTTTAGATATTTTTGTATTCTATATTGATGAAAATAAATTCGAAGTGACTCCTGTCACGGTATCGTGGTTCGAAGTTTTCGTCTAAAGTCACGGCATCGCAAATAATGCCATCAATTCGCACAAATAAAATATGTTAGGAAACCCCACAGAGTATCATGACATCATGAATATTAATACATAGTCTACACATTTGATCTTCAAGTAAAGTAAATGACATGGAACCGTCAAATACTTCCTACACATATACTGTATAAATATTCACGATAAATATTAAAAACCACCATGGAAATCCATGACCTGAATATATATTGTCCGCGAATATTGATCAAGTAAAGTATTTCTACATACAGTGTTGGGAAACCCCACGGAATTCCGTGACCTCGTATATATATTCTACGTACACAATTGTCAAGGAAATGTAACACTAGTAAATTAACTGAGTTGTCGAAATTCATTGATTTTTAATGCGATGCCGTGACTTTAGACGGAATGTTCAAACCACGATGCCGTGACAGGAGTCACTTCAAAATAAATTGTACTAGAAAAATAAAATATATGTACCAAACACATTTTGAAATCAAATGAATAAAATAATGTGTTAGTTTTACTTCATCATTAATCTTGATATATGTATCAAATCTGAAAAAAGACACCAGGCTTTTTTTCATCTTTTCCAAAACAGACCATGCTTTCTTTGAACCAGGCTTTCTTTCCACTGCCATTTTTTCTACCAGGCTTTTTTTCCACCAGGCTTTTTTCCCGGATTCGCATATTTTATACATTCCTTATACATTTATACAAATCCGACAACATAGTTTAGTATTTATAAGAGCTGTATGTCTCGTTTTTGTGAGTAAATTATCTGTTGGCGCGTTGCCTTGTCGGTGACTTGCAGGTAATTCCAAATCAACACCCACCTATCGTCTGCTTCTTGCTGAGAGATCCAGGGAAAAGAATGCAATAAATGGACATAAACTGGTGGTTGCCCTTACTAACACTGTCTCTGACGTAAGTTGCAAGCACAAACTTTGAACATAAAATGAAGTAGTGGTGGTGGACCAGTTCACGCGCGGGTACCAATTCACGCTCACCCCTAAATTTATCCAAAACAATCACAGTTAAACAATAAATTACAAATGTAAATGATCCATTTGATGATTATCTATGATGTGGTGAACATATATTCCCTATGAAAAATTATAAATCTTCAAGAAAATTGAGGGTGGGCCTGAATTGGTACCCGGGCGTGAATTGGTCCACCACCACTAACATGTTACCAAATTATATTTCTGATCAGCAAGGTATGTGTCAAGTGTCAGTGTATGTCAGAACGGATGACGTTAAACAAAAGATTTCGCAGTGGTTAATCACAAGTGTTTTTTCCGCCTGTCAGATTACTTAACTTCCCAGCTATACGTTTATTTATCACATATTATTATATACATTCCTAAGTAGCGACCAATTAAACTCCTTTACGCCTATTACCAAAACAAACCTGAGAATAATGTTTGTGTATTTTATTTGTTTACATGTAATCTGACAAGTAATGACGTCATAAAATTGCCAAAACACTTCCTCGATTTACGAGATAACACGACGACTAATTTAGTTTAAACTAGTATGAATCCGAAATATTATAAAAATAAATTAGCAAATATCTACCCAAGACAGGACATTAAATGTATAACTGAAGTAAAAAAATTGCACATTGTATTTTTTGTCTAATTAGTAACAGTCCAATTTATTTTAAGACAGTAAGTTTAAATATGCAGGATTAGTTTTATATTTCAAGATGGTTGTGTAGGATTTTTATGATGACATTTATTTGTAAATTGATATTTCATGTGAAGTTAATTACACAACAAAAAACATCAGAAATATAGATTGCTATCATAATACTAGGCGTATTCCACAACTTGAGATCTGTGTGATCTTTGTGATCCAGATCGAGGTCGAGATCCTTCAGATCAGTAGAATCTGTGAAATGCAAAAATTGCAGAAATGATAATCCAAGATGGCAACAGAAATGGCATGCTTTGCATCTTTGGAATTAGTTTTTTATCTTTGGAATTACTTAATACTTTTTCATCTTTGGAATTACTTTTTTATCAACAATTAAAATTATAAATGAAAATTTCAAACTTTGTGTTTTCCGCCATCTTTTGCAAAGAATTGTGGGATATCTCACAGATCTGATCTCTTGAATCCACCTTTTCATGAGATCACTCAGATCATGATCCGGATCAGTCAGATCAGGTTCTTTTGACCTGATCTGTTGATCCCTCAAATCTGGATTCTACAGATCACGGCTGTGGAATATGCCTAGTGTAAGGTAGAAGTATTTGTTTAAGTAAATAGACCCACTTTATTAATGTTTTGTGCTAAACTTTCACAATGATTTTGCAACAATACGGTTAAAATGAACAACTAATATCTAAAAGATGTCTGTAATGTTTTTTTTATATTATGTTTTTCTATGTCTTTATCATATATATATATTTTATTCATTTCCTTTTTCATTACATTAATTATGCAATATGAACTAAATACCCAAAAAAATCAACATGTAACTATTGTGACAGATGCGAGCGGTTACATATATTATACTCTGGCTCCAAACTGGACCGTCTGTCCAGTCCATAAATTCTCTACTTTTCCCACCTGTACAGGCATTTTCCAGACTCACTACTGAGTCTGAAACAAGGCTGAGCTCAAGCCTTCAGAATCACCAGCATCTCCAGAACATCTCCAAGTACTGGAACAGATTCTTTGTCAGACACCTCCAGGAGATGCAAATGTCAGAAACAGATTCTCCATTGAACCACTGGACATCTCCAGGATCCCCAAGTGTCTTTAACCAGATTCACTGCTGAATTTTGTGATACCTTCCAGGACAACCCCATGTCAGAAACAGATTCCTGTAGAGAATCACCAGACATCTCTAAGATTTCCAAGTATCATTTAACAGGTTCCCTTCTGAACCTCACTATACCTCACAGGATATCCAGTTGTGGGAACTGCATGATCCCGGTTGTAAATGTGAGTGCAAATCTTCATCTGCAGCAATTCTTATTATATGTTTTAATGAAGGAAAGTTACATAACAGGAGGCAAGCAAGCAAGCAAAATCAAGGGATATATAGGACTATTCCCATTTATTAAGAGGCAATCAAATAATATACATATGCATATAAATCATTATCATGAAATTGAAATTATCAGGTAACTATTATAAGTTACCATCAACCAGAATGTTGTGATTATGATAATTAGCACAACTACAAGATAAGATTATAAATACCATCTAGGACAAGTAGATAACTAATAATGACCATAACATGGCTACTGACAACTATTGCTGACTACTAAGGACTATATCTGGCTTTAAGAGCTGGCATTCTACCACTCAGTGATAAGGGATATTAGTTAGTACTGCCAGCTACTATTGGTGGCTATTGGTGGTTAAACTGGCTACTGCATGGCATCCCATATGGATTAATAGGGTTTAAGTGGCTATTGGCGGCTATATTGGCGGCTATAGGTGGTTACTGGCATCCCACATGGATGGATGGGGTTTAAGGGGTTATTTGGCGGCTATAGATGGCTACTGGTGATTATATATGGCTGGTCATGTTATTGTTGAATATATGTGGCTACTGGCGGCTATGGGTGGACACCATCTGGCTGAAACCAGTATTCACTGCTGAATACATGGCTTCTCCCTTACTGCACACCTTGAGGCTGCTGACAGTAGCTGGTGGCGACTCCCTCTTCTCTTGTCTTCTCAGCTCTTCTTGGTGTTGATGGTGGAATTCATTACTGAATTCTGAAGAAACTGGCAATCCGAGGCTCTTATATTTACTTTGCGAGAGGTCACATGACCAGTGGGACGATACTGAGAATAAACTGGTGGGGTGATAGCTTTTAGACTTAAAATCAGCATTCGCATAAATTATGTCCACTATTATGCAACATTGCTCAAATTAATAGTTTAACATCATATTCACACACATATAAATAAATATTACAAACTCCACGCATAAATTCAAATACTTTACTTACTCCAGTTATTTTAAAAAGCTTTAACCCCCGGCTGAAGTTTATATGACGTCACAAATCTCCTCAATCACAGATGATTCATTGATTCATACAAATATAACCTAAATGCCACATAAAACACCAAATATCATGAGGTTAAAATAAACTAAGATGAATTTAAGCTTTAGTACACTGTTTTTTGCAAGTTCTAGAGTTAAATAGAAGGTAAGATTGACACACTATATATACTAGAAAAACAAATGTGAAAATAGTGATACTACTAATGTTTCAACATACTGATATTCTGTATAGTGTCATTATGTTAGATTGCATTATGTATATAAATCGCTATTTAGATAACATTTAACAATTGGATGACAATTGAATAACCTTTGGTATCTTGGTTAAACTTTTTATACTGGAAAAATGATTTTCAAGTAGGATTTCCATACTATCAATCTTTCCAGAAATGTCTGTGTTGAAAATTTAATTTTAACAGGGATACTTACTATATCTTCAAATGATGTACCTTTTTACAAAGCAACAAAAACCTGAAAAACTGACCCACTTTATGTTAATATCTGTAGTAAATGACTGATCAAGCTTGGAAACTATGCAACAGAGAAATCTTTATATATTGCCATGTATCACATTCAACCATGCAGTCAACACTCTCAAAACACATGCACCAACTATTTCTTTATGATACAATCTATACCACATTAATGTCTCAAAAATGAAGATGATCCTTAATCATTTATAAATATTAAGCAAAGGGAAAACCCAAGCAATTTACCATCTCATTATCTATTTAACAAAATGTTTTGTAAATGTTGCAGAAAATCGAATTGAATCAAATACAAATTTTATCAATACAAATCATAGCTTCAAACTTGAACTTTAAGTGGGGCTTTGACTTTCAAACTTGTTTGGAAAAAGTGATTTTTGTTTAATCATCACAAACTAAATATTTTTTTATTATGTAAAGGCTACAATGATTCAGAGCATATAGACTGCAGTGATTAAATATAATGCACTAATAGTTAGAAATGTATTAGAAAAGTCTTTATAGATAGTTTATAAAGAAGATTATAGAATATATTTCACACAATAAATTGAACACAAAGTTTAAAAATATTGAATTGCTGCATGTTTCAAATGCACCTATGAATAATTTTGATAGAGATATTTTTATTCTTGTCCCTTAAGAATTTTTTCATTCATTTGTGAAAAAAAAAAAAACCAATATGTGGCACGGCCGAATTTCTGGAAAGGTAAAAACGTAATTAAAGAAATCCGAATTTGCAGCACATACAGGGTGTGTGTGTGTGTGTGTATCCATATATATTTGTTAACAACTTGATCAAGTGAGTACTTGCTTGTCAAACAGTCCTTACATTTTTTTTTTCATTTCCGCTGATGATTAACGGTGGGGGGAGTGACATTTAATCATAGAATTCGATGTTAGCCGGTTACATTCACACTGTAGAAAAATGTTTTCCTGGGTAAATAAAGATAGCAACAGAAAGAAAGAGCCAGAAACTTATGAAAATGTGGCGGATGGTCTCAAACGTGTGTATAAACAAAAGCTTTTCCCCCTTGAAGAACATTACAGGTTCCACGATTTCCATTCTCCACAGCTGGATGATCCTGATTTCGACGCAAAACCCATGGTCCTTTTGGTGGGTCAATATTCAACAGGGAAGACAACTTTTATCAGGTATCTTCTTGAACAGGATTTCCCAGGAATTCGAATCGGTCCAGAGCCAACTACTGACCGTTTTATTGCCGTTATGTACAATGAAACCGATGGTGTAATTCCAGGAAATGCATTGGTAGTTGATAGAACAAAGCAGTTTCGGCCACTGTCCGTATTTGGGAATGCTTTCTTGAATAGGTTTCAGTGTTCACAACTTAACAACGATGTTTTGAAGAGTCTTTCCATTATCGACACGCCTGGTATATTGTCTGGGGAAAAACAAAGAACAGACAGAGGGTACAATTTCAGCTCAGTTGTTGAATGGCTGGCAGAAAGAGTTGACAGAATCATCCTGCTCTTTGATGCTCACAAGCTAGATATTTCAGATGAATTCCGTTCAGTCATAGAAAGCATGAAAGGTTATGATGAGAAAATTAGAATTGTATTAAACAAAGCAGATAAAGTTGATCATCAACAGCTGATGCGTGTGTATGGAGCTTTGATGTGGTCACTTGGAAAGGTTTTGAAAACCCCTGAAGTGGCAAGAGTGTACATTGGATCATTTTGGGATGAACCATTGCATTTTGACATGAATAGAAAGCTGTTTGAATTGGAAGAACAGGATTTATTTGACGACTTGCAAAGCTTACCCCGAAATGCATCCCTCCGAAAGCTCAATGATCTTATCAAAAGGGCAAGACTAGCAAAGGTCTGTATGCAATATATTACCAGACTATATATATTGAATATCCAGGCATTATAATGACATTTTAAAAATAATCTGGCTTTTATTTTTTTCTGTATTTTTTACAGAGGTAAACCAGTGAGATCATTTTCAACCAACAATGGCAAGATCAAATTCTCAATAGGGGTGTGATCAGTACAAATAGTTAGGGTCGATTCCTCATTTATAAAATTTCAACTCAACATCAAGCCCTCACAATATTTCATTTGTACCTTGACAGGAAGCAACATCATGTCAAAAATAGGGCATTATGTGAATTAATCTAAGTAAGGTGTCCTGTTTACATTTTTACCCCACAGCCAGGGTATTGTTTTCAGCCATGGTGTCCGGATGGGCGGGTGGGCGGCGGGTAAAAGTTTGTCCAGGCTGTATCTCCGAAACCGTAAGGTGCAGGAAGTTGATACTTGGTAGGGACATTGGTTAGGATGTGTAGGTGTGCAACATCATGGTCTGACCTTGATTTGATCTTGCCGTAGTGACCTTGAGTTTGAAAATCTTGTCCGGGCTATATCTCTGAAACTGTAAGGTGTAGGAAGTTGATACTTGGTAGGGACATTGATTAGGGGGTGTAGATATGCAACGTCATGGTCTGACCAGGATTTGACCTGGCCAAAGTGACCTTGACCTATAAAATCTTGTCTGGGCTATATCTCGGAAACTTTGGGTGTGTCTTTTGATGCAGATTAAGCACTGTTAAAATCACATTAGAATTCATTAAGAATTTTACTTTTACAACTTCCCATTGTAACAGATGGAATTTCATCAATTGAGCCACAGATTTTGCTCCAACATCACACATAAGCATTCATTGAATGTATTGCCACTTCTGTATGCATGGTAATATTCAAAACATCCAAACCATAATTCGGACATGCTAGATGTAGATAAAGAGTGTCGTAATGTTTAGTCTACTGATTAATACTGTCATCTTGTTATTGAATTGTCTTGTTTTAATAATTCATCTTTACATGCATTATCTTTCTCTTAGACATTATTTTCTCTATTTAAACATTGTTTAGACCTTTATATAACTGACAGTGCTCTGAAAGTATCCTGAACTTTGTACTGATACAGTGCTTCTATATTTCATTGTGTTAAAAATATTTCCCTAGGCTGTAGGGTACGGGCATCTCTGATGCTATTTTTTCATAATTGTGCTATTTCCATTGACAGCTATTCTCCAATTAATAAATTTTACAGCTTCATATTTTTTAGTTTGCTGATTAATGCTGTCATCTTGCTATTGAATTGTCTTGTTTTAGTACTTTATCTTTACATACATTTTCTTTCTCTTAGATGTTATTTTCTCAACTTTAACATTAATTTTACCTTTATATAAGTGACACTGCGTTAAAAGGATCCCAGTCTTTGTACTGTTTCACTATTTTTATGTGTCATGGTGTTGAAAACTATTTCCCCAGGCTATGGGGTATGGGCATCTCTGATGCTATTTTTAATGGTTTTGTATTGATATTTTGTTTCAGGTTCATGCATACATCATTAGTCACTTGAAAAGGGAAATGCCCTCAATGTTTGGAAAGGAATCCAAGAAGAAAGAACTGATACAAAACCTGGGCGCAATCTTTGCAACAATTCAGCGAGAGCATCAGATTTCTCCTGGGGATTTTCCAAATCTAGAACGAATGCAGGTTTGTACCCACAGAACTATAATATTTTAACTGTAGTCCTTTGGGTTGTTCAATGCACTGACTGGGAAGTGACTGCTGCATAAAGGCAGTGGAAATAAAATCTTGTAAGAACTCTACAGACCAACTTCCAAGGATTGTCACTAAATTTTGATTGTATGTCTTCATCCTGGAACTGCTGATGAAAAGGTTTCGGCCAACATCTTGCAATTGTTTTGTGTTTGTTCCATTTCAAGTTGTGGGTCTTCTCAAAATTTCAAAATGTTTTCTTTGTACTGTTTTAATCTGCTGTCTGGGGTTCTTATCTGCTTAGGCTGGTTTGTTTTATAATTACTGACAAAGTCATTGACAGACTTTCATCACATGTCAGCACATTGTCAGACATACAGGGCCTAGTTTCACAAAGCTGTACTAAATATAGAAGATAATATGCTAATAAATCTATATTTTAGCAGGCCCTTATGGTAGCCACTAACAAAATGTTCCATTGAGCTGATGCCAGGGAATGTTTAAGTTTCTGAGATAGCAGGGCTTCTATAGAGGAGAGCCTACTAATTATCACAGCAAATGCTATCTCAGTGAAACAGATAGTACAGATTCAGTAGACTACTAGCACTTAGTAGCAATACTAAGGAGATAGTAGGCCCTTGTGAAACTGGGCCCTGATGTTTAATTAGTTTCACACAAGTATTGTGTATTTTTTTATACTCAGTGCAATATGTCCATATACTACAGGACTCCCAAGCGCTATTTAACCAGTCCGACTGCACAGGTACAGCCCCAAGTCGTGTAACTGACATTCCCCTGACTGGAAGGTAGAGGCTCAAGGATAACCATTTATCAACGTCCTTGAGGTTCTTTAGCCTGCCACTGGGGATAGGACCCAATGACAGAGGACAGCCATTTTAAGTGGTCATCCGAGCCACTATGTATCTGCCTGTACCTGGGTTTGAAGTTTGAACCCACGTCCTCTGAGTTCCTAGACAAGAGTGTTACCCGCTAGGCCACAGTGTCACTAGTACTTTGTAGCACCACTCAACCAAAGTATGTCCATGGCCAGTTTGCATTTGTTTTACTCGCCAAAATAACTCCCCTGCCAACTTTCCTTATGAAAGTGGAATTTTTTTCTGAAATACTTCACCCAACGTCTCCTCCAAAAGTACAAGGCCCAGAGACATGCTGTTACTTTATAAACATACCTTATCTATTGGGGATGATAAAGTGTTCAAGGCATGCAGATCTGTGTGTTCGTCTGTTCCCCAGGGCCGTTTGAAGCAAGGTACCCCCACTCAAAGTCTGAAAATTTCAACACTTTACACAATTTTGTTATTGACTATTGAAGGGCCTTCTCTCTTATCTTGCATATATGTACCAGGTCACAAGTAGATTCCCTTGTCAATACCTGATTGTTTGTTTTAACTGAATAATATGAAGTAAATCTAAAGTATCGTGCATATGTCTTGGTAACAACCATAACTGTTAAAGGGATTTAAAACGCCAGTTCAGATTTTAAATAAGTTACCAACAACTGTATTTCAGAAAACATAATTTATTGATACTGAAGTGGTGGGATGTCAAGTGTGGCTTTAAAGTTTAACATTTGTGCAGAGCAAATAGTTTTAACCAATTTTAATCAGTTGTTTCAATCAAAAGAGCTGCATAGGTTTAATATAACTTGAAATCTTACTTCTTATACTAGGAAGTATACAAACTCGGTATGTATTAATTCAAGTATGTCAACTCAGTTGCTAAGTAACAATTCTTATGAAGGTGTTGGGATTGTTTCTGTGGTATTTCAGACAACATGAGAAGGGTTTCCTTTTATCTGGGCTAAAGGCCATGTAGTTATGTGAAAAAATACTGTACTTCAAGTCATGTGTAATATGTTTTCCCCAATATCTCAGCACAGGCTGACCTTCAAGTGTATGATTCCTATAACTGTATGTAAAACAATGATGATAAAATGATACAATAGTACCATGGTATATTGGTGAATTTATGAGTGAAGACTTGTTTACAAGGATTACAGATGAAAGATAATCCTTTTCTGTATTTGACAATCAGATTTTGTAATATGAGGTGAGCACGAACTGAGCTATAAAAACCTATTATCATTTGGTGTATTCTTGTGGTTGATTATATGGAACAGGAGTTCACTGAAACTATAGAGGAATATGAATGGAATGATAATTCTGTTTAGGGGTGTGACGAGTACAAATAATTCGGGTCGATTGCTCGCAGATAAAAACTCGACATTGAGCCCTTGCGAAGTTTAGTATCCACCTTTAATATGGTGGCTCCCGTAAATGGAAAAAAAAATAAAGATAAAAAGCTTTGAATCGCTTGAATTAGCTATTGTCAGCACATAGTATCCATAATATTATGTTGATAATGGTGGATTATGCGATTTAATGTAAGTAAGGCATGTTATTTATATTTTATTAACTGAAAAACGTAACCAGTTCTATAGGTTGTTATATATACACAAGCATTCGACCCTGAGAATTGGGATCGAATTTTCGTGAAATTTGCCTCGCTCGGCGAGTGTCGACTGCTGGGTTGCACCCCTTATTCTGTTATAACTGTATACCATTATATAGGGCATACACATGTTCACTTCTCATACAATGAGATGGCAGTTGGGTTGGGCACTAGACGATTGTATATGATTTCGCCATCCATACATCTCACCACTTTTTTCACAAGGGCACTGATTTCGTCACGACAGAGGGATGATTTTTCCACTTTTCAGATCTTTATGTCCGCTGACTCGTCAGTCAGCTGAGATTATGTCATAACTCTGCGGTGTGTGCGTCCACGTGAACAACTCCCCAAACTTAAGAGTCTAGCCCAATAAGTAAGTGTTAAAGTGAGTAATACGGTACTGATACCTACTTTCTGACTTCTTAATGCATTCCATAATGAGTAAAATCACTTGTAACTTGAAACCTATTACATTTACCATATTTTGTTGAAATATGTTATTCACATACTTTTGGGTCAGTTTGTAACTTAGTAAAATTGCAGACAGTGCCACTGTGGACTAGTGGGTAACACACTCGCCTTGGAACACAGAGGACATGGGTTCAATCAATGGGTACAGGCAGATATGTTGGGTGCGAACTACCGATTTGTGCGATCTTGAGATTTCACTTGCGCGATCTTGTCATCAAAGATCGCGCGCCCATCTCGAGACTGCTCAAGCAATCTCGAGATGGAGCTGCTCCAAGTCACAATGATTTCTATCACAGAAGCTTGATTTGATTGGCTGTTTATTTTTGAGGTGGTCAATAATTGGCTGATTTTTAAAACACACTTTATTATGACATTTGAGTAAGTATAAAACAGGTTTGTACAAAAATGGATATTAAATCATTAAAACAGGAAACAGACATATTTCAGAACATTAAACAAACATATTACATATTCCAAACATATTATAAACATACATCAGTATATCAGATCAGTTCAACAAGTACCAACAAGTTCAAGCTGTAAAATGGGGGACTTATATAGCCTTACATGGGCTGAAATGCAAGTGAAACAATTACAGTTCCAAGGGTAGGCTACAAGCCTGATAACTGGATTAGATGTGGCTTCTCTCTTTGCAATTAATACACTTACTGACCCTTATTAAACCCCTTATTGTAGCCAGTTGTTGGGTTACATGCGGCTTCTTTATAATTGCTTCATTTAATAAGACCCTGATAACCACCCCGAATCGTTATAACCCAATTGAATTAGATGTGGCTTCTCTCTTTGCAATTGATTCACTTGATGAGCCCTGATTAACCCCCTTATTGTAACAAGCTAATTGGATTACATGTGGCTTCTCTATTTGCAATTGATTCTCCCCCCAATTGATTCCCCCTTCATTGTAACCATATAATTGGATCAGTTGTGGCCTCTCTATTCTATTCACTTATGCAGGTGTTCCACTGGAGCCGACCCTACGGTCGGTTGCAAAAGTCGTAGAGTCATGTGAAAAAGTGCGGGAAAATGGGTCGGTTATGAAATCCCCGACAGGACGGTATAATTACAGGCAGGCTGTAATCCCCTTCCAGACAAGACATAGGGTCGGGGATGTTTTTTACATGGCCAGTTGTAGAAGTACTACGACAAGCCCTAAACCCCTAACAGACAAGCCGGATCACAAACAGACAAGCCGTAAAGACAAACAGACAAGCCGGGACCATGTTCCCGACAGGACTGATTTTTTTGTGGGTCGGTATCTATAGTCGTGATCCAGAATTGGGATCCATATCACACTATATAACCCCCCTCCCCTGTGATGTGCCATTCATTTCACACTTCAATGATGACAGGAACAGATCAAGAGCAACTGATAGATCACTTGAGGGTGATTTTGGTTTTTATTGAGTTTAATTTTTTATTGTACATGATATTTTGAAGACATAGAAGACAGCAGAACCCAGCACCTGCCCAGCCAGCATCACCATCACCCCCACCACCCAGAAGGAGAAGGAAGCCATAGAATCCATGGGTCCTACCCTGGATAGTGCAGAGAGAGGAGAGAGGTTGCTACAGAACACTCTTGGACGAGTCAATCACTACTGACATACCAGGCTACAGAAATTTCACCAGGATGGAGCTAGCATTTTTTTATTTGATTGAATCACTCCCAACCTGAGGAAGTCAATCACCAACTTCAGGAAGCCACTGGAAGTCGGGTTGAAACTGGCAGTTACTTTGAGACACTTATCCACAGGGGAAAGCTACACCTCACTGCAATACCACTGGAGGGTTGGAAGAACGACCATCTGCAAATTTGTCCCCCAAGTCTGCAAAGCCATTTTGAAAGAATTTCAACAAGGGTATCTGGTGTGCCCCTCTGATCCTGAAGACTGGAAGAAAATTGAGGAAAGATTTAGAAACAGATGGAATGTCCCCTATGCAGTCGGTGCACTAGATGGAAAACACATTGCTATCAAGAAGCCCAAGAAGTCAGGCAGTGAATATTTCAACTGTAAGGGCTACTTCTCCCTGGTACTTTTGGCTTTAGTCGATGCAGATGCAGTTCCTGTGGGTCAACGCAGGGGCCAGTGGGTCATCATCTGATGCACAGATTTTCAACCGCAGCAAACTGAAAAGAATAATTGAGAACGGAACCTTGGGACTACCACCGCCTGAACCGCTTGGACCTGGGGGACGACGCCTTTGCCCAGATGCCTTGGCTGGTCAAGCCTTACAGTAGACGCCAACTGACCAGAAAAGAGAGAATGGCCAACTGCAGGATATCCAGGGGGGCAAGGGTGGTCGAGAACTCATTTGATATACTTGTCAAGTAGTGATCTCAACGGGTACCCGGATATCCGGGTACCCGAACCCTGAATACTTACCCGAATCTGAAATCTTATACCCGAGTACCCGAATCTAAGCTTATTTCTGTTAATATCGCCCACATTGGCTGACCAAGTACAGACGTATCTGGACTTCATTAATTCACTTTAAAATGAAACTATTCAATTAAAATGCATAATAATATTGTTTTCTCACCCTTGTACACCATTTATAGTATTTTATTTGTCTTTTATTTTAGTTGTTTATACATTGTCAAATACCGGAACCCTTTGAAAATCGTCAGTATATCAACACAGTTTCTTAATTCCGAGTCCATAAAACGCTGTATATTGGCCATATATAGTGACATGCACTCCTTAAATAAATAAGAGTACAATATTTTCACACAGTAGTTAATAATTTTACGTTAATAAAATTAACTTACAACCTGAAATAAAAATAAAGTTTCAATTCCGAAACTACATTCGGGTAGCAGTGTAATGCTCTTGTGATAGGTCATGTGACTCCATTTTTATATAAACAACCGTGTTTTGAATGTACAGAAGTCTTTTTTTATTTAACCTTTCTTCCGTGCAATATTGTTTTGAATGCAAAACCGTGGTCAACAAGAAATAAAGCAAATGGTTGCATCCCATTATTTCTGTAGGTTTTAAGTCTGTAAACATGGAGATATTTGTAGTTTCAGCTATTATCGCCCATCGGCCCGCTGAAACCACTGCATACCCGGTCCTAGTAAAAAGGGTTTATTGAGAACACTATTGTCAAGCGATTCAGGGTGCTGTTGACCACCATGGAGCAGAGGCCAAAAGTTGTGAGAGACATTGTGTTAACATGTGTGGTACTAATAACATGTTGAGAAGACATTAGGGCACAGCAGACAGACCACCCACACCAGCTGACGACATACAACTACCGCAGACAGACCAGGGGGAACAGAGACATCATGAGAACTTAAGAAACCCATCGAGGGAGACCAAACATTAAAGAGACCTACTGAAAGACTACTTCAATCACATGGGGGTGCTGGCTGGGCAGGAGGACAGAGTTTAAGAAGACTGAGGGGAGAAAATGCAGTCATCTATCAGTCCTTTTCAGGACTACCAAAATAATCTAAGAACTTTTATTTACCAAAGTGTCGCCTCCCAAAAAATAACCCCAACTTTCAAACAATTTAATTCAAATTCAGTTTCACCAAAAACATTCCCCATCACAAACACAAATCCATCCCAAACTCAGTTCACAAAAATATATTTTATCACTTACAGATTTAAACCCAGGTCCTCAATTTACAAATCCATCACAAACTCAATTCACAAAAATAAATTTCAGCACTGAACCCAGGTCCTCAATTTACAAAGTTGGTATCCCACCCCAACATGACCTGGCTTAATTCTTAGGGAAAAAAATTAGAAAATAAGGGGGGAAAAGTTTACCAATAAATACCTGAAACTATTTTATGGCAAGAATAAAAAAAAATTGCTAGGAAATTTGCAAGATAAAATTATACAGGTTTGCAGTCCCAGTTTAATATTTCTTTTTTATTCAGTTTGTCAGTCCATTTCCTCTGTGTTTGTATATTTTGTTAGGGCTCATGTTTGTTTGTATGTGAGTGTGGATGTGGCATTTTATTTCAAGTTTGGTTTTGGGAGGGACGTGGGTTTGAGTCTGTATCTTGATTTTGGGGGACGTGGGTTTGAGTCTGTATCTTGATTTTGGGGGACGTGGGTTTGAGTCTGCATCTTGATTTTTGGGGACGTGGGTTTGAGTCTGCATCTTGATTTTGCGGGACGTGGCTTTGAGTCTGAATTTTGTTTTTTTGGGGGGTGGGGAGTGTTTATTTAAATTTGAGTTTTGTTTGGGGGGGTGGGGTTGGTTTACTTTGACTTCTTAGGGGATTATTTTTTCTTAAGGGAGTTTTTTTTTTTTTTTTTTTTTTTGGTGGTGGAACTTTATTAATATTTGTTTAACATTCACTCATTCACACGATTTTTTTTCTGTGTACTGTGGGGAGGTGTAAGTGTTGGACGGTGTGCTTTTTTGTTTTGGGTACAGGGGTGTAGCTTGTTAATTGTTTTGGGAAGATTCGGGTGGCCCCGAGAAGGGCCGGGTTTGGTGTGACTTGTGCGGGCTAATCCGCTGATTTGGGCTGACTCTGCTGGCTGGACTGGCTGGGAGGTCTTGACTGTTCATGATGAGTGGAAGATGGCACTGGTGACGGTCCTGGTTGAAGTTGAGAGGGTGAAAATGGCTGTGGTGTGTCCATCTGCTGATACGTAAGCACACTGGGAATCGCTGCAAAGAGACGGGATAATCCAGAAGTGTTGTGCTGACTTTCCTACTGTTGTGAAGGTGCAACTGAAGGTGGGTTGAAAATCATCTGTCTGGAAGTCCCAGGCTGTTGGTCATCCACAACTACGCAAGAAGTTGGCTGTGCTGACGCTGATGAAGGCCTTGGTGGCTGCTGTACTTTGGCAATCACTGTAACAGGTTCCCCTGTGGCTGTCTGTGTAGGCTGCACAACTGGAATGGAGACTGGTGGAGTTTCCAGTATGGTATGTATTCACGTCCTGCTGTGGCCTGTGATGCTTCTGGAAGTTGATATGTGGTGACCTCTTGACTTTTGGTGACCTGTCTCTTGCGTTCTTCGGCCTTGTACTGTATTTCACTGAGAAGCTTCATTGTCTCATTCCTGAAGGTTAAAAAGTCCCTTTCTTCCAGGTTTTCAATCTCAGAGTGGAGATAGTTGCAGAACGACTGTCTAGGACTTGGAGTGGGGTCCTGACGTGCACCCAGAAATGTGGAAATCATCGACCTCATCTGCTGGAACTGATCTAAGACTGGATCTGCAGACGTGGTGGTAGTAGCGACTGGAGGCTGTCGTCTCTTGGGACTGGTGCTCGAAGGCTGATGAGTAACATTTGATGCAATGCTGATTTCCATCTCAGACTCTGTGTCCTTGGATGTATCTGGAACTGAAGCTGAGGCTGCGGCTGCAGAAGGCCTCTGGGGTGACTTGAATGGAGCAGACTTGGAAACTCCCTTCCTTCTGATGTGACCTCGTAGAAAACTGAAACTGTCCTTCAGCCAGGTCTGTCGTTCTGTGCTCTTCTCAGCTGCTTGTCCTGACTTCGTCTGAGTGAGCTTGCCATATCTGGTACGTTGAGTATCGAACCACTTCTTCACAGACTTGACAGGCAAGTTTCTGGTAGCTGCTAGCTGCTCCCAAAGTCTTTCTTTCTTCTGCTTGTCTTTGAAACTGTCGGTGGTCTTGTCATACAGTTCCTCCTGCTGTTTAACGAACTCCACGATGGCTTCTTCGTCTGAATCACTCAGGAAAATGGACTTCATCTGGTCCTTCTCCTGTCTGGATTGAGTTGATTCTACATCAGTATCCGTGTCAGCTCGCACTCTCTTCTCTCCTCTTTCTGGGCTCTTCTTCCCTTTCTCTCTCCATCCTCTCGCTGTCCCTCTCCTCCTGTTCAATCCTCTCTCTCTCATCCCTCTCCTCTCTTTCCCTCCTCCTTCTTTCTATATCCGCAGCTGTATCTCCTAACTCAAACTGTGGTTGAGTGTCAGCTGGTACTTCAGTCTTTCTCCTTCTGCCCCTTGGCATGCTGATCAATCAATCAATTGTACAGCTTGTTTTAAAAAAAACAAAATTTAAAATAAAAGTGAAACCTCACAGAACAGATTTCACTCCCAACCAGTCCAACCTAGCTCAAAACTTAAGCTAATTTCCAAAAAATAAGAAACCTGAATAAAAGCTGCACACCAGTTGTCTCTCGACAGGTCAAAGCCCAAATATACGCAGATTGTCTACCGACTCGTCTTTTTATACCCACAGATTTTGAAACCGACAGGCCGTTAAGTTAACCGACAGGCCTGTTGCTAGGAGGCTGAAATTAGGGTCGGATACAAGGGTCGGCAATGGTCGTAGAAATATCAAACATGTTTGATATTTCACCGACTCTCCCCAACAGGCCGGTAACTTGCAACCGACCATGTAAACATTGGTCCCGACTCTCCAAAAATGCATAGTTACCTGCCTGTCGACTCCAGTGGAACACCTGCATTAAGGAGACAGGGATAACCACCCATAATTGAAAAAAAACAATTTTGGCTTCCCTGTTTGAAACTGATTAACTGCTATACCAAATCAAAGACTTTTTGAAAATCAATAAGTAAACATCATTGCGAGTTGGAGCAGCTGCATCTCGAGATTGTTTGAGCAATCTCGAGATGGGCGTGTGATCTTTTGATGACGAGATCGCGCAAGTAAAATCTCAAGATCGCGCAGATCGGTAGTTCATGTCCAACAGATACATAGTGGCCTCGGATGACCACTTAAAATGGCTGTCCTCTGTCATTCAGACCTATCCCCAGTGGTAGGTTAAAGAACCTCAAGGGCGTTTATAAATGGTCATCCTTGAGTCTCTGTCCTAAAGTTAGGGTAATGGCAGTAATTTGAGAGTTGGGCTGTACTTGTACATCATGCATATAGCGCTTTGAGTCCTGTAGTACATGGAGATATTGTGCTGAGTATAAATACAAAATACAACAGACCCCATTCACAGACATTAATTGCTTGTTTCAAATGGCGGAATTCACCCACCACTGGTGATAAAATATAGAGTCTCTGTGAAACAAGTGGCAAAAGCTATGGTGGCAGGATGAATGTGTACCAGAATATTTCTTTTAAAATATTTGCATTTATTTCTGTTTTATTCCTGATATTTGATAAAGTGTAGAAGTTATAATGTGAATGATAATATCATTATGATATATACTTGTATTTTTTTCCCAAATACTTAATTGTGCATTGTTTAAAGATTTAAACTATGTAAGTGTTTTCATATTAACACAGAGTAACTAATTTGTATTTATCAAACTATGAGCTTTATTTTGATAGATAACAACTGTTAGTTGAATTTGCAATTTTGCATATCTTTATCAGTAGAAATATGGCTGTCAAAAATGACCTAAATAGAGCTAATTTAGCATGGTCTATGAAGTTGTAGATAACACTATCAGGAGAACTTTTTTTCCACAAACAAAAGTTATAGAGTTGCATTCGTGTTATTATGGCAATAATACTTGGTAAAATATTTTATGTTTCATAAAATGCCGTAGCAGTGTTTACTAGGGATTGTCTGCCTAGTGTATAGTATGTTCAGAAAACTTCACATTCATGGGTGCCCATCATTTTTGAGAGTAACTTTTCTGCTTTAACATTGTCCGTTTAAAATGTTTGTACTATTAATTTAAAATGAAGGCAGAGCGAGAATTTTTTGTCATGTTGGTCTTTATCAAGGCAATACAACACATACATTCCTCAAAATAATCTGTTACATTTCTTCATATTAGCATGACTGATTGAAAGGAGTTTTTTATGTATAATTTTTACCCCATAGCCTTTTAGGGCTCTGCTAGTATTGTTAAGCGTCCCTTGTTTGTATATGGGAGGATATCTGGCTCCGCCGGCTCCGTGAGCTCCGCATTTTCTTTTCCTCATAACTCTGTCACCGTTGGGTGGATTCTTTTCAAATTTGGCAGGTGTATGCAGTAGCCCTGGGGACTTTTTTTGAATATGCTGCAGTGATATTTCGACCAATCAGAGAGGTCACATGACCAAAAATGTCTTTTTTCGATGGGTAAGCTTGTCCGGATGATAACTTGAAAGGGATTTTATCAATTCACCTGAAACTTGGCAAATACATTCATTCTATTAAAATCTGGAAATCATTACATTTTGGCATTGATTGGTCAAGAAATGGCCGAGTAATTAATGATTAATTAATCATTACGAATTTTCCAAATAAGGAAAACACAAAAATGCTTATATCTTGAAAGCCGTGCGAGATAGAGCGATTTCGATGAAAATTTTGACCCACAGGGTATCTCTGCAGAGTAGCTATCCCAATTTTCAGAAGATTTTTGTCTCGCCAAAAATGGCGGCCATTTTGAATTTTCGAATTTTTTGCAAAAATGCTTATATCTCAAAAACCGTGCTAGATAGAGCTTTTTCGACAAAATTTTTGATCAACAGGGTATTTCTTCAGAGTAGCCATGCCAATCTTCAAAAAATTTTTGTCTCACCAAATATGGCGGCCATTTTAAATTTTCGAATTTTTCGCAAAAATGGCAAAACACAAAAATGCTTATATCTCGAAAACCGTGCTAGATAGGGGGATTTTGACGAAATTTTTTATCCACAGGGTATCTCTGCAGAGTAGCTATCCTAATTTTCCAAAAAAAAAATTTCTTTTGCCAAAAATGGCAGCCATATTGAATTTTTCACAAAAATTGCAAAACACAAAAATGCTTATATCTCAAAAACCATACTAGATAGAGCGATTTCAATGAAAATTTTGACCCACAGGATATCTCTGCAGAGTAGCCATCCCAGTTTTCAAAAAAATTATGTCTCCCCAAAAATGGTGGCCATTTTGAATTTTCAAATTTTTCGCAAAAATTGCAAAACACAAAAATGCTTATATCTCGAAAACCATGCCAGATAGAGCGATTTCGACGAATGTTTTGACCCATAGGGTATCTCTGCAGAGTAGCTATCGTAATTTAAAAAAAAAAAAATTATCTCACCAAAAATGGCGGCCATTTTGAATTTTCGAATTTTTCACAAAAATTTCAAAACACAAAAGTGCTTATATCTTGAAATCAATGCTAGATAGAGGGATTTCAACGAAATTTTTGACCCACAGGGTATGTCTCCAGAGTAGCCATCCCAATTTTCCAAAAAAAAAATTGTCTCGCCAAAAATGGCGGCCATTTTGAATTTTTCGCAAAAATTGCAAAACACAAAAATGCTTATATCTCGAAAACCGTACTACATAGAGCGATTTTAACAAAATTTTTGACCCACAGGGTATCTCTGCAGAGTCGCTATGCCAGTTTTTAAAAAAAATTTGTTTTGCCAAAAATGGCAGCAATTTTCAGTTTTCAAATTTTTCGCAAAAATTGCAAAACACAAAAATGCTTATATCTAGAAAACCGTGCTAGATAGAGCGATTTCGACAAAATTTTTGAACCACAGGGTATCTTTTCAGAGTAGCCATGCCAATTTTCAAAAAAAATTTGTTTCACCAAAAATGGCGGCCATTTTGAATTTTCGATTTTTTTTTGCAAAAATTGCAAAACACAAAAATACTTATATCTTGACAACCGTGCTAGATAGAGCAGACTACGCTGACTTTGGTTGCCACAACAGTATAAGGCTAGAAGCAGAGCATTTTCTTAATACTTTAGCACTCACCTTTATATCCTTTTCGGGACGCTTTGTTTTTGTTGTGCAAAAACATTATCTTTTCTTTTGCAAGCGATCCTCTAGCTTTGATGACTTTTTAGCCTTGGCATCCGGCTGGTTGAGCAGGCAGGTTGTGAGAAATACCTTGTCTGGGCTGTATCTCAAAAATTGCGATGCATAGAAAGTTGTTTGGAACATTGGTGTAGGTGTAGATGTGCATCCTCAAGCTCATGGTGAAACCTTGATTTGACCTTTGGACGTAGTGACCCTAACCTTTACAATTTTGTCTGGGCTATATCTGGAAAATTGTAAGGTATGGAAAGTTGATACTTTGCAGGAATATTGGTTGGGGGTGTACATGTACAACATTATGTTGTGACCTTGATTTAACCTTTGACCTTGTGTAGTGACCTTGGCCATTAAAATATTTTTCAGGCTTTATCTTTGAAACTGCAGGTGTATCAACTTGTTACGTCATAAATATATTGGTTGGAAGGGTAGGAAAACAATATGATCATGTGACCTTGGTATGACGTTTGACCTTGGCTCTGTCAGAATGTGTTCTACTTCCACATTTGAAATATACTTGTCCTATCACAAAGCTATATGGATTGCTGCAACTATCTCCATTGATAGCTGTGCTTCAGTTAATCAATAGATCAATTAATATACCGTAAATGACCTATTTAGCGCACAGTGCGCTAAGCAAAGCCCATTTTTATTCAATATTTGGTGGAAAAAAATTCCCCTTTTAGCGCACCCATCATGAAACACTTTCCGGGATGAAGTATAGGTCAATCCGGTAGAAAAATGGTGTTTCGACATTTAGAAATACCCACTTCCTGTAAATATGGTGGTAGATGAAAACAAACTCAAAAGTCATGACAAAAAATTCAATTTATTAAGTAATAAAAATATGTACAATATAAAAAAAATATGTGGATATTGTGCAATGTCACCGACGATATTGCTGGGAAAAAGAGGTAGGGTGCGGTTACAAGGGCGGATGCGCTAAATAGGTCATTTATGGTAGTTTACACCTTCATAACTATTTTCACACTTTACAAATAAATGTCATCTTTCAATTGAATTTGTTTGATACTTGTCTTTTCACTTAACATACATTTTCTCCTAAGTGTTATTATTCCTGCACCTTTACATAACTGTATGTTCAGAAAGACTCTGATACTGTTTGGCAATTGTGCATTAGTCACTGGGTAAAGATATGTTCCTAACTTGATGTCTTAGTGCAGTGATTGTCATCATATATGCTGTGTAACCCCAAAAAGTAATTTGGGGTCTTGACTTAATGAACCAAGGCCGAAAGGGGTTTCGTTCTACTAGTGCGAGCCGCAAAGCCCTCAGAGACACGAGTAGTTCACTGAGGCGGTCACCCATCTAAGTACTAACATAGCCCATTGCTGCTTAACTTCAGTGATGAGACAGGTACTCATCACGCTACGCCACAATTCATGAAAGTCCAGAGACAAAAAAAAATGAAAAACAGATCTCTAGCAGTGTGAGCCTCAATGGAGATCGGCTTAAAAAGGCTCTGCTACATTGTTGTTTTTTTCTCTAATACTGAGAAAGTTTAGAGATTCGAGTTATAAACTGGATAAATTAAACAAAGAATTATTATTTGATTTAGCAGTGCATATTTTAGTGTGTGGGACTCCATATTATACAGATAATAGGAAAACGTCCCGAATGACATGTACAGAAAAAATATATCACGAATGAAGATAACAATATTATACGAGTGCGTAGCACGAGTATTATATTGTTAATCTTCATGAGTGATATATTTTTTCTGTATATGTCTGATGAGGGATGTTTTACTTTTATTATCCACCATTTTGTGCGATTTATGGGTCAAATAATATGAATATTTAATGAGAAAAAGTGAAACAGACTGTCAAAAAGGATGAGCAACACTGAATATAAAACTTCAATCTTTACCTTACAATATCTCAGTCATTTCTGCATGGATATTTATGCAACATACATCAGCAGAAACGCTAGAATAACACCTTTCTAATGATATATTATACATATTTTTAAGTTACATACTTTCCGAGATATTGTTGAAAAACCGGAAGTTAATCACACTCAATATCCATAGTACCGGGGCGCCGGTGTATACAAAAAAAATACATCCCGGTCTGTATTTCCCCGTATTTAGGGCAAATACGTCGCGTGGTGGATAATAAAAGATAATACAGTGTGATGCGTTAGTAAGCAGATTCACATTTTTTTTTGTTCCCTGAAGTCATTCATTGTAAACTATAAAAAAATTTTAATACTTACTGTAAGTCTTAAAAGTCATAATTTTGTGCACATAAACTACAATCTTTGTATAGTTGCCCAGTGAGGAGATGCTGTGTTTTTTGTTTGTTTTTTCTTGTGAAAAACAATAAGAATTACAGATATACATGTGTTATATCCTGCTATATGAATCCTGTTTATCCTTATTTCCTTGTGGTCTATAAAAATATGTACAGTACATGGTACAAAAGGCCAAATGATTACTACTTGGTTGAAAAACACTTATACATTTTCTCATGATTAGTACAGTGTCTTTTTATTTTTTGCATATAACAGGAACAGCTGCAACACCACGACTTCACCAAGTTCCATGCCCTGAAACCCAAACTCCTCGAAACCATTGATAATATGTTGGCAAATGATATTGCCCGTCTGATGAGCATGCTGCCTCATGAGCAAAGCATGAAGAATAGTGGGCCCGCAGTGAAGGGTGGAGCCTTTGATGGGATGAGTGACAGCCCATTTGGTGTGGGCAAGGGTGAAGGGGTGGACAAAGGACGCGGGGAAGTCGAATGGGTGGTGAGTAAAGAAAGGTACAAGTATGATGAGATCTTTGAGAGCCTTAATCCCATTGAGGGTAAGGTCACAGGAGCAGCAGCCAAGTCAGAGATGGTGAAATCTCGGCTCCCCAATTCCACACTTGGCAAGATATGGAAACTGGCAGATATTGATAAAGATGGGATGTTGGATTCCGATGAGTTCTCTCTGGCAATGCATCTGGTGAACATTAAGTTAGATGGTCATGAGATTCCATCAGAGTTACCACCTCACCTCGTGCCACCTTCAAAGAAAGGATTTACCCCATAAAGTCATGGTTGTTTCATTAAATACATAGTCATGTGATTGGTGTGCTATTATTATTTTTTACAATTTTTTTTTTTTTTTTTTGACATTTTTTTTAACATGTGTACTTTCATTGTAATATTAGGCATGCAGCATTTTTATAATACAATTGTTGTAAGAACAGGATGGCTCTATTGCATAAATGTGTAAATTGTGTGTTATTCATGCAAGTGCCATGAAGGGATTAGTCTTTACTGTTTGGGTATTTTACAGGTACATAAAATTGTTAATAATCAGTTTAAAAAAATAAACCACAGTATTATATTATTAGTATGACATCTGATGTATATGTATTGCTTAGGTTTCATTTAAAAATGAACATTTTTTTTTTTTTTTTGAAAATTGAAAAGTACTTGGTTTGATATATTTTATTTGTAGTCTGAAATGATGTGTGACAAGCTGTCCTTTGATAAATATGCTTTTGTGCTGGGTAATCATTATCACTCCCTCAATTTGTTGTTACACTGTATTTATTTTCCAAAATATGCTAATATTGAAAGCATTGCAACTTGTAAGCTTTTCCAGGTAGTCATAAATGTCATTGAGTTTTAAACCACAGTGTTTTCATTGATGTCTTGTCCAGTTACATAAATCAGTTACAGTAACTATTGTGTGTGAAATAAATAAAAATTGTGTTTATGAACAATGGGGGATACCAAAATTTCAGCAAGTAAGAATAAAACTATTACGGAATTGCCATAAAAGAAAAGTATGAATGACAAATGGAGAGGACTAAGCAAAATTACATTGGACAAGGAAATATAAACTACAACTAAATGTTAACCATAGCAGAAAACTGTAAAAAGAAACCATTGAAACTCTGTGGTTCTCTGTAATAGTAGCAGCATTATTTTCATTATTGTGTGGGGGCTTTTACTTCAAATTATCCACAGCTGTTTGCCACATTGGATGTTTCTGTCTCATGTTGTTAGAAATTTCATCTACATGCATACTGTATTGTAGCATTGTGTGCAAAGCCACTTACGTTTATTTATCAAAATTAGATGTGTCTTTAGGTAGACTCGGATTGAATAATAAAGGATAATGGTATTCAGATTTGTGTCCCTGTTTTCTGAAATACCTGTCCAATTCTGTTTGGTGAAGAGTTTTGAGCACAGTAACATGATAAACATTCTGTTGTCAGAAGTAGCAGTAATCCTTTGTCATTTTACATGGAAATTCCCTGTCGTATTTAAGTAGTCAAAGTCATTGATAATGTTTCAATTTTAGGGTAACGCTATATTTGTAGTACAAATACTTACTAAATCTAAATATATCACAGCAGGTAGTATTTTTATAGGTTGTTTTTAGGTACCGGTATTTTATGGTACAAGATTTGTCGTGTCAATATCTCACTGTGCCCAACATGTTTTGGGATAATAAATATGTATCTCACTGACTGGAAGTTGAATTAATGAAAATAAAACATGGTCATAAAAATTACTATAGAAGCCAGAAATATTAAAATAACTTTTGGATAAAATGCCAATACTTTTTCAGATTGATCGTGTCAGATATATGTAAGTTTCCCACCACTTGATCAGCTGAGCATAGAGATGCCAGTTATATCAGATTTTGTAGCAGTATTTTAGTGAAATGACCACTGTACCAGCATACCAGCACCACTGTCTCATCACTAATTAACCTGATATGATATTTACACTTAATAAACAACATGGTTTGTCACTTCCTGCTTTCAAAATAGGATGTTTGATATGACACAGTGATCTGGTTAGAAATAAGACTCAGTACCACTGTAAAGGGAATGTTGATTGTAATTTTTTTTAAAAACATGTTTTGTTCGTCTTACTGATAAGTGAACACAGGTTTTTGGGAAGTTCTGTCATTTAAATATACTTAGTGACTCCATTGTTCTACATTTCCACAGTCGGATTTTGGGGGAAAGTTAAATAAAAAATTCAGTTCCTTTTGAATCATTGTAAACCATTCATTAATTTTAGACATATTTACACTGTGAATTTCAGAAAAGAAAAAGAAACAGGAAATGTGATTGTGGGGACTTACTTGCATGTAATTATTTCTTTCAGGAATTTTAACAAAGCAATTTCAAATATGTTTTTTGTGGCAATAAATTGAGAAAGTATCGTGAAGTCATATATAAATGAACAGTTTTGATTAGAATGGTTTTTTTAATCTTCTTAATGTATAAAATTAGTTAAATGAGGCTAAAAAAAATCTTATCACATTTTTTCCGCTGCTAGTCATATTAGATAGCTATAAAAAGTCACCTACAGCAATGCCATTTGCCTGAAGACTAAACAAAATAAGCAATTGTTATCAGTTATCATGCTTACTGAATATAATGTATTTCCAACAATGCGGGTTTTATTGTAATAAATGGTAACATCTCCTTTGCTAACCTAATGAGCATGTGTATATGTTTTCCATCTGTGTCAATGTTTTATAAGTGGTGATCAAAATGTTAGTATTGATTTACATTCTATAACTATGGTGTTAACAGGAATATTTGAATATTGGTACACGTAAAATGAATGTGTTAAGGTTCACAATTAAATATTTACTTCTTGTAATCTGTGTAGTACAGTGTTGATTGTAGTTGGGTTTTCCTTCATTTTCAAAGATCTGCTTAACTCATATTATGTGACACAGATTCATCAGAGGAGCATAGTTGCACTGTCATGGCTCTTTGAATTATGTCACACATTTTGTTACTTTCCCATATGAGGAAACCAAATAGGCGTAGGAACTGGGGGGGCAGCGGGGGCGGTCACCCCTAACCAGATGGGGGGGGGGGGGGGGGGGGGGGGGGGGGATCCCCCCCTCCCAACTTTTTGAAATGGAACTAAACTCCAATTTTGAAGTTTCTACAAATGTTTACAGGTAACTCAATAATATGTAGTCAAATTACACTTTGACCCTGTTCACTGTTCACATGTCACTATTGTGTATGCTACCATTTGATCTATAAAATATTAATTTTTACCCCACAGCTGTCGGGGTATTGTTTACACACATGGTGTCCGGATGGGCAAACAAAAGTTTGTCCGGGCTGCATCTCAGAAACCATAAGGTCAACGTCATGGTTTGACCGTGATTTGACCTTTGACTTTGCTGTAGTGACTTTGACCTATAAAATCTTGTCCGGGCTATATCTCGGAAAATGTAAGCTGTAGGAAGTTGATACTTGGTAGGGACATTGGTTAGGGGGTGTAGGTGTGCAACGTCATGGTGTGACCTTGATTTGACCTTTGACCTTGCCATAGTGACCGTGACCTATAAAATCTTGTCTGTGCTATATCTTGGAAAACGTAAGGTGTAGGAAGTTGATACTTGGTAGGGACATTGGTTGGGGGTGTAGCTGTGCAACGTCATGGTCTGACCTTGATTTGACCTTTGACCTTGCTGTAGTGACCTTGACCTATAAAATCTTGTCCGGGCTATATCTCGGAAACCGTAAGGTGTAGGAAGTTGATACTTGGTAGGGACATTGGTTAGGGGGTGTAGGTGTGCAATGTCATGGTGTGATCTTGATTTGACCTTTGACCTTGTCATAGTGACCTTGACCTATAAAATATTGTTGCACCTTTGGGTCTGTCTTTTGATGCAGATTGAGCACTGTTAAAGTCCTATTAGAATTCATTAAGAATTTTACTTTTACAACTTCCCATTGTAACAGATGATATTTCATCAAGTGAGCCACAGATTTTGCTCCAACACCACACGTAAGCATTCATTGAATGTATTATCATTTCTGTATGCATGGTAATATTCAAAACATGTAAACCATAATTTGGCCATGCTAGATGTAGATAAAGTACATGCATTATCTTTCTCTTAGACATTATTTTCTCTATTTAAACATTGTTTGGACCTTTATATAACTGACAGTGCTCGGAAAGTATCCTGAACTTTGTACTGACACAGTACTTCTATATTTCATGGTGTTAAAAATATTTCCCTAGGCTGTGGGGTACGGGCATCTCTGATGCTATTTTTATGAATTGTGAAAGGAACATTTTCAGCTAGCCCACCATGGGATTTGTAAATTTCTGTGGAACATTTCACTTGTGCAGAACAAAATCATGCGTATACATATCTTCTACATTTAATTTACTTTGTTTGCTCATTATTTAGTACTTAAATATGTAGTTCCAAATTCACACAGAGCAACGGTTTAGCACAGCAATTTGTCAGCTGATGAGACATTTCCCAGAAAACTCTTCTTTCTTTACTGTGTGTTTATTTGACCTAGCCATACATCCCCCTCTACTTGGGGCTTAACCTTGCTAAAAATAGATCTTGCATCGGCCTGGCATTTGGAGGAAAGGTCACAAGTTTTGGAAACATCTAGTAAAACTAGACCTAGCACATCAGAGAACCGATGCAACTTGTATCCACCAGAAAGACAACTCATCAAAGCCAACAAGGAAAGGCCCAAGGTCAAATCTGACCACATCAATAGATTCCAAGCCAACGTTTTCCAATAAGTTGGTTTCACATTGCAAACCTCTAGGACCAATAATAAGTGAGTTATAAGCACTTTTAAGTTTGGCTATTCTCGTTTGACCTTGAAGCAGGGGTCCAAGGTCAAATCTAACCACATCAGAAGATTCCCAGCCCATGTTTTCCTATAGGTTGGTATCACACTGCAAAACTCTAGAACCAATAATAAGGGAGATATAGACACTTTTAAAGTCCACTACGTGGGGTACTTTGGCACTCTGCGGATGACCTTGAATTAAGAGCTTCAAGGTCAAATGTCTGCAAGGATGTAGAGTATATCTGTTATACATATCACCTATGAAGAGATTCCACCTTCTACCTATGAGAACCAGCCATTATAAAGACCAGAAGTGCGCAGTGAACAAAAACCCGTCTGTGCACATAGAATCAGCTGGGAAAAAATACATGTGATAACCACCCGCTGAAAAGCAGAAGTGATGTTTCGAATTGCTCGATTGTATGTTGGTAGTAAAATCATCTTCTTTTACGAGAGGGGCCACAGTGGCAGAGTGGTAACACTCTCGCCTCCCACCTCTGAGGCCGGGGTTCGATTCCCGGCGCGGCCTCAAGTGGGAAAGCTGGTAGTTGCTTGCTGTTGGTCGGCAGTTTACAGTACAGAACCCCAACGAACTGTATGTACTGGTTTCCTTTGCCCTTTCAACTACCCGTCGTGATATAACCTGTACAGTGTTAAAAGCGACGTAAAACCCCAAATAAATAAATAAATCTTTTACGAGAGTGATCATGCATTCAAAACAATATGGCGGCGTCCTTGTTTGTGTCATCTCATAAAAATTAAGGGATATTTCTTGAAACAAGGTAGGTCGGTCTTTATAATAGTAATAAATACTGATTGGCGTTTGTTACAGGATATACACCCGGCAAAAGTTCCTTAATAATGCCCTCACGCATGCCTCTGCATTATTTTCTCTACGCGCGGAGGGAACGCTGGATACAATTAACAAAAAGTAATTTATAATAATTATATCCCCAGACGAAAGTCGGGGATATATTGGATTCAGGTCCGTCGCGCCGCCGCCGCCGTAGAAATTTCCTTGTGGACGCGATAACTCAAAAACAAATTAATTTTTTTTTTTCAAACTTGGTACACATGTTAAGGGTGCCCAAAGGAAGATCCCTATTTTAAGGTGACCTTAAACTCCCAGTAAAAAAGAACTTATGGCCACCTTAAGGTCAGAAATTGGACTTTTGGCCACTTAGAGCCCTGTAGGTCACAAACTATGATGCTCAGGTGGCTGAAATTTTACCTGACAACACATTAATATGTTCTTAGTACATGTGCCGAAAATCACGACTTTAAGTTGAGGAGAAAATTGTGTTTGAGGCCCATAAATACCCTCACTTGGGGATTTTTTGCTATACTTGTCACATATTTTGCCCTATAATTTGGAAGTGGTAATTCTGATGAGTCTCAAACTGCGCTAGGTATAACTTTGATATGTAATCCTTGTCTGTAGAAAATTTTAGGGCTGTAGGTTTACCCAAAGGGGTCGACTTAAGGTCTCAAAAGTGCCCACAGAGACCCAATTTATGCACTTTTTGCCACTTTCAAGCACTGTAGCTTTCAAACTATGTCTCTCATCTAAGTTAAATATCATCTGGGAATATATCTATGTGTTTTCTTATATGTGCCCCAACATTTAGGCCTTTAATAGACAGTTAACCTGTGTATCAGGACCATAAACACCCACCCGAGTGACCCTTATAAGACATTTTTCACATCTTTTTCCCTGTAACTTGGAAATGGTAAGTCTGAGAAGTTTCAAACTGTATTAGATATATATTCTGTGTGTAATCTTAGTATGTAACAGATTTTAAGTCTGAAGCTTTAATTTTGAAGGTCAAATTGAGGTCTCTAAAAGGCTCCCAAAGACCCAATATTTGGACTTTTTGCTACTTTTAAGCCCTGTGACTGTCAAACTATGTGACTGATAGAGCTCAAATCCTATCTGGGAAGATATTAGTATGTTATTTATATATGTGCCAAAAATTAAGGCTTTAAGAAGACATTTAACCTGTGTATGAGGACCATAAATCCCCACCCGAGTGACCATTTTTAGACATTTTTCACATATTTTGCCCTGTAACTTGGAAATGGTAAGTCTAAGAAGTTTCAAACTGTATTAGATGCATATTCTATGTGTAATCTTAGTATGTGACAAATTTTAAGTCTGAGGCTTTAATTTGAAGGCCACATTTAGGTCTCTAGAAGGCCCCATAAAGACCCAGTATTTGGACTTTTTGCCAATTTTAAGGCCTGTGACTGTTAAACTATGTGACTGATAGAGCTGAAATCTCATCTGGGAATACATTATTATGTTCTTTTTACATGTGCCAAAAATCAAGGCTTCAAGTAGACATTTAACCTGTGTATGAGGACCTTAAACACCCACCTGAGTGACCCTTTTAAGACATTTTTCACATATTTTGCTCTGTAACTTGGAAATGGTAAGTCCGAGAAGTTTCAAACTTTATTAGATACATATTCTATGTGTAATCTTAGTATGTAACAAATTTTAAGTCTGAAGCTTTAATTTGAAAGCCACATCGAGATCTCTAAAAGGCCCACAGAGACCCAATATTTGGACTTTTTAACCACCTTTAAGCCCTGTGACTGTTAAACTATGTGATTGATGGAGCTGAAATCCCATCTGGGAATGCATTATTATGTCCTTTTTACATATGCCGAAAATCAAGGTTTTTAGTAGACATTTAACCTGTGTATGAGGGCCATAGACACTCGCCCAAGTGCCTTTTTGGACATTTTTTCCGTATTTTGCCCTGTTATTTGGAAATGCTTAGTGTGACAAGTCTTAAACTGTATTATATATAATTTTTGTTTGTTATGTATGTCCCCCAAAAAGTTTCAGATCTGTTGTTTAATTGCTAAGGTCTCTTTAACAATTGTAAAATGCCCACAGAAACCCAATTTATGGACATTATGCCACTTTAAAGCCCAGTAACTGTCAAACTATGTGGGTTATAGAGCTGAAATCTTTGAATTTTTAAAAGGAAATGCCTGTCTATTTCAATTTTGAATATTAATAATGTTATGGCTATCTTAGTCTTTTAAGAACTTATTTTTGTGTGTTATACCTCTGCTTGCTGAGTTTTTAACTTTTTAAAATGAAACTGGTTAAACATATTCAAGTAGACAAAATGGACACTTTAAGTGAGCTTTAAGTCCCAATATTAATGAAATTATATCCTTATGTAGTAAAAGTAGGGGATTTTTAACCCTCAACTAGCCCAGTTTTATTCAACTTGCCTCAGTTAATTTTGACACAGCTCCTACAGTTATGAACTCATTTCAGTTGATAATCACATACTTAAAATTCTCAATTCTTTTTGTATTTGAGTACCCCTTTTATATAGATTGTTTGTTTACCATTTATGCATCCCCCACCCGGATTCCCCCCACCCACCTCTGGGACCTCCAGCTATATTGAGTGACACTAAATAAACAAAGGTATTTAATGATATCAGATGAGAAACAAAGAACTCAGTGGGGTTGCAGATCTTGTGTAATAGTGAGAGAGAAGGGGAGAGGGGTGGGGGTGGGAGGTGGTGGGCTTCATTACATATAACACAAAGGGGAGTCAGAACTGAGATTGTGTCACATATTTAGGTTGCATATATATGGACCACATATATAGGTATAGAGGAAATGAATAACTGAAAACAATTTGCAAATTCTAAAAATAATATAATAAATAATAATATAAATAATTTTTTTTTAAATAATATTTTATTTGTGAACAAATATAGAAACAGATATGCGCTTTTGGGATTATGAATTTTAGAATGGACATTGAATCATCAATCATTTAAATACTTTGAAGGAAGATTGAAAAGTATGATGAGTTGAGTTAAAAATAATATTTTATTTGTCAACAAATATAGAAACAGATATGCTCTTTTGGGATTATTATTTTAGAATGGACATTCAATCATCAATCATTTAAATACTTTGAAAATAGGTTTAGAGTTATCATTGCAGGAAGATTGAAAATATAATTTGAGTTATGTATTCGGCGTCTGGGGATACACCATCTTCCTTGGAAGATATAAACAGAGTAGATTGATGTGCTGAAGTTCATATAATAATGGGTAATTATGTTTTAAAAAATTCCCGATCAAAACCTGTGGCGTGAGTGATGACCTGTCTGGGGATATGTTGGCGCCGAGTTGGCCCAATCTAGTTGTGAATCACATCAAATGGGTGCTACAAGAATACCCAGTGAATGCCTGTGGCGTGAGAGATAGCCTGTCTGGGAATATGTTGGTGTCGAGTCGGCACAGTCTAGTTCCTTTGGTCCTCGCCCCCCAATGAAAAATTGCTTCCTACACCCCTGAACCAGTATTAGTTTGAACCCTGATACACTGGAATGCTATTTCTGAGCATTGGTATTGGTTTCATTTTTTTTTATTATTATTATTGTAAATTACATGTCAAAAGGAAATATTTCTTTTGAATGAAATCTCACTGGAAATGGTGGAAAGAGATGCGGAATATTTTAGCTTCAAAAGTGATAATATTGCATTGTTCTAAAATTGTCCCCTTACTCGTGTTATTTATGCTATAGTTACGAGTCACTGTAATTCTGCTTGATTATGTTTTTGCTATGCCATTATCCTTGGGACTAGTATCTGAAACTGTGCCCTTTCAAATCATTACATAGAATGTGGGTTCATCAACAACTTGATTGTTTTTGTTTGAATTTTTTTTTCTTTTAATGTATTATAGGTTGAATATATTATTTTTCTACTGAGTTTAGCTGTGTATTTATACTTTGTGTATTAGTTGTTTGTTTTTAGTGTACATATAATTTTCAAGCAGTGCAATGTTATTATACAATCCCTGTGTCTAGAGCTTGCTGTGCTTTGCTATAAGTTGCTGTCTCCATGTTTATACAATTTACTAACCTTGCATAAGGCTCAGATTTGTTCTAAAAACCTTTTCAAAAATGAATGCAAAAGTTTGGTATTAATAGAGTATGTTTGATGTTCGAAAAGCACAAGATCTTAGATTACCAGTCTGCCTTACCACTATGGTGATATAAAATCCACCATATGTAATAGTATTTCTTGTAAAAGTCGTTCGTAATTACAATGAAACTAGAGCCTTAAGCAAGGCTAACAAACTACTGCATACATTTGTATTGTTTTGACTTGACGGAAGCCTTTCCCAAGGCATGCAACTGTTGTAACATTGATAGGAATTTAACTTTCTAAAACTTGTTTTGTGATAGGCAATTTGAACTGTTGGTGTAAGAATACCCAAGACTGGATATGTATTTCCATGTATATAACATGGTTTTACTAGAGATCGAAGATGCTCATAGTCTTTTGCTGTTTGGAATTTTAGGTCTTAGATTGCAGACAGATTAAAATTCTACAACAAATATGATGCATTACAGTGGTTCTATTTCTTCATGGGGTCTTTGTGTTATACTGTGAATGTAATTTCAGCCAAATGTAAATTTTGCAGTTATTGTTAAAATCTTGGCCACAAAGTACTTATTTGTGGAGTAACTTGTTGTAGGTTTACCAATGTGTAGAGATATTGAATAGCTACACCCAACCATTTGCTTCCAACAGTAACATGGCTTCGAGGTATGACCTACACAGGAAGTTTAAAATATTTAAATTACAATGTTTGAATTGTGGTATTTGATGAACTGAAGAAAGTTTACTATGGTAAGAATATTGAGCCATTGCAAGAATACATTTTATGAAGGTTTGTTAACTTGCTTCACTGTGAATTTGCAGTGTGACCATGTGCACAGTCTGTTTTAATTATTCACTTCTATAAAACTGAGAAAACAAGGCTGAGATCAAAATTGCTAATGATTTAAACAAAAAGGCAGAAAAGAAGAACATTGATATTATTCCCTGAATCTGACAATTTTATGTAGAAACTCCTCAAAATGATGCCTTTTCTCTTATTTAAGAATTCTGCTATTGTTTTAGCCATGAAGTCAATTGTCATATTCTTGTCATAGCCCATAAGTTCATGCCAATATACATGTATGGTTTTCTTTGTTTTAGTCAAACCAAAATATTGTCATGAAATTGCTGCTGATCCAGTTGGATTGGTTTGATTTAAAGTAAATATGGCATTTTTCATGTTTTTATCCCTTTACAGTTGCTGAAGCAGTGGAAAAACATTTTTCTTCTGTAAAAAAAAAAAAAAACATTTTTCTTGTCTATAACTGGTGCATATATTCTGAAGCTTCTGTTCCCAAACTACCAGTAAAGAATTCATTGTTGCAGGTATTGAGGAAAGAATTAATGCCTCAACACATGTGGAAGTCTCTGCAACTTTCAGTACTTTATAAGTAAGTGATGCACACATGTATGTGGGTTGGCAGCAAATTATTAGTTTCAGATGTGAAAAAACTAGTCACTGTCAGCATTCATTAAAGAGATTTGAAGTAATTTCAACTGATCAAACTTAAAATTATGTTTCGTTCATAAAAAAAATTTTTTTTTTTTTGGCTTCAAATGTTGTGCATGTTTGTATTTAATGTTCATGTGATTTCAACTTTAAAAACAAACAAAACTATATCATGGAGAGTTTTTATCTTCACTACTGTACATCAAAGCTGACATCACTAAGATTCTAAGATGTTGTTTTATCACTGCAATTGTATAAACGAATAAGTTAAGAAGTGTGTGTTGTTATGTCTGCTTAAAATAGAGAAGTGTCAAGTTCAGTATGTATGAATAATTAATTTTGAACATCTTTATGGGGCAGCTATATTTAGAAATAATTACACTGAGTGAATAAAATATACATTCTGGTGAATGTTTATATGTGATCTTTACAGTAAATAGGTAGCACTTGAATATTTGCACTACTTAAAAATGTTAAGGTACAGAGAGTCAATTTTAACTGCTTTAACCGTTCAATGAAATACCTTTAATTTGAAAGAATCAACTCTGCTCTTTCTTTTAGTATTTATTTGCTTCTTGCACCTTTGTTAAATCAGTCATTTGTGAAAAGCATTAATAATATTCTATTAAAATTTGTATATAGAACTTATAGACAGGCCAGTTGTGAAGTGAACTTAGTTTCAGATTGTAAGATGTAAAAATTAGTGTAGTGGATAGATTAAAATTAATATACAGACAATTTTCAGATAGGAAGATATAAAACATAGTAAAGTTCATAAGTCATATGTTAAAATTAATACACAGTAGTAATAGGCTGTTTGTACCTATCGGTTAAGTTTATTGGCAGTTTAATTTATAACCCATATTTCAGTGATAAAGTAATACAATCTTAGACAAGAGATGACATACATTTGCTCCTATCTCTGTGGTTGTGGGTTTGAGTCCAACTCATGACAACACACAGGATCCGCTGACCTTAGCAGTTGAAAACAATATTACTCAAACTTGACTTTTGACCTACTTTATAGATATAACAAGACTGCTGCTGCAGTGGTTATCTCCCGCCTTAGGATCGGTAATAATGGAGATCTATGGGAAATATAAGGCCTTGGTCATTAGATGAACCCGCTTAACATTGAAGAAAGGGTTAATGCCATTTTTAACATTTGGAAAAGATTTTCATGTCATGATTCCTATAAGTTGTTTTTACATTCCGAACCCCTAGGAGCAATGATAGGGAGATACTAGTATATGCCTTTTTTCGTAAGATAGCCCCATTTGACATTAAGCATGTGATACGGCAACCGTTTTGTTTTCACACAATGCTAAAATTATTATCACGCTAGCTTTCCTAGCCATACGGCTTTTGCCAAATTTGATGAAACTAGCTGGAATATTGTAAGTTTTAGATCATCTTAAGGATTCTCAAACAATCGGCTATGGCAGCCATTTTGTTTTTCAAAATGAGCCCAAAATATTTTACAGGCAACACATTAGCAGGCCATGACTTAATATGAGCCGTTTTCACATTCTGAAGTCCTAGGGACCAATAATAAGGAAGACATAAGGATTTTTTAGTCGGATGACCTCACTTTGCCTTGAAGCAAGCAGGTTAAATTCCACACTTGGAAAAGATTCTCCTGCCATGACTTCCAATAAGGTGTTTTCACTTTCCGATCCCCTAGGAGCAATGATAAATGAGATCAGGCCTTTTTATAGAATAACCCCATGTGACAAAATATGGAACTATGTATTTTGTTTTTGAAACTAGGCCAAAATTGCTATTATGTTAGCTTTTCTAGCCATATGGCTTTTGTACAAATTTGATAAAGCTAGCTGCAATATTTTAAGTTTTAGAACATATCAATGATTTTCAAACAATCAGTTTTGGTGGGCATTTTGTTTTTCAAAGTGAGGACAAAATTTTGCACAGACATGTTTTCATAACCATAAACATTGGTGAAGATGTCTTCATAAATGAATGAGATATAAAGGTTTATGTAAAAACCTGACAGACGCACATATTCGCACATGTACGGAGGGCATTTTATAATTTTCTGGCCACAGCCTTCACTGGTGGGAGTTTAATCAAATTTCAGTGAAACCATAAATACACAATCTCTAACTTGTGACATAATGTACATGCATGACTCTATAGCCTGCTCAAATGTAAAATAAGTACCCAGATTTTTTTCTTGGCAGTTAATATTGTTACTGTTAGTAATGAAAGTTTTATACAAGTGATTTAACTGCAGATTATTTGTAAATGTATGGTCAGTGCTTTCTAAGCCCAAAACTTTTTAATAAAATAAAACCTTTAATGAAAAATTACAAAACTTTGATGTTAAGTCCAAAGCTTGCATCTTTATCAGATTTGCGGGGAACATACTGGCTAAGTGGACAACACCCCTGCCTTCCACATTTTATGTCCAGGGTTTCTCATTCTGACTGGAAACAGGAAGGATGGTAGTTACTGAACTATACATTGTGTTTACAGTGACATTAAGCCCCATTTAATTAATCCATCACGGTGTTTAAAGATATCTTGCAGAGGACAACAATGTAATACCATGGGATCTTGCACTATAACTAGGGTATTGTACATGAAAATAGAGCCCTCATCCTATTTAGAATAAATTTAGTTTTGAATCCATTCAATGACGGCTACTAAAGCTGTTGGCAAAATTTGGACCATTTCTGGAAGACGCTTGAAAAGACTGAGGATGGTCACAGAATAACATTAACTATTGTGACCAGAAGAGTACAATTTTTCCATTTGAGTTGGTCTAAAATGGGTTCATTTGTGAATCATGTCTGCTCTGTTGTTGATTACTCAAGAGAGAACAAGAGAGAAGTTACCTAAAAAGAGTGCTCTGTTGCAAAAAAAAAAAAGTCATTCAGGCCCTTTGTTTTTTGTGTTACTCATGTTCATACTAATAGAAATCAAACAAAAGACCTCTCCAAATTTTAAAAACTTTTTTCCTGAGATAAAAAGTATCCTTCAAGTCCAAAACAATAATAACACCCATGTAACCTGTTAAAAATAAGTAGCAGCTGCCTCATAACTGCTCATTGTACAACCCAATAAGTCATGTAGGAGGGCATGATGGGGTCTATTGGATTGTGAGTAGTCTGCAGTTGTGGGTTACATGGCAACAACAGTTAATCCAGATAGGTATATATAGAGGACCATGGGCTGAATTGGGCTATTATTAAAATAACTTTGGGTGCTGCCAGAAAAGAATTCATTCAACAAATAGGGCCTTTAGAATAGGTATGACCGATCTAGAATATGGTTTGGCAAAAACATTTGCCCAGGATAGTAAATCCAAGGTTCTGGGTCAAGCCTTGTCTCAGGGAAAGGGAGGAACATGGCCACTTTTATGTACTCCTGCCAGAGGTGGAGAGGTGGAAAGTGCTTTCATGGATAAACTTTCTCAGGATCTCCCCAGACTGAGGAATTAGAGAGGATGGTGGAAGCCACAATTGGGAGGAAGGCCACATGGTTCAGAAGACTACTTGAGGTTGGCCTGAAATTGGCAGTAACATCCAGACATCTGGCCACTTCAATGTGGTTCAGCTTCAGGATAGGCAAGTCAACGTCATTCTGGAAGTCGGTGAGGGCATCATAGAAGAATCCTAGGAGGTGACTACCGCACCAGACTGACTCACTGAAGAAAGTCATATTCAGAACGATTAGAATGTCCCACATGACCTTTGACCCTTCAATGGAAAGCACATAGCCATAAGACATCCCGGAATTGGAGGAAGTGAGTACAATTTTTTATCCTGGTCGGATTCAGATACTGAACTAGTTAGAGCTGAAGAACGTTGAAGATGGATCTGTTGATTTTCAACCATCTGATGCTCCAACCATTGACTACTTCCCTTCTTTCCTGCTTTTATTTTTGGCTGGGAGACAATATTGCCCTTGCACTGAAGAATTGTCTTATGAAACCATTCTCAATGAGAGCAATTGACATGGGTAAACAATTCTACTACAAGACATCCAAAGGGAAATGTTCATTTAGCATTCTTATGGAGACGCTGCTTGTCCTGCAGTTCACCATGCAGCAGGAGCCACTGGTGGAAGCCAACATAACCCTGGCCAGACTCTGATTTCGCAACATAATTTGATAAAGATATGGAAACCCAGCAGCAGAGCATCCAGACCAACAAGTAGACTCACCCTTGCCAGGTGATGGGCTCTTGGGAGATGGTTAAGTACGGTCAGGCAGAAAGCCAGGTGGTGAAGCAAATAGAGGGACACCATAATACACTACTTCAGTACCCTGGCAAATTGACAGAGTGTAGCTGCTCCCCTGAACCTACACAAAGAAAACCAAAGGTCATTCTCACACCCATCTGAATGTTCCAAGAACTATTTCTAAGCTTTACTATGTTTTTTTAAAATGGGAAGACTGGCCATGATTGCTGTAATAGTGCTCCTGACCTTAATATGTGAAATGATTTTTACATCGAAAGCTAGCTTGGGCACTCTGGAATCAAACCTGTGGCAGTGGAACTGTGACAATATCAGTCAGCTACAAATGCAAGTTACAAATTAGATTTTCTAATTATATAAAGCCCCATGTTCTGCACTGAAGTTTAGAAGAGGCAATTTCAGGTGTGGGATGATATCTTGGCACTAAGTTGAAGTGGGAAAATTGGGGATTACTTGGCAATTGCGGATGGTTCACTTTGTAAATTCTTGATTTATTTGGCTTACTTTCCTTTCATCTGTTCCTGAAACTAACCATTATGATGATTTTATGTAGTTTGGGTTTAGCGTCAGTTTCAACATATACAGGTTATATCAAGATAGGTAGTACTAAGGGCAGAAGAAGTCAGTACATACTACTTGGGCATATACTCTGTATGCCCCAAAAAGATTAAAAAATAGAAACAGAGATATGGATACCCCACAGCCGGGGAAATAGTTTTGAAAACCATAAGGTATGGAAGAGGTGAAACAGTACAAAGATCAGGAGACTTTCAGAGTAAACAGTATCAGCTTTGTAACGGTCCAAATAATGTTTAAGTATAGAAAATAATGTTTAAGAGAGAGAAAATGTACTAGGACGATGTACACCTACACCCCAACTACTATCCCTTTCTACACCTTATGGTTTCTGAGATGTGGCCAGCGCAAGATTTTAAAGGTCAAGGTCACTATGGCAAGGTCAAAGGTCAAATCAAGGTCACACTATGATATTGCCCACCAACACCATCTAACCATGTCCCTACCAAGTATCAACTTCCTACCCCTTACAGTTCCTGAGATATAGCCCGGACAAGATTTTAAAAGTCAAGGTTACTACTGTAAGGTCAAAGGTCAAATAAAGGTCACACCATGAAAGTGCACATACACCCCCAACCAATGTCTCTACCAAGTATCAATTTCCTACACCTTACGGTTTCCAAAATATAACCCAGACAAGATTTTAAAGGTCAAGGTCACTACAGCAAGGTTAAAGGTCAAACCAAGGTCACACCATGACATGACGTTGCACACCCCAACCAGTGTCCGAACCAATTATCAACTTCCTACACCTTAGAGTTTCCAAGATATAGCCCAGACAAGAATTTGAAACTCAAGCTCACTTGGAAAAGGTAAAAGGTCCCAGCAAAAACAAATATCTTACGGAATATTGTTCATAGTACAGAACGAATATACCCTCAATTTTGCAATGACCTCTTGACAGATCAGAACATCGGACAAATAATAGAGACTTTGTCATTAAACTTTGAAACATTGACGTACGTTGTAACAACATGTATAAATTTTCAAGGGGAAAACCCCAACTTAGCAGATTTAAAGTATGGCAAACTAGTGAGTGGTTAAACTCTGGATGACAACAGAACAACAAAACAGAACTCTGTGTTTTTCTCTGTATGGACAACTGTATGTAACTCAGTATAAGTTACGCATGTATAAGTGTAGAGTATTTAATACTGATATTTAATGTGCGGTATACAGTTATCTAATTCTGAAGAATAACTGATGTCTGATGTAGCTGACTGTGACAGTTCACATAATTGAGTGCATTATGTAACCATCCTAATAAAGGAACGAGAGGCCAAATTTAAAGACAGTCTCAGGAACTCAATTGTCAAACTACGGAGCCCTGGAAGGGACATAGAACTGTTTTCCTTGCATTTTTTATCTCGTTACCATAAGAGAATAAGTCATTCCCACAAGATAGGAAGTCGTTCCCACAAGTTAGTAAGTTGTTCCCACAAGATACTAAGTTGTTCCCACAAGTTAGTAAGTTGTTCCCACAAGATACTAAGTCGTTCCCACAAGTTAGCAAGTCGTTCCCACAAGTTAGTAAGTCGTTACCAGAAGATAGAAAGTCGTTCCCACAAGTTAGCAAGTCATTCCCACAAATTAGCAAGTTGTTATCACAAGTTAGCAAAGTCGTTCCCACAAGATACTAACTCATTCCCACAAGTTAGCAAAGTCATTTCCACAAGATACTAACTCATTCCCACAAGTTAGCAAAGTCATTACCACAAGTTAGTAAGTCATTACCACAAGATATTAAGTTGTTCTCACAAGTTAGCAAAGTCATTCCCCCAAGATAGAATGTCATTCCCACAAGTTAGCAAGTCATTCCCACAAGTTAGCAAGTCGTTCCCACAAGTTAGCAAAGTCGTTCCCACAATATAGAAAGTCATTCCCACAAGTTAGCAAAGTCGTTGCCACAAGATACTAACTCGTTCCCACAAGTTAGCAAAGTCGTTACCACAAGATACTAAGTCGTTCCCACAAGTTAAGAAGTTGTTTCCACAAGATAACAAGTTGTTCTCACAAGATAACAAGTCATTCCCACAACTTTTACTAAGTCATACTTTGATGCCAATGTACAGGCAATTTCTTTGTCTATGATACTTAACTTGTATAGAGGTCACCCATCTACTAGCATACCATTCACGTTTACATATCCCTGTAGGCCTCCAGAGCTCATTTCCAGTAACATGTGTCCTGTTACTGTATAAGTCAAACTTTCATACCATTATGGTTATCATTTTATCAATTTTAATGGTTATTTTTCTAAGTTACCTAATTAGTGACCTTTAGAGGTCATCTACTTATTGTTACAGGTATACTGCAATACTGTCTTTTAGAGGTTTATACTAATTGCGTTAGAGTGTCTATATGTGGCACCTAAGGGGGAAACCAAGGTAATGGATATAAAGAAGGGGATGAGAATGATAAGACTATGCAATTTACTGTATGAAAAGTCTATGCAATTTGCAGCACAGCAAGCACGAGTTTTGCTGCATCCAGGTACATAGCTTGTATGAGAATCCAGTAGAGATACTGCAAGGTATACTGTGCCAAAAAAGCACCCAGTCCAGTGTAAAATACTAAAACAGGCATTTTGCTATCTTGTGGGAACGACTTGGTAACTTGTGGGAACGACTTTGCTAACTTGTGGGAACGACTTTCTAACTTCTGGGAACGACTTGCTACCTTGTGGGAACGACTTTGCTAACTTGTGGGAACGACTTACTAACTTGTGGTAGCGACTTTCTATCTTGTGGGAACGACTTTCTATCTTGTGGGAACGACTTTGCTAAGTTGTGGGAACGACTTTCTAACTTGTGGGAATGACTTGCTAACTTGTGGGAACGACTTTGCTAACTTGTGGGAACGACTTACTAACTTGTGGTAACGACTTTCTATCTTGTGGGAACGACTTTCTATCTTGTGGGAACGACTTACTAACTTGTGGGAACGACTTACTAACTTGTGGTAACGAGATAAAAAAATGCAAGGAAAACAGTTCTATGTCCCTTCCAGGGCTCTGTGTCAAACCCTTATGACAAATCAATTTAATTTCAATTTGCATGGTCACGCCATTGGGTGAAGTAAAGTTTATAAAAGGTACAGAAACATTTTGCGCAGTTTGGAACATAGATACAAAATTCTGTAAACTTGATGTTTGTAAAGTGAAGCAAGCTAAAATAAAATGCAAGTTACAGCATGAGAAATATTATTCACAATTTTGGTGAAAATAACTACAGGAATTCTATGTACAATTTTAATAGGTAAAAATTTAAAATACGGAGATTTGTTCAAACCCTGACGATAAAACGTATTTATGTTACTAACGTAAGTAGCCTAGAATCTACAGCAAGCATTACATTGTTTGTTTTTGTACATTTATTCTATTTAGATAACTATGTTTTGACATGACATTTGATCTGATTTAGGATAGAGAAAATACTTGTATGTTATGTATATTTAATACCTATGTAGGTGAAAATATTGGTAAATATTTTAATAGTAACCCAACTGTGACACACATGGTGAGAAATGGTACATGAAAAAATTATGTTGACAACACTTTTTTGTTGAAAAAGTTGTGAAGTACGTAAACAGATATATAGCAAATAATCTTGAAACGTAGTGGGTTTTTTCAATATTATTAAATTTAACCTTGAGTGACGAAGGTCAAACTTTACCCCATATTTAACATAAATTTAGCCCGCAGTATATCCCTATAATCTAAAGTTTAGCGTGACCAATTACTGTCGCCCAGCATATTTTGCCTGTTAGATTTGACATGTACCAACAATTATTTAAATAATTAGAATAATCTGGGGCCGATTTCACAAAGGGACTTAAGTCCAGATTTAGACTTAAATTTAAGACTTTGGTCTTAAATTTTGTCAAAAGAATGTTAAGTCTGTGGTCTTAGACTTAGCGGATTTCACAAAGCACCTAAGTCCATGAAATTGATAAGTCAGTCGACTTAACTTTAAGTCTGGGAGATAGTGGACTTAAATTTTGTAAAGAGGACTTAAATATGGCCGCCATAAACTTTTCTCCACTTCAAAATTTGAAATGGCTGTAAATAAAGTATATTTACACAGAACACCTCACTAAAGTAGTCTTTGGGAAGTTTATATGTGGCAACAAGGTTTTCCATTTCAAAACAGCACTTTTCCTCAGATAAAATGCATTAAATGAAGGATATATGGCACGAATATTATATTTTGAATAGATATAAAAGGTCACATGACACAGAAAAACCACTGTGGTTATTTGATAGGCTTGGACTTAGCTAAGTCACCTTTGTGAAATCCATGTTAAGTCCCAGACCTAGCTAAGACCAAAGTCTTAATTTTAAGTCCCTGACTTAGCCAATAAAGTGACTTAGTTTAAGTCCTTTAGTGAAATCGGCCCCTGGTTAATAACTCGCAGAGTTAATTATACTGTGGGTTGTCAGGAATGATGGAGAAACTAAAATAGCTTATTGATATTAACATAAAAATAGCATGGGGAAATAGTTTTCAATACCCGAGATATAGAAGTAGTACAACAGTACAAAGATCGGGAGAATTTCAGAGCAGTGTCAGTTTTATAAAGGTCCAAATAATGTTAAAGCAGAGAAAATAATGCCTAAGAGAAAGAAAATGTATGTAAAGATAAAGTATTAACACAAGACAATTCAATAGCAAGATCACAGCATTAATCAGTAAACTAAAAATTATAAAGCTGTAAAATTTATAAGTTGGAGAATAGCCGTCAATGGAAATAGCATAATTATGTAAAAGTACATATAATAATCAGTTGCAGCAATCCATATATCTTTGTCATAAGAGAAAGATGTCTCAAATATGACAGGTGAACACACTTTGGCAGAGCCAAACTTAAAGGTCACGCCATGACGCACACCTACAACCCCTAAGCAATGTCCCTATGAACTGTCAACTTCCTACACTTTACAGTTTCAGAGATATTGCCTGGACAACACTTTAAAGATGAAGGTCACTATGGCAAGGTCAAAGGTCAAATCAAGGTCACGCCATGACATTGCAAACCTACAACCCCCAATCAGTGTCCCTACCAAATATCAACTTCCTACACCTTATGGTTTCTGAGATACAGCCCAGACAAACTTTTTTCCACTGCCCACTCGCCCAATCGCCCGCCCATCCGGACACCATGGGTGAAAACAATACCTCGACAGCCCTTAAGGGCTGTGGGGTAAAAAGGCCTCCAGGACATATTTTGCATTTTTAAGAAAGCTCATCAGTACTTTGTTCATGTTGTTATGAGATGGTTTTTGAACCCAAAACTACAGGTGTGAGTGCCAACTATTTATTTACCAAACCTGATGACCACTATCTGTGTCAAGTGACTACAGTGATAAATCAGAAAAAAAACTTCTACTTGCTGATAAGATTTAGTTGATCTTATAAAAAGTAGAATTCAACGGAAATGATAATAACTGCCAAAACATGTTACAAATGCTTCATATTCCAGATCTCTTACTTATCAACACAAAACACGATATCATACTCTGACTTGTACTGAAACTTGATGTTCACAACCTTTTGAAGAATTTTCACTGGAGACGAGACACAGGAAATGTGACCGTTGAGGGAATATGTGTATGTTATTCGGTTGAATATCTATTATTATTTAGTTAAAATAAATAAGAGATGAGTCTGAGTCCTAATTTGTGATCCATTGGATTCGCAGAAAATAACAAGGGTCTTCGGTGGCCTCGTGGTTAGCAAGTTTGGCATCTAATCATAGGCTGTCACCTCTGTGGGTTCCAGACACACAAGTGACAATGCTGAGGACCTGTCCCAATATGACCCTGGCTGGTCAACCCCAACTTTGACTTCACAGAAAATAACCATAAAGTTTACAGACTGATGAATTCGATGTCATGCGGATAGTCGTGAAAATAAAGCTTTGAAGCTTTTTTCAAAACTTGATTTGGGTGTCCAGTTAGTAAGAGCACAAAGACTACAAAATATAAATATAGGTTTAAGTATCTAAAAATAGAACAAAAACTTGCCCAACCTTTGCTTTTGCAGACTTGTCTTTTCCAATCTTTTCTTTTCTGTCACTCAAACTTTTTGAGAGTATATTTATAATTCTCTCTGAAATGTTCACGCTTTTTTCAACACATTAGTTTTTCTCAGCGACTTTAAAATATTGTGTCCAATGTTATATTTACTTTTCATGTGGTGTATACAGCCCATGTGATAATACTTTGGTAATTATACTGTGACTTCACGTGTAAATACAAGAAAGCTTGGTATCATTTATGTCTCAATGATATCACTATATTTACAGTTTGTAAAACAAAACACAAGTGTGACGATTGTTAAATGTTTATTTAAATGATGAACAAGGTCGCAAACAATGATCAAAGCCAGTGTAAAATAAGATCAATTGACCAAAAGTCAAAGTTGGGGATCTTTAGGTCCCTTTCAAGATCAAAAGGTCATAGAATGAGAGGCCTTAAGTTGGTTATGCATGCTATAGATTACACACAACACTGTAGAGTTGAGATCCAAGTGATTTTAAATGACAAACTTGTTAGCCAAAATGTGCTTTAGACCCTCTTATATTGTCAACTGATATCTTAAGTACATTTGTCTGGTGACCTTGACTGCTTTACTCTGCAAGAAACGGTCAGGACACTTGGCGTTCGTAGTTACGTCTGGCAAAGAAAAAATTAAACATTAACGTAACGCCCAGTCCATTAGATTGTCTATTTTATTAAATTAAATAGGCAACTGTCCTGTTCATTTTATGAAATAGGCAATATCTATTCATAGTAGGGAATCTAATGTTTAGATCACACCTTGCTTACGATCTTTTCTACACGTATTTGTTTTCCAGTTTTGGGCATCATCCTTATACCCCTGAAAAGAGACCTTGTCACTACCCTGTCTATCTAACCTACCCCTTACCTCTGTTGCATGTACATTTTAAGTACAACTCGTAGAGGAAGTAGACTTGCTCCAAATCTTTGTATTTCTTATTCCACCATATCTGACATACATGGAATCATTATGAATCCACCTGATGGGTGGGGATCCTACTGTCTGATGAAATACTTTTGTCGGAACCAAATTCTAGGGAAAAAAGTCATTCAGTTCTCAAATAATACCTAAGACAAAATGACTTGAGGAAAGTCCAGAGACATCTTTCAAAAGTGGTTCTGAATTCAAATTGCATTTTGAGTTGTGTCAAATCTGCTTGGAAGTGTACTTTCAAATACACAGGCAAACTGAACCACAACTCACACTAGACAAGATCATTTCATTGTAGTTTGTGACCATGGCATGGAAAGCTGTGACCTAGTTATTAAAGTCCAGACACAACAAACTAATCCTATGAAATCTGATATAACAGACACCCACAAAAATATGGTGAAAAAATTCACAATTAGGACCAGAAAGCTGCAGGGTCTACACTATCCGATAGAATTTCTAGAGTTCTTCAAAATAACATCGTATAGACTTATCGTCAGTGTGAACAGAAAAGGTATATGATAAAAATAAAGGTAAATTATAATAATAATATTATTATTAAGGAGTCTTTATACATGGAAATATAATTTCCAAGGAAATACTTTGCTCACACCTTGAAACTTGCTCTTGAATTTTCTGTGCAACACAAAGATCAAGAAATATGCAAGAAATATTGAAACTAGGGTATTTTTAGTTTTGAAACATGGTCTCGCCCATTTCATAAAATGGGACTGTCAATTTTAATTAAATGGGCAGTTTGACGAAATTAGTAAAATTCTTGGGCCATTTCATGAAATGGCCAAATTTATGGACACTGTGAAATATATACTATTGTTAGTACAATGATATTGCTGACTCTAAGTGTAGAACTGTCAGTCCTGAAAAACTTGACTTTTGACATGTTTAAGTTGACCCCATCCTGAGATTGGCCTTTTGATTGTCAAGTTTCTCCACTTGACTGTCACGTATGTGGTCGTGAGTCCATTTTGAGACATAAGGTAGGAAAGACTTATTATTTGATCCAATGTGACTAACTTTTCAAAGAGACGTAAAACATAACTTTATTTCATGTTGCCTAATCAGTCACCCTATTTGTTTGTTGAACATCAAGCATAGAATTCATTAAAGCTCTTTGCCAGGTCTGTTTTTACAAGTATTGGATGAACCTGTATATTTGAAATTATGACACTGAATCACAATATACCTATTGAACCTTGACCTTGGTTGTAGTGTTTTTATGATATCACTATGTACACGTACAAAATACACATCATTGTGACTTTCACAAACATTTCAGTATGTCACTTTTTGCTGATGTTTATGGAAGTGTTGTGTTCACACTTCTGATAACACCATGGACAGTAAACATTGTGACAAAGGGACAAAGGCATATGTTTGTGTCAAATATTGATGTGTCATTCAGAATTTATTATTAAGTACCAAAAACATGTACAGTAAACATTTCTAACTTATCGGCATATTTAACTGACCTTTTTTGATTGAACTTAAATAGTGTTTCAGAAAATATATTGTTTAAATATAAATTATTCTTTCAAAATTGAATTAAAGACTTTGAAGCGCAAGCAATATGGTTATTTATTTGGAAAAATATTCCCCAATAAGTTTTGTGTTGTTTTTATTACGTTGTTTTAGTAACTTTTTATTGCTGTTTTAAATTACGTTTTGGGGACAATCGATGAATCGAGCTTATAATGGGATTTGTTGAAATGTAATTGGGTAAAAAAACAATTTTTTAAAAATGGCACTCCCAGTGTAGCTAATTCATGGGGTACCTTCGCGCCAAAACCCAAGGTGTGTCATTGCTAAAATTAATTCCTGAAGCTGTTATCATAGAAAAACCATTGGAGCAAATTAAGGTCTCTACTACAGTAGAAATTAAGGAAATATTTTCATATGTTAACTAAAAACACAATCAAACTTATTATTACGGCGTTTAATATTTATTTTATTTCTTTGATAAAATTCTGTTCTTTACATTTCCACCAAATTTCTTCATCAGTTTTACCCATTTCTGCATGAGTGAGATCACGTGATGAATATTCGTCTTGCATCAAGAAACGTGACATTTATACATTTGTCAGTATGCACTGTACTTTCTGTACTGTACAGTAATAGCCCTGATGTAGTCTCCAGGAAAGTGAAGGATATGTTTTTGATTGATTGATTTATTGATCAATTGTCAAGGGGATCTAGTGGTCAGCACGTGTGACATCATACACTGTCACTTCTGTTCCATGCTCACAATTGGCAATGCTGAGACCCAATCCCAATATCACTCTGGCTGATTGATTGATTCAATAGAGAGGTTTAGTGTTACGCTTTGGCCCAACCTTAAACGCAAACGTATTTACGTCAGCATTAGATGTGTATCAGATGACTTTTAAGGTTTTGGGGGTCAATTATGTTACGTTTTATACGTAAAGGCTGGCTTATTTACGTTCACTGACCCCTATCTATTTTATTTTAAAAACTACACACGACAAATAAATATGCCACAACCCCATAGGCAGATAAATATCTACACCACGTTTTGGTCAGGTTTCAGATCACTATATTTTCCCATATGAATACCAGAGGTCTGTTTACAAACGATGCTTCTTTTTTATCACATCAAAGAAACTACCTTGACCTGCACTCTTTCATATGGACGTATTGCTAAACCCTTATTTAACAAACATATTCAAACTTAACGTATCTCTTACGGAAATTATTTTACGTTAGGTAACTGTCAAACACATCACTAAACCTCTCTATTGACTATGGTTTCACGTAATTTTCAACTTACTCTGTATATGTCCTGTCACCACTGATAGATGAGAGGATGAATGGGGGCATTTATTATCAGTTGAGAAATAACAACAAATGTGGTTTAACAAATAATTCATTATAAATTACAGGACAATAATGTCATGCATAAAGATACAAAACCAGACGACACAGAAGCACTGACTGTTGACACCCATCTGTCGGCAGTGAGGAAACACAGGCTCAGACAAGTATGTACTTTAAATTATGAGCCTGTAACTCACTGGAAACTGCGTCACACAGTTATTTGATTTGTATCCTAGAGCAAAGACACATATTAACTTCTGTTATTTATTTATTTGTTTATTTAAAGTGACATGTATACATTTCACGTAATATAATAATTATCAGTATACCCAGCCCTCTGTGGCCTTATAAGTCACTTTAAATAGATATTAATTTAATGTGTTATGTTTACATTTAACTGTACAATTATAGTTCAAGAAAAAACTTTTTATACATTATTTGTGAAGTACATTTTGTTTTTTGGTACTTTAACATTAAATTACACACTGTGAATACTGATATGGATAAATAATAGGAGTGTAAATAAAGATAAATAAATAAAATATTACAAACACTCTTTAGATTATTAATGTAGAATTCTATGTCATACCATGTATCTATTAGAAGACACATAAACTTCCACTTGACCTAATTCTTGTGAAAGGATAACAACTACTGAGAGTGTACTTGGTGTGTTTTATAAATAGCACTCCAAGGCAAAGCTCGCCTGACAGTTTTGTCAGTACGAGAACACAAGTTCTGATATATTTCTACATGTTTGAAACACTAGGTTACATTGCCTTGATAACACAATTCGTTTCTTTTTGCTTGCTATTCTAGATTTAACATATTTTCACATGGTAGATTCTATACAATTCAAAATTATAGCCTATGTAAGTGACATTCTGTTTTTCAGTAATAGGCTGACAGTTTTAGACTGTTGCGACATTTTAAGTAGGTGTGCAATGGCATGACATGACCTTGATTTGACCTTTGGCATTGACTTTTGAGAATGTTAGCGTACAGTTATTTTAAAAGTCGGTTTAGAGGTACAATGATGGCTATTTTTAAGTAAGCCGCGCAGATGAGTGGGACTATATCCATTCCAGCAATTCGTGGACACAATAAAACGGGTGTAGATATAAAAAACTTTTTGCTGGTTATGATCACCAAGACACTATTAATAACTCCCATATTCAATTTACGGTGTACGAAAGATCTACATCCAACCTGAGGGATTTTGAAATCCACTGGCTGTGCATTAATTGATTCAATTGCTTATATATATATATTGCTTATATATATATATATATATATTTTTTTTGAAAAAGCAGATAAAGATACAAATTAATCGCTTGTTGTTATGAAAATAAATCAGTAGTTAAATGGCACTGCAGAGGCCCCATCACATAGACTACTGGCTGCAATTGTTGTATTGTGAATATGCAAACATTGATAACTTGTCAGTTTTATGTCGTGAGTCATTCAACTTTTTGTCACAGAGACATATGTAACTGGTCCAGAGTCACGGTTTTTGACTCATTAACAGAGTAGCACAGAAGGAATACAGATGTCACACTTTCTGTTCACCGCTGTGGAGGAATATGCTCCATTTCTAAGCAAGTATGGACTGGTATTGGTTCCTGTACTCATTGGAGCTGTAACATACTGGATATATTCTATGTTCATTCAGTCCGGAGGTAACAAGGAATCTAGAAAGGGTAAAACTCAGACTTCATCCAGTGATGCCTTTTTGGTGAGCAGAACCATTGTGAAATCAACGGATTACGACCCTCGAGTACACGATGAAGATAACCATGTGTTTCAAGATAAAGTGGATGAATTCCTGGATTCAGGTGATGCCCACCCAATGCATGATGAACACAACACTGCCCAGGTTGGTTTGATCACATGTTATATCCTGAGTGATTGATTTATTGATTGATTTAACATCATGCCTAGTACCTTGTTTCAGTTATATTGTGATGGACCTACCATTTAAGTGAGCATCTGAGTCACTATTTCTTTCCCCTTACCTGGAACCGGACTCAGACGGTCATGCACCCCTCCAAGTACTAATCAAGCCCAATGTTCCTCAACTTCAGTGATCAGATGGGAAGTGGTCAAGCAATACCATCTAGGCAGATTATATATTATGTATTGACTTCAAAAGTGCTCAATATCCTTTTAAATCCAGCAGATTTAAGACAAAATAAAAGCCATGGAAATCTCAACGACCATTGAGATACCAGACACTGTTTGCAAGGTCCACAAGTTGTCTTGGTTTTATCACAGTTTTAACTGCTGAAAGTGACACAGCTAACTAGTTTACTCAGCATTTTACTCAGCATTTACTGAGCAAGTTAGACCGAGTTCTGTCCCGTCGCCAATTAAAAAGTAATTATTATGTCCAAGTCGCTGTATCCGGTTTACAGTACATATGCTGTTTAACTAAACTGCTTTTACAAGCAAAAAATTTCTTTTATAGATAACTATGTACTATTGACGGTTTGTTTACATTTTAAAACAGGTTGATATACATTCATGCCAGTTTGTTTGGCATTTAAATATTAGTGAACGACACATAAATATAAAAAAAAATAATTCAAATAACACTTTATACTTGTTGTAATATGTCTAGAAATATGCCGTTCAAAATTTACACAGAAAACAGGTACATGTGAGCTCTGTCCCTCGCCATTGTGTCCATCAGTACATCAATAGCAATTGGCGACGGGACAGAAACTTGGTCTAGGAGCAAATCAGCAGTTGGGGTAGGGTGTCATCTGGGATGATATATGACTAGATACCGACCATGTGGTAACATGTGACGATATTGTGAGACTTTTTGCATCACTTAAATATAACCTAAATAGCTTGAAATTAATGAAATTTATAACCTTGATTAACTACCATTTTATTGTGATTATACATTTGCCCAACAACTCTGAGGTTGTGGGTTCGTATTATTAGCGCTGAGCTGAAGTAGGGAAGTTGGTACTCTGCCAGAGCCTGGTGATTTGCACATCCTGAAAATCTAGACAAAGCAATGCACACTGCTTTCCTTCATCCTTAGAACTACCCATTGTAATATATACCCTGTACAATATGCTGAATTTTTGTCAAATATAAAACCCAGTTAAATGAAATCCAAATTTATCAGATTCAGGTCAACAAATTCTATATTGTGAAATGTAGTCATGGTTTTGGAAATAGTGTTGAGGTGGGACCTCTAATATTGGTTTGTTAAGAGTGTTTATCATAAGGATTAACCTGGCAAGGCCTTCAGAATGCATTTATTAGAACAGCAAGTATTTAATTTTTTATTTTATCAACAGCTTACATTTATCAGTAAAATCAATATCACAGAATGTAACACAATACATGTCATATGTAAATTGCTTTGTGAGGTTAAAGTCAGGGACAAAAAAATTAAGAAATAATAATATATTACTTGAACTCGGACTTCCTTTTTACCCTGCAGCCCTTAAGGTATTGTTTTCACCCATGTGTCCAGATGGGCAGTCAGGCCAGTCTGTATCTCAGAAACCGTAAGGTGTAGGAAGTTGATACTTGCAGGGACATTGGTTTGGGGTTGTAGGTGTGCAACGTCATGGTGTGACCTTGATTTGACCTTTGACCTTGCCTTAGTGACCTTGAGTTTAAAAATCTTGTCCAGGCTATATCTCGGAAACCGTAAGGTGTAAGAGGCTGATACTTGGCAGAGCCATTGGTTAGAAAGTGTAGGTGTGCAATGTCATGGTGTGACCTTGATTCGACCTTTGACCTTGCCATAGTGACCATGACCTATAAAATCTTGTTCAGGCTATATCTTGGAAACCGTAAGGTGTAGGAAGTTGATTCTTGGTAGGGACAATGGTTGGGGACAATAGGTGTGCAACTTCATAGTGTGACCTTGATTTGACCTTTGACCTTGCCATAGTGACCTTGACCTATAAAATGTTGTCCGGGCTATATCTTGGATACCGTAAGGTGTAGGAAGTTAATACTTGGTAGTGACATTGGTTACAGCTTTTTCTTATGCCAAAGATGTGTGGATTGTTGCAACTGATTATCATATATACTTTTACACAATCGTACTATTTTCATTGACATCTATTTTCCTATTAATAAATTTTACAGCATCATAATTTTTAGTTTACTGATTAATGCTTTCATCTTGCTGTTGAATTGTCCTGTTTTAATACATCATCTTTACATACATTTTGTTTCTCGTAAACATTATTTTCTCAGCTTAACATTATTTGGACCTTTAAACAACTGACACTGCTCTGAAAGTATCCCAATCTTTGTACCGTTTAACGCTTCTAAATCTCATGGTGTTGAAAACTATTTCTCTAGGCTGTGGAGTATGGGTATCTCTGATGCTAATTTCATGATATTGCAGTAAAGTAGTTTCAAATGAATACTTGGCCATTCTGATTTAAAACTGGTTGAGATATTTTTCTTGGAAAAAAAAATACAATAATTTTTTATTGTATGATAACTGCAATAAATGCATTAGGCTGAAGCCACGTTTAAGACACTAGTATTACCTTATTTTAAACCTGCAATAAGCAAATCACAACATACCATCAATTTGTGGTTCTTTTCAAGCTATAATATATGTGTTGTTGGGGTGGAGTTAATTTCCAGTAAGCCTTCTTTGAACTACATCGTACTCTTGAGATGTATCAATTTGGCACATGTTGTGCAAGGACAGGATAACTTTTACAGATATCTATTCCTATATATTTTGTTACAAATTAGTCTGTTTTCAAATACAGATATAAGTGGTTTAGTTTAATTTGCAGGACACCTTTGTATGATATAAAACCTATAACACTGGACTCTGTGTATTTTGTATTCCCTCAAATAACCCAGGTTCCCTTCCATCCTGTGCTTTATCCAGAGCAGGAGATGATTCAGCGTTCAGAGGAATTTTATCAGGAGATGAACCATCGTAGATCAGTGAGGTTCTTTAGTGAGAAACCAATCCCTAAACAAGTCATTGAAAACATTATAAGAACTGCAGGTAAGAATTGGTCCTCTTATCATCATAGAAATTCACAAAGTGTGTTGCTTTTTAGCAGGTTCTGGCTTGAATTATTTATTTATTTAACAATTCATTCACCATTGGTTCCTGCACAACTAAACAGTCAACTGTTAATATCTGTGTACAATTCTCCAAATTTTGTAAATCAACTATCTGTTTCAATTAAAATGTTCTAATTGATAATCCAAACATTTTATATTATTAGGTACGTCTCCAAGTGGGGCGCACACTGAACCTTGGACCTTTGTGGCAATAAGTAACAAAGAAGTCAAGTCCAAAATAAGATCTATCATTGAAGCAGAAGAACAACTGAACTATCAGAGGAGGATGGGAGAAACCTGGGTAGATGACTTAAAGAAGCTCAAAACCAACTGGGAAAAACCCTACCTGGAGGTAGCACCATATCTACTAGTGGTTTTCAAACAATCCTACAGCCACTGGTCTGATGGATCCCGCAAAAATCACTACTACAGTGAAATCAGTGCATCCATTTCTGTGGGACTCTTGTTGGCTGCCATACAGGTAAGAATCAACTCAAAATCCTGGTCTAACATTTTCAGTAATTTTGATTTATATAAAACTGTGTACAGTTTAAAATAAACTGAGAAAACAATGCAGAGCAAGCTTCATCATTTTGCAAAGTATATGGTGATTTTGTGTCCTACCCTTTTGTAGTGTGATCTTATGACGGGTACTGGTAGTAGGATATGATAGTTACTAATGTGTAGCAAATGTGTTATATTATGTTAGGATGTCATGGAAAACATGAGCTATACAAGATATGTCATTTGTGTGGACGGTTGGACCTTTCATAGTTTTATTACCAGAGGTATTTGTAATCAAAATAAAACGAATACAACTGAAACTCTGTCGTAGTACAGTTTCATTGCATTTGGCAGATATTCATTTTGTAGACAAGCCGCTGCATTATAAACCTACAAAATATTACCCAACAGTTAATTTTTACCATTCCTTAACAAAAAGAACAATGTAATGATATACTTAATCTAAGCAATAAATCAAACTGCCCATATTGTTGTAATTTTGTTTAGCATGCTGGTTTAGTTACCCTCACAAGTACTCCAATGAATGCTGGTCCTAGACTGAGGAAGCTTCTGAACAGGCCAACAGAAGAGAAGGTCCTGTTACTACTGCCTGTTGGGTATGCACCTGATGATGTCACAGTGCCAGATTTAAAGAGGAAACCACTGAAGGACATCATGGTGTCTGTGGAATAGGCCAAATGGAACAGGGGGAAGTTATTATTTGGTATACCTGGAAAACTACTTCTAAAGAGCCATACTCACTACACTTGTCTTATCTGACCTGCTCAGATATGAACCCTCTTTAAACTGAAGAAAGTGGTATTTTCTTCCAAAGTCAAACCATAAATAAGGAAGTTCTTGCTATTTTAAGTGGAGGTTTATAATGTATGCTGACGATATCTACCAATCAGATAGAAGTAAACATTTCAGTTGAGATCAGCTTGTATTCTGTTTTTTTTTTTTTTGGTATCTTAATACTCAATCCCATCATCATACGACTATCTACGTTTATTCTTGTAAAATTTAGTTTGAAAATGGAGATATATAGCATGAAAGCATCATGCATGTTTTATTTTCTCAGTAATTTACCATGTAGACTGCCCATATGCAGGAAATTTTCAAAGAATATTTCTTGGACATGTGCTTTGTTAAGCGATCTATTTGGCAATTTGTGGTTAGATGTTTTTAGTTTAATACACAACTGTTTTATTCAACTCTTATTTTCTCCCTTTTTAGGTTTCATACTGTTTCATGTATATTTTACGTTTACTGCATAAAGTGTACAAGCTTTATTGGTTTAGTTTTTCCTTGTACTGTGTAATTTGCATGTATTTCTGTACAGAAATTGCCAATCACTGAGCACCATCTTGTCCAGTTGTCTTATTTATATTATCATCACAAATATATTTAGAGTTTATTTCAAAAGAAATGTATTAATTTATCTAATTTTTAAGTTTTTATCAGTAAAATAGAACATAAACATGCTGTATTATAAAAGTATACTGATGTCTTCAAAACAGTGTATATAAACTGTACATTCTTTTATCACTTTTATAACTACGCATGTTTCTTAATTCATGAATGTACATACTGAATATACACACTAACAATGTGGGACATGAATTCAACAGTTATCAGTCATAAAATCTTCTTATTCTAACAGTAATGTTCCATGTACCAATTAAACCCCTCAAGGGCCCCATTTCTTGACCAGTTATTGACAGAGCAGTCTTTGCCGGTTGATTTTGGTCATTTTGCTTTCAGCATTGTATACTTAGTGTAGTGGGACAGAACTCGTCATAATATTTGAATTCTCTTACTATATTTGTAGACAGTTAAGCCTTCATTCTCAAGGTTTTAGGGTCCTTGGGGCCCTAAAAGGTCTTAGCCAAATCTTAAGCTTAAGTTGGCTATAGTTTTATATAAAAGTTAAGCCTAAGATTTGGCTGTGCCCGTTTATGAATACGGTCCCAGGTAGGCAACAATACTTCTCTCTTGCTTTCAAGGGAGATAAAAACAACTTTCTTTGGGCTTTGCAGAATACAATAATAATAAAGGCTTTTTCAGGCTCTTTCATATACGTGTATTGTTTTTATTTTTGTACCAGGTACTTACTGTATATTTGCAAGAGTTGGAAAGATTTTAACATAAAAACAGTATGCATAACTTACCTCACGTAAGCTTAACATGAATACCTGCTCAAAGATCAAATGTAACAAATAGTGTTCATAACCAACACTCACCTCAGATTAGCACACCTACTCCAAACTGACAAAAATGTGACGAAATAATACTTGTATGTTGCACTGGCCTCAACTCAACACAAATAGAACTGACAAAAATGTGACAATAAAATATTACCCGTATCTTGCACTTAAATCAGCTTAACATGAAAACCTGCTAACTTGGCAAATGTAACAATAGAATAATACCCATATGTTGTACTTGAATACGCTTGACTTGAATACCTGCTGACTCACGGAATAGAGTAATAAAACTACAAGTTTATTCTATTAGAACTTGCCTGTGAGATGTCCCCAATTTGTTTTGTCATTTCAAAGAACACTATACATATTCCAATTGAAGAAGCTCAAAAAAACAGGAGACATCAAACAATTTTAACGTGACATAACTATTCCTAGGTTAAAAAGTATCATAAAATGTTTCAGGAATATTCCTTATTATCATTAGATAACCACTAGAAATTCATTAAAATACAAAATATAGGATATATAAAACACATTTATAAATGTACTCTTTAACTGAATGCATATATTTATTTTGCTAACTTGAATGAATAAATCCCAATGGATTAATGCATGCACTTGAAATATTTATTTGAAAATGACCCTCTCAGGATTAATTTCATCTTCAACAGTGAATTCTATAAAAGTGTGATTCCCTATACAATAAAAACATTGTCCCTATATATTTACAGCTTTACATTTGTTTTCATTACATCTATCATACAACTTTTATAATTTATTGCATTGCACAAAAATCAAAATTATTTTTTTACATCAATATGACAATAAATTTCAATTTACATCACAAAAAAGCATGGGCATTAATTTGATATGTGCATGTATTTTACTTAAATCGAACTATGAATTTACAAAAACTAAAGAATAGAGGAAGGAACAGCCATTCATGATTTACAGTATTTTGTTAAACCGCTTGTCATTGTTTCAAGTCTAATTGTCTATTTGACATTCATAAAAAGGCTACATAATGTAAAGTGAGTAATATTGTTTACTCTTTCCATAACTGACAGAGTATGGGAAAAATGTTGACAAAGGCTACAAAATATTTTTAGCCACCCAAAACAGACATGTGCATTGGAATTTGGCAGTTTTTACCCCACTAAGTAACAGTTATTTACCCTTTTTAACAACAGTACGGCTTATGTAGGCCCCAGTAGGCCCAGGGTTTAAACCATCCATTGTTGGTTTACAAACATCTTCATTTACAGTATGAGTATTCACAATATGTAAACTTTTAACAGGAATAATATATTTATATTAAAAAAAATCTAGATATTACATTATTTCTGTATACTAATCACGAGTTAGATTCTAGATAACCAATCATTTTATACAGAATTGATCATATCTAGGGAGAAAAATGTTGACAAATTGTACAAAATATTATATTTTTCACTCAAAATATATTTACATTGGAATTTGGTAGTCAGTACAAATGTAATACACAACCTTTAATAGCTGTATCATGTAAACAGTCAATCATCTTGAACCAGTTATCTGCATTATGAACAATGTGCCATCAAAGGACAAATGTTTAATATGCCTATATGACAATGTGTCATAGTTTATAACAGGAAAACTTCCCGAATGACATATACAGAAAAAATATATACCATAAATGAAAATAATATTATGTGAGTGCGTAGCATGACTATTATATTGTTAATCTTCATGAGTGATATATATTTTTTCTGTATATCTAATGAGGGATGTTTTACTTTTATTATCCACCAGTTTGTACCATCATAGATGGAGGGTACCAGTGAATACAAAAACTTCAATCTTTAACTTGTGATATCCCACTCATTTCTTGGGGGAATTTAATGCAACAAAGGAGCAGAAGCGTTGTAAAAAGATCTTTCTAATGGTATATAATACATAGTTGTAGCTTACATAGGTTTTGAGATATTGGTCAAAAACCGGAAGTTATTACACTTGTTATCCATGGGAAGGAGGCGCCGTTGTAAACAAAAAAATATATCCCGCTCCGTATATCCCCCTATACAGGTCAAATACAGCTCATGGTGGATAATAAAATAATAATCTTTCTTCTACTGATGCAAGTTAGTACAGCTAATGAAATGTACATGTATAATTCTAGTACATAGTACTTAAATTTCAGATACAAATAATTTCCATTGTAATTGTACTTAATAATATAATAAAATATATTTTTATTCCAAGCTTAAGTCTTCAAACTTTAAACATATGTTAATTCAAGTTAAATGTAAGTAAGCTAAGTTCATTGAAAGGGTTCCTGGTAAAAGGGATTAGTAGAATACTAATAAATAGAATTCCTTTTTAAGAAGAAGTTGATATCCACTCCATAGACTGAAGGCATTTTTTATTGAAAATTTCTGTTATCTCGAATGCCTAGTTATGTAGAAGTATTTTCCTGACTCCTTGCAGTTCAACTTAACTCCACTGTATTTACAGTATATAAATTGTATGCAAAAGATTAACTTTTACATCCTGTTAAGAGCAAGGGTCATATATTGGGACAGTCCCTCAGTAGTACATGTGGGAGCTGAAATCACACAGAGTTGACCGGCAGACATACATACTAACCTCTAAGCTACTGAGGATCTCAAATATGTCCATAGATCTAAATAATTTTAAGCAGGTAAATATGGAGGAAAAAAACAATTTTATTCATATTATTCTACACTACACCCTTTTATCAACCGAGGCAATACAATGAACATACACTATCTATTGATATCTAAATTTTGTCCATCTCTGTTCCACTTGAGTATAGATTTCATCATGCCAACTTATATTTGAATACTGTAAAGATCTACATCTGCACTTATTTTCAGGTAGCGAATGTTTGCCAGATTACGAATCCTGTGGTTGTATGTGATGAAATTTTCTCCATCAATGGTCACCTGAAAATAAAATAAAATTACAAAATAAAACCACACATATAAACACAGGCGTAATATTACTATATGGTACTTAGCCATTTGAGTAATCACTTGCAGGAGTTTATGTTATTGTGCTTCTTGCTGTTCAGTTCAACTTTAAGTTAAAAGAATGAAGAAATTGACAGTCATGGAATACATGCACATGGTATTTTACAAGAGATGGAACTTTCACACTAGGTGATGATATTTGAATAACCCATAACTGTTAACTAGGTAAATCATTTTTGCATTCATAATCTTAGTTGAAAGCCATGCTAAACTGAATAAACCAATCAAATCGTGAGTGAAGCAGAATATTTCAGATATATTAAGAAGGGTTATGAACACTACTTGACTACTTATTAAGGAATAGAGAATTTTTGTTCGTTGATATTTGTAGTTCTAGAATATTGTCAAAAAATGACCTCAACTGAATTCTTTACCTTTTAAAAACCAAATAATTGCGGTTACTCTAATATGAAATAAGATGGCTGCCAAAAATGGCGAAAACTGAATTTTTTTCCCTAGGCACAGAATACTGTTGTACTACCTGCGGATCAAAAATTTGCTCGAAATCGCTTTATCTCTTACCATTTCAAGGATATTTTCAATGTTTTATTTTCTGCTAAAATCCAAGATAGCCACCAAAAGTGGCGAAAATTGAAATTTTTCCCCTTTGCATAGGACACTGCTGTACTACCCTGCGGGTCAAAAAGTTTGTTCGAAATTGCTCTATCTCGTACAGTTTTCGAGATATTCACACTTTTTCATTTTCCGCAAAAATCCAAGATGGCCACCAAAAGTGGCGAAAATTGAAATTTTTCCCCTTGGCATAGGACCCTCTTGTACTAACCAATGGGTCAAAAATTCACTCGAAATCGCTCTATCTCTTACGGTTTTCGAAATATTCATACATTTTCATTTTCCGCTAAAATCCAAGATGGGCGCTAAAAGTGGCGAAAATTGAAATTTTTGCCCTCGGCATAGGACACCCTTGTACTACAATGCAGGTCAAAAATTCACTCGTAATTGCTCTATCTCTTACGGTTTTCGAGATATTCACACGTTTTCATATTCCGCTAAAATCAATTATGGCCACCAAAAGTGGCGAAAATTGAAATTTTTCCCCTTAGCATAGGATACTCTTGTACTACCCTGTGGGTCAAAAATTAGCTCGAAATTGCTCTATCTCTTACGGTTTGCGAGATATTTGTGATTTTTCACATTTTCACTAAAAGTAGCAATAAAGTAGCCATTACTCACTTGTACATTGAGCAATAGTTGTGAAACTTATGTATGTTACAGTTCACAAAAGAGTAGATGAACAACATATTGAGAGAAATTGTGTAGCTGCAATACTTTTGAAGATATAAGCCATTTACTCATTATGGTTATCATTAAAAATTGATTAGCTGTTACTCACTTAGCTACGGAGATACACTTCCAAACTACTGACCATGTTGTAGCTGTGGAGAAAGTAGCTGAACAACATATTGGAACAAAATACTCGAAATGCAATAGTTTGAGAGTTATAAGTGATATAATTATATTAGGTAAAAGTGCTATTACTCACTCAAAAGTAGGCCAAAGTTCACCAAACCCCAAAAATATTGAAGAGCGTAAAAATTCATTAGGACAAGTAATTTACCAAAAATGTGTAACTGTAGTAGGTTCAGAGAAAACTGCATGCCCCATGCACACACGCACATGGTGCAAATAATAATCTCCCGCCGGCAAGCCGGGCAGGAGATAAAAAGTGCTCATTACTGAACAGAGTGATAGAGTATATAAAGCCCAACGACGAGGATTCAAACAGCATTTAACAACCTTCATTCCTCTGTCAAATGTAATACTAACGTAAACAAGCTAATGTTCCATAGCAAGTGCATTGTAATGTATACCTATCTCAGATAATTAACAACTGCCAGTGTACAGAGGGACTTATGTACGAATCTGCTGCTGAAAATTTAAATAAAAGTTTGTGTACTTTAAAACAGTAAAAAACTGTGTAAGGTAATAAAATACCTTGAGGACTTGTGCCCTTTTAGTCTGGAAGGAAGAGTTTATCAGTGCTGTCAAAAGGTGATATTTTATATCCAAATAAGCTGTGGTGTTTCTTGATATTTGTACATAAAGACTCTAAATGTGTGATCTTTGTACTTTAAGGAGATTTTCGTCCTGGGACGAAAACTATTCATTCCAGTCTAATGTTTGTAATGTCAAAGCATTTGTGAATTAATCTTAAATCTAGTTCTTAATATTTTACTGGCATAGATAAATAAAGACCACTTACATAACTTGGTGAAAATGTTAAAAAAAATTACTATTTATTCTATCTGAAATATAAAGAATTACAGACCTGGTACTTGGATGGATCACAGTATATAATCATGTCAAACTCCTTTCCAGGTACAAATGGGAACTTGGGCTGTTGTCTCTCCTCTTTGCCCCAGTTCCCAGATTTAGTATTACGGACAACAATTTTCTCTCGAAAGCGAGGATTGAAATGAAAGGCAATGAGGTCCTGATTGTTACAAACAAAGTCAAACCGCATTCTGAAAGAAAAAGTTATTTTAAACATTTAAATGATGCTTTGTTTTACCCTATAAAACACAGAGATTAACATCTGTTTTTCAGACTTTTACATTTCATTTTTACCAACATCGGCCAGTTTGACTGACCGTGAACATTCAATATAACAAACTCTTGTTATTTAACCAGACAATTAAGTCAATATGAATAAGGTGTAAGACAAGGTCCCTTAAAACAGCATCATTTGGACCAACAATTATTGAAGCATATGGCTTTTTATCCATTATTTCATTATGGTATAAATTACTGTTGCTCTTTTATTAAACTTAGAATTTTATTTGTCATCAAAGGATAACTAGCCTTGACATTACATCTTCTGAAATCAAATTAAATATTTCACACACAAATATCAATGTGTCCAATTTGAAAAGATAACCATTATAAATCAATTTTAAAGATATGCATCATAAAGTCAAATTGTGAAGATGAATAAAGTTATCAATAGCTTTTTCCGGCGTTTTGTTTTGGTGAAGGGAAATGATCCTGAAAGACAAATTTCTGAAGGTTGCTGTTTTGTAAGTTTTGACATGTTAGTCACACAGACAATTTTGATGGCATACAAATATAATAAATTTGACTTTCTTTTCATTTTGAAAGTCCTGGAGAAGCAGTAAATGATATCCAGTGAAACTGACACAAAAAGACAGTAACAGCAAACAAATAACTTACTCTTTTGCATTGTGTTTGGGTCTGGCATGAATACGTATCACTAATCCAGGTTCCACTCCCTTTACTAAGGCCTGTAAGTGTGGGACAGGCTGAAAAAAAGTGTGACACTTACAGCTTATATATCTCCATCATATGGCACACATGGAATTATAGACCATCTTCCGGCTCAAAAATCTTTATAATATGGTGCACATGCCATGATATGCCATCTAACAGCTCATACATCTCCATGATATGGCATATCTACATGTCCTAATGAGCAAACTTCCAGTTCATAAATCTCTACAATGATAATATTAATAGAACCATTGTATATACTGCAAAACAGTTGAAGATCTTCTAATGCACTGGATTCGAAAAATTGGCCCATGCCATAATATACCATCTTATATACCAACATAGATATCTATAATTTGGTACATAAACATGCCTGTATGGGCCATCTTACAGTTAACATACATGTATAATATTGTACACATGCCACAGGGCCACAGTGGCCTAGTGGTAACACACTTGCCTCCCACCTCTTGAGGTCTGCGGTTCAAACCCCAGTTGATAGTTGCTTACCGATGGTCAGCCGTTTACAGGACAAAACCTCGACCAACTGTATTTAGTGGTTTCCTCTGCCCTTAAAACTACCTGTTGTGATATGACCTATACAGTGTTAAAGCAATGTTAAAACCCAAATAAATAAATAAATGTACACAGGCCCCAATAGGCCATCCTACAGCTCATAACTTTCTATAATATCGTACACATGGCCAAACAGACCATCTTACAGCAGAGCACCATTTATTTTTGTGCCTTCAGTAATCAGAAAGGAACATCAAAACTAAATAGTTATTTTATCTCCAAGATTCACTTACTATGCATGGTTTGGATGCCGTTTGTTGTCCTAGTGGGGCTGGGGGTGGATACCCCGCCGGTGGTGCCACCTTTCCTGTGGGATACACTGGCGGAGCAGCATTTATCCCCATCCCAGGTATACATCCAGCATCTAGTGGGTAACCTGCAGATATTCCATGGGGTGGGGGCGGGTAACCCTGGGGCATCTGTGGAGGGACTGGCATGCTTGGGAGTAACCCTTGGGTCGGGGGTGGTGGGTAGCCACGACCAGGCATGGGCGGTGGAGGATAACCTTGTGGCCCAGGGACTGGGGGATGAGAAGTGAATGGTGGGGCAGCACCACGAGGCAGTGCCTGTAATAGGAAGGATATGTAATTCTGTGTAATATTGGTAGAGTAAAACTTGAATGAACCTCCATTATCCGGATATATATATATATATATATATATATATATATATGGATTTTATCAGCCTTTTACTGTCACTCTCTACTCATACAAACTAGATTTCTTCACTGTTATGAACCCTCTATTATTCAGTGAAATTGCACTTTCAAAACAAATTTCAATACAAAAATGATCTGATATGATATATACTGCTTTGAAAAGCCACTGCTATGTTTGATTTCTACTGTATAAACAAAAACATCCTTGCAAATATTCTCATCCTGATTACGCAGGTAAACCTTTACACCATACAATCTTGTTGGTTAAAGTATAAACCTCCACACCATACAATGTTGTTGGTACTCATTTTTCTAAGTACAATCCCAAGAAATACCATTACAATTATGATATACTACACATATTATATGCCAATATCTTTATTTTAAAACAGGCTTTACCCCTGGGTTCCGTGGATCAGTTATTTTGATCTGGTGAAGCATCACATCACCTTCCACTACCAAGTGAGTCACACGTTCTATTGGAGTCCTGTGCTTGAATTCACAAAAGTGTTTTCCATTGAAAGCAATCTAAAACATAATTAAGTACCACTCAGTTAGGTCTTGTTGATGTGATCTGTACCTATAGCATTGTTAGATATGTATTCTAGCACTGATGAATTTGATCTCTTTGTTTCTCTTTCTAAATCTTCATCATCCTGCAGGCAACTCTATAAACAGCATTAAACATAACTCTTGCATCTGTAATTCTATTTATACCCATCTCAAATTTCTACGTTTGACAGTAATAGTATTTTGTTAGGGATATGCTAGGATAACACATCTCTTTGTGAATGGATCCATTATTGAAACATCTTAGCTTGAATGTGAAATGGGGCATGCAAGAAAATTGTTATTGTGAATTGCCAGACAACTTGGTAACTTTCAGTGGGAAAAGGTCATCATATAATAGATGTCACAACATAGCTGGGGAGCATGTATGTGACCCTGTGAGCACAAATTTACAATAGCTTGAACAGTTTAAAAGTGATAAAACATTTACTCAGAATAGCCAATTAGCTATTAATAATACAGCTATGGAGCTATAAATTCCAAAGGAAATACCAAGCAAGCTATAGACCCTATAATATGCCATACCAATAAATACGTACCAAGTTATATAGACTTTATGCTACACACAGGTAATTCACACATTCATGCTAGGAAATGGAACAGAATGAGACAAGAATTTGAATTTTTATAATAGTATAGACATTTCCAATATTTTTGTACCATAAGCATGTGCTTGTACATAGCGAAAGGAAAGAACCCACAGTAATAACCTAAATATTATACCTTATAAGATGGATTTGTAACAAGGATGATCATTTCAAAGTTTTTGTCTCTCTGTAGAGGAACTACTCCCCCTCCCCTCTCCTCAGCAGCCCAACACCTTCCTGTAAATACAGCAAAACATACCACACATAATAGTACCTTCCTGTACTGATAATTGGTGGGGACACCACAGCCTTTAAGGGTTGTGGGGTAAAAACATACCACATTTACAGACAGCACCTTCCTGTAAATACACCAAAACATATCACATTTACATAACAGAACCTTCCTGTAAGTATACATAAACATACCACACATAATGCTACCTTCCTTTAAATACACCAAAACATATCACATTTATGTAACAGCAACTTCCTGTGAATTCACTAAAACATCACATTTACATAACAGCACCTTCCTTTAAATACGCCAAAACATATCACACTTATGTAACAGCACCTTCACGTAGATATACAAAAACATACCACATTTACATAATAGCACCTTCCTGTAAATGCACATAAACATACCACATTTACATAACAGCACCTTCCTGTAAATACAAAAACATACCACATTTACATAACAGCATTTTTCTGTAAATATGCATAAACGTATTACATTTACATGAAAACATACCACATTTACATAACAGATCCTTGCTGTAAATACACATGAAACTAATCCAATTAAACCATTATGACACTTAAATGCAGTCTAATGTACATAGAAACAAGCATTCTGACGCATGCATTTATCTCCCACCGTATAAATAAGATGTACTAAAGATAGTGGAATATAAATTTTCTTGTGAGATGGAGGCACATGTAGAAGTGACAAGTTTAATGTTTGATTGCAATACTTTTAAAGACAAAAGGCATTGATTCATTTTAGTAGCTATTACTCTGCCATCCAAAGAGCTACAGTTCTACAACTTTAATATGCAGTAGATCACCCAAAAGTAGGTGAATGACTTATTTAGAAGAAATTGCCTACCTGTAATACTTTTACAGATAAAAGACATTTACTCATTTTAGTAGCTATTACTCAGCTATCCAAAGAGCTACAGTTCTGCAACTTCACTATGTGGTAGATCACCCAAAAGTAGGTGAATGACTTATTTAGAAGGAATTGCCTACCTGTAATACTTTTAGAGATAAAAGACATGTACTCATTTTAGTAGCTATTACTCAGCTATCCAAAGAGCTACAGTTCTGCAACTTCACTATGTGGTAGATCACCCACAAGTAGGTGAATGACTTATTTAGAAGGAATTGCCTACCTGTAATACTTTTAGAGATAAAAGACATTTACTCATTTTAGTAGCTATTACTCAGCTATCCAAAGAGCTACAGTTCTGCAACTTCAGTATGTGGTAGATCACCCAAAAGTATGTGAATGACTTATTAGAACTAGACCAAGGACGCATCTGTGGCCAGATGCAAAATGTATCCACCGGCAAAGGCAAAAGTAGCTATTACCCAGCCATAGCATGAGCTAAAAGTCTGAAATTTTTATTATGTTATAGCTGACCCAAAAGTAGGTGAATAATATATTTGCACAAAATTCTCTAAATCCAATAGTTTTCACGTTACAATTGATTTTACTCATGATGGAAGTTAGTAAAAAGTCCAAAAGTAGCTATTACTCACTTAGCTATTGAGATAGACACCCAAGTTACTCACCATGTTGTTGCTATTGAAAAAGTAGGTGAATATCATATTTTAACAAAATGCTCTAACTGCAATACTTTTCAAGTTATAAATGATGTAGTGTTGAGTAAGAACTTCAAAGTAGCTATTACTCAGCTATGCTATGAGCCACAGGTCTGGAACTTAACTATGTTATAGCTGCTTCAAAATAGGTGAATAACATATTGCAACTAAATAATGTAAATGCAAGAGTATTCAAGTTATAAGTGATTTACCCAACAGTGATAACCTAAAAGTAGCTATTACTCAGCTATGCAATGAGCTACAGGTCTGAAATTTTACTATGTTATAGCTGACCCAAAAGTAGATGAATAACATATTTGCATAAAATTCTGTAAATACAACAGTTTTCAAGTTACAAGTGATTTTACTCATGATGGAAGTTAGTGAAAAATCCAAAAGTAGCTATTACTCACTTAGCTATTGAGATAGACACCCAAGTTACTCACCATGCTGTAGCTATGGAAAAAGTAGCTGAATAACATATTTTAACAAAGTGCTCTAAATGCAATAATTTTCAAGTTATAATTGATTTAGGGCATGATTTCATTACTTTTAATGAATAAAAAATTATTTTAAAAAGTCATAAAAAAACTTTAGCATGTGAAAGCTCTCCAAAATGTAGGTGAATGAGTTATTTGAGAAATACTGGCTATCTGCAATACTTTTAGACATAATTAGCATGTACTCATTTTGAGTAGGTGAGTAATTAACTATGGGTCTGAAACTTCAAGCGAAAGCTCTCCCAAAGGAAGGTGAATGAGTTAGTTGAGAAAAATTGGCTATCTGCAGTACTTTTAGAGATAATTCGCATTAACTCATTTTGAGTAGGTGAGTAATTAGCTATGGGTCTGACACTTCACCATATGAAAGCTCTTCCAAAAGTTGGTGAATGAGTTATTTGAGAAAAATTGGCTATCTGCAGTACCTTTAGAGATAATTCATATTTATTCATTTTGAGTAGGTGAGTAATTAGCTGTGGGTCTAAAACTTCACAAAGTGAAAGCTCTTCCCAAAGTAGGTGAATGAGTTATTTGAGAAAAATTGGCTATCTGCAATACTTTTACAGATAATTAGCATTAACTCATTTTGATTAGGTGAGTAATTAGCTATGGGTCTGAAACTTCACCAAGTGAAAGCTCTTCCAAAAGTAGGTGAATGAGTTATTTGAGAAAAATTGGCTATCTGCAGTACTTTTAGAGATAATTCGCATTTACTCATTTTGAGGTGAATAATTAGCTATGGGTGTGAAACTTCACCATGTGAAAGCTCTTCCAAAAGTTGGTGAATGAGTTATTTGAGAAAAATTGGCTATCTGCAGTACCTTTAGAGATAATTCATATTTACTCCTTTTGAGTAGGTGAGTAATTAGCTATGGGTCTAAAACTTCACCAAGTGAAAGCTCTTCCCAAAGTAGGTGAATGAGTTATTTGAGAAAAATTGGCTATCTGCAATACTTTCAGAGATAATTAGCATTTACTCATTTTGATTAGGTGAGTAATTAGCTACAGGTCTGAAACTTCACCAAGTGAAAGCTCTCCCAAAAGTAGGTGAATGAGTTATTTGAGAAAAATTGGCTATCTGCAATACTTTTAGAGATAATTCACATTTACTCATTTTGAGTAGGTGAGTAATTAGCTATGGGTCTGAAATTCACCATGTGAAAGCTCTTCCAAAAGTTGGTGAATCAGTTAGTTGAGAAAAATTGGCTATCTGCAGTACTTTTAGAGATAATTCGTATTTACTCATTTTGAGCAGGTGAGTAATTAGCTATGGGTCTGAAACTTTACCAAGTGAAAGCTCTTCCCAAAGTAGGTGAATGAGTTATTTGAGAAAAATTGGCTATCTGCAGTACTTTTAGATATAATTCGCATTTACTCGTTTTGAGTAGGTGAGTAATTAGCTATGGGTCTGAAACTTCACCAAGTGAAAGCTCTTCCAAAAGTAGGTGAATGAGTTATTTGAGAAAAATTGGCTATCTGCAGTACTTTTAGATATAATTCACATTTACTCATTTTGAGTAGGTGAGTAATTAGCTATGGGTCTGAAACTTCACCAAGTGAAAGCTCTCCCAAAAGTAGGTGAATGAGGTATTTGAGAAAAATTGGCTATCTGCAGTACTTTTAGAGATAATTCGCATTTACTCATTTTGAGTAGGTGAGTAATAAGCTATGGGTCTGAAACTTCACCAAGTGAAAGCTCTTCCAAAAGTAGGTGAATGAGTTATCTGAGAAAAATTGGCTATCTGCAATACTTTTAGAGATAATTAGCATTTACTCATTTTGAGTAGGTGAATAATTAGCTATGGGTCTGAAACTTTACCAAGTGAAAGCTCTCCCAAAAGTAGGTGAATGAGGTATTTGAGAAAAATTGGCTCTCTGCAATACTTTTAGAGATAATTAGCATTTACTCATTTTAAGTAGGTGAGTAATTAGCTATGGGTCTGAAACTTTACCATGTGAAATTGAAAATTTCATGTTTCAACAGAAACCCTTCTACTACACTGTGGGTCCAAAACTTGCTCGAAATCGCTCTGACAGTTTCAGAGATATTTGCCATTTTTCATTTTCCGCAAAAATTCAAGATGGCCACCAAAAGTTGTAAACTTTGAAATTTGAAACTTTACTATGTGATAGCTTACCAAAAAGTAGATGGACAACATATTTGAAAAGATTTCCCTAACTTTAATACTTTTGAAGATATTTGACATTTACTTCTTCTGTTATTTAGCTACAAATGAGAAAATAGTTATTACTCACTTAAGGCATGCAACAGAACCCCAAACTATGGACCATCTTATAGCTAAGGACAAAGTAGCTGAACAATATATTTTAGGAAAACACTCTAACTGCAATAATTTTGGAGTTACAATGGCTTTACTCAAGCTACAAACGAGAAAATAGCTATTACTCACTTATGGCATGCACCAGAACCCCAAACTATGGACCATCTTATAGCTAAGGACAAAGTAGCTGAACAACATATTTTAGGAAAACACTGTAACTGCAATATTTTGGAGTTACAATGGCTTTACTCAACAGTCAGAATTTCAAAGTAGCTATTACTCAGCTATCCAAGGTGCAACAGGTCTGAAACTTTACTATGTGATAGCTTACCAAAAAGTAGATGGATAACATATAGAAAAGATTTCTGTAACTCTAATACTTTTAAAGATATTTGACATTTACTCCTCCTGTTATTTAGCTACAAATGAGAAAATAGCTATTACTCACTTATGGCATGCAATAGAACCCTAAACTATGTACCATCTTACAGCTAAGGACAAAGTAGCTGAACAACATATTTTAGGAAAACACTCTAACTGCAATAGTTTTGGAGTTACAATGGCTTTACTCAACAGTCAGAATTTCAAAGTAGCTATTACTCAGCTATCCAAGGTGCAACAGGTCTGAAACTTTACCATGTGATAGCTTACCAAAAAGTAGATGGATAACATATTTGAAAAGATTTCCCTAACTTTAATACTTTTGAAGATATTTGACATTTACTCCTTTTGTTATTTAGCTACAAATGAGAAAATAGCTATTACTCACTTATGGCATGCAATAGAACCCTAAACTATATACCATCTTATAGCTAAGGACAAAGTAGCTGAACAACATATTTTAGGAAAACAGTCTAACTGCAATAATTTTGGAGTTACAATGGCTTTACTCAACAGTCAGAATTTCAAAGTAGCTATTACTCAGCTATCCAAGGTGCAACAGGTCTGAAACTTTACTATGTGATAGCTTACCAAAAAGTAGATGAACAACATATTTGAAAAGATTTCCCTAACTTTAATACTTTTGAAGATATTTGACATTTACTTCTTCTGTTATTTAGCTACAAATGAGAAAATAGCTATTAATCACTAATGGCATGCAATAGAACCCCAAACTATGTACCATCTTATAGCTAAGGAAAAAGTAGCTGAACAACATATTTTAGGGAAACACTCTAACTGCAATGGTTTTGGAGTTACAATGGCTTTACTCAACAATCAGAATTTCAAAGTAGCTATTGCTCAGCTATCCAAGGTGCAACAGGTCTGAAACTTTACTATGTGATAGCTTACCAAAAAGTAGATGAACAACATATTTGAAAAGATTTCTGTAACTCTAATACTTTGGAAGATATTTGACATTTACTCCTTTTGTTATTTAGCTACAAATGAGAAAATAGCTATTACTCACTTATGGCATGCAATGGGACCCCAAACTATGTACCATCTTATAGCTAAGGACAAAGTAGCTGAACAACATATTTGAAGAAAAAGTTGTTTCTGCAATAGTTTTTGAGTTATGAGCCCTTTACTCCAAGTAGCTAAGATAGCTATTACTCACTTATCGTTAGGCCTAAGTCCATAAAACCAAAAAAATTTTCGAGGGCGTGAAAATTCATTGGGACAATTAATTTACAAAAAATCTGTAGCTGTAGTAGTTTTGGAGGAATCTGCGTGACTAACTAACGCACGCACACACGCACGCACGCACGCACACACAGGCATCATTTCATAATCTCCCTCCCGGGCTAAAGCCCGGCGGGAGATAATAAAAACCATTACTCCAAAATCATGTTGTCATCACACAAGCCTGGGTTATCCTTGGAGGTACAGAGCATTCAAGCATATGTAGTGGATTTTATCTTGTATTGTGGTCTAATAGAAACACAGTTTCAACTAGACCTACACATTGGAGAACTGATGTAAATTTGTATCCACCGAAAAGAACAACTCACCAAAGCCAGTGAACCATAGTTTGACCTTGAAGGAGGGGTCCAATGTCAAATCCGACCACACTAAAATATTCCCAGCCCATGATTTACTATACGTTGGTTTACCATCCCAAACCTCTAGGACCAATAATAAGCGAGTTATAAGTACTTTTAAGTTTGGCTATCCTCGCTTAATCTTGAAGGAGGGGTACAAGGTCAAATCTGACCACACCAAAAGATTCTCAGCCCATGATTTCCTGTAGGTTGGTTTACCATCCCAAACCTCTATGACCAATAATAAGCGAGTTATAAGCACTTTTAAGTTTGGCTATCCTTGTTTGACCTTGAAGGAGAGGTCCAAGGTCAAATCAGACCACATCAAAAGATTCCCAGCCCATGATTTCCTATATGTTGGTATACCATTCCAAGCCTGTACGACCAATAATAAGCAAGTTATAAGCATTTTTAAGTTTGGTTATCCTTGTTTGACCTTGAAGGTGGGGTCTAAGGTCAAATCTGACCACACCAAAAGATTCCCAGCCCATGATTTCCTACAGGTTGGTTTACCATCCCAAACCTGTACGACCAATAATAAGCAAGTTATAAGCACTTTTAAGTTTGGCTATCCTCGATTGACCTTGAAGGAGGGGTCCAAGGTCAAATCTGACCACACAAGAAGATTCCCAGGCTATGATTTCCTATAAGTTGGTTTACCATCCCAAACCTGTGTGACCAATAATAAGCGAGTTATAAGCACTTTTAAGTTTGGCTATCCTCGTTTGACCTTGAAGGAGGGGTCCAACATCAAATGTGACCACACACCAAAAGATTCCCAGCCCATGATTTCCTATAGGTTGGTTTACCATCCCAAACCTCTAGGGCCAATAATAAGTGAGTTATAAGCACTTTCAAGTTTGGCTATCCTCGTTTGACCTTGAAGGAGAGGTCCAAGGTCAAATGTGACCACACACCAAAAAATTCCCAGCCCATGATTTCCTATAGGTTGGTTTACCATCCCAAAACTCTAGGACAAGTAATAAGGGAGATATAAGCACTTTTTATGACTGACAAAGAAACGCCCGTGGTGCCCATCTTGTTTTTCAAAATAAGGCCAAAAATATCCCGTCAAGATTTTGTAATGAGGAACATACCCTGCGAATTTTAGATTTCTACCTATAATACCTTTTGCTCTAGAGGGCCACCAAAAGTCCTTGCTAAAAGTCGAAAAAATGCCCCTGTTGGCCATCTTGTTTTTCAAAATGAGGCCAAAAATATACCCAGAAAAGATTTTATGGTTATGAATATATCCTGTAAATTTGAGAAGGCTAGCTATAATATTTTTTTTGTTAGAGCCGTAACAGTGAAATCTCTCTACTCACTGCGGCGACGGCAGCGGCTTAACGAAGCGAAATCCATAGTATCCACCGGATGTTATCCGGTGGATACAAATATAACACTAACATAAAAAATAAAGTGATTACATAGAAGCTTATAAAACATCATTTATCATGTCACAAAGATGTTCTAGTCTTTGACTAGGGATTAAAAACACAAAGCACACACAGGTTTATAAACTTTACATTTGAAACGCTTTTTTTGCTTTGTAATGCTTTGTGACATCCATGTTGCATAAATATGATTTTTGTTCAAGATCATTTGTACATCACAGTCCAGTAATAAAAAAAAACAGTTTAGTTTTATATTTAATCTAAGGTTAAAGGATAAGCACATGCAAAAATGGCCAAGTAGTACAAATGGAATATCTAGACTGGAAAGTTACTCAAAGTTTAAGAGAGTTTTTGAAGTTGAAAAGTATCTCTCAGTAAATGATATTAGGAAATAGATAGTTAGTCTAACAAAATGCTGAATTGGAAAAAAAATGTCTTCACAACCATTTGAGATTTTGTAAATTTACAAGCTTTCATGTTTAACTTATGCAGAAGATAAGTTTCATTTGTTTGTAATTTAATCACATTCTAGTGAATTAAGTATATTTTGCATATGGTAAACAGTAACTATGATTAGTTCATTTAATTTATCTAATGTTGAGAAAAAACAGTCAAAGCTGACAGATTTAGCTTCTTTCCTGTTCCATTATTTCAAAATAAGAGAAATCAGACCATAGCAATTACTTTAGTGTATCTTATTTTTTGTTTGTAAATGCTAATTAGTGTTATACTTGTGCAGTAAATTCCAGAACAAAGTTATATGGTATTTTTATCATAAAATATTTTGTACCATGGGCCTCAATACAGAATAAACTTGTTCCTTGTTCCAAAATATTCACAAAGAGGAAATAATGCTGTAAAATTATCATGTCAAAATTCAGGGTTTGTTGGAAAGTAAATGTAGTGAACTAATGATAGAAAACAAATTTACTTATATTTCATACTCTTAAAAGAAAGATGATGATAATGTGGGAAATTTTGGTCATGTTTTGTTGCGTTTTTTTTTCAGACTAAAAGGTTGAGCTTTTTAGGGTTTCATTTCTCTTCCAACAGGAGGACAAATGGGTTGATACTACTCTAGGAGGTAAAACTGCAACATGTTCAGGGGGTGTAGACATTGAGGCCTGAAGAATGACTTCACATATAACAAGATAGGCATCAATACAGGTGAAGACATTTATGAAAAGATAACCAGATGTTAGTGGCAATGGTCAGACTAATTCTACCTTCCTTTTTACTAAATCATGTACTGTAATGAGGCTGACGCCCAAGTGTCATGCACTGTCTTCAGACTGATACCTACCCAGGAAGCTGTTTCTGACCACAGTGTTTTCCACAAATCTGGGGTTGATGTGAATGGCTGTCTCACTCTGTTCATTTAGTTGGCCAGACAGAGACAGGTTCACATGAAATCTGAAGCAAAGATCAAAATCATTTTACAACCCTTTGAACATCTAACTGAAGTACATGTGTAATTCGTAACTAAATTGTAAATAACTTGTAACAAACATAACACTCCACAGATTTACAAAACAGTTCTATTAATAAGCCCTTGTGCCGCAAGCATAATGTGCTCATACAAGTTTATGAAGATGCTTGAACATCAGATAAAGTCATCTGCTTGTAAGAGCAGAACACAGACAATAGACTTGGATGGGTTCTGGTATAAAATGTATGAACTTTTATCAATAAAACATATTATTGTTCAAAAACTTCAACTTCTGGTTCCTGTATAACATCGTCCCAGTTCAAAAAAAAATGTTCAACTGTAAAAATTTTCTTGTTAAAATATGTATTGTACTTCTAACCTCCTTTTCAGTCTTCGATGGAAAAAGGTTATGTTGGCAAGTTTGGCATATAAACATCTGCAATCACCTCTGTGTAAGTTCGACTCCAACAAGTGACAATGCTCAGGCCCTGAGTGAATAGGACCTTGACTGTTGAATGGGAAGTAAAACCTTAGCTTAACCTTAACCCAAACTCTACCTTGCCCTGCCTGTGTAAAAGTTGAGCTACAGTTGCCTAATCATTTGTGAAACATGTAGAAAATATAATATCGCTGAGCCTGTAAATGATTCTCACCTATCGGCCTTTGGCAGAACACGTCCAGTGAGTGTGATCATGTAGCCATCGCACAGAGGAGCAAGTGGTCCTATGTATGGAACATTCTAAAAATACACACCACTTAATATTATATTGTCCGTATATTGGTGAATCAAGAGGAAGCCCAGTTTCACAGTGGGTAACAAACCCGACTCCCATCAATAAGGGTCACAGGTTCCATTTATGACCCAAGTAGCATGTGGGATGGTTGGCAAATGCATAAAATATTATGACTCCAATTTTCAAATTCATTAAATATTTAATAGTATTTAATATCTACACAGCCCCTATTAGGACATTGTGATATTTGTGTTAACATGTTTTAAATTTTGAGTGTAACTTATCATATAGTGATCACCAGATCTTGTGTGCATCACTTGATATGTGGTGATTACCAGAAGATCTCAACAGCTTTACAATTTAATCATTTTCTTATTATCACTACTTAACTATTATGCAGTAATTACCAGAAGATGTGGTGATCACTACATTATCTGGTGCTCCCCACATCATTTTGTGAGTACTATATCATCTGGTGATCAGGAGAAAATAAGTTGTGAGTACCAGATGATGTGGTGATCACAAGAAAATAAGTTTTAAGCACCACTTCTTCTTGTGATCACAATACACTAAAAATACTGTAAATGCAATAGTTTTCAAGTTACAAGTGATTTACTCAACAATGAGCACCTGAAAGTAGCTACTGGTCAGATATCTAATGAGGTACAGGTCTGCAATAGTTTTCAAGTTACGAGAGATTTTACTCATTATGGAAGGTACTGAAAAAGTCAGAAAGCAACTATTACTCACTTAGCAATTGGGGTAAGCTCTCAAATAATTCAACATGTTGCAGCTGAACAACATATTTAACGAAATGCTCCAAATACAATACTTTTCAAGTTATAAGTGATTTAGTGCATGATTTCATGAATTCTAATGCATTAAAAATTATTTTTAAAAATCACTAATAAATTACTAAGAAAAATCTAGGCCTGATACTGTCACAAGGGAATCTACTAGTTGACTAGTACATATATGCCACTCAGGGCCTTGTACCTTTATAGAAGTTGCTCATGTGGACGCGGACATGGACACAGATGCAGAGGATGCCATAAAGTCAGCTGATTGACAAGTGTGCTGACCTAATGACTAAAATATTTTTATTAATGACCAAAAATATTTTTATTAATGCCCTTAGTGGGGCTCCGTAATTGTCTGGTAAATATCGGATTAAAGTATTGTCACTTGAATTTATTTCCAGTGTTTAGATTTAGGAAGAGCTTTTTTTTTTTTTTTTTGGGGGGGGGGGGGGGGGGGGGAGGTACAATGTTACAACATGTCAGTGCACAACAGACTCGCTAATCACAAGATACATTTTTTTCTGAAAATTTACCAGTTTCTCGTCACACGTACAATGTGCCCATGCATGTTTATAACAAGTCATGCATGCAACATTAACTGGTTAAAAAAAATTAAAATGCGCTAAATATAATGGTTTAGGAGTATTTCTGGTTGGATAAATCCTATATCTTTTTAATTAACCGCAATTAAGGATTATATTTGATTGTTACACCACTTAGTTACAAGGTGCATGTTTAAAATGTAATTAATGATGAAATAAAATGTACTCATATAAGTTATGAAACGGCGGCTAGGACGTATTCTACAATATCTACACCATTTTTAACTTAGATTGTAAGTACTGCTTAGATTTCAAGTAAGAAATTGGGAAACTGAACATTCCTAACTTTGTTTCGTGAATACCAAGTCCAAGAAAAACTGAAGAGAAAAGCCTATACCCTTAGTATAATCAGATCTTAGGTCACCTGTGGTTTGGGCTGAAAGGTCTTAGCCAGGTCTCGGGCTTAACTTTTGTATAAAAATATACTAGTAGCCAACTTAGGTCAGAGATTTGGCGAAGTCTGACATGAAAACTGACACAGAATAAGTGAAGCAGAGCACATATTGACTGGACTGTCTCTCCCACAAAATCCCTGACAAATCCTCGGAAACACGAATCCAAAAAACACTGTAGTTCTTGTAATCATAACGTCCCAACATATGGCGGAGAGCGTGAAAAAAAATGCTGAGAAAATGTATCCAGTACAAAGCGGTACCTTCTGATACATGGTAGACTTTCCTCAAGTCCTTTTGTCTTAGGTATTATATGAGGACTGAATGACCTTTTTGGCCAGAATGTGGGGCTCAGTAGTCTCCCCACCGATCATGATGGATTCATAATGATTCCATGTATGTCAGATTTGGTGGAATAAGAAATTCAAGGACTTGCACCAAGTCTAGATACATGGGCTTATTGCACTAGATTTACGTACACCTACTGTACATAGGCAGAATCTGAATACCGTTATGTTACAGTATGTAAACATTTAAATTTCAGGGATGGGCAGAATTAGTTTTAATTTCTGTTTGACCATAAGATCATCCGGCACTGTGATTTAAATGTTTAAAATGCAACTTAATGTTAAAAATGAAATAAAGACTTACTGGACTGAAGATAACTCCCTGATCTGCAGAAGGGAATGGTGAATAAGCTGGCGGAGCACCCGCAAAAGCCATTTTCCCACAGAAGGTCCAACTTAATTGTATTAAATTAAGGAGTGCAGTATTTCCAATATCCTTCAGCAAGTATTCTGGTACTGACAATGCAGTAGTGTTACAGGAACTGAATGGGAATATACTGACACAGTAAGATAAGCACACTGTTGTTCCTTATCATGTATACACCGATGTACTTATGTTGGTACCAAAACATCAAAAACGTTGCTGAACGTTTGCAACCTTGTACTTTTGGGGGAGTTTCCCCTGTATATTTGACAGAAATTTTAGAGATCAATGTGAATTGTACTTTCCAAATGTATCTTTCTACTCATCCCAGTAACTGAGGATTACATGAGATATCCTGTATGTCAGTAGGACATGGTTGTTTATATATTCCCATGATGTCATAGATTGCACATGGCAAATAAGATATAGTTAAGGAATGTTGTTTTGCAATCAACTTGTGATGATGTGTAATGCTCTATACTTTCTACGGCGTCCCTTGTGGGACACTGTATTTTTTTTGGTTATTTTGTGTACCAAGTCGATCATGGGACTTCATTGCTTGATTATTTTCACTCTAATGACTGTCAATCTTTAATATGTTTATGATAACAGAAAGGGGATGTGTTAAAATATCATTACAAATAATTTCTTTAAATGCTATCCCTTGAATGAAGTATTTTTGGTGGAGTGACCAGTAAAATAAGTACCTAATCTATATGGACGTCACAGGGGCGTGGCTTATGTTTTTAGTCAGTACGTCCAGGCGTACATTTTGTTAGTAGAATCATTAATGAGATCTACAATACCCCATCCCATACAAAATTATTGCATATAACCACAACTTGCTAAAAAATCAGGGCATACAAAATAAAAAATCTTAGGTTCTTCCCTGAACACATTGTCTGGTGAGCACTGGATCATCTAGCTGGTTATCTCCAGACGATGTACTTACCATGCCAATGATCTGTGGATTTCAACAAACTAAGCTTTGAGCAACACAGGACATATGGTGCTCACAAGAAAAATAAGTGGTGGTCATATCATGTGCTGATTACACCCTTCCAGAATGATTTAAATATATACGCATTTGAATCCCGCATCCAGCTACAGAACAAATTGCTTGGAGGTGTCTCAGCAGTGCCCAGAAACTAACATTTTTCCTGCGACACCTAGCATTAAGAAACAGTTGTACTGTATGTTCTTTCTTTGCCACTTAACATTAGTCAGAAGCAATATCACAAAGATCATCCCAGAAGTGTACAATGTCATGAGAAGATTTTAAGGATAAGTCATAGGCTCCAAAGGAATTGCATCCACTGAAAGCAATATTCTGAAACAACCATGGCAAATGCCACATGCCCTGTGGGAGAAAGCACATTTGCCTGATGTCATAAAATAAATCACTACTTATGATACAGGGATATTCATTTCATCATTCTTATGTCTCTGATAAATGATGATCACAAACTACCCTTTGAAATAGACATGATATGAACAATGGAACAATTCACGAGCCGAGGCTTCTGTTATGTACCCCCAAAGTAAAGGAGAAATTCAAATCACATTTCCCAAACCCAGACTTTAAGCCAACCTTATAAGCTCGAACTGTGTAAGCACAAACCAAAGACTTCTGTTATGGAAATTCAAAATCCACAACCTCAGTTTAAATTCCAATCCCAGAACACTAGAGTAAGAGTTTGGTCATGAAATTTGAAACTTTTGGTGTAGTGATCCGGGCTTACACTTTGGGGATCTGGGGGTTTTGGTGGTTATTTGTTTATAACCTTTAACACAAGTGGGAGGGGGAATTGGACGGGTGAGACTTTCCTTAATTTCATCACTGCACTTAGCCTTGCTTAAGGCTCAAATTTGCATGATATCTTTTCAAACATGCACACAGATATTTGGTATTCATAAAACACTCATACATGTTAAGAGATAGAACTGTATCAGACAGAGAAAAGTCAGTACATGTATGAGTACATTATAGAAACTGAAACTCCATTATCTGAACTGAAAACTTTCTTTAACTTCAAAAAGGTTGAGCCTTCAGCAAGGTTATACTTAACTAGAAAAGCACTTGGAAAGTGCAGACTTCTGCCACTTCTGCCAAACGGAAACAAATTTGTTTCCACCCCATTTTTTCCTGTTTTAGAGAATAGCTACCATAATTTTGCCACGATTGGGATCATACTTAGGTATACCAAAGGCATTATTGTGGGAGTACCACATACATGCTAAGCAATCTGATTATTTATTATGGTGTTATCTAGATATATTGAAAATGGCCCAATCTCTCAATCCTTAAAGAATTAAAAAAATTCCTATATCCAGACAGGTATAAGGCATCACCACTAAAAACTGAATAATCTCTTCCTTGTACCGTTGTCAACATTTCATGAAAGTTTCAACTGAAACACATCCTCCTTTAGCAGAGGTAACTAAATTTTTTGCTGTGGTGTTGGGCAAGTAAACTATTCTTGTAGTTTATGAATTTGGTTTGGGTGAAGGTCAGGGCTTTTTATATTTATATTTGACCACAGTAATGTTGTTTTTCTTACCTTTGCCAATGTTTTTCTTACCTTTGCCAATGTTTTTATTACCTTTGCCAATGTTTTTCTTACCTTTGCCAATGTTTTTCTTACCTTTGCCAATGTTTTTCTTACCTTTGCCAATGTTTTTATTACCTTTGCCAAGGAGGCTTTGTTTTTATGACCATTTGTAGGTTTGTCCGTTTGTCCATCCCTTTCTCTGTTTGTTGGAAGAATTATGTAAACACTACTGCTTGAGTCTTTCTGAAAAAAAAATCAGAAGATGGATCTTGGTCCAATTTAGATCCCATTAAAATTTGAGTGATCTGGATAAAAAAAGTAATCCAGATTATCCCATTTACTTATTGTTATGTGCCTTGTGTTTTTCAGGATGACGCAAACACTACTACTTGGATCTTTTTGAAAAAAAGTTAGAAGATAGGTCTCTCTTGGTCCACTTACATCCCCTTTAATTTTGAGACTGATCCGGATCACCGCCTGGATACAAAATATAAAAATCCAGATTTTCCCATTTACTTTTTGTGAACCTTTTTCTAAAAAATCGTACCTTCTAAACAATGCATCTAATAATACCAAGGAGGTGTTATTTTCATGACCATGTGTCTGTTTGTCCGTTTATTTTTAGCAGAATTTTGCAAATACTACTGCTTGGATCTTTCTGAAAAAAAAATCAGAAGATGGGTCTTGACCAAATTTAGATCCCATTAAATTTTGAGAGTGATCTGAATCATTGTCTGGATACAAAAAAAAATATTTTTCCGGATTTTTCCATGTACTTCTTATAATGTACCTTGTTATTAGCAAGAAGTGTCTGGCATCTTCATGGAGACATAATCTCTTTTGTTGATGTACACATGATCAAGCAAGTAACCATAATCTCTTGTGGGTGCTGTAAATTTTTCCATTCACGTTTTTGTGAGGGGGTATGTTGAATTCATGACTGTGTGATATTTTACAAAACTTTATATCTCCCATCTTGTTGCTCCAAGATTTTCACTGTCCCATCCGTGCCATGTTATATTTTACTCTTTAATTTGATTTTCAACACGAAAGTTATTTTTATTTCTTTCATTTGATTTTAAGGCAGAAGTTAAATAAAAGTTTTAGAAACACTCTGGAAAGGCAGCTTGATTTGACTGAGAATGTATTACGAGTACCAAGGTAATCTTGGTATGAAGCAATTCCTTAATATATGACCTTGATATATGATTCCTCATAAAACCCAGTTGTTCTTTACCCTACATGACCCTGTCAAGATTTGGTGTATGGAAGATTCCTCGCTGATAGAAAGAACTGCATCATGATGTCAATGTCCACCACACAGGTTGTGCAAAATCCAGCAGGCTTGTTCCCTCTTGGTAATTTCCTTATCTTAGTGACATACCTTGTACACGAATTCATTCCAAGTAAACTTTTTTTTTTGGTTTTGCAAACGTTTGACAGGAAACGTTTGGTAAAGGTTAAAAAATGATGGGTACGAAAACCATTTGTAATAGAATTTTTTTTTAAACGGTTTATATATACCGTTTATTGAACGTTTAATGATAAATGTAAGAAAAACGTTACAAATGAACATAATAATGTCTGAATAATTATTGGGCCAGAGGTCAAATTCAATATCTTTTTAAAGTTGCTCACTAATGAAAATATTTATCTTATGTCTAAAATTGTAAGATAGTGACTTAAAAATTGTGCCCTCTTTCAATTCTTACTTTCAGGGATTGCATATGGGGCAATTTTTGACAAAGATAAAATCCCCTATTATTGCTCACCGCCATCTTTGTTTGAACATGTTTGAAGGTGCAGGTTTAAATAAGCATTCTGAAAATATGGGTTTAAAAAACGGTTTTGACAGAATGTTTTTAAAACATTTGATCAATAATATTTTTAAACATTTTATGTGTTTATAAACCATTTCACGATGAAAACATTTCCAGCATAACCTTCATTCCTTTGGCTATGTTTATAAATGTTTAAAAAAAGTTACCAGTCAAACCTAGCTTCTTGAATTCTTTTATAGACGTTTAATGAACGTTTTCAGTAAAAACGTATGTATATACAATGTTTGTAAAATGTTTTTTAAACATTACAGCATAAACGTTTACTTGGAAACATTTAGATAACCGTAAGATATGGTTTAAATAGGTTTTAAAAACGTTTTGTAAATGTTTATACCATTTAAAAACGTTTCTAATGTTTACTGGGTTGTCATCCTTTCAGCCAGTCTACAGCTCTTCTTGTCCCTCACACATCTCTGTAACCACAAAACTGCACTAGCTCCACATTAAAAGTTTAATTAAACAGATCCCCCAAATTTCATACCTCAGCCTTTAAAGGCTGTTCGGGTATTGTTTTCAGCCTGGCTGGACCGGCTGATGGGGGCAGGAAAATGTATCAGAATATGTATTGGAAACTGTAAGTTGTAAGAAGTTGATCCTTGGTAGGGACATTGGTTGTAGGTGTGCAGTGTTGTGTCATTGTGTTGCCTTGATTTGACCTTTTAAAGTCTTGACATTTAAAATTTGTCCAGGCTATATCTTGGAAAGCGTAAGGTGTGGGAAGTTAATATTTAGTAGGAATATTGGTGGTAGTGCAGGCCTGAAACATTAATGCATGGCTTTGATTTGATCTTTCACTTTACTGTGGCGACCTTGAACTTTAAACTTTTCTCAGGCTATATCTTGGAAACCATTAGGTGTAGGAACTTGCTTCTTGGTTGGGAGTGTAGGTGTGCACTGTCATGACATTGCCTTAATTTAACATTTGACCTTGCCTTGGTGACCATGACCTTTAAAATATTGTCAAAGTTATATCTTTGGAGGCTGTAATGTGTAGGAAGCTGATACTTGGGAGATACACTGGTAACAGGTATTTGTGGGCAGTGTCGTGATCTTGATTTGACCATTGACATTGTCGTAGTGACCTTAAACTTCGAAATTTTGTTTGGGCTATATCTCAGAAACCATAAGGTGTAGTAGGTTGATACTTTGTATATAGGGACATTGGTTTGGGGTGTGCACTGTCATGGTGAGACCTTAGTGTAGTGACCGAGAATTTCAAAGTGTTGTCCAGGTTATGAAATGGAAACTGTTGTTTCCAGTGTTAAAAGATAATACTTGGTTGGGAGAGTATAGGTATTCAATGTCATGCTGTTGCCTTAATTTGACCATTGACTTTGTCTTTACGCACATTTGTTTTCTTTCCCAAGTGTTATTTCTCCTCCACATTTATATAACTTACACTGTTCTAAAAGAATCTTTATCTTTGCACTAATGGTAAATCTTTAGGGTTTGGGATACAGACATCCTGATCATGATGCTATATTTTTTTCAATTCCAAGAACTTAAAATTTATTAATGTCAAATAGAATGCTAGACCCTCCAAAATATAAACTGTTAAGCCAAAGGGTTACAACCCTACCCAAATATTTTTAAACAAAAAAATTGAAGGATTTGAACCTTAAACTCAAAAATATTTTGAAATATATATTAGGGAGTTTGATCCCTCTACTGCAGCACTCCCTGGGTCTTTTTCTACATTCTGTCATTACAATATTGGGCACCACAAAACGTGACATGGCGATGGTGGTAACCAGCTTTGGCTCTTGCTATATAGTAGACAGGAGAATCCGCCACTAACTGGTGAGAATCCCAAAATTATTATCAACCACCCGCCTCTATCTACTGATTCTATAGTTCTAAAACTTCTGCTTTGGAGTCATGAATTGCTTGGAAAAGGTTTTCATTGGCCAGGGCTTGGGGGGGGGGGGGGGGGGGGGGGGGGGGGGGGGAGAGACATCAATTGCCAAAAATGAAGGGCAGGGAAGGTATGTTGGGAATGATTCTTAATCTCTATTATTTTGGGGATTCTAAGGCAAAACTATACATAAATGTATTGAATAGTCGTAGGACCATTGACATGGGCATGTCATACACAGGGATACAAAAGGGTGGCGGGGTGGCTATGGTGGAAAGACATTTGTAAACAGGTAAGTTTTGAGTTTTTTGTGAAGGGGACAATAGAGGTTGGATTGTATACATTGTCAGGAAGGTCATTCCAATTCTTATGAGCATTCAAGGCAAAACTATTTCCAAAGTGATTGACTTGCAGAGAGTGGAAAGGAGAAACTGTCAGGTACTCACAGTCAGGGTCACTTCTAATGGTTCTGTAGGACAACTGCTCAGTAACAAAGATGGTTCAAAATAGCTCAGAAAACCCCTACAGAGAAATTTGTAGACCAATGTTGCAAATTTTGAACATGCATTGGTACTCAACAGGCAACCAGTGGAGTTGCTTGAGGATGGGTATTACATGAAGATATTTTCTCGTTTGTGACAATATGTGCAAGAGCTACAATGGTCCAGGCGACTTCTAACCAAGGCATTTGCCCTAGGGATGGCCATTCCATGGGTAAGATAGATTAAAAGCCCTTGTAGTTAATAAGTACATTTTCCCGATTCTGGGACATATGATGGACACATGCTTACCATCAAGTGCTCCGACTGCATCTCTCTCCAGTCTCTAAGGTGTAGCTTAACCATTCATGTTTATATTCATCAATAATCACCTTGCAGGCCTCCCTGATCTTTTTCACCATACTGGAGCATCCAACTCTAGAATTGAATGCCAGACTGCTAGTTGAGTCACAAGTGGCCATAAACTTAAGATCAGTGCAAGCTTCAGTTCCCCCATGCAGGGGACCAGGTTGTACCAGATTGTGCTCCTCTGCTGTCCACCCCAGTGTCCACCATCTCATAGAAAAGTTCGGGTTCCATAAAGTTATAGGTCCTGAAACCCTGGATATCATTTGAGGCCAGGTCGGGCAATAGGTGTGTGTAGTGTCCATATCTATCCCCCTTTCTCTCTTGCACCAGGTCGTCTCCTACAAGCTTGGAACTCCAGGGAAGTGAACTATTTCTGGCCCTGGACCAGAGCCTCCTGTCGCCACAACCATAAGCCCAGCCCTGGGCTTTCCTGTCCTGCCTCTTGATGTGCCACATCTCTCGCATGATGGCAATGAAAGTACCCAGATAGCATTCCACCGTCGGACCGACGTTGGCCCAACGTCAACGTCGGCACATCCGTCGGTCCGACGTTGGCTGCCGACGTTGGGCCAACGGCTTTTTGACCGTCGGGCCAACGTTGGCCCAACGTCGGTAAGCCACCGGTGAAAATTATATTCTATGTATAGCATCAGCCAATCAGATGATGTTCATTGATAACTTTTGTGGTGTGAATTTTTAATGAGAATATTATTTTTATGTGTAAAATTGTTAAATGGTTAGTTAAAATTTGTGGGCTCACTGAAATATGATTTTTAGACATACCATAATAAATATTTTTTTCTAAGTTACCCTAAATCCACTATTACTGCTCGCCGCCATCTTGAATAAAAATCCACCGTTGGCCCAATGTTGGCAAAATATACACATCTAACCTGAGTGTTGGCAAGCCAACGTCGGCCCAACGTTGGCCCAACGTCGGCAAAATATAGAGACATCTAACCAGAGTGTTGGTTGGCAAGCCAACGTCGGCCCAACGTCGGCAAAATCTGCCGACCATGCGACCAATAGCCAACGCCTGTCCGAAGGTGGAATGCTATCTGGGTAATACTCACATAGACAGCAAAAACAGTTGCTGACATGACTACTGGGATCATCTATGATGTGCTCTATGAAAGAAATATCAACTTTCTGGATTCATCCCAAACTGCCCTTTGATATTGTCACTATCAGAAATGCAGAAAAAAGGAGAGGAAATAGTGTGATAAGATTGATCACCGAAAGCCCAACAAGCTGGGTACCTGGTGTTTTATCCTGAGTGACCCGTGGAAGGATCAAAACTACCCTATCCCCAAAGACCCTCATGGAAAATAAATTAGAGTGGCATTCAAGGTCACCTGGCACAAGGTGCTGTAGGACCATGGTGCACCTAGGACTGCTGGGGCATATTATTAAATGTCGTACTTTTACCTCTCTCTGCTGATCCAAGTGTTCATCCACACAGTGTGGGGGTTTCCATGGATACTAGACCTGGGACTACTTCTAGATGGTTCTGGGTGGAACATCCACACTAAATATCTGGAATCAGGTATCAGAGTGCTTAATCTCAAAACTAGCAGATTCCAAGGCAAGCAACCCAAATTATAATGCATAAATCAAAAGTTGTGAAATGTGATATGGGTCGCATCTACGGATACCATCTGTGTTCTGTAGTTGAAAGTTAATTGAGGAACTATGATGAGGAACCATGAGGATCATGTTCTCTAGATTGCTATGTCTTGTTTTAGCAGCAGATGTATAGAGTCAGATGTGGGGCTAAATATTTTGGCTTTCCAGTGGTGAGGTACTTGTATACGAGTACCAAGGTTTTGAAGATGATTGATTGATTAACAGGAAGCCAGTGAAGAAATTTAAGGATTGAAGTAAACTAAGTAAATTGTGAAGCACCTGTGAATGCTAAACAATTTTGGATAATCTGAGCCTTGTGATATTTTTGGCTGACAAGCTATAAAACAGAGAATTGCTATAATCCATACTGACCAATGTATATTGGCAACCATGACTGATACATCAAAGGGGAGAAAGCATCTCATATATGATACAAATCACGTAGGTTAACAAAGCAGGACTGGATCACAGAACTGACTTGATTAGTGAAGCTAAATTTTGAGTCAAACAATACACCCAGATTGTTAACGTCAGTTGCGGAGAGATAATTGCCCAAGATATTGATAGGGAAAGAATCTTTCAGCCATTTACAACTATCAGAGGAGTCAAAAACTATAAACTCAGTTGTTTTTCAGGTTTTAATTTAAGCTTATTTTCAAAGATCTAGGTATGGATTTCATTCAAACAGACCTTGAGCTAATGACAAGACTTTCACAATTTCCAGGAGATAGATGGGTGAAAAACTGGTCACCATCCACATAGAAATGATATTTCACATCCATATATTTTGCAATCACCTGACTTTAGGGAACATCTTAAGACCAACCTCTTAAGACTTTCGGAAACATCTTAAGACCAACCGCTTCAACTTAAGCTTCCTCTCTTGGCACATTCCCCTTGTTCGCACCCACAACCCCAGACGACTGACCAAGGACATCTCTTTGCTATTGCTTTTTATGCATACTTTTGTTAGTTTAGCAGACTAAATCCCCTGCGTGACCGAGAAACTGCACCTACAAAGGGGGAGATTAGAATGTTTACGTATTAGCTATCATGATGATTGCTGCAAAAGTACTGAATTGATTTGGAATGATATCTCAGACTAAATCTTCATTTTGGTCCAAGAAATAGCTCACTTTTTCAACTGAAAACAGAATAGAAATCTTAAAAGACACTAGCTGTTGGTGTTGTTTTGCTTGTTTTGTTTAATATTAAACTTAATTTATTATTACCAATTGATTCTGTTTTGGACACGAAATATTTGACTAAATAAGATAAATTTGATTACAATGGGAAACAGTAAAATGATTTTGTTGAATTTAAATTGCAAGTGCAAAATTTTAATATTATATAATGAGATTAAATCAAAACATTCTGACAAATAACAAAATACTCTTATACAGAAGAGCAAACTTCTACAGTAAGTCCGTCTGTACTTAATACAAAAATAGCTAACACTCATAATCTGTGTACATGTAGGGCTGGCGATTTATTATTTTTTTATGTAGTTGTTGTTTGTTTTGCGTCCAGAACAAAAATTGGTTTTATCCACTTTTGGACAAAACTGGAAAGAAAACCCTTTTTAACAATTTGTTCATTTTCACACTTACCTTATAATATATTACCAGAACAAATAATTTATGAAATCATGATTATTAAAATTTCTAAAAAGTGAAACTGTTATTAATTTATTTTACCTAGTATTTCTATTCAGTACATTTTAGTACAGAGCAACAGCAGTAAAACATTTAAATTATATTAGCATTTCAGTTGTGTCTTCTCAATAAAAATGAGTTTTCATTCAAAAAACTTTGTTACTTTGTTTGTATTACAATGTCGCAAAGTGATTTCATAAGTTTAAAAGATGTTCTATTGGAGTCATTGTGATTTCATCATTTCGAAAATTGCTTCAGGTTTTGTTGTTCTACACGTGTACATTCTGGTTTTAAAATGGGTGTTGTCACTTTGTGTTATTTCACACACTTATTATTTACTGTAGTTATAAACTGTGATGAAAATAATCATATCCCTGCATTACTGTATATAAAACAACACAGAATTTCCCTCAAGAAATTCTCTCCCAAAGGAAAGATGTTGACAACTCAACTTCTTCAACACAAATAAAGGTTTTCCTCCACAGAAAAACTTGCTCACAGTGAACACTGCCAATATTGAAATCATATGAACCCCCTGATTCAAAGCAAATCCAGTGAAACATCCACAAACAATATTTAGCTGTTTAGTTGATACAATTTTTGTTTAATACTTGAAAAATTGATGTTCAAACTTTTGAAGTGAGAAACATATTCATGGAGTTTCCTTAACCATAAAGGGCCCCTCCCTTACTTTGGGTAAAAAATTGTCATGTGACCTACTGTATTAGTTTGCAAAATATAATCACAACCAATCTACATTTTACAAAATTTATTAAAATATAATAAAATATAGATTTACTGACTTTACTGATATTCAACAGTGTTACAATAAGGACATTGTCACCATAAGGTAATTTAGGTACAAAATAAGTGCACAAGTACACATGTACTTATAGTAAAAGAAAAACATTGGTGTGGTTATTGGTTTTGGAAACAACTCCCAAAAGAAATAGAAATGTAAATAATGTATCTGAAAATTAAAATGTACTTAATGTACCAAGATTAAAATAGTTAAAATGTTAAAATGCAATTTACTCTCTTAACATTAAAATAAATTGTGTGAATAAGGTTATATAAGTAATGGAGGGGAAATGCCAAGCAGTGTGATTATACAGGGAATCACCCTTCCTTTGTTTTAAGGAAAATCTTTGGTAAGGTGGAATAAAGTAGGCTTTGTGAAACAGGATTTAAGGGAAGCCTTGTCAAAGGTTAGGAATCCCCCTTCCTTTACTTTAAGGAAGGACCCATTTGAATGTACAAGTACAGTCCAATTTCAAATTACTGATATTCCCCTAACTGACAGAAAGAGGCTCAATAATGATCATTTATTAATGTCCTTGAGGTTCTTTAACCTGCCACTGGTGATAGGACCCAATGACAGTGGACTGCCATTTTAAGTGGTAATCAGGTGTCCCGTGAAATTTTTCTGCCGTGAAATTTTTCTTCTTCCTGTCGTTTTACCCATTTCCACGCCATCGCGCATGCGCAGAAATGGTTATATTATAAACCGAAAACACTTTATTTTATATAATATCCAACATATTGCTGCAAGTTATCGATATATGTACATTATATTTCTTAAACTATTATTTAACTACCATAAAATACAATAATAAATGAGATCCGTGGTTTTAGAAGGGACTTAGAAGAAAAATTTTACTTCCGGGAAAAATTTCACGTTATCACAAATAAAAAATAAAAATATCACTTATAACTAGAAATGTTAGTCCTAAATTAGGTCGACATATATCATACCTGATTTGTTAACAGATTACAGAAAAAAATGACATAAAAATAAGAATTTTATACACCCTAATAGAAAATTTGTTGTGTAACTACAGCTTTGATACATGTGATATAGTCTCAGACTATCATTACAACACTCTTGTCATTTGATGTTTTTAATCAGCATTTTTACCATAATTGACTTAAAATAATAAAGCAATATTTAGTGTTTAACTGTTTAAAGGATACCTTATATGCTATATTAGTACCTTATAAGTACCTTATATGTTATATTATATATTGTAATAGGTTTTGTCAAGAAAACCCCCACTTTTTTGTGTATTATACTATATGGATAAATTGTGTAGACTTTGTAGACATAACATGATCACTCTGACAGCTCAGACCTCTGCCAAGGCACGCAATAATAAATAAATGGGAAAATCCAGATTTTTTTATATCAAGATGGTGATCCAGATCAGTCTAAAATTATAATGGAATCTGCATTTTTACAGGTCATGAATCATATATACCACTTGTTAGAAACACAAAGGATGCAGCATAAATTCAGCACTGCTCTTTTATGCTGAATTCTGAATGCTGAATATACAATTTCACTTCCTCTAAAATGCAAAGAACTTTGTCACAGATTGTATTTTCTGCTAGTGAGTGTAGTACCTCCCAAATGTTTCCAATTTGTAACCTTCATCTATGATGACAATAATGATGCAGAATATGTGTACTTTGGTTAAAACCCCTGTGAAATAAAGTGTTTCAATACTTTACATATGGTTATATATATAACTTCAAAAAAAACAAAAAAAACATAAAAATTGTGTTTTTATTTAGGGGGTAAAAATAATTGTATTTATTAATAATCATCATCTTTAGTGTTTCTCTGTGTTTACAAATGCACATGTATATGAAAGCATACAGGTCAAGAATAGCTTACGAATGCAGAAAGTTTCCCCATCGGCAGACACAAACTCATGAATGGTTAATACCAGCTCATTGTTTGCAGAATGTTTAAACATAGACCCCCCCAAAATATAAAAATATATATATAATGTTGTAAGAGGAAGCCTACCCAATGAGCCTGTAAATACAGAGGAGGCATAATGTGATTACCCAGTCGGTTGGTTGGATTTGGATTTTTGTTGCTTCTTTCCTTGATTATATAACTTTTGCATTTCTTTTGCTATTGCACATGCTGAAAATATTATATTTACTTAACTTACTCACCATGAAGTTAATGTAATGAAACTGTTTAGAAATTTTGCCGTCAGCTAGAAAAAAAAGAAGGATGCATGCACTCACAGAACCACACATACATACACAAAACTCCTCCTTTTTGAATTCCACAAGACAAGTACATTTAGAATTTTATAATATTCATGAAAAAACAGCAATAATTAATTTCTACCTGTGATTTGGTATCCATTTTGAGGAACCTATTTCAAAAATGTAACTATAACATAATTGATATTGCTCAGACAAGGTTGGCAGCCACCACTTGCCACCCAAAAGGGACTTACAAACCCTTTAGGTAAATCTACCACATTTGACCTGCATGCAAGGGGTTAAAGTTCAAATCTGGCAAAGCATTAAGTGCTACAGCCCATGTTATAACTCTGCATTAACAGGTATTCCAGTGTAATCAGATTATGTGTAATTGCATTCTCATACACTGGGCAGTCCACCATTTATCACATTATGTCTCGCATTTAATTACAGGCTCACTCGCCGTTTTAAAATATATTTCACATGAAATAATGTCGACTCCCGCTAAATTAATTGGGTCATCCCCTTTTGCCAGTTGGTTGACTGGTTGGATCCGATTCGTTGGGATGGTATGGCTCACAGAGCTTCACCAAACCTCCACGTGCTCTGCTCTATTTCTCGCAGAACCCACGACTTTGTTTATTTTGGGCGATAAAAGGGTAAAATAAGTATTTAGCTCAACAGTCACCCCTTTTGTATTAAAAATTGATACGATCAATTTACATAAGTATTGAAAAAGCATGAATATGGGATCCCTGAATATGTAGAGAAATATCCACACCGCCCCTGTCATGCAGCCTACTGTATTCGGGATCCCTGTACTGTATACTGTAGTCAAGTATCCTTGATTCGAGGGTCTTGTTACGTAATTCGAGTATGGCCGTTTTTCTTGGATATAAGAGCATCTATATTCACTTTTTATAACATAAAATGGTGTTTTGGTATTCATATTTTTATAAAACACATCCAAATTGCTGCAAAATAAAATAGTTAGACGTGAAATAAGCTCGTAACTGAAACGTTAAAACTCGCGAATCATCAAGACGTAAGGCTATATATCCTCGATGGACGGGTTTTCGATATGACAACGTAAATAGAAAATGATGACTATCAAAACTAACACAACCAAAACGATCAGAAATATAACAACAAAATTAAATCCACAAAGTCTCTGATTCAGTGTGATTGTATATTCATTCGAAAATATTTTAAAAACATCATCCAAAAACGGCACTTTGAGGTTTTAGTTTAAATGACCGAAAACGTGAATATATCGAAAATCTGTACATCGGCTATATGTTACAGTAAATATGCGAAATCAGTAAATACGCATATTCCCTAAAATTTTCAGTAAATACGCGTATTTACTGATTTATGACTTATGTTATTTCACAAGTTTACTGGTTTGACTTTCAGTAAATACATGAAATGAAACTTTGATGTTCACTGGTTGTAACTATATAATATTAAAAGTAAACCAAACTGTACATTATATTGGAACATTTTACTCTGTATAGTATTAAAAGGTAAACCAAACTGTGAATTATAGTGAAACATTTTACTCTATTATGATGACTCTCAGAACATACTAAGCATACTTCATTTTAGAGTACATTACATGCAAATATGTTGAAAAATAGCACTGAGCTTTTAAATATTTATTTCTAAAAACTTTAGATATGTGCTTTCTATAGACATTTCAAGCTTATATTATTTTCAATCCCACAGGTACTAAGGACCTATGTCATCCCTACAAATGATTAAAGATCATTTAACTTTTCACTATTTTTCTGTGACTGATACATAAAAAACATTTTTATTGGAAATAAATAAAAGTTTAAGAAATTAATTTAAATTTCCAAATTTTAACATATTTTAAATGTACCTTCATTCAGCAGAAATTTTACCTTATCATTTAAGACAACATGGTTTACACCCAAACAAGTCTGCATGTATTCTCAAAGAATCTATTGTTAAACAGAGATTATTAGTAAGTGGTTTCTTTATTTTATTTCAATCAAGGCTTAATATTTTGCCATTTTCTGTTAGATGACTTTAATATAGGTACTGGCTACTTGATCAAAGAATTGTTTTAGAAACAATGAAAAGGCCAGCTAGCCCCTAATTGGATTTCATCATAGTCTTTCAGAGGGACTTAATCTCTTTTAAGGCATCTATGGTTATGGTTTGGCATCCTCTATTGAAGGGACAGCATTAAAGGGATGTTTTATTTAACCCTAATTATCGATCTAAATTTTATTGGTTACCTTTGGAAAGGAAATACATTGTTAAAATACATTGTTAAAACTACAGTGAAAGTCAGTTCTTGAACAAGAAATGTATCTTAATTTTATTACCTTGCTTGTTGTTCCTTATACATAAAGCATCATAATTGGATAAATATTTGGATATTTAAATTTATAAACTTGTGTATTTACATTATAATTTATTTTAAATGAAAAAAATATATCACAAGTTTTTATCACATATCACATGCAAATGCTTTTGAAATTATAAAGTGATGATAAATAGTTATCCCAGTGCTGGATTGTAAACAAATATCAAACTTTGAATATGACAAAGCCATTTAAAGTTTGAAATAACTGTATGAAAACCTAGCAGATAACGCCCAAGATATTTAAGATATAAAGTCTTCATACTGATTTTAGTAAATGCGTGTATTTACTGGACCAAAAAACCAGTAAATATGCGTATTTACTGAAATTTTCAGTAAATACGCATATTTACTGGTTTTGGTCAGTAAATACGCGTATTTACTGAAAATTTCAGTAAATACGTGTATTTACTGATTTCGCATATTTACTGTAACATATATATGTCTGTCACGGATGTGTCTGTCATTCTGATTGTCCAAGATCGGGCGATTTCTAAACCATCTAAAATTTTGCATCAACATTTAGGCTTTGGTGAGCAGCAGATTGCATTTTGAGTTAAGGAGATTGCAGTTAGTCCATAACTCACTCTGCAAGGTTGTCACCCGTTCCTTTAAATTCTCTCACGTTGCTGCTCAGCCAGTGACTTTCATCACCCGCATTTCATGACAATATTAAATAATTTTTACACTTATTTACATCGCTGAATTACATAGTAAATTAGTAATAATATAAGTTGTGGTTATATGTGTTTAAACACATATTACTGGTTTTTGATCTTAAATGGCAGGTGGCGAAATTCACTGGCTAAGCAGTACATAGCCCTTAACTGAAAATACTCCATTGGCTCCCAGTCAGATACAGGGTACAATTTAAAATAGGCCTCATTATAGTGGTGGGACCATTTACAGAAATTAAAACCGGTTACCGTGGGGCTTTGAAACGGTGTGGAGAGGTTTCGCGGTCGAGAAGTTTCGCTGTCTTGGTCGTTTTGCTGTTAATTTGGAGGATTCACGGTAAAAACAGTAGACGTTTTGCATGAATATCTCAGATCCTAGGATGTATTATTCCAATTGTTTACCTTTTAATGTGGGCCCTATCTATCTAATATCCACAAACTAATTGGTAAACACAAAACCCTAACCTTTGAAGTTAATTAATGGGATTAATCCCTTAAGTGCATCAAGTAATTGACATCACACAAGAGCCTATAATCCTAGATAGTCAAAAGAATTGCAATCAGTATCTATGTGGAATTAATTAGATGTAGCTGACATCAGCTGAGTAATTATCTTGCAAGCAATATTTTGCACCCCCAAACAATAGAGGGATTAGGGGGGGTCAAAATATAGCGGACAGGGTTGCAAGATAATCACCCCCTGCTAGATATTTACTCCCCTCTCTGTAAAAAGACACAATGGGACAATACAATAGTGTGTTTATTAACGCTCGACAATAGGAGAGGGTTATTGTGATCAGTTTGTTTCTGTCTGTCTGTGCACCGTTTTGCCCTTATAACTCAAAAACTATAACATCAATCGAGCTCAAATTTGGTGGGCAGGTATTTCATGGGGTAGAGATGGATTCTTCCAAATTTGGTATAATTTGTTTGAAAATTAAAGTCAGGAGACAGGATTTTTAATTTTTAGTTGGGCATATACAGTGAAACCTGCTCGTCTTCAAAAATCAATATCATGACAGGATTTCTTCCTCATGGATTTGTGTCCAACCAGGTTTCTTCTGTGGCTGTGAGTGTAATGTGTAGAACTTGTAATCTCATGGTTGGGGTTCAATACCAGTCAATTCTAAAGTTTTTTTTAAATTTCTGTTTTTAGGCTTTTTTTAACAATTTCTTTTTAATATCTTTTAAAGGTCTTTTAAAAGAAAATAAAAAAATAAAACACAGCATTTAAAATTTTGCTGTTCTAAAAAACTTTAACCAAAATGAGGTGTCCAATTTGACATAATGATTTTCAATTGGGCATATACAGAGAAATCTGATATTCTTTATCACATAAGTAAAACAATCAATATTTTGCTGTCTGATGATGTCATCACTTAATGATGTCACAATGCAACTGTCATTGTGAGGTCACAAACCCTAGCTTGTGATACTTGCTGTCTTTAAGTAATACTATTTCTTCTCATTAAATTTATGTCTTGAAATTGACATAAAGATAATTAAGAGGGAGGTGGTGTATTCGTCATGTTTATTTATTTCTGTTTTTTTTTTTTGTTTCAATTTCTTGACAGTCCATCACAAAAATTTACCCTGACTGATTTTCACCAAGAAGTGGCTTTTAACCAATAAATTTACCTCTACCAGGAGTTTATGTTTTTGTGTGCTTTTTGTCTATTTGTCTGTCTGTTTTTGGTGTTTAGATTACTCCAGAACTAACTTTATAAAAATTTTTGTGGGTAGGACCTGGTTAAAAGGAAGAAGTTACTAATTTTTGGGAAAGACCTGGATCATATTTTGGACACAAAAAATCATGAATTTTCATACCCATTTCAATGTATTTTAATGATTTTAGCTTTCTACTTGATATTTCTTCAAAAGTAATGAATAAATTTTGATGTTAAATTTTAAGTAGGAAGGGGCTAGCCATGGGAAGGAGTGATTACATTTTAGGAAAGATCCAGTTAATATTCTGGATACCAATAAGCCTCCAAAATTTCTGGAAATGCCACCATAGTGGATGTGTGTTATACTTTATAACACTTGTGAGACTGGTCACATCAAGTTGAGCGTTTTGCTCTCTCTGAGTGCATCTTGTATTTCTAGTTTAGTCAATTGGACAGTTGTATATCAGTAACAATGCCTCAAAGACTCTTTTGAGGTGTTTGGAGTGACACTTCATATGTGATTATTTAGTCAGTGGGGCAATTGGCAGCACATGTATATCAATAAGAACAAAGGAATGTGAAATGTTAGTGAGCCACTCATAAACAGATTAAATAATCCTCAATAGTCCAATTAGATGAGCCTCAGTAGTAGTATTAATAATTAGAGTTGCTTTTTAAAAGAAAATACTAATTGTCTATTTTTCAATTTTCCACCTCATCAATGGTTTTCTTTGTCTTTTTTTTCGGTTCCTGGAAATGGAAGCAACTCTCCTGACTCAAAGCAGCTCACAAGGTGTTGCCTCATTGTTTTTTTTGGCAAATTCTACAGTCCTCTGGATGAAGTTGATGGCACACTGCTGTAATGTAAGCTTTAGCAAAAACACCACAGTCAGTCACACCTGATTGTTGTGTCACATCTGTTGTGATGTATTCAACAATATTCCCATAGATGTTCTTTAACACACTGACTGTCTCACTAATAAGGTCACTGGTTTTTGATTGAATACTGCCAAAGATATGTAGTTCACCATCTATCACTGCACTGCCTATCCAATGATGCCTGCTCTCTTGGTGGATTAACTGAACACTAGGAACATCAGTAGCAATATTTTTACAGTGTTCAGGAGACTGTGTTATTACTGTTGACTGCAAGCCCTCCATCTCAGGAAATTGTCTCTTTAGAAATTCTGATGTAGCATCCATACACCGATCATTTAGTTCATTTCCCTGGAAAAGAGAAGAAGATGTTTAGTATTCTGTGAAAAGTTATTATTTCAGCTTGCATTAATACAACTAATAACACCATCATACATTCAAGATTTAAAATAGCATATTTTCATTACTTATTTCTAGTGTACAATATTTTTATAATACATGGTCAAATTAGTAGTACCTGAATAATACCATCATAGTCTGACTGCTTTAAATGAAGCTTACTGATCCAGTCATCATCTTGAGGTGCCATTTTTTTAAGTACTGGCTTATCTGGGTGCACATCTTCTTTCTTTCTTTTAACAGGTGACATGATCTCAGGGTCCAGTTTTTCTTCAGTGTGTTGCGGTTGTGGTTCATCTGAGAAATGGTCTCTAAACCACATGGCATTGTAGGACTTTGCCAGGATTTTGTTGCTCACTGGATTCCTAAATTTGTACACCCCTTTACCAACCTCCTCTATAACATCATATGGACCAGTGAAATTGCTGTCCGTTTTGCCTCCCATCCTACCCTTGCGACTCATTTTTTAGAAGAACTTTTTTGCCAATTTCAAAGGTGGGAACCATGTGTCGCTTGTCAAAATTTTTCTTCTGACGACTTTGGGCTTTCTTTATATTACTATCAACTAGGTCCCTAATTTTAATGTGTATATCCATCATACACTTAGCATAGGTTTCAAATGTCTCTTTAGTATGTATGGCTGGGGAAGATACCTCTGGGATTGAAAAAAATGTAATCTTCATTGTTGATGTTAACAGGCAGGCGTGGGTGTTGGTGATATACCATGTAATATGGGGACATTCCCGTTGACTCCTGTCTTGTGGCTCTATAGGCAGCAAGGATAGCATCCAGATGTTGATCCCAATCATCTTGGACATCTGGCTTGATGACTTTCCTGAGAGCAGTTTGCAGAGTTTGGTTCCATCTCTCATCTAATCCATTGGTCATTGGATGGTAGGCAGTAGCAATTCTTTTCTCAATGTTGAGCATAGCACACAGTTCATCATTAATGACATTGACAAATTCAGTGCCTTGATCGTGAATGAAGACACAAGCAACACCTTTTTCACACAAAAGTTTGTACAGCACCTGTACTACACTAGAAGCAGTTTTATCCTTTATTGGTATGGCCTCAGTCGACTTAGTAAAATAACAGCAAGCAGTCAACAAATACTTATTGCCACTCTGTGAAGTTTGTAGTGGACCAACAAGGTCTATTCCCACCTGATGCCAAAACGCAGCTGTTACTGGTATGGGATGCAACTGTGCAGGTGCCTTACAAAGCTTAGGATTTTCCCTCTGACAAGGGTCACACATCTTCACAAACTTCTTTACGTCATCTGGCAGCCCCTTCCAGTAAAAGTTGGCCTGTATTTTGGAGGTAGTCTTCTTAACACCAAAATGTCCATCTGTACCATTTGTCATGTGACACTGCTCAATGATTTTTCGCTGTTTTTCTTTGGACAGTACACTTTTTTGCCAGAAATATCTTTGGAGTGTACATAGTATAGAATATTGTCTCTCAGTTCAAAGTGCTTTGCTCTTTTGTGAATGGCATTTTTGTCAGTTTTAGAAAAATTTAGCGGATACAGATTACTCTGTAAGTAGTTATAAACTGATGATAAATCTTTTTCAGTTTCACTGTCCATGTATTCATCAGAACTGTCAATGGTACAATTAGCTGGGTTAATAAGTTCTGGGTTGTTAGCACCCTTGGCAGAAGTGTCACTCATCTCTGAGTCTTCACTCAAGGACTGGGCAGACTCAGGACTTGAGGCAGTAAAAACAGGAGTGTCAACATGGGTTGGGTTAGGTGGTCCATAAAATTGAGTGAAGTTAGTGTAACTGTACACTGACGGTTGGAATGACACTTGAGGTGGCTGAAATGACATCTGAGGCATAACCCAAGGTTGAAAGAATTGGCTACTTGTAGTCTGGCATCCTTGGTAATTCTGTGAAAGCTGGTTCATAAAGCCTTGATTGTTTTCTTGATTTGTAATCATGATACAACACACTAGAATGGTGATTTTTGAATGACTAGACAAATGTGGAGGGGTATTTATACACACTTGCAATTTTAAATCTACATAGAAGCCATACTAGTAAATTCTTTTATGTTCAGCATGGTTAAACCAGGACTTACCTATACACAGAGAAGCCACTTCATGGCCTAAAAGCATAACATTAATAGGTCCTACCAAGTGAGAAACCACAGTTAGAAGCCTTACCCTTGGGGCATTATAAAGCCTAAAATGATGACATTTTCAATAACTGGTTCCAAAATATTCCTTGTGGATTTCGGTATTTTACCAAAAGCAAACGAAAAACCGCTTACTGGTTTATCGTTCACACCACTACCTCGTATACAAAATTATTAACCATGGCCAACCAGTTTACCTAAGAGAATTAATTCATCCCTATGTTCCAGAAATACAAGGCGAAGCACCCCCAAACTCAAATTCCTTCATACCCCCACTTTCGACGAGACAAGGGAAGATAGAGGCGCCACTCGGCAAACCGATGGAAGATCTCCCCCCTTGACCCATGTTTTAATGGCGTTTCGACTGAATGCGCCTCTCTCTTCACTTGATCCCTTTCGCCCATATAGTTCATTAATCAGTCAAACAATTTTCTAATTCTTTCAGTCACCATGCCGCAGTTCTTTCACTCTTTCCCCTTACAAATAAGAAATAGCCCCTCTGTTGCGTCTTTCAGGAAAAACCTCTAAACCCACCTGTTCAGTTTCAGTTTCCCAACTTAGTCTCCTTCCCTCTTGGTCACACCCACACCTCCGGATCACTGACCTTGAACGCCCCTCGACATTCCTTATGATAAATGATTTTTTGTTAACTAGCGCACCGAGTTCCCCATTGTGGGGAAGATATGGTGCCTGCAAAGCAGTAGGTTAGATTAGATTAGATGATTACTTTTGTGTGAGGATATTTTTCGACAGTACGCTTTTCCTTTTTATACCTTTCTTTAAACTTTAACACATTTTAATCTTTCAACTTGGGATGCTATGTTTTGGTTTTCAAAAACCTTTTTCTTGTATAAAATGATTCTTTTGTTTCGTATATATATATATGGGTGAACATTTTCAAGTGGGACTTTTTTACCCCACAACCCTGTCTGGGTATTGTTTTTACTCATGGAGTCCAGATGGCGTGCGGGAGGGTGGTGGGAAAAAGGTTGTCCGGGCTGTATCTCAGAAACCATAAGGTGTAGGAAGTTGATTCTTGGTAGGGACATTGGTTAGGGGGTATAGGTGTGCAACGTCATGGTGTGACCTTGATTTGACCTTGCTGTAGTGACCTTTACCTGTAAAATCTTGTCTGGGCTATATCTTGGAAACTGTAAGGTGTAGGAAATTGATACTTGGTAGGGACATTGGTTAGGGATTGTAGGTGTGCATCGTCAAGGTGTGACCTTTATTTGACCCTGGCGTAGTGACCTTGACCTATAAAATCTTGTCCGGGCTATATCTCAGAAACTGTAAGGTGCAGGAAGTTGATACTTGGTTGGCACATTAGTTAAGGTTTGTAGGTGTGCAATGTCATGGTGTGACCTTGATTTGACCTTTGACCTGCCCATAGTGACCTTGACCCATAAACTATTGTCTGGGCTATATCTCGGAAACCGTAAGGTGTAGGAATTTGATACTTTGTAGACATTGGTTAGGGGATGTAGGTGTGCAACATCATGGTGAGACCTTGATTAAGCGTCCCGCAAGGGACGCTTGTTTGTGTATGGGAGACCTTCAGGCTCCGCCGGCTCCGCATTTTGTTTTCCTTATAACTCTGTAACCGTGGATTCTTTTCAAATTTGGCAGGTTTATGCAGCAGCCTTGGGGAATTTTTTTGAATATGCTGCAGTGACATTTCAACCAATCAGAGAGGTCACATGACCAAAAATGTCTTTTTTCGATGGGGAAGCTTGTCCGGATGATAACTTGAAAGGGATTTTATCAATTCACCTGAAACTTGGCAAATACATTCATTCTATAAAAATCTGGAAATCATTAGATTTTGGCATTGATTGGTTAAGAAATGGCCGAGTAATTAATGATTAATTAATCATTATGAATTTTCCAAATAAGGAAAACACAAAAATGCTTATAACTCGAAAACCGTGCTACATAGAGCGATTTCGACAAAATTTTTGACCCGCAGGGTATCTCTGCAGAGTAGCTATCCCATTTTGAAAAAAATTTTGTCTCGCCAAAAATGGCGGCCATTTTGAATTTTCGAATTTTTCGCAAAAATTGCAAAACATAAAAATGCTTATATCTCGAAAACCGTGCTAGATAGAGCGTTTTCGACGAAATTTTTGACCTGCAGGGTATCTCTGCAGAGTAGCCATGCCAATTTAAAAAAAAATTTTGACTCACCAAAAATGGCGGCCATTTTGAATTTACGAATTTTACGCAAAAATTGCAAAACACAAAAATGCTAATATCTCGAAAACTGTGCTAGATGGCGAATTATCTCTCAAAAGTATTGCAGATAGCCAATTTTTCTCAAATAATTCATTCACCTACTTTTGGAAGAGCTTTCACATGGTGAAGTTTCAGACCCATAGCTAATTACTCACCTACTCAAAATGAGTAAATGCGAATTATCTGTAAAAGTATTGCAGATAGCCAATTTTTCTCAAATAACTCATTCACCTACTTTTGGGAGAGCTTTCACTTGGTGAAGTTTCAGACCCATAGCTAATTATTCACCTACTCAAAATGAGTAAATGCTAATTATCTCTAAAAGTATTGGGGATACCCAATTTTTATCAAATAACTCATTCATCTACTTTTGGGAGTAAATGCGAATTATCTCTTAAAAGTATTGCAGATAGCCAATTTTTCTCAAATAACTCATTCACCTACGTTTGGAAGAGCTTTCACACACGAAAAAGAAAAATTGTGAATATCTCGGAAAAGCTATTTCTTCTCCTTTAATGCTCGGCGGGAGATACACACCGCGGCAGTGGTCTTGTTTTTAAAAATTTTTGTCTCACCAAAAATGGTGGCGATTTTGAATTTTCGAAGTTTTTGCAAAACACAAAAATGCTTATATCTCGAAAACTGTGCTAGATGGAGCGAATTCAACAAAATTTTTGACCTGCTGGATATCTCTGCAGAGTACCCATGCCAATTTTCAAATTATTTTTATCTCGCCAAATATAGCGACCATTTTGAATTTTTGAATTTTTTGCAAAAATTGCAAAACACAAAAATGCTTATATCTTGAAAACCGTGCTAGATAGAGCAGACTGCGCTGACTTTGGTTGCCACAACAGTATAAGGCTAGAAACGGAACATTTTCTTAATACTTTAGCACTCACCTTTATATCCTTTTTGGGACGCTTTGTTTTTGCTATGCAAAAACATTATCTTTTTTTTTTTGCGAGCGATCCTCTAGTTTGACCTTTGACCTTGCTGTAGTGACCTTGACTTATAAGATCTTGTCTGGGCTTTATCTCTGAAACTGGAAGGTGTAGGAAATTGATACTTGGTAGCGACAGTAGTAAGGAGGTGTAGGTGTGCATCCTGATGTAACCTTCAACCTTGGCCCTGCCAAAGTGTGTTCATCTGCCATATTTGAGATATATTTTTCTTATGACAAATATATTTGGATTGCTGCAACTACTGTGGGGACTGAAATGCAATATCAATATCGATATCAAACTCTATTTTGGCTTTGCATATCGATCATACTGAAATATTGTTTCACATAGTAAAATCTGTTATTTTTCACATACTGATTCTTCAGTTATCATTAATTATTTTGCTAACATTGAGATATAAAAAAACTGACCATGAATTTAATACAAGCAGTCTATTAAAGTAATTAAATCTCACAATAAGTCTTTAAAAGCAGCCTATAAAAGTAATTTAATCTCACAGTAAGTCTTTTAATGCATAAATATTGAAATCAAACTACAAGGAACTGATAAACTACAAAACTATTTTGAAAATTCTTCCTGGTGGTGCTGCAAACGATATTGAAATTCCCACTTTTAGTATCGATGTTGAAATTTGGAAGATATATTGATCGATATTGATATATAGGTATATGATCCCTTCACTGGCTGCAACTGATTATTATACGGTATGTACTTTTGCTTAACTGTGCTTTTTCCATTGACAGCTATACATCAATTAAAAAATTTTACAGCTTCAAAGTTTTTAGTTTAGTGATTAATGCTGTCATCTTGCTATTTAATTATCTTATTATAATACTTTATCTTTGCATGCATTTTCTTTCTCTTAGACATTATTTTCTCTACTTAAACATTACTTGGTCTTTATATAACTGACACTGCTCACAAAATATCCTGATCTTTGTACTGTTTTACTATTTCTGTCTCATGGTGTTGAAAACTATTGCTCTGAAAGTGCCTTGATCTTTGAGCTGTTTCACTTTTTGTATATCTCATGGTTTTCCAACTATTTTCCAGGGCCGCGGGGTATGGGCATCTCTGATGCCATTTTTACTTCCTGATTACCCAATTGAACATTACATTTTATACAATTTCATATTTGCATTATCTTGGATTATAAATGAACTTTGTCATTTAACAGCTACACATCAGTGTGATAAAATTAGCATGGCAACAAAAAACTTAACCTAAGAGGTTGTATTTGTGTTACACATACTACTGGTGCCAGATTTGTAAAAGTGAAAGATAGATTTGTTGATTTTTTTACTGATCTCAGTTATCACTATCAGCTTTTGAAAAAGTGAATGAATAGGCTCCTGTGCGCAAAAAAAGTTTAAGTGAAACTTAAGGTTATGTTTTGTGCTGTGATTATATTTTCTGTTTATTTTTTTCTAGATCAGAGGGAATTAATCACCGGAAAATATGAACTTCTATTTTAACCATGTGAAACATAATGCTAAATATCGAATGGTCTGTATTATTTATAAACATTTTCCATGTACTAGTGACAATATTGTTTGGGCAGTATTTATAGGAACAGCTCCTAAAGTGCTGCTGAAATGAAGGAGTTCTGTTATGTCTGAACAAATGGGATTAGAATGTCTTACAATGACAAAGATGGATAAAGATCAGTTTACCAACATGCTGTGAACATTCCAAGCCTCAACAAATAGCTACATTTAAGTAATTAAATTTTTCAATTTTATTGCGCTACAATAGCTTACCATGTTGAACTGAATGCTGAATCCAACGGCTAGGCAGAGGGATTACAGCTGAGACTGGAAGTATAGTCAATTTTTCTAGGATTTGAATTAAATAAATTAGAATTAATATATGGAAAACCAGTCTGAATGCCACTCACAGAGCCCCAATTTCGGAAATCAGACCTGTAAGAAGCCAAAAACCAGAAAATTAATGAATGACAGTACTGTTTGGATGTTTAGATAGAAGGAGTAAATGCAGCTCACTTATGCCGGTATAGGCCCAAGAGCTTCACTGCAAGTGAACACAAGCCCTGGGCTTGAAATCTCATTAACTTGCCACCCTAAATATGAGATTATGGCACACATGAATAAAACTTTAATACATTATATAGTTAAATACAGTAATAATAGATAAAAGACCTTACCGTAACATCCTGAGGAAGTAACCAAATACCTAGACCCTGGGATAAGACTCCTGAAGACTTGGCTGTAACAGATGTGCCCCCCCCCCCCCCCCCCTTCTTTTCTTTCCGAGGATGTGTAGTCTGGGGTCCCAGATACATATTGTTGTCGTTGTCGGACCAAGTAAGGTCTTTTTGGTAAAAATTTGTAAATGTCTTGTGAGCTTTTCAGTGACAAGCTTGCATGATTTGGTCCACCGATACCCCACTGTTAAAGGCCGCAAAGGCCCTAATGTCATGCGCTTTGACTTGGACAAAGTCGAAGGCTTGTTGATCTGCTTGTTTGTTACAAAGTGGGATAGTTTGTTTTAGCCAAGAAGAGAGTGTAGCGGGTCTGATGTCTGAGGTATCTCCTTTTTTGAGATAAAGAGACCCTCTTAAATCGAGACCCTCTTAGGTCTTTGCTTTGATCCAGATAGTACCTCAGGGCTCGTACCGGACACAAGGTCCTGTCTTCTTTGAATTGTCTATCTATAATGGTTGTTAGAGCAAGAATAGTCAACGGAGTCATACTTTGAGAACCTTCTCTTGTTAGTTGATTTTTGGCTATGAAATCTGAAGAAGGGAACAAGGCAACATTTTCCCATTGGCCTAGATTAGATACTTTGTTTGCAACCCAGGCATGAATTTCGCTGCAGTGCTTGCCAGAGGCCAAAGCTAGCAAGAAAGCAGTTTTGACAGTACAATGTTTGTGGTCTGTGTCTTTCATAGGCTCAAAGGGTTCTTTTGTGAGGTCATTGAGTACAACAGAAAGGCTTCATTTTGGACGGTTCCTGGAACTTCTAGGACGATCCCTGAGAAAACTGGAGATTAACCTGTTAAGGTCTAAGCTTTGGGAAATATGGAGCCCTGCTGGGCCCAAGGTGTCAACAATGGCTGTCCTATAACCATCAATGGTCGAAGGGGACCTGTTTAGATCTTGGTACAGGTAAATGAAGAAGTCTGAGACTTGCTTCACAGAGGGAGTGGAGAAATCCAACAAATTTTATCTGCACCATTTCTTAAATAGGGTCCAATTTGACTTGTAGATGGTCCTTGTTGATGACCTTTGAGGGGCAGCAATTCTCTCTGCCACCTCCACTGAGAAGCCTTGTTCTTGGAGCTGTCCACTCCTAGACACCAGGCGTGGAGGTTGAGATGTTGTGGATTGCTGTGAAACACATAGTTGTGAGACTGTTTGAGTAGAGTTCTTGACACTGGTAGTTGAAGTGGGATCTCTGTTGAGAGCTGCACTAGGTCCCAACACCAGGGCATCCCTGGCCAGCCTGGGGCTATTACACTGATCAGATAACTAGATTGCCTGATTTTTTTATCACCCTATGAAGAAGAACTGTAGGAGGGTAAACATAAGCCGTGAGACCTGACCAGTTTATGTTCAGAGCATCTATGTCCCAAGCATTTTCGGTCTGGGACTGGAGATACGTAGAGTGGAAGTTTGTGGTTCAGATGAGTGGCAAATAGATCCACATGAGGAGTTAACCACTTTTGACAGATCTGTTTGAACACCTGCGGATGCAGTGACCATTCTGTTGACTGGACTTGGTTCGACCTGGAGATAAGGTCGGGCATCACATTCAGACACTCTGGAATGTGTCTGGCTTTTAAGTTTATCTGGTAATGATGGCACCAGGTCATGATCTTCCACAGGAGAGTGCACATCTCCGCCGAGTGGGTTCCTCCTTGTTTGTTTGTTTCCCCTTGTCAGGGCCATCAGCTTCCCTCCTGTATAATTGTAAAGACCTGTGGGGCTGTGGCTAGCCCGAAAGGAAGGGAGGTGAACTGGAACACCTGTGACTTGTGGCAAAACCTTAGGTACTTCCTTGAGTTTGGTGGATGGGGATGTGAAGGTAGGCATCTGATAAGTATATCGACGACACCCATTCCCTTAGAATCAGAGAGGTCCTGATGGACTCTGGTGTTTCCATTTTGAACCTTTCTATAAGTAGGAAGGTGTTGAGCCTGCTTAGGTCTATTCCTGGCCTCCACCTTTGGTGAGGTTTGGGGACTAGAAACAGGCGACTGTAAAACCCGAGTTATTTTACATTCTCCACCCTTTCTATTGCGTTCTTTGACAGAAGAGACTGGATACAAGAGGCCAGAGCTTGGTCTTTTTGAAGGGCAGTGTATCCTGAATGAATCAGGGGAACTCTGGCTAAATTTGGTTTTGAGATGAATGGAAGAACGTAACCAGTCTCTTCTGAAAGAACGGAGGCGACCTCCTACTGGTGGACTGGGGGAGGCTTTTAAGGAGTCATTGGGGGGAGGGGTTTCCATGCCCTCGTCCCCTTGAATAGGGTGCAAAACGACCACTGAATCCTTTGTTGTTTGATTTCCCCCTACCTGAGGAAAACGATTGGTTACTGCTTTGGGAGGAGTTGCCCCCATAGGGGCATTTCCTGTAGGAGCCTCTTTTCTTATTGTGGTGGGGACCATGAAAGGGCTTATTTTGATAGGCTCCAAAACCCTGTGATTCTTTAGGGGTGCCTTTTTTAAGGAGGAAGTCTTCTCCATCCTTGTCTAATTGGGACTTGAACAAAAGAGTAGGCCGGAAAGGGCAAATTCCTGAGTTCTTGGAGTCTTGAATCCCCTGAATGTAGTTGAAGGAGGTTCATCTCAGCCTCGTGTCTTAGCAAGCCAGTGTTGCCAATGATATACAGCTCCCTGTGGAGAATATGGGGTAAGGATTTGCTTAGGCAGGCTAAAGCTGTTGAATAAGGATTCTCTTATTCAATATCTCAAAATAGTCACAGGCATTTTCACAGCCCTGCCTGGCAGCTTTTTCAGGATTGGCACCCTTCTGAATCTGGCTTTTAACCTTTTTGAAAGTAGACTTAAGACTGTCCTGAGACTTCTCCATAGTAGTGTTACAGGTAGAAGCAGTCTTTACAAAGGTAGCCGCAAAGTTGATGGTAGAGAGATTTTGCCTAGCTTGGTGCTCAAGTTCCGTAAGAACTTGTATCGGAACCTTGCCCATAGGGGCCCCAGAGGGCTTAGGAGAAATAGAGATCTTGGCAAAATCTGAATTTAGCTCCTGCAATTTGTCCTCAAAACAAGGCTGTCTCACCTTGTACCATTTTGCTGTTGAAGCAGGGGGTTTTATATTTTTACCCTCAGGTAAATTAGAGGCCAGAAAGTCCTGCTCAAACTTCTCAAAGGTATCTTTGAGATAGGGACTTAGGGGGCATCCAGGCCCAGCACAGGGACCACAAAGGTCTGTTTGCATAGGTTTTTGACAATCCGAGTGATCAGAAGTCTGAGGGGTTCAGTTGGTTGTTTGGGTTTGACAATTCAACAGACTAGTCCCAGCTTTTGAAGTTGAAGCAGAGGTCTGATACACCTCCGCTTCGGAGGCTTTTTTCATTAATTGCATTTTCTCTCTAAGAGATTTCATAGCCTCCAGCATGGACATTTGCAAGACCCCCATTTGCTGTTGTAGTTGGACGTTGAATTAGTAACCAAAGGATTTTTCTAGTTTGCTTTCTATCTTATGTTGTAAAGCTGTGCCTGGGATGGGTGGAACAGTTTGAGGGGTCCTTAAAGATAAAGACTCAAAACGTAAAGGTTGGGGGCATGGAAGAGATGAAAATAAATTTTCTACAGCACCCTTAAGGTCTGCTTGTGATCCAGAAAAAGCCTCCACGTCGTCATCCACCAATAAGTCCAGTTCATCTTTAGATGTGTTACAAGTATCGGAAACTTTTTGCTTCCTAACATATCTATGTCTGTGTTTTATTTTGACAAGCTGTTCTTCAGTAAAAGCAGAGCAACTATTGCACAACTTTTCATTGGTAACACAAGGGACATCCCCTTTGCCAGCTTCTCTGCAAGATGGACAGTAGTTATGTGTATCAAAAGCGAAGCAAAAGTGGCGACATTTGGATGATCTGGGCTAGTTAGAACTTGTTAGTTGTGAGGACATTTTTACAACAATAAATCCGAGCAGTCCGGAATTCTCACAATAATGAAAAAGTTAAGAAATATTTATCCTGCAGAATTCAAAGTTTAACAGAATAAGCTTTGATCAATAATAAAGTAAATAGCTGAATAGTAACATCTAACGATATGCATATCCTGAGAAAACAGTGAAATAAAGTAAGCTTATTTTAAATGCTTGCTAGTCACGCGGCCAACAAGAAAAGAAGTATGATGCGCAGGATTACACTGGTATGGTACACTCTCAGGACAGGGGGATTCGGTCAATACTAGACATCTATTTTTCTTGGACCTTGGCCGGATGCCTGTGGCCTGAGATAGCATTCAGTTCCACATAGTAAACTATTGTAGCGCAATAAAATATTGTTTCACCAACATTTTTACGGAGTGATAGACATCCCTTGAAGGCACACAGTTGTTATCAACATGGTCCTGTGGAAACATTCCTGAGCCCTCTTTTTGTCTCTCCTTTGCATAAAATATCAGTATTAAGAAATCTAAACATGGGTTGCCATGATGGTTGAATGCAATTATTATTTGTATTTAAAGTTATTTTGTTTCTTTTTAAGGAGAAGAGTAATGCTGTGGAAATGCCTCTAATGAAAGAATTGCAGAAAGCTGTGGAAGCAATCAAGAATGCCAAAGCTCTGATTATAACTGCGGGGTCTGGTCTGGGAGTAGATTCTGGTCTCCCTGATTTCAGAGGACCCCAAGGTTTTTGGAGAGCCTACCCTCCTCTGGAAAAGCTCAACATACAACTAGCTGGCATGAGTAATCCACAATGGTTTGACAAAGATCCCTCTTTTGCTTGGGGGTTCTTTGGCCACCGATACAACCTCTACAAAGGTACTGAACCACACAGGGGTTTTCAGATCCTACTGGAACTCGGTAAAAAGATGGAGCTTGGATATTTTGTGTATACTAGCAATGTGGATGGGCACTTTCAAAAGGCAGGTTTTGATCCCAGTCGCGTTTGTGAGTGCCATGGAACAATAAACTACATGCAACTGGTTGATACTTCAAAAAACTCCACCATATGGGAGGTACCAGAAGATACAAAGTACAATGTGGATAATGACACTCTACGTTTGATAGGGGACCTACCTATGGGTCCGCCGGAAGATCCTAAACATTTGGCTAGACCAAACATCTATATGTTTGGGGATTGGGGATGGCTGGGTGGCAGAAGTGCTGCCCAAACTGACTTGTACTGTGAGTTTGCAGAGAAATTACTAAGTCCAAAAGAGGAGATTCCATTTGTGGTGATTGAAATTGGCTCTGGATTGGCAGTACCCACTGTACGAGTACAGAGCGAGGATCTGGTGCATAAAAGCAAAGGTGTACTAATAAGGATCAATCCCAATGAAAGCCAGGTTCCTAATCCTGCAAAGAATGTGTCCTTACCAATGGGTGGACTGCAAGCTTTAGAGAAGATCAAAACATTGTTATAGGCTCATGTTAAAATGAGGATTACATTCAAGTTGAAATGTAAACTGAAAGTAAAAATATGAAAAACACCATCAAACATGTGGGAAATGATGGATCATTTTTAAAGACCCATGGTCAAATTTATATGATCGTCATGGGTATATTTGCAAAGGTTAGTGTGCTGTGTCTCATGTATGGTAATGTGATATCTGTATATTATTTTCTAATATATAACAATGTACTGCTGGTTGTGAAGCCATTTAGCTCAAACTTTGAGTAGTATTTTATTTGATTTTTGTTTATGAGATTTACATATTGCATTATTTATAATTATTACCTCTGTGTTTGATTATTATTTGATAGAGTGCATTAAGAAAAATATATTACCTTTAAGCATACTGCAGAAAATGTGATATTATGTGTAGGATTGTTCATGTGTGTGCTTGCCCCCTACAGCTACCACAGTTTTGTATATATCAGATATATTGGTTTATGCATGGTTACACTACCACAGTATGTGTAGAGATTTTTGTGTTGCCCTTCTCTCACAAAAACTATCACAGTTAGACTTCTCAAATTTGCAAGATATGTTCATTATTATAAAAGCGTACCTGGGAAATTTTTTTGCCACATTTGAAAAACAAGATGGCCACCACAGGCGTTTTTTTGGATGGTCAAGGATTTTTTTACAAAATCTGTGGCTGGTTTTCATCTATGTAAGAGTGAATCTCTTTTATGGGTGATATTTTACATAGATGTATATGTCCTCTATAGCCTACAGTGAAGCCATTTTTTGTTGGTTTTAGGGTTTTAGGGATGTTCTGGTTTGTAGATACCTTAGTTCTCCAAGGAAGTTGGAATCTGTTGTCTAAACCTTCTTACCTGCAGCATGTTACTCAATTAGTTGTCCTAATGAATTATGTGCTCTCCTTTTTTGTGGAATACTTTGTTCAGCTACATTCCCCATAGCTTTGACATGGTAAGTAGTTTGGAGGTGTGTCACATTAGCTAAGTGAGTAAAAGCTACATTCTCACATTTCAGCATTGTATTTTAAAAGAAGTACTGTAAACTGACAAATGAGCATCCCAATAGCTAAATGAGTTATAGCTTTTTTCACTTTCAGCATTTACCATAATGAGTAAATGTTTAAATATTCTTTATCTCGAAAAGAGTAAGTAATTCCGAGCAACTTTTGGATTGGTGTTTTACGAGTTTCAACTGCCATCTTGAATTTTGGCACACACGGAAAATGTAAAAATTTTATTGTAATTTAACTTTTTATAAGTTAAATACTTACCTTATCCTCACTAAAGCTTACATGTTGGCGGGAGCAAACATGGACAACCAAACGAGAATATTTTTAAAATAAATATTCTTGTTCGTAGTACTAAGGATGCATGAATGCGCATGCGCCTGCATCAGAAGAACCCCGAGAAGCCTCACTTTAATTTTGGGAGTCATTATATTGTAGTGAAAACCAAAATTTTGAAAATGTGGGGTTGGCAGGGTGGGAATCCAAATCTTGCTTCTTCCTCCTGTCTTTTGACCCAAAGATTTTTTAAGGAACTTCCTTACATTCTTCTGGTGTAGTGAGATCTAAACGACCCCTTACTGATGCCTAAAACTGCCTGTAAGATGGATCTTCATCAGGTTCCTCTTCTTTTGTAGAAAATCTATGTTCAGAATGAGGAGACTGGGAACGCGCTCGTTTCTGATGCGTTCTTTGCTCTACATCATCATTCAAAACACCATGATCATCTTCTTCTGTCGTTGAAAATACAGAACTTGTAGCCATTTCCTAACCACAACCTGAAGATTCTACTCCATAAACCTCATGAGAAGATGAACTTTCTGTAGATTTAGTTTTTAAAACTGCGAATCAACCCTGCATAGCTTCTAGACGTGCTAGTATAAGCTGTAAGGGGTCAGAAGATGAATTGGACACTGATGTAGAGTTGGACATAGTTGAAGGATAGTTAGATGCAGATTTTTCTTTTGTGGTAGCTGCTACTGAAGAGGGCTGAATATCATCAGTCCCTAGAAGAGAATCCTCAACGTCTTTCGAGATGGATTCTTTGGAACTGTTCTTCTTTTTGTACGTCATCTTAGCTTTAAGCTTTTTTCTTTGTTCTGCTGTAAGAAGGCAAACAAAGCAGTCTTCTTCCTTGGAAGTTACACAAACGTCATCACCTTTATTCTTCTCTCTATAGGAGATACAGAAACGATGATGATCCCATTCAAAAGCTGTGTGGCGACAACCTACTGCCAGCTTTTGCCCTTTAATATTAATCTGTCCTTCTGCCATTGTCAAAACTGCAAAAAAGTTGTTTACGATGTTCGCTCCCTGGGGCCGGTTTCACGAAGCCTCCTTTGTTTTTTCCTTCCTTAAAGTAAAGGAAGGGGGATTTCTAACCTTTGGCAAGGCTTCCCTTAAGTCCTGTTTCACAAAGCCTCCTTTATTCCACCTTACCAAAAATTTTCCTTAAAACAAAGGAAGGGCGATTCCCTGTATAACCACACTGCTTAGAATTTCCCCTCCATTACTAAAACAAGAGGAGAGTGCCCGTGAATGGGCACTGTGTCAGCTGGCTGAGTGCTTTTGATTTGTGAAGGTAATAATGAGAGGAAAGCATACTTCTCAGGGAAAGTGCTGTACAGAAGTACAGTAAATGGTAATTGAACAGCATGTTCAAAGAACTTCTGAACCTGACAGAAGAAAAGGACCAAAAAGTTGTGCCCTGCAAATGGTTTTATGAAGGAAAGTAACAAGGTAACTGTTTAAGTGTAAAGAGTAGTTTAAAACATATTTAAAGAAATACTGCAAATGCAGTATCCTCGTACGACCTTTAAGGGGTCCAAGGTCAAATCTGACCAAACAAAAATATTCCCAGCCCATGATTTCCTATAGGTTGATTTACCATCCCAAACCTCTAGGACCAATAATAAGCGAGTTATAAGCACTTTTAAGTTTGGCTGTCCTTATTTGACCTTGAAGGAGGGATCCAAAGGTCAAATCTGACCACACCAAAAGATTCCCAGCCCATGATTTCCTATAGGATGGTTTACCATCCCAAACCTCTAGAACCAATAATAAGCGAGTTATAGGCACTTTTAAGTTTCGCTATATTTGTTTGACCTTGAAGAAGGGGTTCAAGGTCAAATTGGACAACATCAACAGATTCCCAGCCCATGATTTCCTATATGTCTGTTTACCATCCCAAACCTCTAGGACCAATAATAAGCGAGTTATAAGCACTTTTAAGTTTGGCTATCCTCGTTTGACCTTGAAGGAGGGGTCAAAGGTCAAATCTGACCACACCAAAAGATTCCCAGCCGATGATTTCCTACAGGTTGGTTTACCATCCCAAACCTCTAGGACCAATAATAAGGGAGATATAAGCTCTTTTCATGACTGACAAAGAAACACCAGTGGCAGCCATCTTGTTTTTCAAAATGAGCCCAAAAATATTCCCAGTCAAGATTTTATAATGAGGAACATATCCTGCGAATTTGAGATCTCTACTTTTAATACCCTTTGCTCTAGAGGGCCAACAAAAGTCCTTTTTAAAGTCGAATAAACGTCCTTGGCGGCCATTTTGTTTTTCAAAATGAGGCCAAAAATATTCCCAGACAACATTTTATGGTTATTAATATATTCTGCAAACTTGAGAAGGCTAGCCGTAATATTTTTTTCATTAGAGCGGTAATGGTTAAATCTCTCTACACACTGCGGCTATCCAGTGGATACAATGATTTACTCAATAGTGAGAACCTGAAAGTAGCTACTGCTCAGCTATGCCATGACACAGAGGTCTGCAATTTCACTATGATATAACTGACCAAAAATTATGTGAAAAACATATTTAAACAAAATACTCTAAATGTAATAGTGTTCAAGTTACAACTGATTTACTCAACAGTGATAACCTCAAAGTAGCTATTACTCAGCTATGCAATGAGCTACATGTCTGAATTTTTACTATATTATAGCTAACCCAAAAGTAGGTGAACAACATATTTAAGCAAAATACTGTAAATGCAATAGTTTTCAAGTTACAACTGATTTACTCAATAGTGAGAACCTGAAAATAGCTATTGCTCAGCTATGCCATGAGCTATAAGTCTGTAATTTCACTATGTTATAGCTGACCCAAAAGTAGGTGAACCACATATTACTCCAAATGCAATATTTTTCAAGTTACAACTGATTTACTCAACAGTCATTACCTGAAAATAGCTACTGCTCAGCTGTGCCATGAGCTACAGGTCTGTAATTTCACTATGTTATAGCTGACCCAAATGTAGCTGAATAATGTATTTACACAAATTTCTGTTAATGCAATAGTTTTCAAGTTATAAATGATTTACTCAACAGTGATAACCTCAAAGTAGCTATTACTCAGCTATGCCATGAGCTACAGGTCTGAAATTTTACTATGTTATAGCTGACCCCAAAATAGGTGAATAACATATTGAAACAAAATACTCTAAATGCAATAGTTTTCAAGTTATAAGTGATTTACTCAACAGTGATAACCTAAAAGTAGCTATTACTCAGCTATGCCATGAGCTACATGTCTGAAATTTTACTATGTTATAGCTGACCCAAAAGTAGGTGAACAACATATTTAAGCAAAATACTCTAAATGCAATAGTTTTCAAGTTACAACTGATTTACTCAATAGTGAGAAACCTCAAAATAGCTATTGCTCAGCTATGCCATGAGCTATAGGTCTGTAATTTCACTATGTTATAGCTGACCCAAAAGTAGGTGAACAACATATTTTACCAAAATACTCCAAATGCAATATTTTTCAAGTTACAACTGATTTACTCAAAATACAGTACCTGAAAATAGCTATTGCTCAGTTGTGCCATGAGCTATAGGTGTGTAATTTCACTATGTTATAGCTGACCCAAAAGTAGCTGAATAACATATTTACACAAATTTCTGTAAATGCAATAGTTTTCAAGTTATAAGTGATTTACTCAACAGTGATAACCTCAAAGTAGCTATTACTCAGCTATGGCACGAGCTACAGATCTGAAATTTTACTATGTTATAGCTGACCCCAAAATAGGTGAATAACATATTGAAACAAAATACTCTAAATGCAATAGTTTTCAAGTTATAAGTGATTTACTCAACAGTGATAACCTAAAAGTAGCTATTACTCAGCTATGCCACGAGCTACAGGTCTGAAATTTTACTATGTTATAGCTGACCCAAAAGTAGCTGAATAACATATTTATACGAAATTCTCTAAATGCAATAGTTTTCAAGTTACAAGTGATTTTACTCAAGATGGTAGTTACTGAAAAGCCCAAAAGTAGCTATTACTCACTTAGCTATTGAAACAGACACCCAAGTTACTCACCATGTTGTAGCTATGAAAAAAGTAGCTGAATAACATATTTTAACAAAATGCTCTAAATGCAACACTTTTCAAGTTATAAGTGATTTAGTGCATGATTTCATGAATTTTAATGCATTAAAAATTATTAAAAAAATTTATTAAAAAAAAGTAAGACAGATCCAGGTCTCATACTCACACAAGAGAATCTACCTCTGGCCTAGTACATATATGCAAGATATGAGAGAAATCCCTGCAATAGTCACTGAGAAAATTGTGATAAAGTGTTGAAATTTTCACACTTTTGGTGGGGGTACCTCCCTTGTAACGTCTCTAGCAAACAGACGAACAGACAGATTTTCATGCCTTGAACAATTTTTCATCCTCGATAGATAAGGTATCTTTAAAAAAAAACAGCATGTCTCTGGGCCTTGTAGTTTTGGAGAAGAAGTTGTTCACGCTTACGCGTACGCCCACGCCGCAGAGTGACGACATAATGTCAGCTGACTGACAAGTCAGCTGACATAAAAACCTTCACACAATTTATTAGGCGGGCTGCGTGTAACCAACCCGCCTATTAGATTGATGTGTCCGACGTCCGTCTGTCCATCTGTCTGTCGAATTCAAACTTGACAGGGAGATAGATCACCATCACAGCTAGGTTCCTTTTGAAATTGGTGTAATTCCGTCTGTTTGTTTGTCCGTTTTTGTCCGTTTGTCTGTCCGTCAAAATTTCCATTTCCGGACTCTAACTCGAAAACAGTTTGTCCAATCGAATTCAAACTTGACAGGGAGATAGATCACCATCATGGCTAGGTTCCTTTCGAAATTGGTGTAATTCCGTCCGTTCTTTTGTCTGTTTTTTGTCCGTTTGTCTGTCAACATTTGTGTTTCCGGACTCTAATTCGAAAACGCTGTGTCCAATCGAATTCAAACTTGACAGGGAGATAGATCACCATCATGGCTAGGTTCCTTTTGAAATTGGTGTAATTCTGTCTGTTCGTTTGTCTGTTTTTTGGCCATTTGTCTGTCCGTCAACATTTCTGTTTCCGGGCTCTAACTCGAAAATGCTGTGTCCAGTGAAATTCAAACTTGACAGGGAGATACATCACCATCATAGCTAAGTTGCTTTCGAAATTGGTGTAATTGCGTCCTTTCGTTTGTCCATTTATGGCATAGATACAATTATGTAACCTGGATTACAAGTTTTACATTTCTTAGCATGTCTAACACATTCACCTTAACTGGGTGACCTAACATTTCTTTCCTTGTTTCTAAATGTAATTACAGCAGTCGCTAACCTTATTGCTGCCTGCGCAACTTGCCTTTTGGGGCATCCTTGACCCTCTTGTTTTAAATATTAAGAGAGTAAATTGCATTTTGGCATATTAACTATTTTAAACTTGGTACATTAGGTACATTTTAATTTTCAGATACATTATTTGCGTTTTTATTTCTTTTGCGAGTTGTTTCCAAAACCTACAACCACACCATGTTTTTCTTTCACTGTAAGTACATGTGTACTTGTGCACTTATTTTGTACCTAAATTACCTTATGGAGGCAATGTCCTTATTGTAACACTGGTAAAGATCAGAAAAGTCGGTAAATCTATATTTAATTATATTTTAATAAATTTTGTAAAATGCAGATTGGTTGTGATTGTATTTTGCAAATTAACCCTTTCGCTACTGAAGGAACATTATTCTGCTGGACTGTAGCCATATGACGTCATATCACGTCAGAAACGCCTATAAAGTAAATTGTTAACTCACTACCTTATACACTTCATTTGCAGTATTTTTCGGCATATTTCATTAGGAATCGATGAAATGTCAAATGAAGAAACTCCAGGGAATTCCCCAAATAAATATAACCACGAGTAAACAATATGCAGCTATATGCGATAAAGACGGCAATATCTACAGAAACCAGTTAAAATAGGTGAAAATGTTAAAATTATTTAAAATATAGCATAACTTCCATATAAAATACTTAAAGAATCGCTTTAATACTGATACACCAAAGAAAACGTACAGCAGTATACTTAAGGAAAAGAAGAAATCAATATTATTTCCCATGGTACCTTGTAATACACATTCATGTTGACTGCTAGTCGTCATAGATGGTAGCGAAAGGGTTAATACAGTAGGTCACATGACAATTTTTTACCCAAAGTAAGGGAGGGGCCCTTTATGTTCAAGGAAACTCCATGAATATGTTTCTCACTTTAAAAGTTTGAACATCAATTTTTCAAGAATTAACCAAATTGTATGAAATAACAGCAAAACATTGTTTGTGGATGTAGGTTTGACAATAATGTTTCCAGTTTTATATATTTAGGTGGATTCACCTTAAAATGTTCATTAAAGTTAATAAACATTCTTTGAAGGACACTTCCTTAAATCTAAGGTAGGTCCTTAGCTTCCTTGAAATTCAGGGGAGTTTTCAAGGTCTCCTTTAAGGAAGGAGGCTTTGTGAAACTGAGATTTTTTAAAGGAGGGAGAAAATTTAGGAAATCCTAGAATTTAAGGTGACCTTTATCTTAAGGAGGCTTTGTGAAACCGGCCCATGACAACCAAAATAAAAGTGAGGCTTCTCGGGGTTCTTCCGGTGCAGGCGCATTCATGCATCCATAGTACTACGAACAAGAATATTTATTTTAAAAATATTCTTGTTTGGTCATCCATGTTTGCGCCTGTCAACACATAAGCATTAGTGAGGATAAGGTAAGGGTATTTTATGTAATAAAATGTTATCTTAAAAACCGTTATAGACAGGGCAACTTGAGCATTTTGGGACCCTCTGGCAAGTGAAAACTATTTATTTAGGGACTCGGGGATTTTGAATTTTCTGAATTTCAGGGGAAATTAAAAATGTTGCTTATTTCAAATAGATCAAATTTTGGACCCTTTGTGTTGTTAGGGCTATTTATTTAATGCCTCTGACAAATTTTTAATTTTCCCAATTTTGGCTGCTATCTTGAATTTTCAAAACTGTTAGAGACAGAGCAGTTTTGAGCCCTTTGGATAATAAGGACTCTATATTTTTGGGAATTTGATTTCACCTTTCAACCTTGCTTGAACATCAAATGGGATTGTCAGTTTGTCATATTAAAAAGGTCTTATATTGGTCATACGTTTCTGGATTTCACTCTAAGTTTGGTATATAGAGGAGTCAAGATGAAAAAAACATACCCATGTGAGAATGGAAAGTTATTATATTCAGCAGTGACATTTAGACATTTTGGATATACGAGAATCTCCAAGTTTTTAGGTGCATCATCACAAAATATGGCCAACAATTGACTTCTATTGTGGATACCAAAAGGTTAAAATTGTTTACATCTCCATTTATTTGGTTCCAAACTTTAATTGAAAGCAACATATAGGAAATCACAACGTTAATATTTTATCAAACTTCAACCCTCTTTCAAGATCAAATAGGGATATCATATTGAACTAAATATTGCATCTCGACGCAGTGTATCCCCGGACGGGACATGGTTGAAGCGGGAATGTGTTGGGCTTGAGCCTGTATCCTGGAGCACCAGGTCAGGATTCTCCATAGTAGGGCACAAAGAGGGCCCAACTTACTCCCCCCCCCCCCCCCCCTTAAATAGGCAACCACCATGGTGTTGTCTGTAGCTATGGTAGCAATAAGGTTCAAGCAGAGGTCTTGGAACTCCTTTAGGGCCAAAGGACCGCCTTAGTTCCTGATACTTTATGTGTAACTTGCTTCTGGAAGGGACCAGGTTCCCCTTGCAGTGTTCCCCCCTGACAGTAGGCTGGCTGCCAGGTATGGTAGGTTCAGACAGTCATCTCACTGAGACCAATGACCGGTACAAGAATTTCTCTGTAACCAATATCCTCGGGCAGTAACTGGTTGGTCTAACACTTCTGACCAGCTAGGAGGTCCTGACAGTAGGCTGGCTGACTGGTTTGGTAGGTTCAGACAAGTCATCTCACCAAGACCAATGACCAGTATAAGAATTTCTCTGTAACCAATTTCCGCAGGCAGTAACTAGTTGATCTGAGACAGCCACTTGTACCCTTAAAAGGCTACTGCTGGTCTGTTAGCCAGTCCTGTGGACCTGCCCAGTACCAGGGCCTAACCAGCTATAGGTGAAGCAATCCTCTCTAACCAGTTCCTGTTGGCTCCATAGTTCTGCGAGGGGCCACGGTGGCAGAGTGGTAACACTCTCGCCTCCCACCTCTGAGGCCGGAGTTCGGTTCCCAGCACGGCCTCAAGTGGGAAAGCTGGTAGTTGCTCGCCGTTGGTCGGCAGTTTACAGTACAGAACCCTGACGAACTGTACGTACTCGTTTTCTCTGCCCTTCCAACTACCCATTGTGATATGACCTGTACAGTGTTGAAAGCGACGTAAAACCCCAAATAAACAAGCATTCTGACGCATGCATTTATCTCCCGCCGTATAAATTAGATGTACTAAAGATAGTGGAATATAAATTTTCTTGTGAAATGGAGGCACATGTAGAAGTGACAACAAGTTTAATGTTTGATTGCAATACTTTTAAAGACAAAAGGCATTTACTCATTTTAGTAGCTATTACTCTGCCATCCAAATAGCTACAGTTCTGCAACTTTATTATGCAGTAGATCAACCCAAAGTAGGTAAGGACGTATTTAGAAGAAATTGCCTATCCGTAACACTTTTAGAGATAAAAGACATTTACTTATTTTAGTGGCTATTACTCTGCCATCCAAAGAGCTACAGTTCTGCAACTTCACTATGTGGTAGATCACCCAAAAGTAGGTGAATGACTCATTTAGAAGAAATTGCCTACCTGTAATACTTTCAGAGATAAAAGACATTTACTCATTTTAGTAGCTATTACTCAGTTATCCAAAGAGCTACAGTTCTGCAACTTCACTATGTGGTAGATCACCCAAAAGTAGGTGAATGACTTATTTAGAAGAAATTGCCTACCTGTAATACTTTTAGAGATAAAAGACATTTACTCATTTTGGTAGCTACTGTAAAACGAGAAATGTTCGCAGCTATTAAAGTTTGTGGTTTTCTCTTTAAAATGAAATAGGCACTATTAAAGTTCGTCCGCCAATTCCCTTTTTTTGAGCGATAATTCCCGTATATGGGTGTATACTAGTACTAAACTAAATTTCGGGCGATTTATTTTCCTGCTTTTTCCGCAGGGTTGTGCAACTTCACTATATGGTAGATCACCTAAAAGTAGGTGAATGACTTATAAAGTTATTTAGAAGAAATTGCCGGCCTGTAATACTTTTAGAGATAAAACTTAAGACATTTACTCATTTTAGTAGCTATTACTCGGCTATCCAAAGAGCTACAGTTCTGCAACTTCACTATGTGGTAGATCACCCAAAAGTAGGTGAATGACTTATTTAGAAGAAATTGTCTACCTATAATACTTTTAGAGATAAAAGACATCTACTCATTTTAGTAGCTCTTGCTCAGCTATCTACTCACTTAGCTATTGACCTACATCTGCAAAAGCAACAAAAATATAAATGACACGGGAAAGTAGGTTATGAAAAACTAGATGAATAACAAATGAAAAGATTTGCCTAACTTTAGTACTTGTGAAGGTATTTGACATTTATTTCCATCATAATTTTGCTACAAGTAAGAAAATAGCTATTGCTCACTTATGACATGCAATGGAACCTCAAACGACATGCCATCTTATAGCTAAGGAAAAAGTAGCTGAACAAATTATTTTAGGAAAATACTGTAACTGCAGTAGTTTTTGAGTTACAATGGACTTACTCAACAGTCACAATTTCAAAGTAGCTATTACTCAGCTGTCCAGTGTGCAACTGGTTTGCAACTTTACTATCTGATAGCTCATCAAAAACTAGATGAATAACATATTTGAAAAGAATTCCCTAACTTGAATACTTTTGAAGATATTTGAAATTTACTTATGTTATTTTGCTACAAATAAGAAAATACCTATTACTTATGGCATGCAACAGAACCCCAAACTATATGCCATCTTATAGTTAAGGAAAAAGTATCTGAAAACATATTTTAGGAAAATACTCTAACTGCAATAGTTTTGGAGTTACAATGGATTTACTCAACAGTCACAATTTCAAAGTAGCTATTACTCAGCTATCCAATGTGCAACAGGTCTGAAACTTTACTATGTGATAGCTTATCAAAAACTAGATGAATAACATATTTTAAAAGAATTCCCTAATTTTAATACTTTTGAAGATATTTGACATTTACTCATGTCGTTATTTTGCTTCAAATAAGGAAATAGCTATTACTCACTTATGGCATGCAATAGAATCCCAAACTGTATGCCATCTTATAGTTAAGGACAAAGTAGCTGAATAACATATTTTAGGAAAATACTCTAACTGCAATAGTTTTGGAGTTAGAATAGATTTACTCAACAGTCACAATTTCAAAGTAGCTATTACTCAGCTATCCAATGTGCAACAGGTCTGAAACTTTACTATGTGATAGCTTACCAAAAAGTAGATGAATAACATATTTGAAAAGAATTCCCTAACTTTAATACTTTTGAAGATATTTGACATTTACTGATGTCATTATTTTGCTACAAATAAGAAAATAGCTATTACTCACTTATGGCATGCAATAGAATCCCAAACTATGTACCATCTTATAGTTAAGGACAAAGTAGCTGAACAACATATTTTAGGAAAATACTCTAACTGCACTAGTTTTGGAGTTACAATGGATTTACTCAACTGTAGAATTTCAAAGTAGCTATTACTCAGCTATCCAATGTGCAACAGATCTGAAACTTTACTATGTGATAGCTTATCAAAAAGTAGATGAATAACATATTTGAAAAGAATTCCCTAACTTTAATACTTTTGAAGATATTTGACATTTACTGATGTCATTATTTTGCTACAAATAAGAAAATAGCTATTACTCACTTATGGCATGCAATGGGACCCCAAACTATGTACCATCTTATAGCTAAGGACAAAGTAGCTGAACAACATATTTGAAGAAAAAGTTGTAACTGCAGTAGTTTTGAGTTATGAGCCCTTTACTCCAAGTAGCTAAGATTGCTATTACTCACTTATCTTTAGGCCTAGGTCCGTAAAACCAAAAAAATTTTCAAGGGCGTGAAAATTCATTGGGACAATTAATTTACAAAAAATCTGTAGCTGTAGTAGTTTTGGAGAAATCTGCGTGACTAACTAACGCACGCATGCACACACACACAGGCATCATTTCATAATCTCCCTCCCGGGCTAAAGCCCGGCGGGAGATAATAAACCATAGTTCTGCGAAAACTCATTGGAGCTGGCACAACTGGGCGAATTAGACTACAACTCAGCAGGCATAGGCTTTTATGAAACAACTGCCTTCTTCCTGTCCATAACTGTGGAATTAGCAGCTTTTCTCTGTAACCAACAATCCTCTGTAACCAGTAAGTCTGGATACTGCTACTCCATCATGTACTCAACCTCCAAAGCCATTTTCAATAGTTTCCGTGCAATATAGTCGGCAATAAGTGTGAAAATATCTCCAAAAAGGCCAAAAATGGCCTCAGATAATTTGGATGACCTGTGGATGACCTTCAATGAAGAGCTTCAGGGTCAAATTTCTGCATGCTTATAGAGGACATATATATGTATTATATATACCAGCCATAGGATGATCTAACTTTCTGTATATGAGAACTGGGCCAAACTATGAAAAAATCGCCAAAATCTGACCTTTAAGAGGGCACCAGTGACCTTGAAATTGAAGGTCAAGGTCACAAAACAATAGCGTTCATGGCATTGCCCATATATACCCACATACCAAATTGAAATATCCTTGAAGTTCTTTACCCTCATTATTGGTCCTGGTGGTTGTGAAAGCAAGTTAAATCATGGGCTGTGGTTGTTTTGGCTGGATTAGAATTGGCCTTTTACAAGATCAATCAGGAAGTGAAAATCCTGTGTACTAGAGTAAAGTTTTAGACACATATTGTCAATATATTAATTCATACTTCATGTTTTTGTTAGTTTTTATCTCTACACATTCATTCATGTGTTGTTTTGTTTACAAATGCCAAAATTTTGAGGTGCAGTTTCAAGGAACTTTTGCATTCAAATATTGTTGAAGGATACATTGAAATTTATTTAATATAATAATTTTATTAGTCTAAAGATTTTGCTTTGATTAGCTGTAACTTGGACTTACTTGCTAGAAAGCCTCTGTACAATTAATCGAGCTGGGTAAAAATATGGAACTTTAGAAAATCATCTGAAAACATGTACTTTTACATACCACATTTCAGATTCTGATTAAGCTTCAATGGTATCATGTTGGACCTGATATTTACTGTCACCTGAAATGGTATTTTAGTTAACACAACTCCACTTAAGAGTGACTGATTATAATAAACACATAATTGCCAAAGTAAACCCCTGAAGTGGACACACTAATAATAACTCTATGGTCAAATACATTTGGCTAAATACGGCATCCAAGTTAATAATTTATGTGCTGTGTTCTTTTGAGTTCTGCCCACTGAAGGGAAATTGCCTTGGCAAGTATAAATGTTACAGCACATTGAAATTCCTTAAGTTTAGGGATTTCACAAAATTCCTGTTTTGTTCAGATATTTCCTGATATTTCTAACATTTTTCAGGGATTTTGCAATTTTAATGAAATATTGGTCTTGAAATTTCATGAATTTCCTAAAACATAAGGAACAATTACCAGGTCTATTTTTTTTAAAACAGCAATCAAGTGCATGAACATTTGATCATTAACATGCAATCATATTGAATTAACTTTGAAATTGTTGAATGATTCAATACAAATCAGACAACATAAAGAAATTATAAGTTATTTAACAATAACATACATTAATAGCATAAAAAATAAATATTCTCTGAAAGCCACTAACAAAGTCCTCAATAATATAATGTATATTAATATCCGATTACAGAAAAATACACCATACACATTTAATGTTTTAACATGTTTTTGGAAAGATAATAAAAAACTTAAAGGAATTAGTTAACTCAATTCAGAATACATCTTTTGTATTTAGATTTCATAGTGCTACTGGAGACATTTACAGATGTCTTAAAATTTTGTGCAATTGCCATACAAATTTACTGAATATGTGCTGATAAACTGGTATGATTTTAGAGAAGCACAACAAAACTGAAGCTGAACTTTTTTCTAACAGCAGTGGTTCAGGTGGTAACCTGAACCAGACATTAATTTGAAATACTACAACTTGCAGTAACTGTGTTCTGAACCTCTAACTCCCATTGTTATCTACATAAATATTTACACAAACCCAGGAGATAACCTACTGCTTCGTTTTGAGTTGAAGTACACATGCTTTCTACTCGATTTCTTTTCTCATCCCACTGTAACATGGGAAGAGAAAAAAATTTGAAGAGCTTTAATCCCTATCACAGGTTTACACACTACACTGTCAAAAATAACTCAATGGCCTCCAGTTTGAATACCAGTAAAAAAGTAAAGGTCTCTGACAAAAACACTGGGACTTGCATGGTATTTTACTCAAGAATTTTTTTCTGGGTACAACTTGAGTCAATTTACTTTTAAACAGTGTAGAGGGTAAATATATAATTCTAAATTTGCAAAAATATGGCAGTTGGCTTGTCACCGTGAAAGTATTTAAAACCCAAGGGCAAAAATTGTAACCAGAAAACTTTGTCACTGTACCGCAATATTTAATGTCGATGCAAGTCCAATTTTGATCTAATGCAGCCCAAAACACAAGAAAAACCAGTACAAATATATATAAAAAATAATACAATTACCAGAAAAATGAATATCTCCAGATAAAAATGATTATTAAAAACATATACACAAATATTAACTATTTTCTTTATTGTTATAAGTCGATAAATTGGAAAAACATTTTAATTTTAATGGTGACACAGTATTCTTTTAAAAAAAAACATGACTTAACTCCTTTTTTTTTTTTTTTTTTCAAAATAATACACATATTAGATATTCATTTAAAATTCCTCCACAATACTATATAATGTGCAGCTAGCACTCTGAAGCAGTTGTTTTTATCAATCTGCATGAAATTATTTCACAAAAGTAACAAAAACATATCATACTTGGGTTTAAAAGTGTATATTCACATTTTAAAAGTGCTGTAATTTCAATTTCCCTGCACTGATAACTATTTCATACCCATATGAGTAAACAGTTTGGAGAAAAATAACCTGTTAAAATATAAAAGACAGACAAGCTTCAATATTTTCATGATTCGGGCCGCTAAAATGTAGATGGCACTTGTGATGTTTTTCACTTTTTTTCAATATCGGGGAATCTTTTGAAAAGCGAAGGGCCTCGATGACAGAGACTCCTCTGCCTATACCTGCTACACATACAGAGTATTATGACAAATATGACCTAGTTCAAGTACATTCATCTCAATTTCATTAATATGAAACATATTTTATAACTCCATATCCACATATCTGCCTGACCTCATGTTGCCTTAGAATCCGCCAGTTAGGAGATTAAGCACATGGATACCTGATACCTATACTGCACTCACTGTGCTGAAAAATAGTTTTGACTGGTCTTTTTACTAACAGCATATTAATCAAAGTGAGAGATTGCAAATACCCAGTGATACGATAACACTTGAACAACAAAAACAAATACAAATGTAGAAAATTATGTTAAAAGCTTTATTTCAACACATTATAAGTTTTGGGGAAGTAAAATTATTGTGAATATATGTTGTTTCTACATAATACTATCAGTCTGAGTGAATGTTGACATTTGACCAAAAAATCTGAATATACACCTTCAAAATTAAATCATAAATTCCTCAAAATCAGTTTTCTTTTGACAAACCTTATCACTTTGCATTAGACTACAAAATTGGAGAAACATAGAAGTGTGATGGGGTTACTTCATAGAAATTCAAAGTAAAGTGCATGGTCTCCACCATGAACACTGGTATTTAGAAAAGAAAAATATCTATACAGCAGTTTGCAGTACTTAAATTAGGAATTGTGAACAATAATGTAAATAGGATTTCGAGCAAATTGAATTTCACTTATTTTCTGGCAAGGAAGGCCATAAATTGTTATGAGAACAACTAATGTATTAATATTAAGTTTGAGCACTCATGGAAGAAAAAATATATGCCATGAAAATAAAATTCATACAGTTTTTAATCAGTTAACCTCGGCCTCGAATATGAATTGAAAATCAGAATCTAAACTTCCAGGCTATGACCAGGTTCACACAAACCATTGCATTTTTGAAGATCAATCAAATAAGGGCGATATGTAGGGATTACCTCGTTTGAACTACTTTTCCTGAGGAAAACTCGTGTAGTTTGTGGTTAATGGTCAGGTAGGAATAGTGTACTGACAGCTTTGTGTCAGATGCACAAATTTGATCTTAAGTATATTGCATAGAACAAAACACAAACATTTCACATTTAATTATAGTGAGCTTTGGATGTAACAAGGCACATATTCTGGGGACAACTAATTGTGTAATACTGATTAATAAGCAGTATGATTCAAGCAACATATTGGTATCGTCTGTATCATGGTTAACCGTAAGGTTGATCGTGTAACAGCTCTTTAAAAAGAAGCAATTGTGTTTTTTTTTTTTAATTTTTAGTCTAAATCAACAGTATGATATTAAAATAAATTTCCAATATAAACACACATGGATGAGATGGATTTTATACTGGAGAGAGAGAACAATAAAAGTTTAATTTTGACTTGCTTTACTAGTCCTATAAACAAAACAAATGATTTATCACTATCTTGAGGTAATATTTTAGCTTTGATATAAAAAAATATATATTTGTTTATAGACTTCAAGCAAGGTTGGTCATATGCAGTATAGTGGCCAAGGTCAACCGATCAACATACTGATCACATCAACATTACAATCATTTATAATACAAAAAACAACTGCTTTAAGCTTTTAACACCATAAAACCAGGAATGCCTGTTAGAATACATCATATGTTCACAAAGGACTCTGTGTATTTATATACAATATCGCCTGTATTTTCCAAATAATGGAGAGTTCTCACACATAAGTTCCATTTTATACTAAACTGCCTCTTCCATGTTATGAGCCTTCTATTATCTGGATAAAATGTCACTCTATCAAAATGTTTGGATAACAGTGCTTCTGTTATATTTCCTTCTGGATATCATTGTTTTGCATGCAATAATACCATTATTTACCATACATGTATTTGGATAAATATATGTATTACATAAATATTACATTAATACTTTATAACTTTATTGAATCCCTAACCACAATAATTTAGTAAGTGAATACAAATTTTACACATTGACAAATGGTTCAAGTCCATTCTGTTAATGTCCCATTGGGTTCAAATGCTTCTTTAGCTGGTGTAAACTTTTAGAAGGTTTCTGGGTTGGTCCACCTGAAAACATACATTAAACTGTAGTTAGTAACAATAGAAAACCTGATACTTGAAACACTTGCAAAATATCTATCAGACTGATACCAGGGCCAGGTACAAGAATCCTAAGTTGCAATTTACAACAATACTGCTGTATAGCACGAGAATATCTCAAATAATGCTGATATGCTGATGTTTGAAATGATCAAAAGGCTTTTTGTAAATGATTTTAATACAGTCTTTGCCAAAGGCTGGTAATTTACAGTGTCATTACTGGAGTTAATGACAATACTGTCGGAGAACTAGTTCAAATTGAACGGGCACATGTACTTAACTACTGATACAAAATCAATTGTGTAAATACCCAAAATGAAGAAAAACTAGAGGAATGCTTTTGCTAACAAAAGTGAAGCGTCCCTTAAAGTTTAAAATGCTTTGTGGTTTTAATAAGCATGCTGTAAAGCTAAGAATGCACAAAGCTGCACTGTATGCTTTCCCAATACCTCTTAATACATTCTGAAGCTATAAAAGCAACGATAAAGGAGATATAAGGCAAAAACTCCAAAGCAGCTATTTATGACCCCAGTTTGGCCCATAAAGGAGGGTCGGGGGGTAAAACTGACCGGCTATTTAGACTCTCCACATATGCTTTCCCAATACCTCTTAATACATTCTGAAGATCTAAAAGCAACAATAAAGGAGATATAAGGCAAAACTCCAAAGCAACTATTTTATGACCCCAGTTTGACCCATAGGGGGGGGGATAAAACTGACCGGCTATTTAGACTCTCCACATATGCTTTCCCAATACCTCTTAATATATTCTGAAGCTATAAAAGCAACGATAAAGGAGATATAAGGCAAAAACTCAAAATCGGCTATTTTATGACCCCAGTTTGACCCATAAGGGGGGGTCGGGGGTAAAACTGACCGGATATTTAGACTCTCCATATATGCTTTCCCAATACCTCTTAATACATTCTGAAGCTATAAAAGCAACGATAAAGGAGATATAAGGCAAAAACTCCAAAGCAGCTATTTATGACCCCAGTTTGGCCCATAAGGGGGGGTCGGGGGGTAAAACTGACCGGCTATTTAGACTCTCCACATATGCTTTCCCAATACCTCTTAATATATTCTGAAGCTATAAAAGCAACGATAAAGGAGATATAAGGCAAAAACTCAAAATCGGCTATTTTATGACCCCCGTTTGACCCATAAGGGGGGGTCGGGGGGTAAAACTGACCGGCTATTTAGACTCTCCATATATGCTTTCCCAATACCTCTTAATACATTCTGAAGCTATAAAAGCAACAATAAAGGAGATATAAGGCAAAAACTCAAAATCAGCTATTTTATGACCCCAGTTTGACCCATAAGGGGGGGCCATGGGGTAAAACTGAATGGCTATTTAGACTCTCCACATATGGTTTCCTATTACCTCCCAGTACATTTTATAGCTCTAAATGCAATACTTAAGAAGACAATAGGGGGGTTGGCCTAAATTTAAGGCTTTCAGATTGGAAGGTGTCAGAAAATCACTCATAAATGAGACATTTTTCAAGGGATTGCTCCCAAAATCTAATCAGCTCACGTTTTCGATATTATGAACAGGTGTGTCAAATTATAAGGCTGTGTAGCATTGTTTTTGATCATGTTACCTTCGTAAAGGTCAAAGGTCAAATTTAAGCATGCAGAAAAATTTTCCCACACCTAAGGTATGTAACTGCCAAATATGGTTTGAAACCTTCTAATAATAAGCGAGATATTCAAGGGAGACCATAATGCGGCGGCGGCAGCGAGGAAACTGAGGTAAAAACAAATAAGCGCCCTTTCAGGGACGCTTAAAAATTACATGGCACAAAGCTAGTTTGAATGAGCTATTGGAGACCAAAGTCTCTCGCCAAAAAATGTATCTGTAACAATCTTCCAACTCCTAATTCTGTCCAAATTCTGTAACTTAAGCTGGTGACAAATAATACAGTAGAACCTCTATTATCTGACCTATTATCAGAATATTCAATTTTATAAAGTTGATTCTACTTTCTACTTGTATTTCTCAGTTGTGTTATACAATAATACCTCTTCTGTGTTATGAACCTTAATTAAATTATCAAAATCTCACTTTTCCAAGATTTGTGCAGATAACATACTATTAGGATGTACTGCAATGGAATTTCATATAAATTTAAATCTATATTAAATTTTCACAGCCAAGGCTAGGTGTCACATGAAAACAAAGAATCACCTGGCATGGAGCAATGAAGTATTTTCTTCCTGACACTGGGATCAATGGGGACTAATAATGGAGTCCTGGTTTATCTTACTGCAGGTGAATGTGCCAATTGAAATTGTACATAAAATCATCAAAGAACACCATGCACTGGGTGAGGAGGGTTAAGTAAGCAGTGATTAATGAGGCAAGTGTAAATTGAGGCTCAAAGTGTAACTGGTTTCAAATTCAAGAGTACTGAAGGAAATCTCAGTTAATATTTACAGATAAAGGTAAAGATATATTGGGAAGGCTTCTTAGGTGTACAATCAACTTATTTACTAAAAGGTAGTGGTAGTACCAGACATCTCATCATACAATAATTTAAGTCATATTAAATGTTAGCCTTGTATGATAAAAAGATTACAAAACATCTTAAAATATTTTTGTAAGAAAAAGGAAGGAATAGACAATGTACATAGGAATATAGATGACATAGCCTCTGGCAAATGGTTTTAATGTATGTCTTTGGACTAAAAGGTCAACTACTTTTTCCTCCTGGTCAAAGAGACAGTCCCACTGATATAAGGATGTCCGTGGTCAAAGTTTGAGATTTCACATCACTTTTAACACCTAGATATGTGTATGTACTTTGAAGCAAAGTTTTCCGTCACACACAGGAAAGTATTCTGTCACCAGGTGATCTGGGTCAAGTATTCAGTCCCCCAGGAGAGCAGAGAAAAGTATTCAGTCACCCAGGAGAGCAGAGAAAAGTATTCAGTCACCCAGGAGAGCAGAGAAAAGTATTCAGTCACCCAGGAGAGCAGAGAAAAATATTCAGTCACCCAGGAGAGCAGAGAAAAGTATTCAGTCACCAGGAGGGCAGAGAAAAGTATTCAGTCACCCAGGAGAGCAGAGAAAAGTATTCAGTCACCCAGGAGGGCAGAGAAAAGTATTCAGTCACCCAGGAGAGCAGAGAAAAGTATTCAGTCAACCAGGAGAGCAGAGAAAAGTATTCAGTCACCCAGAAGAACACAGTCAAGTATTAAGTCACCCAGGAGAGTAGAGGAAAGTATTCAGTCACCAGGTGATCTCAGTCAATAAGATTCAAGTATTTGGTCACCCAGGAGAGCAGAAAAAGGTATTCAGTCCCCCATGTGATCACAGTAAAGTATTCAGTCATCCAGGAGAGCAGAGGAAAGTTTTCAGTCACCACGGTGATCACAGTCAAGTATTCATTCACCATAGAGAGTAGATGAAAGTATTCAGTCACAAGGTGATCACAGTCAAGTATTTAGTCACCCAGGAGAGCAGATGAAAGTATTCAGTCACAAGGTGAGAACAGTCAATTATTCAGTCACCCAGGAGAGCAGATGAAAGTATTCAGTCACCCACGACATCAAAGTATCTGGTCACCAGGTGAGCATAGTCAAATACTCAGTAATCCAGGTGAGCTGATGAAAATTGAAGATTTGTTCACAAACTCTGCTTGTACTGATCTTAAAAATTAGCATGTAAGAAACTTAAGTCAACACTATTTATATTTAAATTGCACATTAATTAAAGTATCTGTGAGAAACATACGTGCAAGTACAAGCATGTGAAGTTACTTTGTCTTTTCAAAGCAAAAATTAAATCAATTTCTGCCGGTATTTTAAATTGCATATAAATTATTAAAATAATTGGAGCAGAATTTGTGTTATGGTCACAGCAAAATGATTAATACCTCACTTGGCCAATCAAGGAGATAAAGCATATAGAAAGCCGGGCTGATCTTTAAAGCAGACAATTACAGTGGAATCTGTTAAGGCTATTTCATATTTCACTGAATCTGAACACGCAGATTCTTTAGTTGGTATAAGTTAACATATTGCACTGAAATGGGATACTGATCCAGAAATTCATCTGGCATCTAAAAATGCTTGAATCTTTTTTCATCTAAATTTTTAAGGACATATGGATTCAGTGCAATGTGAATCAACCTTTAAACAAAGATATAACAGAGTATACTGCATTTCAGTTTGCTATGAAAAGTGGGAAATATTTGGACAAATTCAGATATGTACAACACTTGAAATATTGAATCTGAAAGAGCACAAGTGAAACACTTCAAGCCTATTTTGTCATTGCAGAGACAAGACAGCATTATGAGTCAGAAATATATCCCTAGAACAAAACTGTTAACTCAAATATAGAGCAATAAATCTACGCTTTGTTGAAAATTATTGCAGACTCCGGAAAATATGGGAAAACCTACTCTAAACCAGACTATATGAAACAGTAATACAAATGTTCCAAATTTCTTCCATAAAAAGACTTGAATAATTCTCTGCATTCAATTTTTTAGCATAAATTACAAATTTTTCTTTGATGTGATGTTGTTACAATTAGAAAATATACACACGTGTCAAAACTGTGGAAAAATGTAGATTGTAATAGTTACCAAGAATTAATGGAATGTTTCCTTATTCGAAGGCCTACTCCACAGTCACAGACTTTGCCAAATTTCTTGGGCAGTCAACCTAAAAATAATACGGGAATGCTTCATTACAAGACCAGAGAAAAGAACATTAGTACCCAATACTCTACTGGGCATTCTTTTAACTCTTTCTATGAAAAATACTATTTAAATGTTTTCAAGTCAGAAACATTTTCTGCAAATTTTAAAGTTTAAAAATAGTAGCATGTGCAATAAGTTATTTAAAATCCTCTACCTTGTAATGGCAACTCAGGATCGATAAATGGTAAATGATAAATGGTACAACTAAGGATATACTTCCATGTGCTTGTGTTATAAATTGACAATAAATTATTAACTTTTATTTTATAAAAAGCAAGCTAGTCAATGTTAAGTAAAATTGAAAAATTAAGTGAATAGCAGAAGTGGGCAGGCTTGACTTGTTGCAGTTTATAAATTATTACACTAGGAAATTCTTGTGTGCAACCCTAGTATTTAGTACACCATGGACTAGACACTGTTTAAATTATAAAATCACATTCAGGGTATAGTTAACTTTCACAGGTAAGATAGGTAGTACAATGTACTGATGAAACAAAAATGGTTGATATAATTTTGTATGGATGATTTATCACTGAGTGTAAAATACTAAGGACACAAAACTCTACAACATATTACCAACTATCTAAACTCGTACATTATTATAGCTTTTATTGTTACTGGGCTGCAGTATATACTAATAGATTTTCTGTGAAATTCTAAACCATAAGCCAGGGAAACTACAAACCAAAACAAGAGGAGAGTGCCCGTGAACGGGCACTGTGTCAGCTGACTGAGTGTTTTTGATTTGTGAAGGTGATTAGGGGACAGAATAATTATCGGGAAAAGGGCTGTACAGAAATACAGTAAATGGTAACTGAACAGCAAGTTCGAAAGAAATTCCGAAGCTGACAGAAGAAAAGGATAAAAAAGTTGTGCCCTGTAAATGGTATTATGAAGGAAAATAACAAGGTAATTGTTTAAGTGTAAAAAATAGGTTAAAACATATTTAAAGAAATACTACAATTGCAATATCCTCGTTCGACCTTGAAGAAGGGGTCCAAGGTCAAATCTAACCACACAAATACGTTCCCAGCCCATGATTTCCTATGGTTTACCATTCCAAACCTCTAGGACCAATTATAAACTAGAGGATCGTTCGCAAAAAAAAAAGATAATGTTTTTGCATAGCAAAAACAAAGCGTCCCGAAAAGGAAATAAAGGTGAGTGCTAAAGTATTAAGAAAATGCTTCGTTTCTAGCCTTATACTGTTGTGGCAACCAAAGTCAGCGCAGTCTGCTCTATCTAGCACGGTTTTCAAGATATAAGCATTTTTGTGTTTTGCAAAAAATAAAAAAATAAAAAATGTCCGCTATATTTGGCGAGACAAAAATATTTTGAAAATTGGCATGGCTACTCTGCAGAGATCCCAGCAGGTCCAAAATTTTGTTGAGATCGCGCCATATAGCACGGTTTTCGAGATATAAGCATTTTTGTGTTTTGCAAAAACTTTGAAAATTCAAAATGGCCACCATTTTTGGGGAGACAAAAATTTTTGTCAAGACCACTGCCACGGTGTGTATCTCCCGCCGAGCATTAAAGTAGAAGAAATAGCTTTTCCGAGATATTCACAATTTTTCATTTTCGTGTGTGAAAGCTCTTCCAAAAGTAGGTGAATGAGTTATTTGAGAAAAATTGGCTATCTGCAATACTATTAAGAGATAATTCACATTTACTCATTTTGAGTAGGTGAATAATTATCTATGGGTGTGAAACTTCACCAAGTGAAAGCTCTCCCAAAAGTAGGTGAATGAGTTATTTGAGAAAAATTGGCTATCTGCAATACTTTTAGAGATAATTCGCATTTACTCATTTTGAGTAGGTGAGTAATTAGCTATGGGTCTGAAACTTCACCATGTGAAAGCTCTCCCACAAGTAGATGAATGAGTATTTGATAAAAATTGGGTATCCGCAATACTTTTAGAGATAATTAGCATTTACTCATTTTGAGTAGGTGAATAAATAGCTATGGGTCTGAAACTTCACAGAGTGAAAGCTCTCCCAAAAGTAGGTGAATGAGTTATTTGAGAAAAATTGGCTATCTGCAATACTTTTAGAGATAATTCGCATTTACTCATTTTGAGTAGGTGAGTAATCATCTACGGGTCTGAAACTTCACCATGTGAAAGCTCTCCCAAAAGTACATGAATGAGTTATTTGAGAAAAATTGGGTACCCGCAATAGTTTTTGAGATAATTAGCATTTACTCATTTTGAGTAGGTGAGTAATTAGCTACGGGTCTGAAACTTCACCAAGTGAAAGCTCTTCCAAAAGTAGGTGAATGAGTTATTTGAGAAAAATTGGCCATCTGCAATACTTTTAGAGGTAATTCGCATTTACTCTTTTTGAGTAGGTGAGCAATTAGCTATGGGTCTGAAACTTCACCAAGTGAAAGCTCTTTGGGATAGCTGCTCTGCAGAGATACCCTGAAGATAAAAAATTTCGTCGAAATCGCTCTATGTAGCACGGTTTTTGAAATATTAGCATTTTTATGTTTTGCAATTTTTGCGCAAAAATTCGAAAATTGAAAATGGCCGCCATTTTTGGCAAGATAAAATTTTTTTGAAAATTGGCATGGCTACTCTGCAGAGATACCCTGTGGGTCAAAAATTTCGTCGAAATCGCTCTATCTAGCACGGTTTTCGAGATATAAGCATTTTTGTGTTTTGCAATTTTGCGAAAAATTCGAAAATTCAAAATGGCCGCCATTTTTTGCGAGAAATTTTTTGTTTGAAAATTGGCATGGCTACTCTGCAGATATACCCTGTGGGTCAAAAATTTCGTCGAAATCGCTCTATCTTGCAGGGTTTTCGAGATATCCGCATTTTTATGTTTTGCAATTTTTGCGAAAAATTCGAAAATTCAAAATGGCCGCCATTTTTGGCGAGAGAAAATTTTTTTCAAAATTGGGATAGCTACTCTGCAGAGATAACCTGTGGGTCAAAAATTTCGTTGAAATCGCTCTATCTAGCACGGTTTTCGATATATAAGCATTTTTGTGTTTTGCAATTTTTGCGAAAATTACGAAAATTCAAAATGGCCGCCATTTTGGGCGAGACAAAAATTTTTTGAAAATTGGGAAAACTACTCCGCAGAGATATCCTGCGGGTAAAAAATTTCGTCGAAATCGCTCTATCTAGCACGGTTTTTGAGATATAAGCACTTTTGTGTTTTGCAATTTTGGCGAAAATTTCGAAAATTCAAAATGGCCGCCATTTTGGGCGAGACAAAAATTTTTTGAAAATTGGGAAAACTACTCCGCAGAGATACCCTGTGGGTCAAAAATTTCGTCGAAATCGCTCTATCTAGCACGGTTTTCGAGATATAAGCATTTTTGTTTTTTCCTTATTTGGAAAATTCGTAATGATTAATTAATCATTAATTACTCGGCCATTTCTTGACCAATCAATGCCAAAATCTAATGATTTCCAGATTTTAATAGAATGAATGTATTTGCCAAGTTTCAGGTGAATTGATAAAATTCCTTTCAAGTTATCATCCGGACAAGCTTCCCCATCGAAAAAAGACATTTTTGGTCATGTGACCTCTCTGATTGGTTGAAATGTCACTGCAGCATATTCAAAAAAATTCCCCAAGGCTACTGCCTAAACCTGCCAAATTTGAAAAGAATCCACCTAACGGTTACAGAGTTATAAGGAAAACAAAATGCGGAGCTGGCAGAGCCGCCGGAGCCTGAAGCTCTCCCATACACAAACAAGCGTCCCTTGCGGGACGCTTAATGAGTTATAAGCACTTTTAAGCTTGGCTGTCCTCATTTGACCTTGAAGGAGGGGTCCAAAGGTCAAATCTGACCATACCAAAAGATTCCGAGCCAATGATTTCCTATGGGATGGTTTACCATCCCAAATCTCTGTCACCAATAATAAGCGAGTTGTAGGCACTTTCAATTTTCGCTATCCTCATTTGACCTTGAAGGAGGGTTCCAAGGTCAAATCGGACCATATCAACAGATTCACAGCCCATGATTTCCTGTCTGTTTACCATCCCAAACCTCTGGGACCAATAATAAGCGAGTTATAAGCACTTTTAAGTTTGACTATCCTTGTTTGACCTTGAAGGAGGGGTCATTGAAGGTCAAATCTGACCACACCAAAAGATTCCCACCCCATGATTTCCTACAGGTTGGTTTATCATCCCAAACCTCTAGGATCAATAATAAGGGAGATATAAGCACTTTTCATGACTGACAAAAACACCTGTGGCGGCCATCTTGTTTCTCAAAATGAGGCCAAAAATATTCCCAGACAACATTTTATGGTTATTAATATATACTGCAAACTTAAGAAAGCTAGCTATAATATTTTTTTCATCAGAGCAGTAATGGTGAAATCTCTCTCTACACACTGCGGCTATCCAGTGGATACAATGATTTACTCAACAGTGAGAACCTGAAAGTAGCTATTGCTCAGCTATGCCATGACATAGAGGTCTGCAATTTCACTATGTTATAGCTGACCAAAAATTCTGTGAATAACATATTTAACAAATTACTCTAAATGTAATAGTTTTCAAGTTACAACTGATTTACTCAACAGTGAGAACCTCAAAGGAACTATTACTCAGCTATGCAATGAGCTACATGTCTGAAATTTTACTATGTTATAGCTAACCCAAAAGTAGGTGAACAACATATTTAAGCAAACTACTGTAAATGCAATAGTTTTCAAGCTACAACTGATTTACTCAATAGTGAGAACCTGAAAATAGCTATTGCTCCGCTATGCCATGAGCCATAGGTCTGTAATTTCACTATGTTATAGCTGACCCAAAAGTAGGTGAACAATATATTTTAATAAAATACTCCAAATGCAATATTTTTCAAGTTATAGCTGATTTACTCAACAGTCAGTACCTGAGAATAGCTATTGCTCAGTTGTGCCATGAGCTATAGGTCTATAATTTCACTATGTTATAGCTGACCCAAAAGTAGCTGAATAACATATTTGCACAAATTTCTGTAAATGCAATAGTTTTCCAATTATAACTGATTTACTCAACAGTGAGAACTTCAAAGTAGCTATTACTCAGCTATGAAATGAGCCACAGGTCTGAAACTTCACTATGTTATAGCTGACCCCAAAATAGGTGAATAACATATTGAAACAAAATACTCTAAATGCAATAGTTTTCAAGTTATAAGTGATTTACTCAACAGTGATAACCTAAAAGTAGCTATTACTCAGCTATGCCATGAGCTACAGGTCTGAAATTTTACTATGTTATAGCTGGCCCAAAAGTAGCTGAATAACATATTTATACAAAATTCTCTAAATGCAATAGTTTTTAAGTTACAAGTGATTTTACTCATGATGGAAGTTACTGAAAAGCCCAAAAGTAGCTAATACTCACTTAGCTATTGAGACAGACACCCAACTTACTCACCATATTGTAGCTATGAAAAAAGTAGCTGAATAACATATTTTAACAAAATGCTCTAAATGCAACACTTTTCAAGTTATAAGTGATTTACTCAACAGTGATAACCTAAAAGTAGCTATTACTCAGCTATGCCATGAGCTACAGGTCTGAAATTTTACTATGTTATAGCTGACCCAAAAGTAGCTGAATAACATATTTATACGAAATTCTCTAAATGCAATAGTTTTCAAGTTATAAGCGATTTACTCAACAGTGATAACCTAAAAGTAGCTATTACTCAGCTATGCCATGAGCTACAGGTCTGAAATTTCACTATGTTATAGCTGGCCCAAAAGTAGCTGAATAACATATTTATACGAAATTCTCTAAATGCAATAGTTTTTAAGTTACAAGTGATTTTACTCATAATGGAAGTTACTGAAAAGCCCAAAAGTAGCTATTACTCACTTAGCTATTGAGACAGACACCCAACTTACTCACCATATTGTAGCTATGAAAAAAGTAGCTGAACAACATATTTTCACAAAATGCTGTAAATGCAACACTTTTGAAGTTATAAGTGATTTAGTGCATGATTTCATGAATTTTAATGCATTAAAAATTATTAAAAAAATTTATTAAAAAAAAAAGTAAGACCGATCTAGGTCTCATACTCACACAAGAGAATCTACCTCTGGCCTAGTACATATATGCAAGATATGAGAGAAATCCCTACAATAGTCACTGAGAAAATTGTGATAAAAAGTTGAAATTTTCACACTTTTGGTGGGGGTACCCCACTTGTAATGTCTCTAGCAAACAGACGAACAGACAGATTTGCATGCCTTGAACAATTTTTCATCCTCGATAGATGAGGTATCTTTTAAAAAAAACAGCATGTCTCTAGGCCTTGTAGTTTTGGAGAAAAAGTTGTTTCACGCGGACGCGGACGCGTACGCCCATGCCGCAGAGTGATGACATAATGTCAGCTGACTGACAAGTCAGCTGACATAAAAATGATGGCTGTTACACAAATGGGTAAAACTGAATAAGGAAATAAAATGAGGTTTTGCATTTCATGTGCAGGAAAAGTTAAAGTGTTATAGAGCAAAATAAGAGTATTACATGCACAAGAAAAACAAGCATGCCACAATTTCCTTTTAAACCAAGCAAGAATTGAAGACCAACATTATGCAAGTTTGGTTGATAAGATCTTTCGAGGTGAAGGTTTAATATCCACAGTATAATTTTGGGTATCCACAGATGATGCATTGTGGATGTGTACCCACAGACAATGCATTTGCAAGCACTGAACAATAACCTCATGAAAAATATTTCATTAAGTTATTAATGCCACTGGTTCACTCCACACTATGTAGGTAAAGGCATTCATGCAAAGCCAAGAACTATGATCTAGAATTACATAAGCAGTGAATATTTAAATTGTTATAGAAAACAAATGTGGACACAGATTTCGAAAGCCTGTTATTCCACACACTGTACAAATGTATGTTCCAGTCAGGATTCTATGGATAGTAGATTTACACTGTCATGTAATAAGGATATGTAGGCAGAGCCACAACATTAGATAGTTGCTTACACACAGTTAGAAATGTCTACCAGGTATAAAACTGTGCTTCCTCACTGCTATGCAAATTACTAAAATATACTGGCTATTTGTTGAGATCCTGATCTGAATATGAATTGACCTTAAGGCTTGGAGAGATACTGAAGGTAGCAGTTATTCCAAGGTCCCAAAGTGATGGAGAACTGATGATTTAAAATTTTTTATGCTGGTTCATCTCTTTACTAGCTGGCAGACCAGAAACCATGCTTTCAAAATTTACAGTTGCTTGACCAGCATGTGTCTTAAAGCACAGAGATAGCTTAGGTAACTGGCATGGAAAGTTTATAGACCAGAAATTATTACAGTCTTTCCATGTATTGATGCTAAAATCAAGTCAGGGTCTTTCTAACCCAAATATCTACATACACAGACCAATTTTTTTGCAAGTCAAGTTTCACATCAATTTCAACAGCTAAGGTCATAATAGAACAAGCCTTCAGTCAATCCCATATGCTGCTATGAGCTACATTTAAATGTTTCAACAGCCACACTGAAACTGAGAATCTTTCCAGTGGCAAAGACTGAAGTAGTTTTTGTATCACTCCATGCCAACTGGATTTATAACTAGACCTAGCGCATCGGAGAACCGATGCAAATTGTATCCACCATAAAGACAATGCACCAAAACCTCTAGGACCAATAGTAAGAGAGTTATAAGCACTTTTGGCTCTCCTCATTTCACCTTCAAGGAGGGGCCGAAGGTTAAATCCGACCACGCCAGAAGATTCGCAGCGCATGATTTCCTATATGTTGGTTTACCATCAGAAAACATGTGGGACCAATAATAAGCAAGTTACAAGCACTTTTAAGTTTGGCTGTCCTCGTTTGACCTTGAAGGAGGGGCCCAAGGTCAAATCCGACCACGCCAGAAGATTCCCAGCCGATGATTTCCTATATGTTGGTTTACCATCCCAAACCTCTAGGACCAATAATAAACAAGTTATAAGCACTTTTCAGTTTGGCTGTCCTCATTTGACCTTGAAGGAGGGGCCAAGGTCAAATCTGACCACACCAGAAGATTCCCAGCCCATGATTTCTTATATGTTGGTTCACCATCCCAAACCTCTATGATTGATAATAGGCGAGTTATAAGCACTTTTAAGTTTGGCTATCCTCGTTTGACCTTGACGGAGGGGTCCAAGGTCAAATCTGACCACATCAGAAGATTTGCAGCACATGATTTCCTATAGGTTGGCTTCACATTGCAAACCTCTAGGACCAATAATAAGGGAGATATAGGCACTTTTAAAGTCCGCTATGTGGGTTACTTCGGCACTCCATGGATGACCTTGAATTAGGAGCTTCAAGGTCAAATGTGTGCAAGGCTGTAGAGGACATGTATATGTGTCATACATATCACCTATGAAGAGATTCAACCTTCTACCTATGAGGAACAGCCAGTAGAAAAATGTAGATTATTTTCAAAGAAATGCCCGTGGCGGCCATCTTGTTTTTCAGAATGAGGCTATTTTCCTTCCCAGAGAAGCTTACCCCCCAATGAAGATATCCTGCAAGTTTGGTGAACCTAGCTGCTGTTGTTTTCCTCTTAGAGCGTTAACGCCGAAAATCTCTCTACGCGCGGCGGCGGCGGTGGCGGTGTAGCGAACGCTAAACCAAAGTATCCACCGGATGCTTCCGGTGGATACAATAATATTTAGCAGTTTGGGCCAAGAAACTTCAGAGGTCTTTCTTTTTTACCAATGTCAGGTTTACATAGATTGTACAATATTTTAAATCTACTTCAGATGTCCAGACATAAATATTGTTAATTTTACACCATATCTGTAACCTTAACTAAATCATTGTAAAAACAGAAAAAAAAGTTTTTCATTTGAACATTTTAACAAGAGGAGATAACCGTTACTTGTTTCTTTCAAACTTTCAATAATGTCCAATAGTTTCACTGACTGCCAAAAGGAACAAAGTTTTAATATAATTTGTTTCCAAAGTTTCCTTCTTTTTATAGAAACCAAAAACACAAATCACATACAAAACAGCATAAATATATATTCAAAACTAAGCAAATTGCAATAAATACTACTATAGCTGCAAGGGTTAAATTAAAATAAAAAGATGAATAGGTTTTATAAGATGGTTGAAAGAATAGCCATTCTGCTAGCCATTACAATTTATGCTGCTGTTAACTAGTCTATTTTATAGGAAAAATATCTGAAATAAACATTTAAAATACTTGTGTATTGAATTTTGCTTGAACCTAACATGGCCAAACTACATAAGGCCAATTGGTCTGCTTTAAAATCTTGAAAAATTTATTATATGGAATTCTGCTTTGTACTCAGAACATATCAAATGGTTAAAAAATCTTAAAGCTATTTTACTTGCAAATATGTATGTTACCCAAAAGAAGATCAAAATTTGACATAGTCCAATATGTAAAACAATAATTTATCTGCAAAGACTCTTCCCCAATAAAACTACAGGCAAATATTAACCATATTTGATCAGCTGACACAATATGTAACGGCTAAACAGTAGATTATATAGAGAAGGTGAAGATCTTACATCGTATCCCCTAAGCACCGCAATGTGGAAAGAGAGGAGTTGCAGAGGGATAACAGAAAGGATTCCCTGGAGTGCATCCACTGTAGATGGAATCTGTATGGCTTTGTGAGCAAATTTCTTGGTTTCATCATCACCCTTTTCACATATCACTATAGGCTGGCCCTGGAAATTTGGGGAGTTAGTGTTTTATTTTACAGTAGAATCTGCATAAGTAGAATCAGTTTAGGTGGAATAAACGTGTAGATGGTGCCAGTATTGAGAATCCAGCATCAGAAAATGCTTTAAGTGGAAGTCAGCAATAAATGGTACCAAAACACATGGATAGTGGAGGTTCTAACTATACAGAGTCCACTGTACATGACATGGCTATAAAAAAATGTGTGTGGACAATTTTTCTATAAATCTCACCAATACCTTTATGGTACACGTGTTAATATACACAAGAAGAAATACAGAAATATAAAGAGAACAGACACATCCTTCTAAAGTGATCACACTTTAGTACCTATAGCAGAACCTTATTAAGCCAAATCTTACTAGGCCACAGAAATACTTCCATTTGGCCAGGAATTACAAATAACGGGATATTTCAATGGAAAAGGACACTGGAATGTCTTTATCTCTATTTTCAGACAATTTTATTAAATGGATTTTCTACTTAAATGGGTTCGACTGTATATTCATGGACAGAAATGGTAAATATAACCTCAGAGATGCCAGTATGCAACAACCCAAGCAAATATTAAGTCGATAGAAGAAAGATCCCTGTGTAACAAGCTGTGTTTTACACTAATCCTATTTAGGTCATTATACCAAGGTCGAAGGTCAAATAATGATCAACCCCCAATTAACATCCCCATAAAGTATGAACTTGCTGCACCTTACAGTCACTGCACCCAACCATCACCCCAGCCAAGTATTAATGGTTACCAAGTCATTCAGGGTTCACCTCTATAGGTACTACCTGAACCTTACAGTTTTCAAGATATGGCTCGGATAAAGTTTGGAAGGCCAAGGTCACTGCTCCAGTGGTTCCCTAACTAAAATCTCTACCAAGTATAAACTTCTTACACCTTATGGTTTCTCACATACAGCCCAGAAAAGATAATCCTACCCCCTGCCCCCTAGCTGGATACCATGAAGGAAAACACTACCCATAATGCCTTTAAGGGTTGATGGGTAAAAATCATATTTTCCAATTAAAGAATAGATATAACAGAGATTGAAGTACCAGACATCTTTGAGTGGTCAACAGCTACAGGTATAGCAAAATGGGAAGGAATAAAACAATCAATAGGTAACAGCTGATAAGTGTTGCAAGCAGACAAACCCGAGAATATCTCCAACTAAAATATGTTTATATTTTGTGAATAATGAAGTGTTTTCCTGTATCTTGTATCTTGCATGAAACTGCCATAGAAATATGAATCTGAACAATGGATTTTGTAAAATACTTCCAGAAAGCCAAAATTGAGACTGATACAATGAATCAATCAAAAATATTTTATACGATGTCTGAAAGGAGACACTTTTCTCGGAAGGATACCTGCTACAAATATCTACACACAAGCATTCTGGAATTTAGAAAAGAATCCCTTTCCAGATCATATATTTCTGTAAATTTATGTAAATAGCCCAGATGAACATCTCAATTCCAATTAATTACATGTACAAAAATGTGAAAGTTCGCTCGGACTATTTGCAGTTTTAACAATAAGCTGGTGTCTAGTGCTTGTAACCACTTACAATGTAGAAATGTGAAATCTGCCACAGAATGTGAGACCCTTATTTACTGCCTTGACTTTTAGGAAATTCTACACACATTTCTGATTATTGTGGCTTCATCAGATTTTGATATCCACTTATGCAAAACTTACATAAACTTTGATTATATTTTGTCTTACTTTAAAACAGTGGCCCCAGTAGTGAAATATTATACAATGTGGCTAATTTTGTATTTCTTATTCTAAACTGAGTTTTGATTTTATCTGGTGTAGCATTCAGTATAGAGTAAGAAATCTAAAATTCGCTACATATCTGAAATTCGCCACATGTGAAAATACTAATAAAATAAAAGAATTGTGGTGACATTTGTTGAATGTATAGTAAATTAAGGCTTTTTGAACTGAAAAATACCAATTTTTAGACAAAAACATCATTTTCTTTATAAAATTAACTAAGGTTTTAGAGGTGGCGAATTTTAGATTCCTGGCGAATTTTAGATTTCTTACTCTACAGGATACATACACCAGGTATTTTCTCACTGATCAGACCATTGGGGCCACATAATCGCTGGACAAAACTAAAAACTTCTACATTGTAATCTAATGTTTGCATTTAATACTAAAGTAGTAAAAGGAACCCAAAAGCCTCTTGCAGTGGAACAATACCAGTAGAAAAAAGGTAAAATTTACATGGATAAACTCTTAAGATGATCATGACAGGTGTAACAACAAACAGCTTTTACTATAATCCCACTTTCCTGACTTCTGGATTCACCAACATAATTTATGTGAACTGGTTTACTGCTATAATTTTGTCAATAACATGAAGCTTCGCAAAGAATTTTTTTTTTCATATAATTTCTGACCAAGAATGTATTTTCTTACTTTTTCCACTTTTTTTCATATAATTTCTGACCAAGAATGTATTTTCTTACTTTTTCCACTTTTATCCCACTCTTGTTTCTATTTTCAGTGTTACACTGGTCATATAAGATACAAAGTCTTCAAAGTATCTTTTAATTAAAACTGAAAATGTTGAATTATTTTTGAAAGAATCAAATCTAAAACTCGAGGCATGATTTTCAATCTTTTACATAAAAGCAGATACAACAAGAAATTTCCTTTAAAATAGGAGCCACAATGTTGTCTTGAAACGAATTTGAGATAAAAAATAATTCAAACATTTTCATTTTAGTCTAATATATTTTAATCTGCATTCTAAATCAACCATTAAAGGATAAGATAATAAAAAATAATGCAAAATACACATATAATAGAGATGAAAATATGTGGGAAGCTGCGTGAGATATGGGTGGACGTACGTCACATTTACGTAGCTCTGCAATGTGCATGGAGAGGAGCTGTAAAGGAATGATTGAGATGATAGCCTGCAGACAATCCACAGTGTTCGGCACCTCGATACATTTGGATGTCATGGCCTTCGTTGCCTCGTCTCCCTTATTGCAGATAACTATGGGGTCGCCCTTCAATGAAGAGCAATGATAAAAAAAAAGTTACATCATTGGAAGAACATTTCATATACATATAGTAGATGTGTATAACGAGGAAGTATTATATTTTTGACTTATTGACCTTATTACAAGCTAGCTTAAATTCAGGACTCTGTAGCCACATCTAAATATGAAGTTTAGATTGGCTAGCGGTTTTACTGGGACAAGAGGACTTTATTAGTATAGATTATTGATGGTTTATCCTTTGGAATGGGTACTGAGAAATAAGTTACCTCAACAATTACCGGTAATATCAATGGAAGACAATTTCAGGCACATGGATTAGGTCTCTACAAAAGGAGGTCTTACACTTCGCTGACTTGTAAATCACTATAGTGTCACCATTTGGCACAGGGAGATAAATATAACTTAAATCAATAAAACATTTGAAACATATTTTGCTACTTTCTGCACAATTTTAAAAATTAAAGGTCTTGGATTTTAATGACTTGTCTCCTTTAAAAAATTTCCCTTTAAAAGTATGGAGAGAGAAGTTGATTCTATGAAATGTATCATGCTAAAGTTTGCAGTTTGGAGGTCTTGATTTATATTGAATCATATTTCCAACCACGAATCACTCTAGGGTCGCTGTTTGGAAGGGGCAGAAACAACATACAAATAATTATCAAAGGAAGACTATTTTATAAGTTATGCCAAAGTCTGTTCACCTGGAAAGTCTTGGATTTCATTGGCATTTTTCCTGTATACTAAATTATGTCTGACTTGTGTAAATTACTACTAATCCTGTATTCAGTCTGCATAACTAAAAACTCTCGGATTTCATTGATTAGTGACCCTTGAAGCCAATCACTATACGGCAGCCGTTTAGAAGAACAAGATAAACAAGTTAAATCAATAGAGGGAAATTTAAGAGACAAGTATTGTGTTACCATTTGTACACACTGAGATCTATGATTTCAAAAACAATTTTCCCTTTCATCCAGTGAAATCCCCATAAAGTGTATGTATGAAGAAAAAACAGTGACAAAACCTAGAGAATTTGGCACTGATACTACAAAGAGAATGACAAACTAATGGCAGAGGATATAATTCCGAAAAGATGAGATACCTTTAAAATACTGCCAAAATGTGTTAATTTTTCCTTGTAATATACACAATGGGAAGAAAATAATATATAAACATTAAAATAAATAGCTGTAAATAATAAAATATCAAATGTACAATTAAGTCACAACACACAGTTAAATTTAGATTTCTAAAAAATATGTTATCAACTCAGATATTTTGAAAGCAACTTATCAATTTAAAATGATGAACAATATATTGTGAGCATCTTTAATCAGACTATAACTTTTTCTGTTATCTTAAAATTCCAAAACATAATTTAACATGAATTAAGAGATTAACATTGTTATATGTACCACACAAAATAAATGAGGCAGACTTACACATCTGGCTTTCACTTGTTGCAAAGCATTCATACATTTCTGAAAATAAAAATACAAAGCATGCTAGTTTTTAATTAAAAACTTAAAACTCAATTTAAAATTAAATTTGAAAACAGTTTTGCTGATGAAAATTATGCAGCCTAATGAGGAAGTGAGCTGAAGTAAATAAAATTGTAGAACTTTATGCATTAGAATTTAAGCTCTTTTATATACTGTATGGTGGTGTATTTTAGAAATTCTAACTGTATATTTCCCAGATAGAATACTAATGGAGGAATTCCTCCTAGAAAGAATGCGTCTTGCATATTTTGTTTTCAAAATAAGGGGCCTGTTCCATATCTGTGAGTGTGGTTTACAATAAGTTCACGATTTGAAGTAATAAAAAAATCCACGATTCAGGATATAGTTTACAATTAGGTTTAGCATGCATTCCTAATGTACAAAATATTTTGCCAATAGCTTCTCAGTTGGTGTTGCCATTGCCTCAAAGATTCTTCCTACAAATCTGCAATAGTTTCTTCATCCACCGATTGGTTTACGATGGACTTAAGATGCAAATGATAGGTTTATGATCACTATCACTATAAGATTACCATAACATCATAAATATTTAAATTATAAAGCAGCCACAGTCTTTATTAAACTTCGTTATCAGTGATACGTTATATTTTAATAAATAAAAATAAATGACCCAGAGGCTTTTAGCCCAATTTTCTGATTTTAAGGAAGTCAAAGCTCTATTAATACTTTGAGTTTAAGGTCACCAGAAAGTTAGGATATTCTTTTGGCAAACCTTAATATATTTGCCGAGTTTGGTTTAAAAAAATGAAACCAAAGTGAACTAGAGGTTAAAAGCCCCCCTTTTTAACATTAGGCCATGATATGGCAGATACAGGGTTGACATTTCAGCATGTGAAAGAACATAAAATGTATCTGGATTATTTATTCCAATAAAATTGAAAACTTAGTTGGTAAATTAAATTTAATAACTTAATACCTTACCTAATGGACAATAAGCTATATTGCAATAGAAAAAGACGTCCTGTGTCTCCACTTGTGGGACTGGTTATGCTGCTACCATTTGCAAGGTGGCATGCAGTACTTCCTTCCAGACTAGATAACATGACATTAAAGCATCTGAGTTCTTCAAACGTTTGATGGGGTCAGTTGAGAGGGCCTCTCTTGTCCACTAGGTAAGGTATTAACTTATAAAAATTTAATTTACTTATTAAATTTGCAATTTCATTGTTAATACATCTTACCTAATGGATAATTAGCAAGAATAACTACTTGGAAGGTGGGTAGCTTACTTGGGACTTAAGATAGAACTAAAAGAGACAATAGTGGTCTCGGTGAAACATCAGCTTGTCCCATTGCTTGGTTGCCGGTGAGCTGGTTACCGGAAACAAGTGACCTTGCCCCCCATTTTTCACAGACCTCCTCTGAGGTACAAGAGAGGTACGAGCTCAGTCCCTGTACAGGGCATCTTCGAAAGGAAGAGAAGTCTAGCTGATAGTCTTTATGCAGGCTACTGCCACCTTGAAGACCTGCTGGGCTGCTTACTTATATATATGGGCTAGTGGTGGATCTGCTGTGCAACCACTATCTTGCACAGATGAAAGAGCTCTGAATCAGCCCAGGTCACATCCTTCAAGTTAAACTGTGCGAAGGTGTTGTGGGACATCCAGTGACAGCCTAATAATAACTGTTCTATGGAGACTCCTGACAGGAAAGCCTTAGAAGCAGTAAAGGCCCCAACATCATGGGTTTTAACCTGATGTCCTCTTTGAGGAGCCTCAATTCATACTTTCACTGCTTCTGAGAAGTGTTGTCCCTTGATAGATGAGGCTCTAGGACCCAGGCATGGAGATTCAGGTTCGACCAATTCTTGTGTGGAATCTGATAGAATGGTTGAGTCAGCAGATTGGGCATGTTGGGCAGGTATAGTGGGATTTGGTTTGACATAGCTACCAGATCCCAGAACCAGGGCATGTTGGGCCACCCTGGAGTAATCAGGATGATCCCCCTGCATGGGTACTCCCTTAGTGCATCTACTGCCCTGAGGCTGGAACTGGTGCACAAATTGAGGTAGCTTGTTGTTGAACCTCATTGCAAAAAGGTCAATTTTAGGTTGATCCCACCAGGTGCATATCAACTAGAAGACCTCTGGACGGAGAGAACACTTTGAATGATCTGGCCTAGTCTGGATAGCTTGTCTGTTACCACATTCAGCTGGCCTGGAATGTGTCGGGGTATGAGGGTCACCTGATTCATGAAGCAGCAGGTCAGGATTCGCCACAATAGGGCACACAGTGGGACCGACCTCAGGCATCCTTCCTTGTTTATGGAGGCAATAACTGTGGTGTTGTCTGTTGCTACGAGTACAATATTGTTTGAACAGAGGTCTTGGAACTCTTTTAGGGCCAGAAAGACCGCCTTTGGTTCCACATAGTTTATATGCAACTTGCTTTCTGGTAGGGACCAAGTCCCTCTTCCTGAGAGATCTTTTAATAGTGCACCCCAGCCTTCTCTTGAGGCATCTGTGAATATCTGTAGAGCATGTCTGAGTGGATGACCTTGGAGGACATTTGCTTCTTGAAATCACCATTTTAGATGTAGATGGAGAAATTTCGGGATAGGGATCACCCTTTCTGGGGATTCTGGGATTCTCTAGTGAAATATTGGGTTTTAGTTCTGATTTCTCCATGTTTACCATCCAACCTAATTCCTGACACAGCTACTCGGGTCTGTATGATGGAGACAGTTTTCGTGGGATGTGGCTCTGACCAACCAATCATCTACGTACTGATGGATTCTTATACCCTTTTCTTGAGCCATCAGTTTGACTTCCTTGACTACCGTTGTGAATTCTATTGAAGCAGTGGAGAGGACAAACAGTAGAACTTTGAATTGGTTGGATTGACCCTGGACGTGAAGATGCAGGTATTTCCAGGACTGTGGGTTTATTGGAATATAGAAGGTTCCTTGAAATCTATTGACATTACCTATTTGCCTGTCTGCAAAGAAGTCCATATGCTTTCTGGTGTCTGCATTTTGTATAACTCTGATTTTATATATTTGTTCAGTGAGCTTATATCTACAATAGGTCTCCACTTGTTGTTGATATTTTGGAACTAAGAAAAGTATGTTGAACAAAGCCAGAGATGTCAGATTTTTAAACTTTTCTATTGCATTCTTTTGCATAAATGCATGTAATGCCTCCATCAGGTAGCTGCTCTTGAGAGGATGTACACAGCCACTTGTGATTATTGGAGACCTGGTCAAAAGTGGTCTGTTCCAGAAGGGAAGGGAGAACCTTCCTTGAGGATTCTTATGACCTTGGGACTGGCCCCTAGGGCAGCCCATGTTTTTCAAAACTGGTTCAGTTTGGCCCATACAGGCAGATTTTGAGCAAAACTGTGGACACTGGTGACAGGTTGAACAGAAGACAACTGATCTACACAGGAACCACCTCTCACATATGTTATTGCTTTTACAATTGGTCTTGTGCTTTTCTTATGCGGCTGGCTGGCGATAAAAGGTACATGAGTCACAACGATACAATTTACATTTAAAGACTGACAATTTACCAGATTGTTCACAAGAGTCTCTGTCCTTTCAGCTCTCGCCACAAATTGTTATTGATAAGAACACTGACTCTTTGCCCCGACCTCATCGGTTCTGACCACAAGAGCTGAGCATTTTCCATGCTGGTAGTCCAGAATTCTGGCCGATATCCTGTGCAGGCCTTGAAGACTAAGAGTAGGGGTAATACCATGCTGGTTTCCTGTATGATGAGTAGGAATAATGCTTGATGTCATCATAGCTAGCAATCTCCTCCCCAGCTTTCTGGATGCCACTGTCCAGAAACAGAGAGCCTAGAAGGATGGGTGCAGTCCTGACAGCATCCAGAGTATCATGTTTAATCCCAGACCAGATAGGTGTCATGATAGGTGCCCTCCTCTTCTGCCAAGCCAGTAGGTGATAATTGATCAGTTGGCTGTAAGTACATATCATCCTCAAAGTTCGGTTCCTGGTGTATTCTTTAAAGTCCTCTTTAAAGCTGGTCGACTGCTTGGAAAGGGTAGATTTCTTCTTGTCTTTGCTGGGGGTAGACTTTTTCTTTTATGTTGGAGGTTGGGCCTCTTAGTCCACTACATTGCCAGATTTATTTACCTGCCCTAGGACCCAATCACTGATGGCGTCTACTAGGGAGGGATTAGCCGCCAGTTTATCAGACTTCTTTTCCGGGCTGCGAACAGTCACTCGAGCCTCGATAGATGAGTCGGTTTTTGCTAACACTCGAGTATATTTTAACTATTCGATTACTCGCAATGTACTGTATTATTGCCTGCGAAATGAAACGTATGTGTAAAACATGTTACATTTCTGCATTCCTCCACATAATATCAATTAAAGTTGTGGTTTCAGTTTAAAAACGTATAATTTACTCCATATTCTATAATACCTGGTTAAATAGAAGACGTTATTTTCCCAAAGTTTCGTTACCACTTGTTTACAGAAGACTTCTAATGGTACATACTAATTCTCGTGAGTACTCAAATTCGGGTTGGTTGTTGGTTACGCAGGTACTTGGGGCTGTTTTAGCACCCATCCCACCCCTACTTCTTTTCTAGCTTTGTAGGTGGGGTTGATAGTTGAGCTTGAAATTACCGTCTAGATTCTTAACACAAGGGTCGTTACCTTGTCCCTTCTCCCTAACAACATGCACACCTACTGTGCTGGTCAAAAGTGGCCATACGTTTTCACATGCACCTCTCTTCTGTCCTGAAGATGCCACAATATATATTCTCAACTTCAACACAAAAAAAATTCACAGGTATTCTAACAGAAGCATTTTATAAAAGTTATTCAACTTCCGAGAGCTTTCCAAAACATGTCTGAACTGCACATGCGCCAAACAAAAAAGATGATGTCACGTTCTCTAGTCAGGAAGGAAGTACTGCATGTGACCTAGTGAATGGTGGCAGCATAACTAGTCCCACCTGTGGAGACCCAGGATGTCTTTTCCTAATGTTTGGAAGGGTTGGTCGGCGCCGCAATGTTACTAATTGTCACAGGTGGCACTCAATGTTTAAATATTCAATTTGGCAGCAAAGTCAAAATTCTTTGAAAGTCTTTATTTTCTGTCATTTCTTCCCCTACAATTTTATTTTTGCTCGGACAAATAACAAATGTACTGAAGCTTGTACAGATGAAACTTACTGATTTTGTCTATGCTTGTAATTACTAGGTGGTATTACACTCTCCTGTATCACAGATCTGGTGATTTTGTCCCTTTTTGTGTATGAGCTTGTCCTCTGTATAGTATGTTGTATAATTATGTTTATTGAAGAGGAAAACAGATCTTGTGATTATGAGATCATACTAATAAGTTACCACTCGGTATATATTGGTACTGCATATAGTTTGTAAGTGAGATCTCTATATTTGTAATGCTATTTTAACTCTGAACAGGATACTTCTTATTGTTAATGACACTGACAAAAAATAGCCTTGGAGATGCCCATACCCCACAGGCCGAGGAAATAGTTTTTGACACCATGACATTGCACACCTACTCCCCAATCAATGTCCCTGCAAACTTTCAACTTCCTTCGCCTTACAGTTTCTGAGATATAGCCTGGACAACATTATCAAACTCAAGGTCACTTTGGAAAGGTTAAAGGTCAAATCAAGGTCACAACTTGACATTGCACACCTACACCCCCCAACAAATGTCACTACCACGTTTCAACTTCCTGCACCTTGTGCTTTCTCAAATATAGCCTGGACAACTTCCTGCACCTTGTGCTTTCTCAAATATAGCCTGGACAACTTCCTGCACCTTGTGCCTGGACAAGATTTTGAAGGTCAGGGTCACCACAGAAACATCAAAGGTCAAGGTCACACCATGACATTAACACCTACACCCCCAACTAATGCCCCTACCAAGTGTCAGCTTCCTACACCTTATGGTTCTGAGATATAGCCCAGACAAACTTTTTCCTGCAGCCCGTCCATCTGGACGTCATGGATGAAAACAAAATCGACACAGCCCTTAAAGGCTGTGGGGTATAAGAGTGATACATTCCAGTGTACTTACAGGATACACACTGTCCTTAGTGAGAATCATCATAATAGGCATTGATTTGTCCACCAAAGCTAATGGTCCATGCTTTAATTCTCCAGCCAGAATACCTTCTGAGTGCATGTATGTCAGCTCTTTGATTTTCTGAAAAAAAAGATATTTACATTCATAACTAAAATCAATATATAAATATACAAACAAAATTATAACATTTAGTAAAATTAACACAGTAATTCAAAAGTTGTCAAAAATGCACATATTTATTTATGTTACAGTTTTTAATTGTATGGATAAAGTTAAGAAGCAGTTCAGTGTCAGTCCCTGCAAATGTATGTTATTATTGATACAATTTTTTTGGATATCTCTGAGTTTTGAAAATTTTTTGCACATCATTATTTATAAATTTAATTACAATTTTGTCCAGGAGTGTTGAGGCTGAGGGTGGTATAACTGAAAAAACTGATCTACCCTCAAGTAGGCAGCACAGTTATAGTCAGTAAATTACCAGTTTTACATACCAAAGTGCCTTCTAGGCAGGTGGTGAAATTGTAGCTAGAAAATTAACAGTTTACACACCAAAATGCAACAAAAGTAGAATATGCAGTTGTAGCTTGAAAATTAACAAACTATTACATATCAAATAGCCTTCCAGGTATTAAGCACACCTGTACCCTCTAAATTAAAACACTTTAACATACAAGTGCGAAAGGTGACAGAGTTGCAGCTGGTATAATAACACATTTTACAAACCACAATACCATAAAGTAGGCAGAAGAGTTGTAGTTTGTAAATAAAAATTTTTTGGGTATATACCAAAGCTCCCTCCAGGCAAGTGGCATAGTTGTAGCCTCTGCCCATCACCAGCAAGGATTTTTTTTTGTGTAGATCCTGGGCTAGTGAATGTACTTCTTCATCTATATCCAACACTTCCTTGATCTGGGCTGAGAATACAAAAGCACTCATACATGCACTGGCTGATTTAAACTAGGAAACAGTGACTGACCAAAATCTATAAAATATCCTAAGTTTCATTGATAGCAGTGTTGGTAAGATGTGGCATTCTCTGTCACAATAGTACTGGGTCTAGAAAGTACTAAGTAAGCTGGTAAGATTAAAATGCAATGGGAATTGGGGCCAGATTTCTCTCAAAATGTTGCTGATTGACAGATACAAGAAAGTAAATACAAAATTAAAAGCTGTGGAATTCCACTTATTTCATGTGACACCGCAGAACACTTTCATTGAATTCATTTTGTAGATTTTTGACAATTTTAGATCAGTTATGTGTTTTTTTTCTGTAAAATTGTCAAAAACATGAGTAGCAAACTTTACATGCATGAAAACAATTATTCCCATTACATCCTTTCTTTACTGGCTTTAGTGGAATCTAAGTATGAGGCAATGTATGTAGCGAATGCAGATGAAATTTTATATTGGTAAATTGGTACATCACTGGAAATAATTATACCTCTGTCTAGAAAGATAAATGTACCATTTATATTTATACTGAAGCACAAAGATGTTTCTTATCAGGTAATATCTAAACATCTCAACATTATACTACACTTGCAGATCACCAAGACCAAAATGAGGTATTAACATCAACTTTTTAAATAAAAATAATAATAAAAGTTGATATCTCAATAAGCATTCAAACTGAAGATATAAAACTCAGACTGTTTTAAAAACAAATTATTGACTTTTTCAGACAGCTTTTATTTGATAATATTACATACAGTAATTTGGCTTTGCTATATGAAATTAAAATTTTACAGAATGCAACAAAATAGATATCAATACCATTCTCCAAAGCTAATTAGAAAGTTTTAAAAACCTTTATGTAATATAAGATGGCACAACACGGACACTTAAAGAAAGTAAGTCTAGGCAATTTGTAGAGTTATAAAATGCAATAATTTTTAAGTGTTTTAAATTGCAGAATTCATCCTGGAATTGTTACTACACTTGAGTGAGCTGTAATTAAAGCAATCTGCCACAGCCTGTACCTAACAATGAACATATAAAATGTTACATACACACTTCAAAGTGTAGTATTCACACAGACCTACATGTTGTAGTGTAACCTGTAGCCTTCTGGCAATAACTAAGCAATAACCTCACAGCAACTCATTATACACTCAACTGGTACATAGTTTACAGTAATTAACTGGCAGCCTATGTTGGTAAATTTGCATGAGCTGAAAGAATCAATTGAAAATGTGAAAATGAGCACAGAGAGAAGATTGAACCATGATGACTAAACAAATCATCATGAATGGGTGTCAAATTCAACTGCAATGTACAGCTGCACTATTAGATACTTGTGTAGGTGTATACTTCAACTTGTTTTTTTTTTAAATGTTACTGTTTTGTACAAGATTCCTGACATTTTGTACAAACTAATGAACTAACTAAGTGTCTGAAGCACATCTATATGGATTAATCACTGCACAGTCATCTCATATCATGTAAAAATGTATTTAATACATCATAATAATATGCACATTTTTGTTTCTGAAAATCTGGGTGTGTAAAATGCATAAATTATCATGATACAAATTGGGCTTGTAAATATGGTTTTGGAAAATCAAATGAATTATTTGGATGCATGTAATAAGAACATTATTTACCAAATATTCAGCATAAATCAATACTCATTTGACTCCATAAAAGAGCATAAGTAAGATACTATTTAGTGAAATAAAAAGATTATTTGTATGCATTAAATGGCTTTTAAATATCTGCCAAGCTAATCTGTATCACATTATACTGTCAGCCCTTGTGGGAGGTCCTCAGTGGCCTAGTTTGTTAACAGGTTTTACATCTAATCACAGGGCATCCCCTCTGTGTGGGTTTGACTCCCACACGTGACAAAGCTAAAACTGACACAAAGCTAAAACTGACCCAATTTACAGACCCTGAGATCTGTTAACAAATACCGAATTTGATTGTTATTTTATGTTTGTATTTTGTATTTATTTATACTCAGCACAATATCTCCATGTACTACAGGACTCAAAGCACTTTATGATCCATTCGACTGTACCAGTACAGTCCAACTTTCAAATTACTGACATTCCCCTAACTGAAAGACAGAGGCTCAAGGATGACCATTTATCAACTGCCTTGAGGTTCTTTAACCTGCCAATGGGGATAGGCCCCAATGGCAGAGGACCGCCATTTTAAGTGGTCCTCCGAGCCACTATGTATCTGCCTGTACCTGGGACTGAACCCACATTCTCTGTGCTCCTAGACGAGTGTGTTACTCACTAGGCCACAGTGGCAGATGTTTGCTAATATTATACTCAACATACCTGGAAGATTTTTAAGACCTTCTATGATTTCCTCATAGCGTTTTGTCATGGATTTCCTGTCTTCACACATCACTAGACCAAACATTACCAAGGCAATAAACTGGCTGGTATAAGCCTGAAAGTGTTAAATATAAACTGTGTTTCAGTAAAGATAATTAAAGAAAATATAAAGCAGCTGAATGAACCTATTTCTACAGTTTCATTCAGCTCGCCAATTCTCAGAGGGATTTTCAAATGATAACCAGAATATCTTATAATTTTGATTTTGCCTACTAGTAGGTGGATTTAAACTATATGTTGATTTTAATTTCACATGAGATTTTTATGCATACAGATCGGATGTAAAATTTTTAGGGCTTTGCACATTTTGCACTTGCACAAGAATTTTATCATGATTTTGTTATAGCTTATATATCTTGGCTGTGCATGTCATTACTCATGTGGAATCTTTACAAGTTAGACCTTGTACAAACTTCTTACTTGCAGATGAAATATACACATGCAGATTCACCAAGGAGTATAAATGGTTACGAACAGTACTCAAGTGAACCAAAGACAGACTTTTATCCTGTTCAGATGTGTGAAAATATTCGAACCAATTCATGCCACAAAAACTGGAACACTAGCCATCTGGGCTACTAGGGCCAAGGATTAGTGTAAGTGAATAAGAGTGGCAATACCTTTGTACTGGCTACACCAATCTCTGGGCCTGCATTGATATGTACACCACAGTGAGACTCCCTGCTGATGGTACTCCCTACTGTGTTAGTAATTCCCACCACTAAGGCACCACGCTGCTTGCAGTATTTCAGGGCCATCAATGTATCAGCTGTCTCGCCTGTAAAAATATAAAATACACCATTTTAAGGTTATATATCCATTGGGTACTAATTTGAATCGCGAACTGACATGCCCCTGGACTTTCATGTTTTGACCTCACGCGCATTAGAGGATGTTGTATCAATTTTGAGCTATATATAAGTGTTTCTATTCTATTCTAAAAAATGTACTGAGTATCATCAATAAGGCACCACACTATTTGCACTACTTAAGAGTTATCAGTGTCTACTTTCTCATCTAATAAATAGGACATAGTAAAATAGTAATATATTGCAAAGTAATAATAATAGATTGCTTGTCACAGATCCCCTCCTTGCAAGTGATAAGTGTAAAATGCACAACCTTAAGTGTCACATGTAAAATACGTCATTTTTAAGGTCAGTTAACAAAGCAAAATACAACTCTGTTATTACTGCAGTGTGTTTGTCTTTCTCTGTACTTTCAACAACCTGTACACATCACATCCTGAGGGGAGAATAATAGTTGAGGAGATGTAAGAAGCGGTCCTTACTATATGTTCAACATTCTGCAATTAGGAACAATTGGGCACCAGAAAGCCCCTACACACTTTCTAACTTAGGTTCGGCCTAAGGCTTTGGCTTTGTCAGAAAAACAACACCGGGTATTTGTCTGGAAAGAACAGATCCGAAATTGGGTTAACCACATTTTAGTTGTAACCAACTGGAAGTGCTAGAGAAGCAAACATTGCAAACAAAATGTTAAAAATAATGCTAAATATCTGTGCAAATAAGGAAAATTACATTGAAAACTAGTAACCAAGTAGAGAGATCTGATTGAATATGTGTACTAAGGTTCACCCAAGTATTTTATTGATTTACACTGTAATAAACAATTTTTTGGGTTACCTGCTTCACCACTTTGTACTCACATTGTTTTCAGGTAATCGAATAGCCTATCACAACCTTAGTTTGGACCAAGAATAGAATACCAGACCTGAGAGGTGGGTGGTGTTAACCACTATGCCAGAATGCTTCACTGAAGCAAATTTAAGTACGCTTAACCAAAATTAAGTGGCTTATGTAAAGTGTACCACTCTCAAAGAGGAACATATTACATTCGTCTGAAGAAAGAATTTTAGTTAAGATTTCAATGAGCATAAATATGTGTGTAAGTCTGGCAGACTGCACAATTAGAACGTACATTATCTATAGGATTTCTAGTTATGGCTAACTTTCACTAGTGCAAAAAATGCAAAATTTAAGAAATCAAACTTTAAGAAATCACAAAATGTTCCATTTTTACTTTACAATGATTAACACTGGTTCTACTTTTACACAGGCTAATGAATATGTAAATATAAGGCCATTTCTTTGAAAATATAAAAAAATGTCATCATCTTCTGTTACATACAACTAAAGCTCTAAAATATAAACATTGTTGAGTAAACTAATCAACCTCATCAAGTTACATTTAAAATGAAACTGCAACAAATGTTTAAAATTTATTCTGTCTCTCAATATAGGTCAAAGGGGTGTCCTGAAATGATTTGTTGAGCTAAACCAGCCAAAAGACTCACCTGACTGACTGATGAAGAAACAGACATCGTCTCTGAAGACTGGGGTGCTTCGGTCCAAGAAGTCACTGGCCAAGTCCACCATCACAGGTAGTTCTGTCAGTTCTTCTAACAACTGACGTGTCTACAAGAAAACAACATTATACTCTGTCATCTGAAAAGTCAATCATTGCATGAAGATCCGACAGTACTTCTAACAGTTGAAAGACTTTATTAGAGTAACACAGTGTTCTGTAAATTTTAATACGAGTCCACCATGAGAGAAAATCCTCCCAATTCATCATGTACCAAGTTTTTATGAGGAAAAATATGTTACAAAATGTTATTTTGACAAAATGTAACTTAGGCTGTGATAGGATATTCCAGGTACTTGACGATAGGCCCACTGAGCTGAGAAACCGAGACAAACGGCAGGACCCTGTAATAGTATTGTGCATTTGGTCAAGTTTTCTATAAAATTAAACCAGTGAGAATGTATCATTCAGTTCAAAACTGAAAAGCTCTATAACAGGCAGGGGTGTCGGCACTTTCAGAAACTACCAGTAATTTTTCTTTTTTACACAATAACTGAAAGACACCAGAAAGCTTTCTCTGTTACTTTATCACCCGATATATCTAAATGTGAAAAAACATAAAAGGTTTCCGTTGGTTTGAAATAATAAACAGCAAGTCTATATCTATATTAATAAATGTGAAAGCCTGTCCCTCCATCTGGAAAAAAACCCTAATCAATCAATTTATGGAATTAGTGGTTTCATTTTAAATCACCATAACTTCCTTATTGGCCTGATTTCAAAAATTTCCCCCATTGTGTTCAGTTTCATGAAAATCTCAGTATCATGATACAGTTTTAATTATTATGTAATCAGTTGATTAAATTTGATTTGAATAAGATATTTCCAAAGAAAAATAGGACTAAATCACCTAGTCAATCAGTTCTGTCATGTGTTCAATATTTTACCACAACAATTAAATCTAAATAATTGTCATGGAGAAAAGGTCATATATTGACCACTTATGTATTTCACATCAAACAAAATAAATGTATCTCCATAATCATTCAGAATCAAAGACAAAAAATAATACACTGCTCAGTTTTAGTGGAAAAAATCTATTTGATATTATTTTCCATAAGAAATATACTGTAAAAGCTTTCCCTCAAAGAACATTCCCCTCATATTTACATGTGGACCCTCCTCAGGCTGTAAAGCTTGTAAAGAATATAGAAAAAGTGGGTTGACTTCAAATGTGTTCATAAAAAGATTACATTGTGATAGTAGAAACACTGAATTTGTGTCAATGTAACACACATGGTCACTCTTTACTTAAGTTAACTGCAATAGCAGACAGCTGTTCTTACTATTTCGACATATGTCAGATCTGCTACTAACATTACAATCTGAAGTCATTTTATTGTGTTCAATACAGTTTGACAAGTGTGTCTTGCCATTTCTTCAATAAACTGACATCTGCCTTGTCCATACACTGACAACTTTCACAAAAACAAATGATGGAAAAAATGTACATCACCAAACAAAGACGAAAAACAGGAATACAACTGTTTCACACACACAGTGTATGGAAAATACTGGAACAGTACATATAAAGACACAGGATACTTTAACAAAAATGCTTGTGATATTTAAATAGAACATTCACAATCATGCGTTAACATATTAACTACAACATGATTATGTCTCTGTCTTTAATTCAATTACTATTGTTGCAACAATAAAGAATTCAAGGACCCATAAAATTTATTTTCAATAGGCTGTTCACATTGTACACTCATTGCAAGAAGGACTAGTGAGGATATAGTAAGACTATTTAGAGAAATAAAACGCTTTGTTTATAATATGAAGGACACTTCTTGTAATTTACAAAGTTCAGTTTTGGTTTTAGTAATGACTTGTCCTACTAATTTCAAATCACAAGTACTCACTATGATGGCTCTGTGATACCCATTATTGTACACAAAGAGAAGTCCCACAGATTCTCATTTACAGGGTCAGCACAGAGTTGGCCTACTGATTACAAATTACAAGGGCTCACTTGGACTTTACTGTGATAACTGGTACAGCACATGAATAGTCCCATTGGTCTTTAATTACTGGGTCAGTAATAATTTGTCCCTCTGATTCAAATTAACAAGGACTCAATGCGATGGCATTGTGACGACTGATACCACAAGCAATGAAGTGCCCTACTGATGTTTAACTACAGGGTCAGCAATGATTTGGCTTACTGATAACAAATTACAAGGACTCACTGTGATAGCATTGTGATGACTGGTACCACAGGCAATTCATAGACACACAGATATCTAAGTATAAGTTTATTAATGAATTATCTTAATTTCTAATCACAAAAACTGACTGTAATGGCACTGTGGTCACTCATACCACAAGGCAATGAACAGCCTTACTGATCTCTGATCTCTAATTACAGGGTCAGTAGTGAGTTGGACTCATGACTACAAATTACAAGGACTCACCGCAATGGCACTGTGATAACTAGTACCACAAGCAATGAATAACAGTCTCCTGCAGCGTTTGATCTCAGGCATATAGTCCTTGATACCGCCAAGCACCACTTTCTTCTCCTCAAAGTTCACACGCCCTCTCATTGTGTTCATCACAGACTCTGGCTGCTCAAAAATCTCCTTCTGCATGAAAGAGCTGAAGTTTCCTGAGATTAAAACAAATAATACATGGCATCAGCTAAATATTCCTTAAGATTGAAAAAAAAACCCCAAAAACACCCCACCAGATTAACCTAGAATACAATGAAACATTATACTGTCAATGTACTGACATTACCAACGAGGACCATTTTTCAAGAGGAATACAGCAAAAACATTAAACAATGTTTAACAATGACATTACCAACTTAGGGTATAAATCAAGGGACAGAAGTTCCCTAAGATTACAAAAAAAAATTACATATAGCCAGAATGCAGCAGCAACAAAGAACAATGTAAAAGTGATATCACTGATTTGGGACAAAGAAAGTTATAAAGAAATTGAAAGGTCTTTTCTACACAAAGAAGTTATGCATAACAACAGTCTCTTTTGAAAACACTGCTCAGCAAGTAATTGGAAATAATATTAAAATCAACACTTTTAGAATCAGAACTTAAAGAAGCCATATTGAAAGATAGAGAAATATCAATATACAGTAGACTCTCGATTATCCGAACCTGTTGGGAGACATTACTGGAGTTCGGATAATCGGGAGGTTCGGATAGCCGAGAGTGAGTTCTACATGCATTAGCGGTAACACCAATGGTCGATAATAGAGTGATTTTATCAATATTGCTGATATCTACATCAAAATAAAATAAAAGATGCAAATACCTATGTTATTCTTGTTTTAAAAAAATAATCCATTATATTAGTCCACTAAAAGACGTTATTATGTGCTTTATATCACAAGTTTTCATGAACACTGTAGAAACAAAAAAAAACGTAAGTATTTGGAGATTTCTAAAATTGAAATTACAGGAGAATAAAAGGGGCATCTAGTTGTCCCGAAAATTTGCAAGATTTATAAGTTTTACTTGTTGTTATTTTTTAAATATTTAGACACCTTATTAGTTCACTTAATGACTTGTTTTTGTGAATGAATGCCTAAAATTATTTGCCATAACCCCTATTAAATAAAACAGTGCAACATCTCAGTCCGTTTTTCTACATGTACTGGCAACATATTTTAGCAGCCAATAAGACAGTCTTTTTATTAAATTAATGGATTATGAATGTTTTAAGGGCTGTCACACTATTGCTATGATCAAAGGCCCAGTTATATGCTTTATTTGTAAAGGTTTTTCTTTCTAGCCTATTAACTAGAACAATGCATCTGAAACGTTTTTTTTTTTTTGTTGATTTCCTACACCATGCCCACCAATTAAAGACACTACCTTTTCAATAACAAAAAATAGTGGATATTGTCATTTTATTGTGTATAAGGGGGGTTGATTCCTAATGAAATGCCTCACTTTGTAAACCAAGCTGATCACCCAAACACTGGGTCCCCTTTGTTTTGAAATTAGAAGACGCCTTAATTGCACTTAAGACCTAGCATTGAGAAAGGGCTCAGCATGGAGGGATTACTGTGTGTTATGTTAAACAAAAGGTGGCAGATCAAGGAACTGGGTGAAATAGATGCATGTAATGGCTTTCATGATTTCTAGATAAGTAAATATGAAGATTTTATTAAAATCACCAATTATCGCCCATCGGACTCGGTAGACAACGAAACCGAAATATGGGAGACACCAGCAAAGTGCGGTTAAGCCGGATTTTCGGATAAACGGGGTTCGGATAAGCGAGATTGTACTGTATATATATTCCCTTCCCTAGACTACCATATAATATAATCTAGAAAGAAAGTTTTGTTCCACCTTTCATGATCTGCTGAATCTCCAGCTTGAGAGTGATGACCTCTCTCGATGTGGACTCATTGGGATCATCAAAGTTCCTCTTCATCCTGTGAATGGTCAGGCAGCCATTGGTGACCGCTGCAACATCATCATCCTCCAGAAAGATCACCTGGTTGGTGTGTTCAATGATAGCACTGAAATATCCAGAGAAAGTGACAGTTTAATGTGCCAGCTAAGTAATTTATCAACAGTAACAAAAGAGAGCATATAGATAGTAAGTTGTCAAGTTATTTTAAGCTTTTAAATTTTATCTCGGCATATAAATCACAAAATTTCCTTAAGTACAAGAGCTGGAATAAATCTGAAGTTTTATTTAACACATGCCTTCATTTAGAAATTGGTACAATGTAAGTAATGTGCAAACTGCCACAGTAACTTGAATTTGTCATTGGGAACCCCACCTCCCACCTACTCCCTTTATCTTATTACCACCACCCTCACCCTCCATGGGTGAATTTTGCATTTCTTAACTTAGAGATATAAGGAATAACTAATAAAATATATTGTCAAATTATCCACTTCAATACAAGAATGTTTTTGCTCAAAACATACTTTGTGCTTATATTGAGTTTGTAACAGGGTTTAATGTACTTCTGCTAACCAACCTGGCATCTGATGCAAAGAAGTATTCCACCTCCTTGTGAGAGCCCAGTGGTTTGAATGTTGAGGTCTCATCTTCACCAGAGACCGAATACATAGAAGGAATGAAGCCTGCCCCTCCTCTGTGATCTAGCGATTAACAAAGATATCATCCAATCAGAATAGTTTACACAATTTGAAACAGCCAATGAAAATTTGTTACACTGTGAACAACTTAAAGAACCGACAAAAACTATGTAAATAAAATTTAGTCAACAAGTATGCCTGTAAAAATTCAGGTTGTAACATAATACTACTAGTCTGTGATACAAAATGAAAAGGAATAAAAATAGCTTGCACAAATACGGAAGCCACTAAATACTAATGCCAAAAATTAGTTTGAAAATAAACTAATGACAGATGTACAATAAGCAAAATTTATCTGTCCGTAGAACAGTATCAAATCACTGTTAATGATTTTTTTAACATTCCAATAGACTTTGCATGTATTTCAGGTAGTTCCTATATAATAAATGTATTTTTTTAATTGTCAAAACTTTGCACACTGAAAACATATTATTATTATTATAATGTATTATAATGTTTTCTTTATATTAAAATTTTAAATCTGTAGCAGTCTACTTCTTGTAAAATTTAGACAGAAAAACATTGTATTTTTACACATGCATAAAAAGTTTGAGTAATGATATAATCACATTTATAAACGTTAAATTCTGTAGTCAAAATACTGGTACAATAGAACAAAAAGAGATTATTACAAGGTAAAATGAAAAAATATGCCTATGTACAAATGCAGTTGAATGTTGTATAATTCTCATGTCCCAACAAAAGAGATTTTAAAACATTGAATGAGTAAAACAAATTCAAGGTATTTTAAAAAGGTAACCATATCCGTGTCCATTAGGCATTGTTAAAATGAAACATAACCTGGCCTGCCTTTTAAATATCTGGAGACAAAATCACTTTCTGTGAATGTGTACAACTGCAACTGTGTATACATTTAAAATAAATAATGTTTATACACAAACACTCAATCTACTGATAAAATCTCGTATATTTGCTTTCAATGAATATGGTTATGAATTTCAAATATATTTGATTTAACTGAATCATTTGTGTGGGGTACTTTCAATCAGTTTAAGACAAAGATAGTTTGAAATCAGGGCCTGTATTCACAAAGATTCTCATTCTTAGAATTAGTCTTATTCTTTGAATATTTCTTAGAATTGTCGTTTTTCTTAGAAAAATTTTAAGAATAAGAATTTTCCTATTCACAAAGACTCTTATTCTTAGAATCATACTTACACTTAGAATTTTTCTAAGTATGGTTTTTATTCTTAGAATTTTTCCAAGAATAAGACTTTGCTATCCACAAAACTCCTATTCTTAGAATAGCCTAAGACTTTGATTTAAATCTAAGACTTTCACATATCATGTTTAACTTAAGAAAAATAGTTGTTTTGGTAATTATGGTCCTGCAACTGACTGCAAATCGACATCCAGAACAGAGTGTTACATATTAAGTTGTCCATTGTGTGTACTGTACTGAAATACTGCCTCTTTAATAGTCTTTATATTATTTAAAAATTTCTAATTTTCTGTTCACATGTGCCAAGATCTGTATTCTCAAATTTTTTTCTTAGAATTACACTTAGTCTCAGAAAAATTCTAAGAATTGCATACATTTCTTTTTACCTCTATTCTTAGAATGATTCTTAACTAAGAATTGTTTTGTGAATAGGATTTCATTCTAAGAATAAAAAAAGAATAAGAGAATTCTTAGCTTAGAATTTCTTTTAGACTTAAGAGTAATACTAAGAAAACTTCTAAGAATCTTTGTGAATACGGGTCTTGATCTCATTGTTTTGAGTACACATTTGATAAAACATCAATTTTACCCACACTTTGATGGGAACATACATATTCACTGAAAATTTGGGAGAATGTGCATATGCCCTGATAAAACCACCAATTTTATGTTGTGTCTCTTTACCTTTATTATGTAGGAACTTTACCTGTCCTTTTTTTCCTCGCCCGTGTCCGTTATTGTCGCGAGTATCCGTGATACCCTAGATCTTTTGGTATCAAACAGCGTGCTCATCTTGTCATCTGTGTCCGTGATTGAGGAAAGAATAAATCGTTCTTCACAGACACGGGCAGCTGTTACACTGGTTTATGCCAAAAGATCTAGGGTATCATGGATACGGGCAATCATGGACACGGATATGGGTGACAAAATAGGACAGGTGAATTCCTACTTTAGCTTATAATCGTATTGTATTTGTCAATGTAATGAATAACATGTGGCATAGAATTTTTAAAATGTTCAAATATTGACTTCTAAGAATTCGCCATGTTTGTCTTAAGTTTCTAAATTTAAAGTGTATAACACAATATATACATTTTTCTGTGGAGTATCAAATATAAACAAAATGTCATTCCAACAGTGGATGTATAAATGAGCCAAGTTGTGCTCTCAACTGATTTAACATATACATGGCAAGTGTCACACAATCACTATACAATCATATCAAAGCATGAACTCTGCTGTTAATACGCGGGCTGATATATGGTTTCACTGTCAATGATATAGCGCGCAATACCACAGCATTCAGTTCAGTTTTTTTTTGTTCTTGTCGTTAACACGTATATACAAAAATGTCAAAAGTAAAACTTAATTGCAGTTTTATAGTGGAACAAACAAGTCAATGAACAGGTCAAATGGAAAAGATTTGAGTCGAAATAATTATAATTGTATCCTGATTATACAGACCTTTAAAATCACTGACACATGTGCAAAAAAAAAAAAAAAAAATCAAAACTGCAATAACATTCTACTGTAAAAAAAGTTTTATCAAAGATATATCTTGCACTTGACTTGGTCATTTTATCAACATGACATTAATTAAATATTTTTATGAAGATAATCCAGTATTTGTTTTACATAAAGGATTTATTAGTTGTTTTGAAATTTAGAGACACATATATATTAGGCAGTAATTAGTTATTATATCCCATTTCCAGCACTGCACATTTGTCCATCAAGACAGCCCCAATACTGCAGTTAGGTGCAAAATTGTGTTGGTCATATGACCTCTCTCTTCATTTGTGAAGTGGGGAGAATGATTCCGGCAATCTTAGGTCTATACAATGTCTATTGTTTTAATTTTTTTTTTTTTTTATAATTGTTGGTTATAGTGTGCATTTCCCTTTGATCACTGATATTTTAAATCATTTTTTCAATAGAGACATTTCTGAAAACTGTAGCTATTTCCCACTGATTGGGTAAAAAGGATTGCCACTATTTAGTGTATTTTGTTTATATCTTCTGCCACATTTGCGGGAAATGGTTATTTCCAGTGGATACTAAAAGGTCCACAATTCTAACCAACTAAAATTCTTAAATGATAAAAATAATTTTAACCCAGAAAAGTCTGTAATAGGCTATAATGACTAGCAAACCAACAAGAGGAGAGTGCCCGTGAACGGGCACTGTGTCAGCTGACTGAATGTTTTTGATTTGTGATGGTGATAATGAGAGGAAAGCATAATTATCAGGGAAAGGGCTGTACAGAAATACAGTTGTTCGAAAGATATTCCGAAGCTGACAGAAGAAAAGGACAAAAAAGCTGTGCCCTGCAAATGGTATTATGAAATAAAGTAACAAGGTAATTGTTTAAGTGTAAAAAGTAGGTTAAAAATATTTAAAGAAATACTATAAATGCAATATCCTCATTCGACCATGAAGAAGGGATCCAAAGGTCAAATCTGACCATACCAAAAGATTCCCAGCCAAAGAATTTAGGATGGTTTACCATCCCAAACCTCTCGGACCAATAATAAGTGAGTCATAGGCACTTTTTAAGTTTGGCTATCCTTGTTTGACCTTGACGGACGGGTCTAAGGTCAAATCCGACCACACAAAAAATTCCCAGCCCATGATTTCCTGTAGCTTGTTTACCATCCCAAACCTGTAGGACCAATAATAAGCGAGTTATAAGCAATTGTAAGTTTGGCTATCCTCAATTGACCTTGAAGGAGGGGTCCAAGGTCAAATCTGACCACACCAAAAGAATCCCAGCCCATGATTTCCTATATGTTGGTTTACCATCCCAAACCTCCAAGACCAATAATACGCGAGTTATAAGCACTTTAAGTTTGACTATCTTCGTTTGACCTGGAAGGAGGGGTCTAAGGTGAAATCCGACCACACCAAAAGATTCCCAGCCCATGATTTTCTATAGGTTGGTTTTCCATTCCAAACCTCTAGCACCAATAATAAGCGAGTTATAAGCACTTTTAAGTTTGGCTATCCTCATTTGACCTTGAAGGAGGGGTCCAAGGTGAAATCCAACCACACCAAAAAATTCCCAGCTCATGATTTTCTATAGGTTGGTTTTCATTCCAAACCTCTAGGACCAATAATAAGCGAGTTATAAGCACTTTAAGTTTGACTATCTTCGTTTGACCTGGAAGGAGGGGTCTAAGGTGAAATCCGACCACACCAAAAGATTCCCAGCCCATGATTTTCTATAGGTTGGTTTTCCATTCCAAACCTCTAGCACCAATAATAAGCGAGTTATAAGCACTTTTAAGTTTGGCTATCCTCATTTGACCTTGAAGGAGGGGTCCAAGGTGAAATCCAACCACACCAAAAAATTCCCAGCTCATGATTTTCTATAGGTTGGTTTTCATTCCAAACCTCTAGGACCAATAATAAGCGAGTTATAAGCACTTTTATGTTTGGCTATCCTCATTTGACCTTGAAGGAGGGTTCCAAGGTCAAATCGGACCATATTAACAGATTCCCAGCCCATGATTTCCTACAGGTTGGATACAATGATTTACTCAACAGTGAGAACCTGAAAGAAGCTATTGCTCAGCTATGCCATGACATAGAGGTCTGCAATTTCACTATGTTATAGCTGACCAAAACGTCTGTGAATAACATATTTAACAAAATACTCTAAATGTAATAGTTTTAAAGTTACAACTGATTTACTCAAGAGTGAGAACCTCAAAGTAACTATTACTCAGCTATGCAATGAGCTACATGTCTGAATTTTTGCTCTGTTATAGCTGACCTAAAAGTAGGTGAACAACATATTTAAGCAAAATACTGTAAATGCAATAGTTTTCAAGTTACAACTGATTTACTCAATAGTGAGAACCTGAAAATAGCTATTGCTCCGCTATGCCATGAGCTATAGGTCTGTAATATTATAGCTAACCCAAAAGCTAACCCAAAAGTAGGTGAACAATATATTTTAACAAAATACTCCAAATGCAATATTTTTCAAGTTACAGCCGATTTACTCAACAGTCAGTGCCTGAGAATAGCTATTGCTCAGTTGTGCCATGACCTACAGGTCTGTAATTTCACTATGTTATAGCTGACCCAAAAGTAGCTGAATAACATATTTGCACAAATTTCTGTAAAGGCAATAGTTTTCCAATTACAACTGATTTACTCAACAGTGAGAACTTCAAAGTAGCTATTACTCAGCTATGCAATGAGCCACAGGTCTGGAACTTCACTATGTTATAGCTGACCCCAAAATAGGTGAATAACATATTGCAACAAAATACTCTAAATGCAATAGTTTCCAAGTTATAAGTGATTTACTCAACAGTGATAACCTCAAAGTAGCTATTACTCAGCTATGCCATGAGCTACAGGTCTGAAATTTTACTATGTTATAGCTGACACAAAAGTAGCTGAATAACATATTTATACTAAATTCTCTAAATGCAATAGTTTTCAAATTATAAGTGATTTACTCAACATTGAGAACTTCAAAGTAGCTATTACTCAGCTATGCAATGAGTCACAGGTCTGGAACTTCACTATGTTATAGCTGACCCCAAAATAGGTGAATAACATATTGAAACAAAATACTCTAAATGCAATAATTTCCAAGTTATAAGCGATTTACTCAACAGTGATAACCTCAAAGTAGCTATTACTCAGCTATGCCATGAGCTACAGGTCTGAAATTTTACTATGTTATAGCTGACCCAAAAGTAGGTGAACAACATATTTAAGCAAAATACTGTACATGCAATAGTTTTCAAGTAACAACTGATTTACTCAATAGTGATGACCTAAAAGTAGCTGTTACTCAGCTATGCCATGAGCTACAGGTCTGAAATTTTACTATGTTATAGCTGACCCAAAAGTAGCTGAATAACATATTTAGATTAAATTCTCTAAATGCAATAGTTTTGCAATTACAACTGATTTACTCAATAGTGAGAACCTCAAAGTAGTTATTACTCAGCTATGCAATGAGCTACAGGTCTGAAATTTTACTATGTTATAGCTGACCCAAAAGTAGGTGAACAACATATTTAAGCAAAATACTGTAAATGCAATAGTTTTCAAGTTACAACTGATTTACTCAATAGTGATGACCTAAAAGTAGCTATTACTCAGCTATGCCATGAGCTACAGGTCTGAAATTTTACTATGTTATAGCTGGCCCAAAAGTAGCTGAATAACATATTTATACGAAATTGTCTAAATGCAATAGGTTTTAAGTTACAAGTGATTTACTCAATAGTGAGAACTTCAAAGTAGCTATTACTCAGCTATGCAATGAGCCACAGATCTGAAACTTCACTATGTTATAGCTGATCCCAAAATAGGTGAATAACATATTGAAACAAAATACTGTAAATGCAATAGTTTCCAAGTTATAAGCGATTTACTCAACAGTGATAACCTAAAAGTAGCTATTACTCAGCTATGCCATGAGCTACAGGTCTGAAATTTTACTATGTTATAGCTGACCCAAAAGTAGCTGAATAACATATTTATACGAAATTCTCTAAATGCAATAGTTTTGAAGTTATAAGCGATTTACTCAACAGTGATAACCTAAAAGTAGCTATTACTCAGCTATGCCATGAGCTACAGGTCTAAAATTTTACTATGTTATAGCTGACCCAAAAGTAGCTGAATAACATATTTATACGAAATTCTGTAAATGCAATAGTTTTTAAGTTACAAGTGATTTTACTCATGATGGAAGTTACTGAAAAGCCCAAAAGTAGCTATTACTCACTTAGCTATTGAGACAGGCACCCAACTTACTCACCATATTGTAGCTATGAAAAAAGTAGCTGAATAACATATTTTAACAAAATGCTCTAAATGCAACACTTTTGAAGTTATAAATGATTTTGTGCATGATTTCATGAATTTTAATGCATTAAAAATTATTAAAAAAATTTATTAAAAAAAAAGTAAGACAGATCCAGGTCTCATACTCACACAAGAGAATCTACCTCTGGCCTAGTACATATATGCAAGATATGAGAGAAATCCCTGCAATAGTCACTGAGAAAATTGTGATTAAGTGTTGAAATTTTCACACTTTTGGTGGGGGTACCCCCCTTGTAATGTCTCTAGCAAACAGACGAACAGACAGATTTGCATGCCTTGAACAATTTTTCATCCTCGATAGATAAGGTATCTTTTAAAAAAAACAGCACGTCTCTAGGCCTTGTAGTTTTGGAGAAGAAGTTGTTCACGCGGACGCGTACGCCCACGCCGCAGAGTGACGACATAATGTCAGCTGACTGACAAGTCAGCTGACATAATGATATACCGGTAAGGCACATGATTGCTTATGGCTTGATTGTTGATTGAAAAATTCGATCATTAATTGAACTGGAAAATTGAGGTTGATTCCCAACACAGGAGATACGAGATCATACTACTAATCTTCCAGTTAAAATATAGCCAAGTGATCCAGTCCAACCAGAACTTAAATCTAATGAGTCTCCCAATCCATCTTCTTTGCTTTCCAAGAGTTATTGTAACTCAGTTTTTAGAATTATCTTGTACAAGTTATAACTTGTACGACATCCCAACTTTTATGTAATATATATATATAATATTGTAAACATTGATTCCATTACAATCTCCCAGTATTTAATACACAGTGAACCATACAGCATTCTCATTTTGATCATCTATAAGCATCCATTTGAACCCATGTAATACTTCTAACTTATTTATTTGAAATCTGTTTCAGCAGATAGAAAATTCCATTGCAGAGTAACAGGGTACTTTGTATACTTTGAGGATTTGCAAAACTGGTGGATTTTTTCATATTACTTAAGTATTAGATTAGGGCTGTCTATAGAAAACATGTACCAAATTATTTGCACCAATGAAGTGTGAGATTGTCAAGGGGATGCAATTGTATATATACTGAGTTCCTGTTACATGACAGCATTTACAAATATAAATACATTTCACTCCACTGTGATGGTTGATCATTAATATAAATCAAGGCTAAGAAATCAAAGTTACTGTATGCATAAATCATTTAAGATTAATCTGTTCAATTGATCAATCTGTTTCCTATGTTCCATAAAATGAATGCAAAAGCTTTCTAAATAGTATAAGCTCTGTCAAAAGAAAAGAAATTTCATCAAATATTGTGCAAGAGCAATGCCAGTAGTACCTGATCGGGTAAGGTACAGTGCAATTAAATGAACCATAAACTTTCAGGACTTAGTTAGACGTAAAATTCATAGATGTTGTTCAATAAAACATAAGAAATAAGACCCAAAATGAAAACTGATACCCAGATGACATGCCAATAGGAGTTACCTTTTGGATCAAATCTTGCTCAACAATAAAATGAACATGTCCAATAAAGATATTTTACTCAATACAACAACATTGCAGATAGAGACTTGGAGAACAGTGAAAGTAAGTATTAAAGCATCATATGAATAAAATGTGTAGAGCTTGTATAGATTTGCAGATGATAGCTATGTCAAAAACATGGTATTTGAAGCTTTAGTGGAATAAGTAGCTTGGTCATGTTGTTTCATGAACTAGGTTACAAGTTAATTGTTAAAAGAAATCTGCAGATGCGTTAAGTTGTTAACTTAAAAATTAACCAAATAATAAGCATATGGTCATGACCACAGTGTACCAGGACAAAATATATGTAGAATACTGATGAAATAAATCCAGGTCATGCTGAAACCTTTAGCTAAGACTCTAATACATTTTTGGCTTAAATCTGAGGAAGCTGGACCAGTTTTTTGTAACAAAGAAATATCCAGGGTAATTTTCATTTGGTCTTTCTAAATAAATAAGAGCACACTATGTAATGGTCATTGACCTAAGATCCATTCTCCAATGATCTCCTGAGTATATTACTGATTACGTGCAATAATAAAACCTAGCCAGTCCTAAAACAAATCCATGTTGTGGACTCTATATTGCTGCAACTTACAATATGTAAAGGACCTTAGCCCCACTGAAACAGTCTCAAATTATCTGCACCATAGAAAATGACCAAGCCAACCCTGAAACAGAGGAGTGCAATGGACTATATGTAACTGGAACCTCTAAAATCCAAAGGACCTGCGACACACCTTACCATTCTTCAATTGTCTCTAGAGTGTGTGACAATGACGATACCAAGCCCAACCTAAAACTGAGGAATACAGTGGAATCATTAAACCAGGCCAAACTGGAAACTGAGGAATACAGTGGAATGATTAAACCAGGCCAAACCGGAAACTGGGGAATACAGTGGAATGATTAAACCAGGCCACACCGGAAACTGAGGAATACAGTGGAATCATTAAACCAAGCCAAACCGGAAACTGAGGAATACAGTGGAATCATTAAACCAGGCCAAACCGGAAACTGAGGAATACAGTGGCATCATTAAACCAGGCCAAACCGGAAACTGAGGAATATAGTGGAATAATGAAACCAGGCCAAACCGGAAACTGAGAAATACTGTGGACACTACATCGCTAGAACAGCCAACATCCACACTGTTATGTTCTAGTTATGGCTGTTTTTTACTTGTACTTCCATTTTTCTTTGATCAGGTTGTTACGTTGAAAGTTAACACAGTATGTCAATGACCACCACACATCTAATTATTGAGAGAATGTTGCAATAGAAGCTGTTATTATATTTACAAAAAAACATTAATAAAACAAGAAAAACATTTACACGATTACACTTGTTACTATAAAATTTCCAAAAAGAAATGTTTCATTTTGTTATTATTTTATAATCTATGTACAGTTTTGTATTTTTATATTTCTATACACAAATATGTTAAGCCTATATTATTAATCCCTGAACAAACTTTCTAAAAATATTACACTAGTAAATTTCTTATGGAGAAATGGTGATTGCATATTGGTCCTTATGTTTGGGACCCATTATCACTTGATAAAGGATTGTAATTTTAAGTTACTGATAAGGTTTGGGGCCTAGTGGGACAGATTAAAATTGGATTTCATTGCCATAACTGATCATTAGTTGAACTTGAAATCAAATCTAATGATTAACATATAATACTGTTAAAGTAAAGCATCAGTTAGTGTGAGCTCCCATAGAGACCTTTGTGCAGTCTTCAAAATACTTAGCCAACTAATGACACCAACATATACCCAGACAGACCATCTCTCACACTACAGGTATTTATTGGGGATATTTTGCAGCACCTATTTTGTGTGGATTCACAATTACACCCAGGGACAGTGGATCCAACAGTATTTATATATATTTGCGTCCTGTCATTTCTAAACTTAAACCATCACTTACCATTTAAGTGCAATGTGGAGATACATCTTCTGTTGAAAATGTTTTATTTATATTATTTCCATTAAAAATTAATTTGCTTTTTTTATAGCTGACCCAAAAGTGTGTGAAAAACATATTTAAACAAAATTCTCAAAATGCAATACTTTTCAAGTAAAAATAGATTTACTCAACAGTCAGAACCTGAAAGTAGCTACTGCTCAGTTATGCAATGATCTACAGGTCTGCCATTTCACTATGTTATAGCTGACCCAAAGTAGTTGAATAACATATTTTAAGAAAATACTCTAAATGCAACACTTTTCAAGCTACAACTGATTTACTCAACAGTGAGAACATAAAAGTAGCCATTGCTCTGCTATGCAATGAGCTACAGGTCTGCAATCTTACTATGTTATAGCTGACCCAAAAGTAGGTAAATAACATGTTTACACAAAATACTCTAAAAGCAATAATTTTGAAGCTACAACTGATTTACTGAACAGTCAGAACCTAAAAGTAGCTATTGCTCAGCTGTGCAATGAGCTACATGTCTGCAATTTCACTATGTTACAGCTGACCCAAGAGTAGGCGAATAACATATTTCAAGAAACTACTCTAAATGCAATACTTTTCAAGATACAACTGATTTACTCAACAGTGGGAACATGAAAGTAGCTATTACTCTATGCAATGAGCTACAGATCTGTTAAAATTGACACAAAAGTAGGTGAATAACATATTTACACAAAATTCTCTAAATGCATTAGTTTTCAAGTTACAAGTGATTTTACTCATTATGGAAGGTGCTGAAAAGTCAGACAGTAGCTATTACTCACTTAGCTATTGGGATAGACACCCAAGTTACTCAACATGTTGTTGCTATGGAAAAAGTAGCTTAATAACATATGTTAACAAAATGCTCTAAATGCAATACTTTTAAAGTTATGAGTGACTTATTGTATGATTTCATGAATTTTAATGAATTAAAAATGATTTCAAAAATTTATAAAAAAAAATAATTAAGAAAGATTCAGGCCTCAAGTACCTCATTATGTAAGGTGCTGAAAAGTCAGACAGTAGCTATTACTCACTTAGCTATTGGGATAGACACCCAAGTTACTCAACATGTTGTTGCTATGGAAAAAGTAGCTTAATAACATATGTTAACAAAATGCTCTAAATGCAATACTTTTAAAGTTATAAGTGATTTTACTCATTATGGAAGGTGGTGAAAAGTCAGACAGTATCTATTACTCACTTAGCTATTGGGATAGACACCCAAGTTACTCAACAGTGTTGTTGCTATTAAAAAAGTAGCGTAATAACATGTATTAACAAAATGCTCTAAATGCAATACTTTTAAAGTTATGAGTGACTTATTGTATGATTTCATGAATTTTAATGAATTAAAAATGATTTCAAAAATTTATAAAAAAAAATAATTAAGAAAGATTCAGGCCTCAAGTACCTCATTATGTAAGGTGCTGAAAAGTCAGACAGTAGCTATTACTCACTTAGCTATTGGGATAGACACCCAAGTTACTCAACATGTTGTTGCTATGGAAAAAGTAGCTTAATAACATATGTTAACAAAATGCTCTAAATGCAATACTTTTTAAAGTTATAAGTGACTTAGTGTATGATTTCATGAATTTTAATGCATTAAAAATTATTTCAAAAATTTATAAAAATAATTCAGAAAGATTCAGACCTCAGGTACTGAGACAAGGGAATGTGGCATGGTATATATGTCATGGTAGAAAGTCCAATCTGGTAGAATGGTAGAAACTCCAATTGGACTTTCTACTGGTAGAAACTCCAATCAAGGAGATTTAGGTACTGCTCTGGGGTCTGAAATCTGATAAACTTGGTACAGCTGGTAGAAGACTGAAAAGAACAATAAAACCATACACAGATTGGTCATCACAGCAGGAATAATAAACATTCTTTATGGTCGTGAAGACTTGGCAGAAAAAAGAAATGTGCATTTTCCGAACTGTTTCAGCATACATGTTGAAACTCTGGATGAGGGGACAGTACTACAAGCTTTATTTAATGAGACCAACTGGGTGGTTGTGACAAACAAATGCTGCTGTAGAAGCATAGGTGTTAAGTGCTCAACTAAATGTCATGTAGGAAGTGACTGCTGTCAAAATTTAATTGGCTAAAACTGTATTTTGTGTAACAATTGTTATAGGACATTTAACTCTTACATCAGTTAGTAATGTCCATGTTACAGATTTCCCTTAAAATGGTGGTATTTGATATTGATTGTAAAATTATTTTAATAGACTGAAAATTTCAGTTTTGAACTGTCATCTTCTGCCAGTAGTACCAACTTTATTAGATTCGGACCCCAGAGCAGTACCTAAATCTCCTTGATTGGACTTTCTACCGGTAGAAACTCCAATTGGAATTTCTAGAATTTGAAATTCTACCAGATTGGACTTTCTACCATGACATATATATTAAAGATAAGAAAGAAATCCATGCAATAGTGAATGAGAAAATTGTGATAAAGTGGTGCAATTTTCACACTTTGGGTGGGGGCACCTCACATGTAATGGCCCAGGGGAACAGATGAACAGATCTGAATGCCTTGAAGAATTTGTCATTCTTGATAGATAAGGTATCTCTTAAAAGAAATAGCATGTCTCTGGGCCTGGTACTTTTGGATAAGTTGTTCACACGGACGTGGATACCACAGAGTGATGCCATAATGTCAGTTAATGTAAAAGTCCCTGGGTGGGGTCTTTATGTACCTCATACACAGTTTAAATGTTAACTAAAAGCCTTGTTCTTTGGCACATGTAAAAATAACATATTAATATATATTCAGGTAAGATATTGAGTTTGTGAGACTTTTTATTTTTAAGTTTAAAGGCAATCTATATGAAAAATGCAGAAAAAATTCCTCTGGGTGGGGTGGTTACAGGCCTCATACACAGGTTAAAATGTCAACTTATAGCCTTGTTTTTTGGCATATGTGAATAAAACATTTTAATACACTCCAAGTGAGACTTTAGATGAGTGAACCACATAGTTTTAGAGCTATAGGGATAAAAGTGGCAAAAAGTCCATAAACTGGGTCTCTGTGGGTATTTAAGAAACTTTAAGGTGACCTTAAAATTAAAGATACAGACCTCAAATTTTCCAAAGACAAAGATTACATATAAATGTTATATCTGGTACAGTTTGAGACTCCTCAAAATTACCATTTCCAAATTGCAGGGCAAAATATGTGATATGTAAAAATTATAGAAAAAAAATCATTGAGTAGGGTGTTTATGGTCCTCAAACACAATTTTAACCTCAACATAAATTCTTGATTTTTGGCATGTGTAAGAAGAATATATTAATGTGTTTTCAGGTAAAATTTTAGCTAGATGAGCCCTCTAGTTTTGTGACCTAGAGGGCACTGACTGGACAAAGGTCCATTTCTGACCTAAAGGTGGCCATAACTTTTTATTATTGTGAGTTTAAGGTCACTTTAAAGTTTAAATAGGGTTCCTCTCCTGACCCAAATACATATGTGTGAAAATCCATGAAAGCAGTTTAGTGTTATTGAACACAAAAGTCAAAACATACGGTGGAGGTGAGGCAGACGTCATGAAAACAGTATATCCCAGACTTTTGTCTGGGGATATAAATACATCAACAGAATGGCAAAAATAGTTTTACTACCATATTTATAACAAATTTAAATTCTCAGATTTAGCAAAATTATTGAAGGGTAAGTACTATTAACTCCAACCCTCTTTGCAACATATTCTACAATACTAGTCATTATTAAAAAGGGTTGAAATCTAAGAATTTAAATTCACTAATCCCACTTCCACCTGACTGCCAGAGGGAGAACATAAAATCAAAGCAGAATATCTGAGAGTTCTAATTGAAATGATTTAAATACCTTTTCCTTTGTAATCTGACAAACAAAATTACACAAATATGTTGAGAAAATGATAAAGAAATATATACAATTCATTTAATAAACACAAGGTTCAGGGAAAACTGAACACAATCAAATTTATAATACTGGGTCATAACATTTTATAATTAGATTGCACCTTTTTACAATAAGAACTCTTTCAATAGTACAATTTCATCAGTATTTCAAAGTGTGTTGTAAAAGTAAAATTCTATGAAATACTGGTCTCACCAAAGTGGCCACCACCCCAGATTTTTATCAAGTGAAATCAACAGGATCCACGTGGGTTGAAATTAGTAAGTGATAGACATTTCTTTGATGAACTGATTTTCATCACCACAAAGAATTTTTCTTCAAACAAAAAGCCACAGTACAGCACTACTGAGATGAACTGTAAAGGGAACAGGGGCTGCTTTCACAAACAAGACCATTCCTAAATTGGATTTTAAGTATTAGAGTAAGAAATCTAAAATTCGCCAGGAATCTAAAATTCGCCACCTCTAAAACCTTAGTTAATTTTATAAAGAAAATGATGCTTTGTCTTAAAATTGGTATTTTTCAGTTCAGAAAGCTTTAATTTACTGTACATTCAACAAATCTCACCTCAATTTATTTAATTTATTAGTATTTCCACATGTGGCGAATTTCAGATATGTGGCGAATTTTAGATTTCTTACTCTACTTAAATCTCAAGTAAGAAATTATGAAACCATATTCACGAATAATTCCTAACTCTTAGAATCACATAAACAAGCAGATGACAACAACAACAAAGATAATAAGTATATGTGTATTTGTGTAAAAATAAAAACACACTGTTGAGACAACTTGTAAAAGGGAACAGGTGTCGTATATTCATGAACATTTCTTGTACAATTCCTACTTAGAAATTATGAAACCATATTCACAAATATTCCTAACTCTATGGTAACCTTAGAACCATGAAAACAATCAGGTGACAGCAACAATTATAATAAATATTTGTTTACAAAAAAAAGCCTGCAATCTGCCATTTTGCCCCGAATAATTTAAAATATTAACCCTTTCGCTACCATGTCTGTCGACTAGCAGTTGACATCAATGTGTATAACAAGGGACCATGTAATAATATGTATTTCTTCTTTCTCTTCAGTGTACTGTTATACGTTTTCTTTGGTGTATCAGTATTAAATCGATTTTTAAAGTATTTTATATGAATGTTATGCTATATTTTTCTAAAAAATTCACCATTTCACCTATTTTAACTGGTTTCTGTAGATATTGCCGTATTTACCGCATATAGCTGCATATTGTTTATTCCTGGTTATTTTTATTTGGGGAATTCCCACGAATTTTCCCATTCGACTTTCATCAATTCCTAATGAAATATACCGAAAAATACCGCAAATAAAGTGTATAAGGTAGGGAGTTATTATTTTACTTCATTGGCGTTTCTGACGTGATATGACGTCATATGGCTACAGTCCCAGGGAATAATGTTCCTTCAGTAGCGAAAGGGTTAAAGTAATATTCACTGTTTTAACTGTTTAAGTGGTAAACATTGATCCTGTATACTTTCTAAATTGTTTTAAGTAATTTACTTGCTATATAAGTCACTTTACATCCAGTTTTGTCTGATTTTATCCAGAAAAAGGGGGGTTTTATCCAGTTTTATCCACTGTCCCAGAAAAAATAGGTTTTGTCCGGAAAAAACCCAACCTTGATGGGTGTCTACCTGTGGGTTGTTTCAGCCAAAATTTTACAAACATATGCATGTACACCAGTACCTTATGAGTTAGGAAAGGTTTTGTTATCCTAAATTAAAATCTAAGATGACCTTGTGTAAGAATATTTTCGTGAATACCGATTCCAAGAAAAAAGTTAAGTGAAAAAGAAATCTTCCTTTAGTTATATCTATGGTCACCTTATCTTGGTGTTGTTTATGAATACGCCCCCTGAATCACTTAATTTAATCTGGACAAAAAGTGATATGCCAAAGTCCAGGAAAAACATTAGTTCCCACATATGTATATCTAAAATGTAATGCTTGTATTAAAACTTGCCCTACTACAGGCTCATCTTTTACTTTAAAGAATAAATGGCTTAATGTTATTTTCTACAATGGCAAAAATGTCAGCTGTGGTGGCTCTTTCAAAGTCTTTCAATCTACATGTGAAAGCCATCACACAAATATTGAGTAGTGCACTAGAATTTATGAAAGTCTGTTGACAAAAACAAATTCTGAATCAGATATATCCCACAGCTGGTGTAGATTTCTAAGATGCACACTCATCATGCTTTGCCACAATTCATGAAAACCTGGTGACAAAAAAAAAAGAAAAAAAAAAAGAAATCTCTAGAAGCGCGAGCCTCACTAGAGCTCTCACTTAAAACTATATGAACACCTTTTATAGGATATCCAGACCTATAACTCTGGGAAGACACCGGTCCACGACAACAGTTACTAGTCTTGGACAGGTGGGTAGATGTTAATTTCATACACTGACATAGACACTTGCTTTTACTTCAAAGGGAGTGTGCTGATTAACAGAATTCTAGGGTTGCATTGTATAAATTTACAAAATACTCTCATGTTAGATGTTTTTTTTCTCATAAAGGTAGTGATCAAATGAAGAAACTTTCACTCAGTGACAAATGCTCAACTTTTTCCCATCTATGATCAGATAGAGAACCCTGTAATACCACAATATAAATAGGAAGACAATGATTGATACACAGACACCATCTGCTGAATACCTCAATGTTACAAAAGCAGTAGATACAGCAAAGATAAACAGATGACCAATATAATTACAAGGATTGACAAACTCCTTTGGGTATAGCCAGGAACCATATACATTATTATTATTGAGTATAGAAAGATTTATATATAGATAGAACAATAGCTGAACAAAAATTACAAAGCAAAAAAATGTTTAAAGCCTGCAGCTTTGACATCAAAGATACAATATTCTGGAAGAAAATAAAAATCATTTTCAATTACTGAATGCAACAATGTTCAGTCTAATTTTTGAAACAAAACTAAAAACAATTTGTCAGAAGCTTGGTTTACCACAACAGGAATTTAAAGCATTGGGGATTAAGGCTTTTCAGTTAAACATCTATATTGCAATAAATTAGAACAATGCTCAAGGTTTTTTTTCAAAAATTCACCATTTTCATGCTCATCTGAACCACTTGGTAGACTTTTCTTGACTTATTATTGAAAATGTAAATATAAGAAAAACATTTTAAAATGAAACAAGAATATTGCACAATGCAATTACAAACTGCATCTGTTTGACAATGTATTCACGGAAAAGTTTTGTCAACTGTCACATGAGAACACACTGAATATCTACAAGGTCGAGCCTTGGCCAAACATCCCTACACTTCCCGTTTAATATCTATACCAGCACCATGTAAAGGTCAAAGTTGGGCTTTTACATCCCGTTCAACAGCCAGGGTCATACTGGGACAGGTCCTCAGCATTGTCACTTGTGGGGTCCGAACCCACACAGAGGTGACTGCCTGTGAATAGGTACCAAACTTGCTAACAACTAGGCCTTATTATCAATCGAACATTTGCCAAGCATGTCTACACTCGAGAATATATATTTGTACCAAATACCAGTCTCTCACGACTTATTATTCAAACATATACTAATGGGTCAAGCTTTTCAAGATCACTCTGACATGGTTAAGGTCAGGGTTGAATCATAATTATGCACACTCATATCCGTAAATGTATATCTGTACCGAGTATAATTTTTGCAAGATATATACCCAAAAAGTGAAAGTTTTCAAAATGTTTCAGTTGATTCAAAAACCAAAATATTCTGCTTACAAGCAATTTTACATAAAACGCCTATAAATGCTTCTTGTAATTACATCAGGCATATCTATGGTGATATGATTAAAAGCACAATTCCCAAACTCTAACCCAGTAACACAATTTTAAAAATTGCCTTTAATACCAGTTATAACTAGAAAAAGGACGCATCTGTGGCCAGATGCTGGATGTATCCACCGACAAAGGCCAACTAACATAGTTTAGAAGATAAAAAGCATTTTTCGTTAATAAGCAAGCTGAAAGCACTTTTAAGTTTGGCTACCCTTATTTGACCCTGTAGCAGGGGCCCAAGGTGAAGTCTGACCACATCAAAAGATTCGCAGTCCATGATTTCCTATAAGTCGTTTTCACATTGCAAACCTCTAGGACCAATAATAAGCAGGAGGGGCCCAAGGTCAAATCTGACCACATGAAAAGATTTGCAGCCCATGACTTCCTATAAGTTGTTTTCATATTAATGAGTTATTTGAGAAATACTGGCTATCTGCAATACTTGTAGAGATAATTCGCATTTACTCATTTTGAGTAGGTGAATAATTAGCTACGGGTCTGAAACTTCACCAAGTGAAAGCTCTCTCAAAAGTAGGCGAATGAGTTATTTGAGAAAAATTGGCTATCTACAATACTTTTAGAGATAATTCGAATTTACTCATTTTCAGTAGGTGAGTAATTACCTACGGGTCTGGAACTTCACCATGTGAAAGCTCTCCCAAAAGTAGATGAATGAGTTATTTGATAAAAAATTGGATATCTGCAATACTTTTATAGATAATTAGCATTTACTCATTTTGGGTAGGTGAATAATTAGCTACAGGTCTGAAACTTCACCAAGTGAAAGGTCTCCCAAAAGTAGGTGAAGGAGTTATTTGACAAAAATTGGCTATCTGGAATACTTTTAGAGATAATTTGCATTAACTCATTTTCAGTAGGTGAGTAATTACCTACGGGTCTGAAACTTCACCAAGTGAAAGCTCTCCCAAAAGTAGGTGAAGGAGTTATTTGACAAAAATTGGCTATCTGCAATACTTTTAGAGATAATTTGCATTTACTCATTTTGAGTAGGTGAGTAATTACCTACAGGTGTGAAACTTCACCAAATGAAAGCTCTCCCAAAAGTAGGTGAAGGAGTTATTTGACAAAAATTCGCTATCTGCAATACTTTTAGAGATAATTTGCATTTACTCATTTTGAGTAGGTGAATAATTACCTACGGGTCTGAAACTTCACCAAGTGAAAGCTCTCCCAAAAGTAGGTGAAGGAGTTATTTGACAAAAATTGGCTATCTGCAATACTTTTAGAGATAATTCGCATTTACTCATTTTGAGTAGGTGCGTAATTACCTACAGGTCTGGAACTTCACCAAGTGAAAGCTCTCCCAAAAGTAGGTGAAGGAGTTATTTGACAAAAATTGGCTATCTGCAATACTTTTAGAGATAATTTGCATTTACTCATTTTGAGTAGGTGAGTAATTACCTACAGGAAAGAAATTACCTACATGTGAAAGCTCTCCCAAAAGTAGGTGAATGAGTTATTTAAGAAAAATTTGCTATCTGCAATACTTTTAGAGAAAATGCAGAATTACTCATTTTTAGTAGGCAAGTAATTTAGCCACAGGCCTAATTTAGACATAAAGCCTACTAATAGAGTACTGTGGTGCACCCTGTAATATACTTTGCAAACTTGAGAAGGCTAGCTATAATATTTTTTTTTGTTTTGAATAACATATTTAAACAAAATACTGTAAATGTAATAGTTTTCACGTTATAACTGATTTACTCAACAGTGATAACGTCAAAGTAGCTATTACTCAGCTATGCAATGAGCTACATGTCTGAATTTTTTCTATGTATAGCTGACCCAAAATTAGGTGAACAACATATTTAAGCAAAATACTGTAAATGCAATAGTTTTCAAGTTACAACTGATTTACTCAATAGTGACAACCTGAAAATAGCTATTGCTCCGCTATGCCATGAGCTATAAGTCTGTAATTTCACGACGTTATAGCTGACCCAAAAGTAGGCGAACAACATATTTTAACAAAATACTCCAAATGCAATATTTTTCAAGTTACAAGTCATTTACTCAACAGTCAGTACCTGAAAATAGCTATTGCTCAGTTGTGCCATGAGCTACAGGTCTGTAATTTCACTATGTTATAGCTGACCCAAAAGTAGCTGAATAACATATTTACACAAATTTCTGTAAATGCAATACTTTTCCAATTACAACTGATTTACTCAACAGTGTGAACTTCAAAGTAGCTATTACTCAGCTATGCAATGAGCCACAGGTCTGGAACTTCACTATGTTATAGCTGACTCCGAAATAGGTGAATAACATATTGAAACAAAATACTCTAAATGTAATACTTTTGAAGTTATAAGTAATTTACTCAACAGTGATAACCTAAAAGTAGCTATTACTCAGCTATGCCATGAGCTACAGGTCTGAAATTTTACTATGTTATAGCTGACATAAAAGTAGCTGAATAACATATTTATACAAAATTCTGTAAATGCAATAGTTTTCAAGTTACAATTGATTTTACTCATGATGGAAGTTACTGAAAAGCCCAAAAGTAGCTATTACTCACTTAGCTATTGAGACAGACACCCAAGTTACTCACCACGTTGTAGCTATGAAAAAAGTATCTGAATAACATATTTTAACAAAATGCTCTAAATGCAACACTTTTCACGTTATAAGTGATTTAGTGCATGATTTCATGACTTTTAATGCATTTTAGACATTTTTATCTACCACAGGCCTAATTTAGACATAAAGCCTACCAAAAAGATAGGGTGGCGAGTCCTCTAGCATACCAAGCCACCTGCCAAATATGAAAGAAATCTGGAAAGAAATGTGGACTGTAGGTCGCTAACAAGCAATATTCCACATTTTAGACATTTTTGTCTACCACAGGCCTAATTTAGACATAAAGCCTACTAAAAAGATAGGGTGGCGAGTCCTCTACCATATCAAGTCACCTGCCAAATATGAAAGAAATCCGGAAAGAAATGTGGACTGTAGGTCGCTAACAAGAAATCTCTGCGGACGCGGACGAGGGCGCGGACGACAACGATGATGAATCCATAGTATCCCCGCTTCGCGTCGGGGATACAATTAATAATTATCCTTGACAAATATTTGTATTCACCTGATTTGTCGATTCAGGTAAAAGGTTAATCTTTCACACAGTAAAAAGCACAATAAAGATTAGCTTTTAAAAAAGTGTAACACAAGTACAAACATAAAGTTTTTGAACATTAAAGAAGTGTGTAGGATTTTAAAAACAACATACAGGGAAAATAAATTACATGTTGATTGTCTACACTCATAACTAACTTATCTTTTTACTTTCACTTGCAGTCACTATGTGAAACAGAACCAAAAGTTCATCCCATCAATTTATCTCAGGATAAGTTTTATCTGGGACATTTTGTATGCATAAGTGTAATAATAAATATAGGCTAGATTGTAGTATTCCTCTCCGGAAAAATAAATGAAAATAGTCCCGTCAATAAACTATATATAAATATGTAGACAGATGACTGCTCAGAAGGTTGTCACATTGTCTATTTACCAACCTTACAAAATGAAGTTTTAGTGTCTACCTGTCAAACTATATACCTTATTGTAATAGATTATTCACCTGCCTACACTTTATTTCACTAAAAAGAACCTATATTCGTTTGAAAAAAAAAATCACATGATACATATTACTGCACTAACTACTTCCAGGAGTGAATACTACAATCTTTATAAATTAAATTGGTGCAAACATACAATATACTAAGACAATAAAGCAGCACATGCAACAACATCTAACAAACAAGAGTAGAGTGCCCCTGTGGGCATTGTGTCAGCTGACATTTCTAGGTAACAGCTTGCACCATTTGTATGTCTAGATAGAACTGAAAAGCACCCACAAAATCAAAAATTTTGTACAAGCAGTTCCAGTACAATTGAGTAGCCTTGTCGGTTTGATAAAGAGCCCGAAATAAGAAGTACCATAATTTTGTAACAATCTGCCAAAAAAATTCAAAAGGTTTTACCCCACAGCTTTTAAGAGCTGTGTGGGTATTGTTTTCCCCAATGGTGTCTGGGGCAGGCAGGCGGTCAGTCATTGGGAAAAAGCTTGTCTGGGCTGTACCTCAGAAATACTTATGCGTAAGATGTTGATACTTGGTAGGGACATTGGTTGGGGGGTGCAGGGGTGGAATATCATGGTGTGACCTTGATTTGACCTTTGACCTTTGCAGTAGTGACATTGAGTTTAACAATCTGTCTGGACTATATCTTGGAAATCATAACATGTAGGAAGTTCATATTTTATAGGGACATTGGTTGGGGGGTTTAGGTGTGCAACATCATGGTGTGCCCTTGATCTGACATTTGACCTTGCTGTAGTGACCTTGACCTTTAAAATCTTGTCTGGGCTATATCTCTGAAACCATAACATGTAAGAAGTTGATACTTCATCTTGACATTGGTTGGGGGGTGTAGGTGTGAATCCATAGTGTGACCTTGATTTGACCTTAGACCTTGCTGTGGTGATCTTGACCTTTAAAATCTTGTGCGGGCTATATCTCAGAAACCATTACATGTAGGAAATTGATATTTCATACAGACATTGGTTAGGTATGTAACGTCATGGTGTCGCCTTGATTTGACCTCAGGCCTTGCTGTAGTGACCTTGATCTTTAAAATCTTGTCCAGGTTATAACTAAGAAACCCTGAGGTATAGGAAGTTGATACTTGGTAAGAAAACTTGTAATAGGGTGTAGGTGTGCAACATCATGGTGTGACCATGATTTGACCTTTGACCTTGCTGTAGTGACCTTGAACTTTAAAATTTTGTCCAGACTATTTCTCATAAACTGCATTGTGTAAAAGGTTGATACTCGGCAGGAACATGCGTTAGGGGGTGTAGATGTGCAATGTTATGATGTGGCCTTGATTTGACCTTTCACCTTGCTGTAGTGACCTTGACCTTTAAAATATTGACTGGGCTATATCTCGGAAACAGTAAGAAATTGGAAGTTGATATGTGGTAGGGACATTAGTTAAGGGATGTAGGTGTCACACTGTTTGCTATAGATGAGAACTGCCAAAAGATGAAATGAGAACTGCCAGGAGTTATATTAAGGGAGACACTCAAATCAGAAAACAGTGCGGCAGTGTATACTGTCTGAAAACGGGATAAAATCAACAAGTATTCCTTTTGCAGGGGACACTTAATTATTCTTTTACAATTTACAAATTTGTCAGAATACTGTAAACTCAAAAAAAGAATAATACAAATTATATTTTAAAAAAAATTATATCCAATATTAAATTGGATAATGACTTATTTCAAGCACAAGTACCATGCACACTGCAGGGTTAAAAATAAACCTCAAATTACTCTATCTCTTACACTTTCTGAGAAGTGCCTCATTTTCAAAAAAAAATAGATACAAGACAAATTTGTTCAACAGTAATAAATAGAATAACTAAACAGTGTTAAAGTTTCAATAAAATGTACAAAAGCATTACTAAAATTTCATTAACTTGACTGTCACCCCGGGTTGTGGGTTCAAGTACTACCAGTGTGCCAATACCCACAAAAGAGATTTGAAAGTCTCGAGGTCCTCGAGGTTGAGATAAAATGAACAAAAAAAAACTAAATTCATGCAATGTTAATATGCAACCATAATGCTGATTAGTGTCTTTTCTGTAAGACCTGGCTGTTTTAATGGACCAAATCTTGCTCAATATGTTTACGTATAGTTGCTCCTTATAGACTGTTACAGTCTTAATCTCTGATGGAGATTCAGTATTATAAAAGTCCTTATTAGATCTATTGGATAACAAGATCAAAAAGTCCTTATTAGATCTATTGTATAACAAGAGGGAAATATCAGAATCACTTAAAGTGTTGTAGTTTTGGAGGAGTAGTCCCTGATGCAGACACCAGTGCGTCAAGACCACAACAATACATCTCCAAGTTTGTCAGCTGACATAGCACAATCGAAAGCGTTAGTCAATAAAGATATATATATATATACATGTATATACTTTGCCATGCAAGAACAACTTCTTAAATAAATATAACTCATCAAATGTATCTCACTTGGATTCTTAACAAAATAACAAGAAAATGAACAGAAGATTACCAGAGATCTAAGGTTTGGAAAACATATTTACCTTTGCTGTAGAGGATGGGAAACCTATCTGTGGAGAGTTTTGTCTTGCTTTTCACACCAATGACCAAAGGACTACCTCTCCTAAATGATAAAAATAAGACAACACCATTGAAATAACTGCATTGAAAACCACATTTAAAATGGATTTAACAGATTTCTCTGAGTAACTGCATTTAAAACCACATCTGAAATGGATGTAACAGATTCGTCTAATAATTAATGTGACAGTAAAACTATCATCTATTTTTTTGGAGGATGCACAACTTACAACTTTTTAATTGATTCCCCAAAAATACATGCTATAACTGAAACAAATTGAATCATGTGAGAAAAACTAGGATTGAAAAAATAACAAAACCATGACTTCCACTGTAGTACTTATCTCCCACTGTACATGTCAAAGACTATAAGATTAAATATCTAAAAATACAACAAAATCTTCTCTGGCAGCAGTTTGCAGTCTCTGAAAGAATCTCCACATTAATTTTGTAAATTCAAAATTAACAAGACCACTGCGGCAGCATTTATCTCCCGCCGGATATTAAGCAAAAATGCAGGTAGTCTGACCACAAAAAAGGGGTTCAAAGCCCAAGGAGTAACAATAAGGGAGATAAAAGGCCTTTTCAATCACCCAACTGTACCTTTAAGCAAGTCAAAGATCAAATTTGACACTTATTAAGTTATTATTAGCAAAATGGATAATTTATTATCTAATAACAAAGCAGAAACAGTGTTGAATATATTTCTAGATGACTTTTAATAGCCATATATTGACACTGAAAGCAACAGTTATATTTTTCTGTGAATGACTCCTAAAACTTGATTAATTCTTTAAAACTCACCCAACAAGAATTCTGTCATAGATTTGAAAAGAGCAGCAAAAAAGTCACATTATTTGAAGTCGGTGTAGGATGATACCTTACTGATTTTTTGACAAAGCTTTCGCAGCCTGTCAGTTTTTCCATAACGACATCTGTGTCATAAACACAAAAGGTACACATGTATCTCTCAGCAAAATGATTCAATGTACCATCAGACATACACTACTTGCAAACTATACTCCATCACAAAAATCATTGTATGCAAAAAATTGAAAAAAATAGTGCAAAGTAGTCAAGTTTGTGATCAAGTATATTAAGGGGGTAAGTATGTACAAGAATCAGGTGTTAAACTCTGTCAAGTTTGAAATCCACCAGTGGAAGCATCTGTGACTTTGAGTCCGGAAACAAAAATTTTGACAGACGGGCACATAACCAGACAGACAGACAGACATGCCCACAAGATGGACAGACGGACACTAACTTCGAAAACAACCTAGCCTGCGGGATGTCTTACAACCCCGGTTTCAAATCGATTGGTGGAATCACTGGAATGTCTTTGATTTAGAGTCCAGGAAAGCATAGCATGGATGGATGCACGCATGCACGGGCAAATGAACGGACACCAATTTCAAAAGCAATCTATCCCTGGTAATGTCCTATCACCCTTTTAAGTTTCAAATTGAACGAACAAGACATCTTCAAGTTAGAGACCACAAACCAAAATATTTTGGATGACCACACGCCCAAAATGGACAAATGGACAGACACCAATTTATAATCCAACCTAGCCCTGGTGGTGTCCAATCACCCCGTTAAGTTCCAAATTGACTGGACAAAGCATCAACTCAAACTAGAGGATCGCTTGCAAAAAAAAAGATGATGTTTTTGCACAGCAAAAAAAAAGCGTCCCGAAAAGGATGTAAAGGTGAGTGCTAAAGTATTAAGAAAATGCTCTGCTTCTAGCCTTATACTGTTGTGGCAACCAAAATGGCCGCCATTTTTGACGAGACAAAATTTTTTGAAAATTGGGATGGCCACTCTGCAGAAATACCCTGTGGATCAAAAATTTTGTCGAAATTGCTCTATCTAGCACGGTTTTCGAGATATAAGCATTTTGGTGTTTTGCAATTTTTGCGAAAAATTCGAAAATTCAAAATGGCTGCCATTTTGGGTGAGACAAAAAATTTTGAAAATAGGGATGGCTACTCTGCAGAGATTTCCTGTGAGTCAAAAATTTTGTCAAAATCGCTCTATCTAGCACGGTTTTCGAGATATAAGCATTTTTGTGTTTTGCAATTTTTGCGAAAAATTCGAAAATTCAAAATGGCTGCCATTTTGGGCGAGACAAATTTTTTTTGAAAATTGAGATGGCTACTCTGCAGATATACCCTGTGGCTCAAAAATTTTGTCGAAATCGCTCCATCTAGCACAGTTTTTGAGATATAAGCATTTTTGTGTTTTGCAATTTTTGCAAAAAATTCAAAAATTCAAAATGGCCACCATTTTGGGTGAGACAAAATTTTTTTAAAATAGGGATGGCTACTCTACAGCGATACCCTGCAGGTCAAAAATTTCGTCGAAATCGCTCTATCTAGCATGGTTTTCGAGATGTAAGCATTTTTGTGTTTTCCTTATTTGGAAAATTCGTAATGATTAATTAATCATTAATTACTCGGCCATTTCTTAACCAATCAATGCCAAAATCTAATGATTTCCAGATTTTAATAGAATGAATGTATTTGCCCAGTTTCAGGTGAATTGATAAAACCCCATTCGAGATATCATCCGGACAAACTTACCCATCGAAAAAAAAGACATTTTTGGTCATGTGACCTCTCTGATTGGTCAAATGTCACTGCAGCATATTAAATAAAATGTCCCAAGGCTACTGTATACACCTGCCAAATTTGAAAAGAATCTGCCTAACGGTCACAGAGTTATAAGGAAAATGAAACGTAGAGCCGGCAGAGCCTGATTTTCTCCCATACACAAAAAAGCGTCCCTTGTGGGACACTTAAATATTTAGGATGAGCGCAAGTCCATAATGGGAAAATGCAAAAGCAAAAAAGCTCTGGTAGCATCCAGTCACCCTGTTAAGTTCAAAATTATTTGACAAAGCGTCTTTGAGTTAGAGTCTAGAAACCAAAGTATTTTGGATGAGCACACACCCAAAACGTGAAAATAGAGGGTCCCCAATTTAGTAAGCAACAAAGCCCTGGTGGTGTCCTATCACCCTGTTAAGTTTCAAATAGATCGAACTTAGCATCTTTGAGTTAGAGTCTGGAAACCATGTCAGACACCTTGTTTATCAAAATGACCCTAACTTCAAAGGCAACCTAACTTAGGCAGTGTCCTACCACGCTGTTAAGTTTCAAATTGATTTGTGGAAGCATGTTCGCGTTAAAGTCTGGAAACTGTTGTCAGACAGAAGGATGCACATCAGACATGTACATGAAACATTTGAATGCAGAGACTCAGTAATTTTTTTGTTTTTTTTTTTTTTTTGTTTGCACAAGCTTGCCTTACAATCGATTTGTATGGTATTTATTTGTATTTCCTCATTAAATTATTTTAGACTCACACAAGTATCCTTGTATGTAGTAAATCGCAAGGGACCAGCACATACTTCCTCTTTAGTAATATGGGCAATATAGTAATGTTTAAACAAAGAGGCCTACCGAAGACTTGGGTATATCATTTGACTTACAAATTTATTTATTTTGGTTTTAACATTGCTTTCAACACTGTATAAATCATGTCACAACGGGTAGTTTTACTGGCAGAGGAAACCAATCTTTGCAGTTGGTCAAGGTTCTGTACTGTATACTGCCAACCAATGGCAAGCAATTATCAGCTTTCCCACATGAAGTCAGGCCAAGATTCGAACTCTGATCTCAGAGGTGAGAGGCAAGTGTGTTACAACTGTGCCACTGTGGCTCCCTCCACTTAAAAAAAGAAATTCTACTTAAAAAAAGAGTTCTACTGAATGGGTATCTATATAAATTAGTATCTATGACATCACATAGTCAACACTTCAAGAAGTCTGAATGTTGCAGTTGGGATTTTTGGAAGATACTGAGATTGGTGCAATTAGGGCTTGTTATAACTGGTCATAGATAAGTTATTAGAAGCAAAACACAAATGAACTCAAAACTGTTAAAAAGCTGTACAACTCGAATTTTCAATGTCTTGAGGCCAACAACACACCAAGGACAACAGGATATGATTTCACAATAAAATTTGAACTCATTTAATGCACCTTGACTATTTGCCACAATACACCATTAACTGAAAATAGTTTTATTTTGAAGAACTCTCCAAGTTTTATGGGATCACTGTTGTCAGCATACAACACAGGACTCCATTTAAAATTAACAGCTTCTGTATTTCTGGTAGGATTTAAATTTTGTTTTTTTTTCATCGGGAGTGACTTCAGTCAACACAGTAAATACATCCATAACATTTTCTACAGAAACAGTTTGATTATTACTAATTACTTCTCTACCATAACCATATGTTGTTGTTTTGGATTTGTATTAAAACAAACACAAAAGCAGACAGAAACACTAAATCTTCAATGTGGGATATTACTTGGTTATGTCTCTCTTTAATTAACTCATAACGCTACATGAACACTACTGTAACAATGAATCTCTCGTGGAAATTGGAATGAGTGGTAAAATCAATGAATGATCCACAAAAACTAATGAAAATTCTGTGTTACGCTCACATTTTCTGATTCAAATTTCAGTAATAAAGATATTGATTCAATATGCATTACAAATTAACTTTATCTACAGAACAGTAGCAAACAAAAGGACGACCTTTACTTCAAGAGGAAATGGCTGTATGTTTTTACTACATATCTAATGAGTTTCTACGAACCTTCAATGTTAAATTCAAATGCTGCAAAGTGTAGACAGTAGAATGTATGTCATAATTTTAACAGCATAATATACCTTACTCTAATGCTTTGTTGTCTAATTTCAAGGAACAAGAAAATTACTTCTTTTTAAACCCAAAATTCCAGTTAACAAGGTAAATATTAATGGAAAGTAGATTCACTTCAACTTGGAAGGAAAGTCTCTCAAAACTTGTATTGGGGATTCAACCAATAAGTTATTCCACTTATTGGTTCAATCCCCCCATTCAAGTGAAGTTTGTCTTCGGAGAGTTGAAATGTAATTGGGTAAACACATTCAGCCATTGGGATTTTCCTAAAATAATCCCCCATTATGTGTAAAGTATATTTCCTTGTTCCCAAGTATGGCCTGGAGTAGGTTCCAGGAGGAAGATTTGATTATTTGTCAAGGACAGTCTAAGGAGCCAGACTGGGCCAATCAGGACTTAACTATCCCACCCAGATTTTCTTTACACACATATTTTTTTCTCAATTCATAACTGCACGATTGTCTATACAAAAAGAGGAACACTTAGTCTACCAATTTTTTTCACTAAAACACTGGGCTACTTGAATATTTGTATTCCATGTTAATGTTTTACCATCATTCTTTAACTAAACAGGGTATCAAATACTAGTCCTGTCGCATAAAAACCTTTCTTATCTCAAAATGCCAAGCTAGAGTAATAATTCCAATTCACATTCTAAACTTTTTAAAATGAAACTGCGAATCAATAAACTTTTAACTTCATTAAATTGGGATTAAGTGGTGCAATTTATGTTTTCAAATTTTTAAAAGAGAAAGAAGACGTTATTTACTATATATTTAAACTATATATTATCCAGACAAATTATCTTTGTACAGATATATGGAAAATAAATCATGTGTGGGATTTAAATCCTATTCTGTCAATAAATCTAGATCGAGCAGTGTGTTCACATCATAAAGCTGTGACCCTCATATTAAATTCACATTCACTTTGAAAAATGTTGAAAACAAGATACAATTGACTTGATATCAATTCATGCAAAAGATCTAAATCAAACTTTTAAAAAATGTATGTTTTTTTGTTCTTTTCATAAACATCCACATCCCTGAATGGACATTCTTTCTTCAAGGTTATCATTTATCACTAAGCACTGATTATACAGGTTAAATGTTGGTCAAACTTGATGCAAAGTACATACACAAAAGGTAATTTTACTTACAAATATGTTTGTGTGTAGCCAAAGAACTTATTAATTAAGTCTTTCCTAGTTAGCGCCAATACCAAAGTTCTCAGAGAAAAAGGAAGCATAATTTTGTTCATCAAATTCTGTCAAAAGTCTTATCATTCAGTTAACTAAAATTGTAGTGGTGCTTATTAACATTAATGTTTGGAGGCAGCCAATACCCAAGATACCAAAGAATTGTACTTTTCTCAGAGAAAGATAAAAAATAATTTGATTGAACTCTGTTATTTTTAAGTCATATCATTTAGTTGACTAAAGTTGTAATAGGACTTCTTAAAATTGTTTTGAGATTGGCAATACTGAAAATACCAAAGAAATTTCTTGCAATACTCTGATCTTCCACTGAAAAATATATTTTACCACACAACCTAGGTTTCATGGCTTTTCATGTTTTTCTGTTAGATTTGTAATGATAAAATCTGAAATGGCCAACTCATCACTTCTGAATATTCAGCAAAGCCGATAAAATACTTGTGTACAAATCAATTCCTCACTCACAATTTAAGGAAATATGTTACATTATCTTTAATGAAAAAATTTATATTTCTGGCATATTTTTATCATTAGCTTACCTTGTAGCAACTAGTTCATCTGGGAAATTTGTACTTTTGAAAGCCAAAGCAAATGCACCTTCCTGGAAACAGAGAAAGGATAAGCTAAGTAAGTAGCAGATGTAACGTCTAAAGCAGAAAGTAAACACATGACAAAAAATGCTATTTAGTGGTCACTCAGGTCAACAAGGCAACAATGGAAAGAGTCTGAAATAGTCCAGACCTCTTGAGTGTCACTAAGTCATTTTATGTAATTTTATTTTCACATTAAACACATCTTTATCAGGCTAAACTGGCAAGATATCTCATTAACTAAAATCAGACAACCCATTTAGTTTGTTCCATAGGAAAATGTTGAAATATTGCAATTAATGGGGCTGTTCCACTGGAGCCGACCGATCGGTAACTAGGTATTTTTGGAGAGTCGGGACCAATGTTTACAAGGTCGGTTAGGGTCGGTAGTATTTTCCCGGCCTGTCAGGAAGAGTCGGTGAAATATCAAACATGTTTGATATTTCTACGACCATTGCCGACCCTTGTAACAAACCCTAAATTCATCCACCTAGCAACAGGCTGTCGGTTAACTTAAGAGTTGTCTGTAACCCTTCCAGGCTTGTCCTTATCACTTGCAGGCCTGTCCTATATGAAGCCAGCTTGTCTTTTGTAACTTGAAGTTACAAGAAAATTTCATATTTTAAGCGGCGTTTTCATTCATAATCTGAAGCAGACATACATTGATTTATTTCTCATTAAATATTAAAGCAAAAACCTGAAGTGAGGTAAAATATGATCAAAAATTATGTCAAGAATGACACAGAAACAATGCAAGTGATCATAGTTTTGAAGTTAACAGATAGTGAAGCTCCTCCTGTATGCTTTAAATAATTGAGAAATCTTAAAAAGGGGTTTATTTTGTCACATAATCAAATTCTCAGCCTATTTCACCAGAGCAATTAAAAAAAGTCAACAAACTATTTGGATCCAATCACAAGATATTTCTTCTCACTGTAAAAACCCATAAGCAATTCCTGAGAAAAAAGAGCATCAAGTGTCGACCAATCAACAAATCTAGAACTAGGTCACCAGTAAATATTTGGATCCCATCACATGACCAGAACTACAGCTCGAAATTGGAGTATAAAAGGCAGCAACAAGCAGGAGGTTTTCATTGCCACGTGAGAGATTGTCAGAAGCACACCTCCCTGTGCTTGTTTGCACAGGATATAACATTTTCAATGAAAATTTCATATTTTAAAGTGGCTTTTATCGTTCATAATCTGAAACAGACATGCATTGATTTATTTTTTATATAATATTAAAGCAAAAAACGTGAAAACTATAATTAAAATAACAACAAAAATAAATAAATTTGGACATTTTGGTCATGTGATGGGATCCAAATATTCAGCCTTGACCTAGTTTAAGAATTGTTTATTGGTCGACACTTGATCCTCTTTTTCCCCAAAAATTCATCAAAAACTATAATGGCAATACCGACTGCAAGTCTGGTTGTGGGGTTCTGTATGTTTCTCCAGGCCTGTCTGTTTATCAGTACAGCTTGTCGGGACCTGCTACGGCTTGTCTGTTATGGGTTTAGGGCTTATCTGTTAGGGCTTTAGGGCTTGTCCTGGTAGTTTCCAGGCCAGTCTGTACAAGACATCACGACCCCAAGGCAGGTCGGCCTCTAGATCCAGACAAGCCTGTATGTATCATGTCCTGTCGGGGAGTTGAAGCCGACCCAAAAATTTCCCGCCTTTTTTTGTGGATTTTTGTCCCCGACCCCCCGACTTTTGCAGCCGACCTTATATATATATATATATATATACAGAGTCTTAGGGTTGGCCTCCAGTGGAACATCCCCATAATACAGTACATGTTTGAGTTTATTATGAAAAACAAATTGTATATGGCTCTTATATAAATACATGGCTTAAAAGTCTATTAAACTGTTCACAGGTCTTCAACCACAATTTATCCATGAACTGATATTCAGAGTAAAATTGGGAACAAGACCACTGCTGTGGTGGTTGTCTCTCACCAGTATTAAACAAAAGTGAAAGTGGTGTGACCTTGAAACAGGGTGCAATTAAATATACTGAACTGTAACATTTACAGCAATTTCCCATTCAAATAAGATGTTTTTGTATTTCAAAATAATGCCAAACAAAGTTTTCATATCCAAAATCTCCAGGACACCAATAATAAAGGAGGTATAAGGCTATTTTAGTATGATGAACATACTTGACCTTGAAGCAGGGATCCAGGGTCAAATTACACACTTGAAAAAAGATTCACAAGTCATGATTTCCTATAACCTGTTCTCATATTTCAAACCTAAGGACCAGTAATAAATGAGACATGAGTTATTTTTAGTATAATGACCCCCATGTGACCTTGAAGAAGGGATCAAATTGAAAAATAATTGAAGGATATGACTTCCTATACGCTGTTTTCACATTTTGAAACCCTTGGACCAATAACAAGGGAGACTTTTTGGTATAGTAACCCAACTTCACCTTAAAGCAGGAGAATTAGGTAAAATTCAACACTTGAAAATGATTCGCAGGCCATGATGTTGTTTGTGCAGATGTGTGAAGATTTTGATTTTGAAGGTGTTTTCACATTCTGAACTGCTAGGACCAATGAAAAGGGAGAAGTATGGCCTTTTTATTATGATGAACCCCATTTGCCATTTATGATGTGATATGTTGGATATTTATCAAAGCTAAAAATTTCTCCCAGGCAAGCTTTCCTAGCCAAATACATTCTGTGCAAATCTGATGAATAGTTTCTGCTGTAATAGTTTCAGGTTTAGAACATCTTATTGATTTTTGACCAAGTAACTATGGTGGCCATTTTTTTCAAGGGGATTAAAATTTTTTGACATGTTTTCATAGCCATAAAAGTTTCCCTACAAATTTGGTGAAGATATTTTAACAATTGAATGAGATATAAAGTTCTGAAAAACATGACAAATAGACACAAACATATGCATATAAGGCGATTTATAATTTCTCTATCAAAGCCTTCAGCCTACAGGAGATAATACAGTCTAGTCACCTTTCATCATTACCTGTACATGCATACACTCTTTGAATGTTAACTGTTAAAAGGTTAAGCTATCTATATAAATTTCAATTATTGAAATAGTATTATTGAAATTTCTGAACTTAATTCATTTTGCTTAGAAACTTAAGTAAGTAGGGCCATTTTGTTCACTCTATACAGAATACCATTTTGATGATTAGCTCATTCATATAGTTATAGCAATCAAGAACCTACCTCAATAACAATTAAATACTTCATTCATTTTTTTTTACCATATATCATGGTTCCAGTTATATTATTTACACAACTTTTACATATGCAGTGGATCAATATTCTATTTGTCCTTGGATCTACATTTTACAGTTTGCAAGCTTCACCCAATTGGTAAATCTCAGTTATTCTATACTTTGGAATAAGTCATTATAATAACTAAGAAGACCATACTGTGCTGTACATGTAAGTTAAGCCTGGCTAGACATGTTAAATCAATTCTCACCAACTGCTGGATGCAGATCTCCACTAGCTCTCTGAAGGAGACATTTGGGTGTGTCACATACAGATGTTTCAGCATCTTGGCTATAACCTCAGTGTCTGTCTCAGACTCAAAGTTGTAGCCTTTCTTGATCTGTGGCATGTTTAAGACAAAAAAGAATGTGTCAAAAATTTATAGAGTAGACTCAGTATTTTTGTGTTTAAACAGTATTTACCCCTAGATTGACAGCAAGTCAATTTTTGTACTCATATTTGCACTGGGGGTATAGGGTATTCTAAGAATAACCTACTTTGAAAGCCCCATACACCCATAACTGATACACAGTGTACAAAGTTTACAAAACTTTCTAGGTCCACGGGACCTGCAATGAAAAATGTTACAGGTCTGTAGCAAAAATTGCCAATCTGTATTTCAATTATGGTTAAATCAATAATGAGTTTCAAAATCGACTAAGTGGCAAGAATAAATGGTTTAATGTTATTTTCTATAAAGGCAAGAATGCATAAAGTAAATTTCTCATCAATTTCAGCAATATAAAAATAAATTTAAATTTTTTTTAAAAAATATGAGCTGAAGTTACAGGACATCCAGACCTGTAATTCTGGAAAACTACAAGTCCACAAGAATAGTTTCAAGTCTTAGAGGGGTGTGGGGGTGGCGTTGGGGAGAGGTAGGTGTTAATTTGACATTCACTGCTGATACAACAGCCTCAGTGATGAACCCTGATAAAAAAATGAAGAAAATGGTGAAAATATTTTTGACAAAACCTACTCATCCAATAAAAGAAGACAAATTTTTCTATTACATATCAGCTTGTATTGTGTTGATTTTAATATATATAGACAAGGTCTCTCATACTAACTCCCACCATATTATCAGATTGGATCAGACTGCCTTGCTTTGTACTGTCACTGCTTCGTACAAATTATGATAAATATTTTTCACAAAATCATTGGTAGCAGATACTAGACTCACTATAACCCCAACACAAACACTGACCAGTCTGACCAAATACAGGTACCAGTGGAATCATTGCTTGCTTTCTCCTCTTTTTGTTTGTTTGAGGTCCCGAAAACATGCATATCTTTGTAACTCAAAGAGTTAGCTACAGGTCAAGCTAAATCTAGAGAAGGTTCTGAAGGGGCTATGGAGGAATATTGGGTACTTCTGCAGAGTTTACTATTATATGGAAACAATAAGTGACATTCAATTTGAAAATCAACAAGAAATTCACATGGTGGATAACTCTCCTAAATCTTAATAATAACCTTTCTTTCTACACGGTTGCAGTGGGTCTGAGTACTTACTAAGGAATACAGAAATAAAATATAAAAGAGTATGTAATTGGGACAAGGTTCTCATTTCTAGTTTTATATCTACAGTTGTGCAATATTCTCATCAAGAAGGTCACCTCAGTTAAGTAATAATAAAACCCAAAAATGTGCTGTGAACAGAAAGACGTCATTGCACAGGCAAGAAGAGTGCAGTTATAATGCAACAACTGTAATCCCAAAGTGTTGTTTCGAGCATTTCTGGATTTTGTGCCAACAAGTTTCCAATCAAACATTTAAAATTTTAATCTATTATGGCAGCTGCCATGGCTTCTCATTTCACAAGAAAGATAGATATAAGTGAAAAAGAAACCAGAAAGGGGAGGAAACCAGTCCCTTATTAGTGAAATTGTTTTTCAAGCGCAATATCTTCCCCACAATGAGGAACTCAGTGCGCTAATTAAACAAAATCATTATCATATGGAAGTCGACGGGCGTTCAAGGTCAGTAATCCAGGATTGTGGGTGTGACCAGGAGGGAAGGAAGACTAAGTTGGGAAGCTAGAGCTGAAGAGGTGAGTTTTGAGGTGCTTCCTAAAAGATGCAACAGAGGGACTCTTTCTTACATGAAGAGGGAAAGAGTTCCAAAGGGCAGGGGCATAGTGACTGAAGGAATTAGAAAAGTATTTAATTGATTTGTGAACTCTACAATCAAAAGTGGGGGTTTGAAGGAACTTGAGTTTGGGGGTACTTCGCCTTGTGTTTCTAAAAGAGGTAGGGGTGGATTAATCCTCTTAGGTAAACTGGTTGACCCTGGGTGAAAATTTTGTATGTAATAACACCAATTTTAAATTGTACCCTGTATCGAACTGGTAGCCAGTGGAGTTTTTGTAGTTGAGAGGTAATGTGAGAGAATTTAGAGGAACGGGTGACAACCCTGCAGAGTTTTGGACTAGCTGCAATCTCCTTAACTCAAAATCAGTGAGCGATAAGAAGAGTGAATTGCAGTAGTCCAGCCTGCTGCTCACCAAAGCATTCGCTAACAACACTGATGTATTCAGGTCTAGAAGGGGACGAATTCCAATTTTATCTGGCACACAAGTCAAAACGTAGGGCAGCGGTGGCGCAACAGAGATGAAACCAGTATATCCCCAACTTTCATCTGGGATATAATAATGAATAACTTACACTTGAGCAGCTGTTACCCTATTTATGCTGTGAAACAATTATTACATTATGCATTTGTGTCTGTTGGTGCTCAAGCATTATATGAATTCTTTTAATGTATATACCTGCATTTGCATACATTATTTGCTTCCTAATTAATAAATTTTCTTGAAGACAGTCAAGCAAAAAAGCAGTACAACCTGCAAGAAAACTGCGAAACAGGTAATTCTGTACAACCAAATATGAGTTTGTATAACTGAATACTTGAATAATTGAATTTTCACATAATAGAGATTACACTGTATGTTTATATTAAAATAAGGAAGTTCATAACTAAACACGAAATTGTGTAATCTTTTGGGTAGAGAAAAAAGGATTCAATATCAGTGTGTTGACAAGGTGTCAAATGTTTTATACTGTATCATATTTGTATCCAAAAAAAAAACAGTTTTTATTTGAGATTTCTGTTCAGTAAAGACAAGCTCCCATAATCTTTTAAAAGTTTTATAACTTGTTGTCCCTCTGACAATCTGTCCCTACATTTCTTGAAATGGTTGAAAACTACCAAGTCCCCATTGGCAAAAGATTTATATCCTGTAGATATTAATAGTAGATAATTAACATTTTGGACCACTAGAAAAAACAGGAGAAAAATGCTTGTACTCTATGCTGGATTATTTTTCCATTTCATTATTCATTTAGACAATCATTTAAAATTATTGGCTTTATGCAATTTTCCTTGAACCTAAGTTACAAAAGTCCTGCAAAAATCTGCCCATGTCCTGTTTTCTAAATATAGACTTTTATATACAGTTTCACTATTACATGTACTAATAATATCCTGTGTCATGTCTTTGATAAAAGCAAAAAATGGATCTCAAAAGACATTATTACTGCAGAAATACACATTCTAGATAACATATATAGTTTCACATATTCTGTTAATAACGAAAATGCTAGCACACTATTATTGTTACAACATTCTAGCAATTCACTTGTAAAATTAAATCCAATATTAAAAGCTTAAGATTGACCTTTATTTGTATAAATGAATGCCTTCCAATTTTAATTTTAATTCTGTTCAAATCAAATTGAAGACTAAATAGTTATTATTTTACTTAGATATGGAACACATAAGGTTTCATAAGGTTTTGCAATAAGTACAACAGAATTGACTACAAATTAAAATTCAGCTTGTAAGTTAATTGGTCTAAAAATAGTATTGAGATGCCAGTAGCCAACAGACCGGGGAAATAGTTTTTGACACCATGAGTTATTAAAAGAAGTGAAACAGTACCAAGATCAGTAGACTTTCAGAGCATACAGTGTCAGTTATGTACTAGAACAACGTTTAAGTAGATAAAATATTGTTTAAGACAAAGAAAATGTAACTATGTGAAGATGAAAAATCAACAAGACAATTTACTAGAAAGACGACAACATTAATCAATAGACTAAAAATTATAAAGCTGTAAAATATATCAATAGAAGTATAGTTGTCAATGGAAATAGAACATTTAAGTAAAAGTACACAAAATAATTAGTTGCTGCATTCCAGATACCTTTTTGATAAGACAAATATGTCTCTAATATGGCAGGTGTGCACACTTTGGTAGAGCCAAGGCTAAAGGTCGCACCATAGCATACCAACAACACCCAACCAATGACCCATCCAAGAATCAACTTCATACACCTTACCTTTTCTGAGATATGTAGAGATTTTAAAGGTCAAGGTCACTACAGTAAGGTCAAAGCTTTAAATTTTAAGGTCAAATCAAGGAAACATCATCAGATTGCACACCTACACTCCCTAACTAATATCCCTACCAAGTATCAACTTCCTACACCTTACACTTTCCAAGATATAGCCTGAACAAGATTTTAAAGGTCAACATCACTACAGGAAGGTCAAATGTTAAATGAAGACCACATCATAACCTTGGACACCTACACTCTCTAACTAATGTGTCCTACCAAGTATCAACTCCCTGCACCTTACGGTTTCCAAGATATAGCCCAAACAAGATTTGAAATGTCAAGATCACTATGGCAAGTTTAAAGGTCAAATCAAGGTCACTCCACGATGTTACACACCAACAATCCCTAACAGATGTCCCTACCAAGTATCATTTCCAAAATTTTATTCTATTTTTAATTGAATTAGATGCAGCATAACCTCTTTAAGCTTATTATTTTTGGAGAAACATTTGCGTGGATAATAGTGTTCAAACATATGTACTCATGTGGAAAACAGTAAAACTTGCAAATTTAATAAGTAAATTAAATTTTTATAAGTTAATACCCTATCCAATGGACAATTGCTAATCCGGTCGGCGCAGACCGGCCCGCCAAACGCCAGAAAAAGACGTCCTGTGTTGCCACCGGCTGGCCGGTCCGTAGTACTGTGCACTCCCCAGATGGCGCCTCGTACTTCCTTCCTGTCTAGACAACCTGACGTCATAGCATCTTTTTCGTTGTCTAAACCTCTTAGACCCCTAGTAAGCTGATAGCGGGGTCGGTGGGAGGGTCTTGTGTGTCCATTGGATAGGGTATTAACTTATAAAAATTTAATTTACTTATTAAATTTGCAATTTTATTGCGTTAATACATCCTATCCAATGGACAATTGCTGAATAACTACCGCTTGGTCGGCGGGTAAGTTACTAGGGACTTATGTGAACTCACAAGTAATAGCAAATTTTAACCTACGGTCTAGGCTGACTTCGTCAGGAGACCTATAGGCCCAGGCCTGGGTTGATCCTAAGGTCAGGAAACCCTATAAGACCTTGGTCGGTTGCCAACAGCCGGTTATCCGGGGGCTATACCGACGTCGCCCCCCCCTTTTTTTAACAGACCTGCTCTGAGGTAGGGGAAGAGAGGGATGAGTTCAGTCCCAGAAGGCCAATAAACCTCCCGAAGGAAGCACATCACATTTTATACTAAGTGCTTGTAGAACTGTTACATTATGTACATATATACAAATCTCCTCAACCTAAGGGCCACTTGTGGTTCTGCTGAGCAGCCGAACACCAAGCCCAATTGGTAAAGCTCTGAGTCAGCCCAACCACACCCTTCAGAAAGCACTGTGTGAAGGTATTATGTGACTTCAGTGGCAGGCTGACAAAAATGGATCTAAGGAAACTCCCGACTGGAAGACCTGAGAAGCATCAAAGGCCCTGACATCATGGGCTTTAACCTGATGTAAAGTGTGGGCCTCCTGGTCAGACAGCTCATAACATAGGATCACAGTCTGCTTGATCCAAGAGGAGAGAGTAGCAGGCGAGATGTCTTTGTCAAAACCTTTCTTAAAGGAGACAAAAACCACCTCCTTATTCTGTCTGAGGTCCTGTCCAAATAGTAGCGCAATGCTCTGACTGGACAGAGGGACCTGTCAGACTTGAGGGATCTATCCAGAATCGGGGCCAGGGCTGTTATAACCCCAGGGGCCACACTGGACACTCTATGGCCAGCTGATTCTAGGATAGAAAGCTGGGTGATGGATACAAGGACACCTTGACCAATCGGATTGGTGTCCAATATATCAGTTTTGCCAGGCATGAATCTCACTTTTGCACTTGCCCGACCCAAGGGCCAAGAGGAATACCGTCTTGAAGGTCAAATGCTTCAAAGGGGCCTCCTTGATTGGATCAAATGGAGTCTTAGCTGGTGCACGGCCAGTGAGAAGTTCCAGGAGGGTATGCCACTCCTGCCTTTGGGTCTGTCTCTGAGGAAACTATCCAGGAGACGAGCGAGATTTTTGTCCTTACTGATGTCGAAAAGTGAATTTCCCAATTTATAAACAATGGGTGACCTATAACCATCAATGGTGCTGGGCTGTTAGCCATGCATGTATCTCACTTCTACGCTTGCCCGAACCCAGGGCCAAGAGGAAAACTGCCTTGAAGGTCAAATGCTTCAAGGAGGCCTTTAATTGGTTCAAAATGAACCTTGTCAGCTGGTGCAAAAACCAGGGAGAGGTTCCAGGAGGGGGTTCCCCTCCGGCCTTTGGGTCTGTCTCAGTGGAAGCTATCCAGGAGACGAATGAGATTTTCATCCTTACTAACATTGATGGGCAAATTTCCAGACTATCAGCAATGGCTGACCTGTAACCAAAAATAGTACTGGGCTGCAACTTCCTGTCCTGAAACAGGTACCTAAGGAAGTCAGCAACTGACTTTACATGTGGTGCCCGAAGTCCACCTGATGAATGATACATCACTTGGTAAAAATGACCCATTTGCCTCATAGACTGATCTGATTGACCCCCCCTTTGAGGAGCCTCAATTCTTGCTGCCACTGCCTCAGACAAGTACTGCTCCTCAATTGCTGAGGCTCTAGGAGCCCTGCATGGAGATTAAGATTTGTCAGATTTCTGTGAGGGATCTGATCGAATGGCTGTGAACAGGCTGGACAGATTGGGCAGGCTCAGCGGGATGTGGCTGGACATGGCCACTAGATCCCAAACCCAAGGCATGTTGGGCCACCCCGGAGCAATCAGAATGTTTCTCTTGCATGGGGAGTCTTGCAACTTCTCCACCACTTGCCCAATATGGCTGATGGTGGGAAGGTGTATGCTTTCAGATCCTACCATGGCATACTGAGTGTATCCACTGCTGTGGCCAGGGGATCCGGTACCGGTGACACAAACAGAGGCAACTTGTTGTTGAACCTCATAGCAAATAAGTCTATTTGAGCCGGTGCCACCTGCTGCAGATTGAGTGGAAGACCTCTGGAAGGAGAGACCACTCTGTTTGGATGGTCTGGCCTAGCCTGGATAGCTTGTCCGCTACCACATTCAGCCGGCCTGGAATGTGTCGGGCTTAGAGTCACTTGTTTCCTGGTACACCAGGTCAAGATTCTCCATAGTAGGGCACACGTGGGCCCGACCTCATGCCTCCTTCCTTGTCTATGTATGACACTACTGTGGTGTTGTCAGTTGCTACAAGTACTATCTTGTTTGAGCAAAGTTCTTGGAACTCTTTTAAAGCCAGAAAGCCTGCTTTAAGTTCTAGATAGTTATGTGCAGCTTGCTTCCCAGGAGGGACCCGGTTCCTCCTGCAGTGTGCTCGTTTAAGTGAGCGCCCCACCCTTCTATTGATGCGTCTGTAAATATTTGCAGAGCATACTTTATTGGGTATAATGGTTGGCCTGTAAGTACATCGTCTTCCTTCAGCCACCATTGTAAATGGGGGTGCAGGGACCTGGGGACTTGGATCACCTTTTCCAGTGATTCTGGTACCCTCCAGTTGTTTTGAGATGCCACTGTATGGGTCTCATATGAAGTCGACCTAGATTAACTTGCTTTTCTGTAGCCGTCAGTAACCTATCAAGGACATGAATTCTCGGACCGGGCAAGCCGGTAGGGATAGCAGTTTTAACATAGTCTCTTGAAGGTTCTGTCACCGGTCCAGAGTCGGTCGAAACTGATCAGACCTGAAGTCGAACTGGTAGCCTACAAAATCAAAGTCTTGTTTGGGCTCCCGCTCTGATTTCTGTAAGTTCATCAGCCAACCCAGTTGCTGACACACTATTTACTAGTTCCCTTTGTATCTTGGAGACAAGCCTGGGATCTGGCTCTCACCAACCAGTCGTCTAGGTACTGGTGGCTTCTTAAGTCCTTGTGTATGGTCACAAATTTCACCTCCTTTGGTATCACAGTGAACTCCAAAGGTGCTGTGGACAAACCGAATAGCAGGCATTACCTGGATTGTCCTTGTATAAGTATATGGGAGTAGGTATCCCTCCTTGAACATTTATAATACCTAGGGTCCAGCCCCCGAGGCTTCCTAAGTTCCCGAAAAAGGGCTTAGTCTGGAACCTACAGGCAGATTGTGTGCCATATTTGGGACATTTGGTATTTTGAAAAAAAAAATATTTTCTGTCCCTCCGGACACTGGTCCGGTCTGGTGACAATGATCCAGGTTAACAGTCTCTCTGTTCTTATTGTGGTACTGGTGGGACTGACACAACTTTTCATATTAATAGACTCTTCGCCCCGGGCCAGCAGCCTGCAAGGTGCAGCATTTACAGAGCAATTGTTATTCGTGAGATGTCTGACCCCTTGCCGGACCTGATAACAAAATTTATTATCTCTCCAGCCAAGTCCAGCACTGATAACGGATTGTTGAGAGATGTGATAAGGGAAGGTTGCCTGGTAGTAGGTTGGGACACTGTCATGTCACATCACCAAGACCATTGACAGGTCTAAAAATTCTCTGTAACCAAATTAACCTTAGGCAACTCTGTCCGGTACCAGGACTCCATACCCGGTACTTAGCTGTAACCAGCAATTCTCTGGCAGTCTGGGGTCACCAATCAATTTTGACAGCTACTGGTCTATATTTAGCCAGCCTTTTTTTTTTTTTTTTTTTTTTGTAGCCAATACCAGTCGGTACACTCTGTAACCAGTTGTTGAAGCAAGTGTACCAGGCTGTGTAGCCAGTACCAGCCGGTACACCTTGTAATCAGTTGTTGAAGCAAGTGTACTAGGCTGTGTAGCCAGTACCAGCCGGTACACTCTGTAACCTGTTACCAGTTGTTGAGGCAAGTGTACACGGCTGTGTAGCCAGTACCAGCCGGTACACTCTGTAACCAGTTGTAGCCGGTAATAAAAACTGTAACTGGCAAAAAACTGGCAGGCTGGGGTCAGCAACGAATTTAGACAGCCACTGGTCTATATTTAGTCAGTTTATGTAACCAGTTGGGTGAAAAACTGTACAGTAAGGACTGTGTAGCCAGTACCCTGCCGGTAGACTTGTAACCGGTAGGTTGAAACCATATGTAGCCAATTGCTAAAGCAAGTGTACAAGGCTGTATAGCCGGTACCGGCCGGTACCCTCTGTAACCAGTTGTTGAGGCAAGTGTACAAGGCTGTGTAGCCGGTACCGGCCGGTACCCTCTGTAACCAGTTGTTGAGGCAAGGGTATAAGGCTGTGTAGTCGGTGCACTCTGTAACCCATTGCTAAAGCAATTTTACAACTATATTTTGTGTTGAATTCAGCTGGCTGTAGGTTTCCTCCATTAATAAAAGTATTTCTTGAACGCACGTCTTAATTGTAGATTTGACAGTTGCTGGGAAAGCCCTTGGGAGCTATATTTAGAAACAAATGTTGGTCGGTGTATCACGTGACCAGCTTGCTGGTCGGAGGGACAACGTGATTGGCTGATAAGAGATGACGATCAGCTTCGTGACCTGGTCGGTGAATCACGTGACCAACTTCGGGGAGATGCCCTCACTAGACGAGTTCTTTCCTTATATCCCAGTAAACGTAAGCTTACTGGTCGACTGATGTCTGTAGCAGAGAAATCTGTATCAGTACGCTGGAGGTGGATTACCGGAACTAAAACTGGAATCACAGTAGACGTGAGTGCAAAGAACGTACTACCGACCTTCTTGTTCGGTGAAATCCGTGATAAACTTCGTGACTGGTCGGTGAAAACACGTGACCAGTTTCGTGAAGACACGCGATTGGCTGACTGGATATGACGTCAGAGGTCGCGTTCTTTTAGCTGGCCGGCCGGCTGTTGCTTTAAAAGCAGAGAAGCCTGGGCCAGTGCACTCTGAAGATGATATTCCTGGCCGGTCTGAAGTCGGTTCATCTTCTCAGCCGGCTGTACACTCAAACCAGTTTCCTGGCCATCCACTGCCCTTACTACCGACACAAGTGCCGGGTCCATAAGGGTGGGACTGAGAGTGTTCTGAAGAAATCTGCAGAATTCATCTCTTGCTTCTGATGAAAAAATACTCGAGCTAGGCTGGTGTGACTGATGCTTTACAGCAGAGAAGTCGATACCAGTGCGCTCTGAAGAATGCACCTGTGATGGGGATTTCCTTCCATTCACAGTTTTCAACTACGTAGACTGAAGCTCTCGTGTAGTACTAGGAGAGGTTTCTATGGTGACTGTAGCTGGAAGGTTATAGATGAAACATTCAAACAAAAGACACGGATAAAAATACTTGTTAGAAGTATATCCATAATTCCTCAAAATTGTTGATCTGCCCCTAACAACACAAAGGTTGAATGGGAGGAAACTAGCAAAATGGCTGCCTTCATATATCCTGTCGATTACTGCCCTATCATCAAAAGTAAATTGAGTCAGCTAGGGAGCGTTTCCAGCAGATTTCTAAATGTATATCCGTGCTTGACCAGTTGGTAACACTTTACAAAGAAACTCTCCACATAAAAGGTTCAAAATCCGTCATAAAGCACACTTTTCCTTTAATAATCTGGAGATGTTGAAAACACGTCTGCACAGTACACGCGCCAAACGAAAAAGATGCTATGACGTCAGGTTGTCTAGACAGGAAGGAAGTACGAGGCGCCATCTGGGGAGTGCACAGTACTACGGACCGGCCAGCCGGTGGCAACACAGGACGTCTTTTTCTGGCGTTTGGCGCGCCGGTCTGCGCCGACCGGATTAGCAATTGTCCATTGGATAGGATGTATTAACGCAATAAAAATATATTTTCTGTAAGAGCAGAAAAGTGTGCATAAAAGAAAATAACAGAACATGGATAACAGAATGTTCAGACCATAGAGGTCCCACTGTATATTTTTTATTACAAAAAGGAAATGCACAATTAAAAAGGTAACATTATGCAATCTTTTTGGAAAAAGAAAAAGGACTAAATATTTCTTAAAATAGTAAAAACTACAGAGTCCATGTTGACAGAGGATTTATATCCTGTAGGTATTTTTATAGTAGATTATTAAGTTTTTAGACCATAAGAAAAAAGCAGGAGGAAAAAGTTTGTCCTCTATACAGATTATTTTATTTACATTATTCATTTAGTCACTGATTTAAAAGCTGTAGGTTTTGTGAGATTTACTTTGAATCTGAAATTTACAAAGTCCTGCAAAAATGTGGTTCCTGGTGGATACTATGTCCTGCTTTCATAATATTATTTTTAATACAACATGTCACAATTACGCAACTAACTAACTACTAATAAAAATTCAGGTTGTAATTTAATTATTCCAAAAAGAACATGGTATGACATTTCTTGTCAGTTAATTTATGGTAACTGACAAGAAATATCATACCATGTTCTTTTTGGAATAATTAAATTACAACCTGAATTTTTATTAGTAGTTAGTTAATACAAAACAGTTTTAATTTTGAAAAATTTTGAAACTTTATTGAATTAGTAGGTGTTGCCCCAAATAGCACAAACCTCCAGTTAAAATGACCAGAATTTCTGTATTACCTCCACCAAGGTGTTTATCTGATCATTGAATTCCATTCATTAATTGTATTTTAGCAAACTTACAAAGTACTGCAAGGATTTATATCAAATTTTCTCAGTAGATAGGTGTTGGTCTAACATAAAACTGATTCAATTTAGGGAATGATCAATCCTAGAACCATGATTCTTTAAAGGATGTTATTATCATTGTACTTACAGACAATAGTGGAGGTGTCTCACCTCATTAAAGGTTTGCACCCTTAGAGGGCACCTTTTTGCTTTGGTTTTGAAAGTTTTTGCCCCATTTGTTTAGTTAAAAGAGGCTTTTCTTCTTAACAGAGTCTCAGATTGTATCTATTTGGTATTTTCAGGAATTCAGCCGCAATTCCTTTCAGTGACAAAAGCAATGGCCATTTCTTTAACTGTCAAATGTCAGCAAATTTTCACCAGATGATGCCCAGTGCCAGCAAAGGAAGAGCAGGTTTCTCCATGTTATTTGATGAAATTTATTCTCTTGGTGATTTTATTTTCTATTGATCCATGCATAAACCTGAGACCCGATTCATTTTTCTTAAAATAGTTGTAAACAATTCAACAATTAACAAAACAATAATGTACTAGTGGGATAACACTGTTTAATAACTCTTGATAATTCACACAATGAAGGAAAATTCCTTTGATAGTGACACTGCTTTCTGGGTTATTATATAATGATATCTACTTTTTAAAATTGCTACTAAAACCATAACTGTTCAATATTTTTTTTCAAAAATATTCATTTCACTGAATCAAAAGCTTTTTTAAAGTCTGCAGGAACAACACAATTAATTTTGTGTTACTGGCAGTGATCAATTACATCAGAGAAAAGCCTTGTATTTTCACTGTAAAACCAACTTTCCATGTATCTTATCTAGTCTGGTTTTTCTATTTCTTCCAGAGTGATATGTAATCTATTACTCAATATTTTTTCCAAAATTTTATTTTATTTTAGACCAAATTAACATAACCTCTTTTAGTTTATTCTTTTGGGAGTAAAACTTTGGGTGGATAATAGTGTTCATAAAATAACATATGTACTCATGTGGGAAACAGTAAAACATATATTTTCTATAAGAGCAGAAAGGTCTATAAAAGAGGATAACAGAATGCTCAGACCATAGAGGTTCTACCGTACATTTATATTGTAATAATGAAATTCACAACTAACAAGTTAAAACTGGTAAACTTTTGCATTTTTTTTGGAAAAAGAAAAAGGATTAAATATTTCTTAAAATAGTAAAACTACAGAGTCCATCTTGACAGGGGATTTATATCCTGTAGGTATTTATAGAAGATTATCGAGTTTTTAGACCATAAGAAAAAACAAGAGGAAAATGTTTGTGCTCTATGTACTGAGAATTATTTTATTTTCACTATTCATTCAGTCTATGATTTAAAAGCTGTAGGGTTTCGTAAGATTTTCTTTAACTCTTAAGTTTTAAAAGTCCTGTAATAATGTGGTTCCTTGGGGGATAAAAGACCATGTCCTGCTTTCAAAATACAGTTATTAATACACAGTGTCACTGCTTACAGAACCGGCAATATCCTGTGTCATGTCTTGGATAAAGGGACAAAAAAAAAGAGAGTTACAAAAAACTTTTGCGACAATCATTTCAGTTTCATAATTCACTGGGGGGTTTTGTAAATATTTTAGACTGCCAAAAACACTGCCACTGACTCTTGCTACAGCTGTTTGCACAAAAGAGTCATTCTAACAGTAGACAATAATACTCTGTGGGAAAAATCCCTAAACTCTAGAAAAATGCTAAACTGGCCACAAAGCACTCATTTTTTAATTTGTCTGCATGAAAACTTGAATAAAAAATCCTCCCTGTCTGCAACTTTACAAGATCTTTTTTTTTATCCCCAATAAGTTTCTTTATATTTGTGTGCCAATTTCATACTTAAATACAAAAACATTACTCTTGAATAACAACAACAGAATAAATGATTCTGATGCATAATTAAGTATGGTAATGGTATGATCACATAGAAACCATATGCAACACCTGTGTAAAAAAAGTATTCCTCAAAAATATTACTTAACTTTATTCATACACCGGTATATAAAAAGACTGGTTTAGACTAATATTTTGAAATCCTGTTCCATGATTAAACTTAAATATTAGTGAATTTTGCGGCTGAAATTTTAAGATTTAATGAAATAATTTTTAATGTACAAAGTTTAATGTCATTACATGCTTTATTATGTTCTTAATATGTACTATCATTCAACACTTTTTTTTTTTTGTAGGGATTAATAAATCCGGATTTAATTCAGGCTACATATTATTTGTATGAATATTAGTGTATTAGTATTTTGTTACTATACACACAATGTCTCTATAATAAATGAAGAAATAATAAAAAACAAGTATTTATATTTGCAAATGATCAATATACAAGGATTTTTTTAGCTTTTGATTTATTCACACATGAGCCCATATTCTCAAACATTATTCATAGCAATTATTCTTGGAATTTTCAAGGAAAACAATTATTTTCTGAAATATATTCTTGGAATATTTGGATTCTGTGATTGAATTTTGTGAATTTTTAAGACTTCTGAAGGTAACAATGACAAACTGCGTGCAATAGCTGTACAGGAAACAGGTAGTATTGGTATTTTCATGGCTGACCAAAAATTAAGGTATCATTTCAATAAACAGTCTATTGCAACAAACTTAATAAACTTGTTTTAATTCAAATTTTGAAAAATTCTTGAACAAAGAAAAATTTTAGATTCTCAGAATTTTTTCTAAGAAAATGCATGTTCTGAGAAAATTCTTATTTTTCCAAAAGGAATGGGTACGGACAATTATTCTATTTTTCTGAGAAAATATTAGAATAATAATAATAAGTCTTAACGTGTACCATGCAATGGCAGACTAAAAACATACATGTATTTTTTCCCTAGAAAATTGCTTTGTTTAATTTTCATTTAATATTCTTACAGAATTTAAAACTTAAAGCGTTTAAAATATTGAGTTCTGTTGACAAACTTTAAATGTTTGATAAATTTTATTTTTTGATGACAGATCCAACATTTTATAAACCAAAACTTCCTTGTAACAATTTCCTTAAATGTACAACAGGTTTTTTAGCCTTTTGCAAATTGTGTCTTCAACAATGTAATATCAGGTGACATGACATTTACTCAACCAAATGACTTTTGTGAATAGACAGCATTTATTTTATCTCACTGAAGACGTTTTAATAAGTTTTAATATTTTCTTATATCTAACTATAAGTAATAATAGTTACGTAATTTAGCTGGAATACTTTGGCTATGCATTGTACATTATTTGCATCTATTTTTAAAAGTTTCAAATCCTAAGTCTTATGTGACCATTGGAGTTGTATATCAAAAGGGTTGGCCATACTTACTAGAAATGGAACAGTTGCGTTATGAATATTAATTTTTGTGCAATAATCAACCCTACCATATACTGAAGAAAAATTAATATAAGAACTTAAACATGCATAACGTAAGACATTGTGTCACAATTTAATGATTTCAAAATTTTGAAATATGCAATTTATTAAATTCAATAATTTGCCATTGTTACTTATGGCTGATAATTACTTCATAGTCACTGATGAAGCTTGAGTCTATAATAGATTACACTACTAAAGACTAAAACTGACAAATGCTCAATGCTGAAAGAATGGAAATCATAAATGTGTGTTCCCCAACTCAATCAAACCTAAGACATGTCCTTATCAATTAAACTGTGAATAAATACACATATGTCTTTCACTTTTTCAAAAGACTATTTGGCATTTCAATTGCTTGTAATTTATGCTTCAAATTTGATTCTTCAGGAGTAGCTGAGTGGTGGAGACCTCTATGCACTCATAATACAATATCAGCCAATCTGTTAATTGAGTCAAAACTACTACAATATACCTTTTTCATATGCCTCAGAAACAATACAATGTAATCTGAGAAGAAACTATTTTTATTTTTAAGGATTCTCCAAGTGTTACCTGGTTGATACTTATGGTCAGCATACACACTAGCATACCTGTTAAAATCACTGGAACTTCCTTATTTATGGTCAGATTCTGAAATTTTTTTTCACCACTTTGTTCAGTGTGAAGAGGACTAATGTACCTGAGCTTATCGAATCAGAACACATTGGCTCAGTTAGGTGTGTAAAGGGCTTTAGAGCCAGTTGCTTCACAATAACTACAGATATTTTACTGTATAAGATTTATATATACAATTTATTTCAAACACTAGTCAATCTGGTGTAAATTTGAAGTCAGAGTAAATCTGAATTACCAAATTACTACAACTTCTGAATGATAGTGTGCAGCAGAAGGAAGTTATTTCAAGCAGCTGTTATTTTGAATCCGAGTGACATTTCCTACATTGTTCTTGTATTTATCTTTTACCAGAGTGAATTTTATCTGATTTTAATTTTTAAAGGTATATTACATTTTGACAAAGAAGAAGAATTGTCGGAATAATTTGAACTTTTCTCTGCAACTGATAAGTTTAATAGTTTGATTAAATTGATACTTTATTAAAGTATATAAATGAGCAGCTGCACATTGTAAAATTGAAACCCAAAAATAATTTTATTTGTTTTCTATGTAGTTAAGGAATATCCCCTTTAGCCTGTTAGTAGAGATATGATTACATCTTTATAGACCAACATATATTTTCAGAATTTACTCCAATGCAATTGGTTTCATTCCAGACAAGAACAAATCATTATAAATATTTATATAGCAAATATGTACAAATTATTACACATCCAGACAAGTCTTTCATGGATATTATGCAAATAAAATCCATAGCAGAAAAGGAAACATGTGAGAAATGGGAGGGAATGAGCCCCAGGGAGGTGGTATGTGTAAACTATATAGCCAGTTCAAGTTAACTGATGTGAATGTGTGAATAAAAGTGGGCAATAAGCCTCAATAAGGTAACTTCAATTTTATAAATGGTGTATTGCTTTGCAAGAGAAAAAGAAATAGCTTTTGCACAGAAAAAGCATAGCATCCCAATGAGCATTAATAATTTTAATGAAATGACTATCTTGGTCTGTTCAATATGTGTTTTTTTTCATTTATACAAAAATTCAACCCACCGGCAAAAAATGGCAGTAAAATGTTTTCTTGAACAAGAGGAGAGTGCCCGTGAACGGGCACTGTGTCAGCTGACTGAGTGTTTTTGATTTGTGAAGGTGATTTTAGGACAGAATAATTATCAGGAAAAGGGCTGTACAGAAATACAGCAAATGGTAACTGAACAGCAAGTTCGAAAGAAATTCCAAAGCTGACAGAAGGATAAAAAAGTTGTGCCCTGTAAATGGTATTATGAAGGAAAATAACAAGGTAATTGTTTAAGTGTAAGAAATAGGTTAAACCATATTTAAAGAAATACTACAAATGCAATATCCTCGTTCGACCTTGAAGAAGGGGTCCAAGGTCAAATCTAACCACACAAATACATTCCCAGCCCATGATTTCCTATGGTTTACCATTCCAAACCTCTAGGACCAATTAGTTATAAGCACTTTTAAGCTTGGCTGTCCTCATTTGACTTTGAAGGAGGGGTCCAAAGGTCAAATCTGACCATACCAAAAGATTCCGAGCCAATGATTTCCTATGGGATGGTTTACCATCCCAAATCTCTGTCACCAATAATAAGCGAGTTGTAGGCACTTTCAATTTTCGCTATCCTCATTTGACCTTGAAGGAGGGTTCCAAGGTCAAATCGGACCATATCAACAGATTCACAGCCCATGATTTCCTGTCTGTTTACCATCCCAAACCTCTGGGACCAATAATAAGCGAGTTATAAGCACTTTTAAGTTTGGCTATCCTTGTTTGACCTTGAAGGAGGGGTCATTGAAGGTCAAATCTGACCACACCAAAAGATTCCCACCCCATGATTTCCTACAGGTTGGTTTATCATCCCAAACCTCTAGGATCAATAATAAGGGGGATATAAGCACTTTTCATGACTGACAAAAAACACCTGTGGCGGCCATCTTGTTTCTCAAAATGAGGCCAAAAATATTCCCAGACAACATTTTATGGTTATTAATATATACTGCAAACTTAAGAAAGCTAGCTATAATATTTTTTTTCATCAGAGCAGTAATGGTGAAATCTCTCTCTACACACTGCGGCTATCCAGTGGATACAATGATTTACTCAACAGTGAGAACCTGAAAGTAGCTATTGCTCAGCTATGCCATGACATAGAGGTCTGCAATTTCACTATGTTATAGCTGACCAAAAATTCTGTGAATAACATATTTAACAAATTACTCTAAATGTAATAGTTTTCAAGTTACAACTGATTTACTCAACAGTGAGAACCTCAAAGGAACTATTACTCAGCTATGCAATGAGCTACATGTCTGAAATTTTACTATGTTATAGCTAACCCAAAAGTAGGTGAACAACATATTTAAGCAAACTACTGTAAATGCAATAGTTTTCAAGCTACAACTGATTTACTCAATAGTGAGAACCTGAAAATAGCTATTGCTCCGCTATGCCATGAGCTATAGGTCTGTAATTTCACTATGTTATAGCTGACCCAAAAGTAGGTGAACAATATATTTTAACAAAATACTCCAAATGCAATATTTTTCAAGTTATAGCTGATTTACTTAACAGTCAGTACCTGAGAATAGCTATTGCTCAGTTGTGCCATGAGCTATAGGTCTATAATTTCACTATGTAATAGCTGACCCAAAAGTAGCTGAATAACATATTTGCACAAATTTCTGTAAATGCAATAGTTTTCCAATTATAACTGATTTACTCAACAGTGAGAACTTCAAAGTAGCTATTACTCAGCTATGAAATGAGCCACAGGTCTGAAACTTCACTATGTTATAGCTGACCCCAAAATAGGTGAATAACATATTGAAACAAAATACTCTAAATGCAATAGTTTTCAAGTTATAAGTGATTTACTCAACAGTGATAACCTAAAAGTAGCTATTACTCAGCTATGCCATGAGCTACAGGTCTGAAATTTTACTATGTTATAGCTGGCCCAAAAGTAGCTGCATAACATATTTATACGAAATTCTCTAAATGCAATAGTTTTTAAGTTACAAGTGATTTTACTCATGATGGAAGTTACTGAAAAGCCCAAAAGTAGCTATTACTCACTTAGCTATTGAGACAGACACCCAACTTACTCACCATATTGTAGCTATGAAAAAAGTAGCTGAATAACATATTTTAACAAAATGCTCTAAATGCAACACTTTTCAAGTTATAAGTGATTTACTCAACAGTGATAACCTAAAAGTAGCTATTACTCAGCTATGCCATGAGCTACAGGTCTGAAATTTTACTATGTTATAGCTGACCCAAAAGTAGCTGAATAACATATTTATACGAAATTCTCTAAATGCAATAGTTTTCAAGTTATAAGCGATTTACTCAACAGTGATAACCTAAAAGTAGCTATTACTCAGCTATGCCATGAGCTACAGGTCTGAAATTTCACTATGTTATAGCTGGCCCAAAAGTAGCTGAATAACATATTTATACGAAATTCTCTAAATGCAATAGTTTTTAAGTTACAAGTGATTTTACTCATAATGGAAGTTACTGAAAAGCTCAAAAGTAGCTATTACTCACTTAGCTATTGAGACACCCAACTTACTCACCATATTGTAGCTATGAAAAAAGTAGCTGAATAACATATTTTCACAAAATGCTGTAAATGCAACACTTTTGAAGTTATAAGTGATTTAGTGCATGATTTCATGAATTTTAATGCATTAAAAATTATTAAAAAAATTTATTTAAAAAAAAGTAAGACAGATCCAGGTCTCATACTCACACAAGAGAATCTACCTCTGGCCTAGTACATATATGCAAGATATGACAGAAATCCCTGCAATAGTCACTGAGAAAATTGTGATAAAAAGTTGAAATTTTCACACTTTTGGTGAGGGTACCCCCCTTGTAATGTCTCTAGCAAACAGACGAACAGACAGATTTGCATGCCTTGAACAATTTTTCATCCTCGATAGATAAGGTATCTTTTAAAAAAAACAGCATGTCTCTAGGCCTTGTAGTTTTGGAGAAGAAGTTGTTCACACGGACGCGGACGCCCACGCCGCAGAGTGATGACATAATGTCAGCTGACTGACATAAAAAGTGTCAGATGACTCTGTTTTGTGATTTACACAGAAATTCAAGATGACTGCTAAAAATGGCAGGGAAACGATTTTTGACAAAAAGTGACGTATGATTCTGTGCTCTATCTCGCACCATTTCTAAGATAAATGTGTTATTGCGTTTTTGGCAGTTATTCAAGAAGGCCACCAAAAATGGCGGGAAAATGATTTTTGGCAAAAATTTTGTTGAAATCGCTCTATCTCGAATTGAAGTTACAGAGCTAAACCTGAACACAACATGAAAAAGTAGGTAAACAACTAACTTTATTACTGGTAGTTTATAAGTTGTAAGCAAGATAAAATGAAAATAAGACACATTTCACATATACAGATAAAGAATCACTATTCAATCGACCATTTATTACCTAACTGATTTGAAACTCACTTGGAGTAGTGTACTCAATCAAATAGGCCTGCACTAAGTGGAAGTGAAGTTCATGAGAACAAAAACATTGTTGTGCTGCTCAAAAAAGTCAGTATAGAAATCTTTAAACTCACAAAAAATATGAGATAAAACTTTAATCTCATAGTTGTAAACATTAATTTAAAGTTTACAATCTCCTCAGATTGAAGGTTTATTTCTAATAATTAAAGCTTTCCAACAATAATATCTGCTGACAATGGAGATGCCGGTTGTAAATTGTTGTGACAGTGTTTCAGTGAAATGGTCACAATACGGTAGTGCTGGTATCGAATGATAATATGCACATCGATATCAAACCATATTTTTGCCTTGCGTATCGATCGATATTGAAATATCGAGGTATTAGATGCTTTCTTGGGAGAGACCTTCCAAACTCTATTGCGAGGTTTAGTATTTCCCGAAACGTAAACAAATATGGCATTTCCGGTTTAGTGGTAAGTGAAATATGACAAAAATAGTAGGATAACCAATATATTCTTCAAATATTGTCCTTTATTTGAATGAAAAACATGATATTTGTACCTGTTAAGTGGTATGTTTCGATATTGATATTATACTCTACATTATTGATATCAGCAAATGTAGGGTGAATCGATAAATATTTCAATATCGATAAACAATACCCAAACCCTGACCTACTTATAACAGGCTATACTTACAAGGAACTGTTTCACATCTTTGTAATTCGTGAGGATACCATTGTGAATGACAAGAAACTCTGAAATGAAAAGAAAATTATGTTTACCATTTGTAACAATTTGATTCAAAATTGGCATGTCAGTTGAGTTAACCCTAACTTGAGTTGTCATTGATAGTTTCATACTGTTTACAATTGTATTGAACTTAATTTTAAGTTAAAAACTTTGAACAAGATCATTTTTAAACATCACTTTTTTATTTAAAAGGGAAGCAAAGAGTTAGATATTTGTAATTTGACAAAGCAATTATAACATTTAACATTTAGGGAATCCCTTTACTTGTTTACTTTGTTTTATGCCACATTCTAATAAATTTGTGAGATTTCTGACACTTTCAGCTGTTTTCAATTACAGAGTTTCAGTAAATTTGGATTCTTGTTGTTAAGGAGTGGTGCCCAGAAGTCCATTTGCTGTTCTGTGGTGATTTTCACATTTCTTACTCAATATTCTGACCCCAGAAAGAAGTTTTATATATTTACAAATTTTTATGCAGTATATATTTACATATATATAAAATTTTTAATTATAAATAAATATATATTTTATGGTAAAGAAAAATTATATTTACAGTAAAAATGACATACACTTAACCAGTTCACTGAGACAAATAATACCCAAATGATTCAATAATGAAGCTATTACTCAATGCTCATATGACATGGCTTGTTTATAACTACAAATGAGGACGCAACATAAAATGGTTTTTATTTTGAAGAATTCTGCAACTTTTATTGTATCAGTAGGTATTGTTAAGTATCCACTACGGAACTCAATTTAAAACAAGAGGAGAGTGCCCGTGAACGGGCACTGTGTCAGCTGACTGAGTGTTTTTGATTTGTGAAGGTAATAATGATAGGAAAGCATAATTATCAGGGAAAGTGCTGTACAGAAGTACAGTAAATGGTAATTGAACAGCATGTTCAAAAGAAATTCTGAAACTGACAGAAGAAAAGGACAAAAACGTTTTGCCCTGCAAATGGTATTATGAAGGAAAGTAACAAGGTAACTGTTTAAGTGTAAAGAGTAGGTTAAAACATATTTAAAGAAATACTGCAAATGCAGTATCCTCGTACGACCTTGAAGAAGGGGTCCACGGTCAAATCCAACCACACAAAAACATTCCCAGCCCATGATTTCCTATAGGTTGGTTTACCATCCCAAACCTCTAGGACCAATAATAAGCGAGTTATAAGCACTTTTAAGTTTGGCTGTCCTTATTTGACCTTGAAGGAAGGGTCCAAAGGTCAAATCTGACCACACAAAAGATTCCCAGCCCATGATTTCCTATAGGATGGTTTATCATCCCAAACCTCTAGAACCAATGATAAGCGATTTATAGGCACTTTTAAGTTTGGCTATCTTTGTTTGACCTTGAAGGAGGGGTCCAAGGTCAAATCTGACCACACCAAATGATTCCCAGCCCATGATTTCCTGTAGGTTGGTTTACCATCCCAAACCTGTAGGACCAATAACAAGCGAGTTATAAGCAATTTTAAGTTTGGCTATCCTCAACTGACCTTGAAGGAGGGGTCCAAAGGTCAAATCTGACCACACCAAAAGAATCCCAAACCTCTAGGACCAATAATAAGGGATATAAGCACTTTTCATGACTGACAAAGAAGCACCTGTGGTGGCCATCTTGTTTTTCAAAATGAGGCCAAAAATATTCCCAGTTAAGATTTTATAATGAGGAACATATCCTGCGAATTTGAGATCTCTACCTATAATACCCTTTCCTCTAGAGGACCAACAAAAGTCCTTGTTTAAAGTCGAATAAACGTCCCTGGCGGCCATCTTGTTTTTCAAAAATATTCCCAGGCAACATTTTATGGTTATTAATATATTCTGCAAACTTGAGAAGGCTAGCTATAATATTTTTTTTCATTAGAGCGGTAATGGTGAAATCTCTCTACACACTGCGGCTATCCAGTGGATACAATGATTTACTCAATAGTGAGAACCTAAAAGTAGCTATTGCTCAGCTATAGCATGACATAGAGGTCTGCAATTTCACTATGATATAACTGACCAAAAATTATGCGAATAACATATTTAAACAAAATACTCTAAATGTAATAGTTTTCAAGTTACAACTGATTTTAACAAAATACTCCAAATGCAATAGTTTTCAAGTTACAATTGATTTACTCAACAGTCAGTACCTGAAAATAGCTATTGCTCAGTCGTGCCATGAGTTACAGGTCTGTAATTTCACTATGTTATAGCTGACCCAAAAGTAGCTGAATAACATATTTACACAAATTTCTGTAAATGCAATAGTTTTCAAGTTATAAATGATTTACTCAACAGTGATAACCTCAAAGTAGCTATTACTCAGCTATGCCATGAGCTACAGGTCTGAAATTTTACTATGTTATAGCTGACCCCAAACAGGTGAATAACATATTGAAACAAAATACTGTAAGTGCAATAGTTTTCAAGTTATAAGTGATTTACTCAACAGTGATAACCTAAAAGTAGCTATTATTCAGCTATGCCATGAGCTTCAGGTCTGAAATTTTGCTATGTTATAGCTGACCCCAAAATAGGTGAATAACATATTGAAACAAAATACTAAAATGCAATAATTTTCAAGTTATAAGTGATTTACTCTACAGTGATAACCTAAAAGTAGCTATTACTCAACTATGCCATGAGCTACATGTCTGAAATTTTACTATGTTATAGCTGACCCAAAAGTAGGTGAACAACATATTTAAGCAAAATACTGTAAATGCAATATTTTTCAAGTTACAATTGATTTACTCAACAGTCAGTACCTGAAAATAGCTATTGCTCAGTTGTGCCATGAGCTACAGGTCTGTAATTTCACTATGTTATAGCTGACCCAAAAGTAGCTGAATAACGTATGAAACAAAATACTCTAAATGCAATACTTTTCAAGTTATAAGTGATTTACTCAACAGTGATAACCTAAAAGTAGCTATTACTCAGCTATGCCATTAGCTATAGGTCTGTAATTTCACTATGTTATAGCTGACCCAAAAGTAGGTGAACAACATATTTAAGCAAAATACTGTAAATGCAATAGTTTTCAAGTTACAACTGATTTACTCAGTAGTGAGAACCTGAAAATAGCTATTGCTCAGCTATGCCATGAGCTATAGGTCTGTAATTTCACTATGTTATAGCTGACCCAAAAGTAGGTGAACAACATATTTTAACAAAATACTCCAAATGCAATATTTTTCAAGTTACAACTGATTTACTCAACATACAGTACCTGAAAATAGCTATTGCTCAGTTGTGCCATGAGCTACAGATCTGAAATTTTACTATGTTATAGCTGATCCAAAAGTAGCTGAATAACATATTTACACAAATTTCTGTAAATGCAATAGTTTTCAAGTTATAAGTGATTTACTCAACAGTGATAACCTCAAAGTAGCTATTACTCAGCTATGCCATGAGCTACAGATCTGAAATTTTACTATGTTATAGCTGATCCCAAAATAGGTGAATAACATATTGAAACAAAATACTCCAAATGCAATAGTTTTCAAGTTATAAGTGATTTACTCAACAGTGATAACCTAAAAGTAGCTATTACTCAGCTATGCCATGAGCTACAGGTCTGAAATTTTACTATGTTATAGCTGACCCCAAAATAGGTGAATAACTTATTGAAACAAAATACTCTAAATGAAATAGTTTTCAAGTTATAAGTGATTTACTGAACAGTGATAACCTCAAAGTAGCTATTACTCAGCTATGCCATGAGCTACAGGTCTGAAATTTTACTATGTTATAGCTGACCCCAAAATAGGTGAATAACATATGAAACAAAATACTCTAAATGCAATAGTTTTCAAGTTATAAGTGATTTACTCAACAGTGATAGCCTAAAAGTAGCTATTACTCAGCTATGCCATGAGCTACAGGTCTGAAATTTCACTATGTTATAGCTGGCCCAAAAGTAGCTGAATAACATATTTATACGAAATTCTCTAAATGCAATAGTTTTTAAGTTACAAGTGATTTTACTCATAATGGAAGTTACTGAAAAGCCCAAAAGTAGCTATTACTCACTTAGCTATTGAGACAGACACCCAACTTACTCACCATATTGTAGCTATGAAAAAAGTAGCTGAATAACATATTTTCACAAAATGCTGTAAATGCAACACTTTTGAAGTTATAAGTGATTTAGTGCATGATTTCATGAATTTTAATGCATTAAAAATTATTAAAAAAATTTATTTAAAAAAAAGTAAGACAGATCCAGGTCTCATACTCACACAAGAGAATCTACCTCTGGCCTAGTACATATATGCAAGATATGAGAGAAATCCCTGCAATAGTCACTGAGAAAATTGTGATAAAAAGTTGAAATTTTCACACTTTTGGTGAGGGTACCCCCCTTGTAATGTCTCTAGCAAACAGACGAATAGACAGATTTGCATGCCTTGAACAATTTTTCATCCTCGATAGATAAGGTATCTTTTAAAAACAAGAGGAGAGTGCCCGTGAACGGGCACTGTGTCAGCTGACTGAATGTTTTTGATTTGTGATGGTGATAATGAGAGGAAAGCATAATTATCAGGGAAAGGGCTGTACAGAAATACAGTAAATGGTAACTGAACAGCATGTTCGAAAGATATTCCGAAGCTGACAGAAGAAAAGGACAAAAAAGTTGTGCCCTGCAAATGGTATTATGAAATAAAGTAACAAGGTAATTGTTTAAGTGTAAAAAGTAGGTTAAAAATATTTAAAGAAATACTATAAATGCAATATCCTCGTTCGACCATGAAGAAGGGATCCAAAGGTCAAATCTGACCATACCAAAAGATTCCCAGCCAAAGAATTTAGGATGGTTTACCATCCCAAACCTCTCGGACCAATAATAAGTGAGTCATAGGCACTTTTTAAGTTTGGCTATCCTTGTTTGACCTTGACGGAGGGGTCTAAGGTCAAATCCGACCACACAAAAAAAGTCCCAGCCCATGATTTCCTGTAGCTTGTTTACCATCCCAAACCTGTAGGACCAATAATAAGCGAGTTATAAGCAATTGTAAGTTTGGCTATCCTCAATTGACCTTGAAGGAGGGGTCCCAGGTCAAATCTGACCACACCAAAAGAATCCCAGCCCATGATTTCCTATATGTAGGTTTAGCATCCCAAACCTCCAAGACCAATAATACGCGAGTTATAAGCACTTTAAGTTTGGCTATCTTCGTTTGACCTGGAAGGAGGGGTCTAAGGTGAAATCTGACCACACCAAAAGATTCCCAGCCTTGGTTTTCTATAGGTTGGTTTTCCATTCCAAACCTCTAGGACCAATAATAAGCGAGTTATAAGCACTTTTAAGTTTGGCTATCCTCATTTGACCTTGAAGGAGGGGTCCAAGGTGAAATCCGACCACACCAAAAAATTCCCAGCTCATGATTTTCTATAGGTTGGTTTTCATTCCAAACCTCTAGGACCAATAATAAGCGAGTTATAAGCACTTTTATGTTTGGCTATCCTCATTTGACCTTGAAGGAGGGTTCCAAGGTCAAATCGGACCATATTAACAGATTCCCAGCCCATGATTTCCTACAGGTTGGATACAATGATTTACTCAACAGTGAGAACCTGAAAGAAGCTATTGCTCAGCTATGCCATGACATAGAGGTCTGCAATTTCACTATGTTATAGTTGACCAAAAGGTCTGTGAATAACCTATTTAACAAAATACTCTAAATGTAATAGTTTTCAAGTTACAACTGATTTACTCAAGAGTGAGAACCTCAAAGTAACTATTACTCAGCTATGCAATGAGCTACATGTCTGAATTTTTGCTCTGTTATAGCTGACCTAAAAGTAGGTGAACAACAAATTTAAGCAAAATACTGTAAATGCAATAGTTTTCAAGTTACAACTGATTTACTCAATAGTGAGAACCTGAAAATAGCTATTGCTCCGCTATGCCATGAGCTATAGGTCTGTAATTTCACTATGTTATAGCTAACCCAAAAGTAGGTGAACAATATATTTTAACAAAATACTCCAAATGCAATATTTTTCAAGTTATAGCCGATTTACTCAACAGTCAGTGCCTGAGAATAGCTATTGCTCAGTTGTGCCATGAGCTACAGGTCTGTAATTTCACTATGTTATAGCTGACCCAAAAGTAGCTGAATAACATATTTGCACAAATTTCTGTTAAGGCAATAGTTTTCCAATTACAACTGATTTACTCAACAGTGAGAAGTTCAAAGTAGCTATTATTCAGCTATGCAATGAGCCACAGGTCTGGAACTTCACTATGTTATAGCTGACCCCAAAATAGGTGAATAACATATTGAAACAAAATACTCTAAATGCAATAGTTTCCAAGTTATAAGTGATTTACTCAACAGTGATAACCTAAAAGTAGCTATTACTCAGCTATGCCATGAGCTACAGGTCTGAAATTTTACTATGTTATAGCTGACCCAAAAGTAGCTGAATAACATATTTATACTAAATTCTCTAAATGCAATAGTTTTCAAATTATAAGTGATTTACTCAACATTGAGAACTTCAAAGTAGCTATTACTCAGCTATGCAATGAGTCACAGGTCTGGAACTTCACTATGTTATAGCTGACCCCAAAATAGGTGAATAACATATTGAAACAAAATACTCTAAATGCAATAATTTCCAAATTATAAGCGATTTACTCAACAGTGATAACCTCAAAGTAGCTATTACTCAGCTATGCCATGAGCTACAGGTCTGAAATTTTACTATGTTATAGCTGACCCAAAAGTAGGTGAACAACATATGTAAGCAAAATACTGTACATGCAATAGTTTTCAAGTTACAACTGATTTACTCAATAGTGATGACCTAAAAGTAGCTATTACTCAGCTATGCCATGAGCTACAGGTCTGAAATTTTACTATGTTATAGCTGACCCAAAAGTAGCTGAATAACATATTTATACTAAATTCTCTAAATGCAATAGTTTTACAATTACAACTGATTTACTCAATAGTGAGAACTTCAAAGTAGTTATTACTCAGCTATGCAATGAGGTACAGGTCTGAAATTTCACTATGTTATAGCTGACCCAAAAGTAGGTGAACAACATATTTAAGCAAAATACTGTAAATGCAATAGTTTTGAAGTTACAACTGATTTACTCAATAGTGATGACCTAAAAGTAGCTATTACTCAGCTATGCCATGAGCTACAGGTCTGAAATTTTACTATGTTATAGCTGACCCAAAAGTAGCTGAATAACATATTTATACTAAATTCTCTAAATGCAATAGTTTTCCCAATTACAACTGATTTACTCAATAGTGAGAACTTTAAAGTAGCTATTACTCAGCTATGCCATGACCTACAGATCTGAAATTTCACTATGTTATAGCTGGCCCAAAAGTAGCTGAATAACATATTTATACGAAATTCTCTAAATGCAATAGGTTTTAAGTTACAAGTGATTTACTCAATAGTGAGAACTTCAAAGTAGCTATTACTCAGCTATGCAATGAGCCACAGATCTGAAACTTCACTATGTTATAGCTGATCCCAAAAGTAGGTGAACAACATATTTAAGCAAAATACTGTAAATGCAATAGTTTTGAAGTTACAACTGATTTACTCAATAGTGATGACCTAAAAGTAGCTATTACTCAGCTATGCCATGAGCTACAGGTCTGAAATTTTACTATGTTATAGCTGACCCAAAAGTAGCTGAATAACATATTTATATGAAATTCTCTAAATGCAATAGTTTTCCAATTACAACTGATTTACTCAATAGTGAGAACTTTAAAGTAGCTATTACTCAGCTATGCCATGACCTACAGATCTGAAATTTCACTATGTTATAGCTGGCCCAAAAGTAGCTGAATAACATATTTATACGAAATTCTCTAAATGCAATAGGTTTTAAGTTACAAGTGATTTACTCAATAGTGAGAACTTCAAAGTAGCTATTACTCAGCTATGCAATGAGCCACAGATCTGAAACTTCACTATGTTATAGCTGATCCCAAAATAGGTGAATAACATATATTGAAACAAAATACTGTAAATGCAATAGTTTCCACGTTATAAGCGATTTACTCAACAGTGATAACCTAAAAGTAGCTATTACTCAGCTATGCCATGAGCTACAGGTCTGAAATTTTACTATGTTATAGCTGACCCAAAAGTAGCTGAATAACATATTTATACGAAATTCTCTAAATGCAATAGTTTTGAAGTTATAAGCGATTTACTCAACAGTGATAACCTAAAAGTAGCTATTACTCAGCTATGCCATGAGCTACAGGTCTAAAATTTTACTATGTTATAGCTGACCCAAAAGTAGCTGAATAACATGTTTATACGAAATTCTCTAAATGCAATAGTTTTTAAGTTACAAGTGATTTTACTCATGATGGAAGTTACTGAAAAGCCCAAAAGTAGCTATTACTCACTTAGCTATTGAGACAGGCACCCAACTTACCATATTGTAGCTATGAAAAAAGTAGCTGAATAACATATTTTAACAAAATGCTCTAAATGCAACACTTTTCAAGCTATAAATGATTTTGTGCATGATTTCATGAAGTTTAATGCATTAAAAATTATTAAAAAAATTTATTAAAAAAAAAGTAAGGCAGATCCAGGTCTCATACTCACACAAGAGAATCTACCTGTGGCCTAGTACATATATGCAAGATATGAGAGAAATCCCTGCAATAGTCACTGAGAAAATTGTGATTAAATGTTGAAATTTTCACACTTTTGGTGGGGGTACCCCCCTTGTAATGTCTCTAGCAAACAGACGAACAGACAGATTTGCATGCCTTGAACAATTTTTCATCCTCGATAGATAAGGTATCTTTTAAAAAAACAGCACGTCTCTAGGCCTTGTAGTTTTGGAGGAGAAGTTGTTCACGCGGACGCGTACGTGGACGCGTATGCGGACGCGTACGCCCACGCCGCAGAGTGACGACATAATGTCAGCTGACTGACAAGTCAGCTGACATAAAAACAGCATGTCTCTAGGCCTTGTAGTTTTGGAGAAGAAGATGTCCACGCGGACGCCCATGCCGCAGAGTGACGACATAATGTCAGCTGACTGACAAGTCAGCTGACATAAAAAGGACCATAACTTCCTTATTTCAATACCAATGTGAAATATTTTTCAACCACTTTGTTTAGTTTAATGAGGGTATATGGATATATGCATACACAGATTGGATCTGATCAGTTCAGTGTAAATGGAACATTTATTATTTTAAACATAACCCAATTGTTGAATTCCTTTTATATTATTTATTTATTTTATTATAGTGACATCTGATATACAATTTCATTACATAAATATACAAAACAATATAAGCAACATCACCCAGCCCCTGAAGGGCTTATAAAGTCACTGTGAAATACAATCACAACTAGAAATAGGACGCCCTGTTGATAGTAGTTGCGACATATGAATAGAAAGAGGATTGCATAGAAGAACACACATTATCATGTGTAATGTCCACCCCATGAACCTTTTGGCAAAATTGTACAGTAGTGTTACAAGACCCTGTTTCATTTGTAAAATATATCAATGATGCTTAAATATTTATTAGTGTACATGTAAATTATTTCAGCTTCATGCCTTTTTGCATTGGTTGGGTCGAAAATTTTGACGAAATCACTCTATCTTGCACGGTTAAGAAGATAGAAGCAAATTTCTGTTTTTGGCAAAAATTTGAAAATTCAAAATGGCCGCCATTTTTGGGAAAAGGAAAATTTTTTGAAAATTGCCAAGAGTACATTTCTGAGATACCCTATGGGTCGAAAATTTCAACGAAATAACTCTATTTTGCACGGTTAAGGCCAATTTGTGTTTTTCCATTTTGGGCAAAAATTCGAAAATTAAAAATGACCGCCATATGTGGGGAGGGGAAATTTTTTTGAAAATTGCCAAGAGTACATTTCTATCTACCCTGTGGGTCGAAAATTTCGATGAAATCGATTTATCTCGCACGGTTAAGGAGATAGAAGCAATTTTGTGTTTTGCCATTTTGGGGAAAAATTCGAAAATTCAAAATGGCTGCCATATGTGGGAAGAGGAAAATTTTTGAAACTTGCCAAGAGTACATCGCTCAGATACCCTATGGGTCAAAAATTTCGACGAAATCCCTCTATCTCACACGGTTAAGGAGATAGGAGCAATTTTGTGTTTTGCCATTTTGGGGAAAAATTCGAAAATTCAAAATGGCTGCCATATGTGGGAAGAGGAAAATTTTTGAAACTTGCCAAGAGTACATCGCTCAGATACCCTATGGGTCAAAAATTTCGACGAAATCCCTCTATCTCACACGGTTAAGGAGATAGGAGCAATTTTGTGTTTTGCCATTTTTGGCAAAATTCAAAAATTCAAAATGGCCGCCATTTTTGGGGAGGGGAAAAGTTTTTGAAAATTGCAAAGAGTACATTCCTTAGATACCCTGTGGGTCGAAAATTTCGATGAAATCGCTCTATCTCGCACGGTTAAGGAGATAGAAGCAAATTTGTGTTTTGCCATTTTTGGCAAAAATTCGAAAATTCAAAATGGCTGCCATGTTTGGGGAGGGGAAATTTTTTTGAAACTTGCAAAGAGTACCCTGTGGGTCGAAAATTTTGACGAAATCGCTCTATCTCGCACGGTTTAGGAGATATGAGCACATTTGCCTTTTCAGTATTCAAAATAGCTAATTACTCATTTATTTAATTTATTACTCACTCATCTATGAAGCAATTCCCCCCAAAATCAATCCTATACAAGCTATTAACCCAATGAACCTCCATACCAAATTTCAGAAAGCTAGGGTTAATAGCATTCCTTAAAATGTCTGGAAACCAAAGAGATACTCAAAAGTAGCAAAGTAGCTATTACTCAGTTAGCTATAGAGCTATCATCACCAAAAGCAATCCCATACAAGCTATTAACCCAATAAACCTGCATGCCAAATTTGGTAAAGATAGGATAAGAACTGTTGCCTAAAATGTCTGGAAACCAAGTGGGACGCCGGACGCCGGACACCGGACGCCGGAAAAAGCAAAAATAATATGTCCACCCCCAGTGGGGTGGACATAATGATATACTAGTATATTAACAGATGTAAGTGATGCCACTCCAAATTCATTCATTGCACAATAAATTAATTAAATTTGCCTAAATTTGGTCTGCCTTACCTAGTTGTACGTGGTTTTAATAAATAATAAATAATAAACTGCATATGCTTATGGAAGCATCCCAAACCAAACTATTGACTGCTGGTTAAATTGCACAATTGATCTAGCAGAAAGTCAAATAATTTCTTAATGAAAGATTATTTAATTTTTAGGCCACCACTGGTGGCTATAGAAAACCTATCACTAAAACTAGCGTAGGGGTTCAAATATACCAGGTATCTGAATATCAGTACCAAAGTATAATTTTGTTTTTCACATTTATCAATATTAAAATATTGCTTCACTAAAAAGAATTCTCATTATTTCTTATTTCCAGAGAAAAAAAATCTTCAGAATGGTGATACACTGCAAACAAGACTGTTGTAAAAGTGACTATAATTCATCAATATCTTGAAATATATCCTGTATGGATGAATGTTGATGATCAAACAGTTAATATAATAACAATTTAAGAGCACACCAAAAATAACAAAATATAGCCAACAGAGGTGCTAATTTTAAAAATTTTAAATTGATACATTTAAAATCAATATTTAAATCTAGGATGCTATATCGACTGATAACGAAATGTGACTGTTACTTACCACATTTGTCATCTGATCGCTGAGGGTGCGTGTTTACCCAGTTTGGCTCACCATGGGTAGCCCAACGTGTGTGAGCTATACCACAATGAGTTTCAAAGCATGCATTGAAGTCGAGATCTTTTTTGGCTGCAAAATATATTAATCATGATTAGGATATACTATTTTTTGGTGTTTATGATAAACTAACATTGTACCTTACTGCTACACTGGACTTCAATCTATCAGATATACTTTTGAACCCTACAGTTAAGAATATTGTTAAGCAGAACTTCCTCTTAAATAGAAGTAAATATTATGACCTTATATGGTATTTTGCAAGTGGAAAGTACTGTATTAGAAGAAATTTTTGCTTCATTTTTAAGAAAGTCACTGGAATAAATTTTCACTAATGGCTACTTTCTACTTGGGAGATTAATATAGGAATAACTCCCGATCAAACCATGGAATAGACTTAAATAAACAAACAAGAGGAGAGTGCCCGTGAACGGGCACTGTGTCAGCTGACTGAGTGTTTTTGATTTGTGAAGGTAATAATGAGAGGAAAGCATAATTATCAGGGAAAGTGCTATACAGAAGTACAGTAAATGGTAATTGAACAGCATGTTCAAAAGAAATTCTGAACCTGACAGAAGAAAAGGACAAAAAAGTTTTGCCCTGCAAATGGTATTATGAAGGAAAGTAACAAGGTAACTGTTTAAGTGTAAAGAGTAGGTTAAAACATATTTAAAGAAATACTGCAAATGCAGTATCCTCGTACGACCTTGAAGAAGGGGTCCACGGTCAAATCCAACCACACAAAAACATTCCCAGCCCATGATTTCCTATAGGTTGGTTTACCATCCCAAACCTCTAGGACCAATAATAAGCGAGTTATAAGCACTTTTAAGTTTGGCTGTCCTTATTTGACCTTGAAGGAGGGGTCCAAAGGTCAAATCTGACCACACCAAAAGATTCCCAGCCCATGATTTCCTATAGGATGGTTTACCATCCCAAACCTCTAGAACCAATGATAAGCGATTTATAGGCACTTTTAAGTTTGGCTATCTTTGTTTGACCTTGAAGGAGGGATCCAAGGTCAAATCTGACCACACCAAATGATTCCCAGCCCATGATTTCCTGTAGGTTGGTTTACCATCCCAAACCTGTAGGACCAATAACAAGAAAGTTATAAGCAATTTTAAGTTTGGCTATCCTCAACTGACCTTGAAGGAGGGATCCAAGGTCAAATCTGACCACACCAAAAGAATCCCAGCCCATGATTTCCTATACGTTGTTTTACCATCCCAAACCTCTAAGACCAATAATAAGCAAGTTATAAGCACTTTTAAGTTTGGCTATCCTCGTTTGACCTTGAAGAAGAGGTCCAAGGTGAAATCGGACCACATCAACAGATTCCCAGCCCATGATTTCCTATATGTCTGTTTACCATCCCAAACCTCTAGGACCAATAATAAGTGAGTTATAAGAACTTTTAAGTTTGGCTATCCTCATTTGACCTTGAAGGAGGGGTCAAAGGTCAAATCTGACCACACCAAACGATTCCCAGCCCATGATTTCCTACAGGTTGGTTTACCATCCCAAACCTCTAGGATCAATAATAAGGGAGATATAAGCACTTTTCATGACTGACAAAGAAGCACCTGTGGCAGCCATCTTGTTTTTCAAAATGAGGCCAAAAATATTCCCAGTCAAGATTTTATAATGAGGAACATATCCTGCGAATTTGAGATCTCTACCTATAATACCCTTTCCTCTAGAGGACCAACAAAAGTCCTTGTTTAAAGTCGAATAAACGTCCCTGGCGGCCATCTTGTTTTTCAAAAATATTCCCAGGCAACATTTTATGGTTATTAATATATTCTGCAAACTTGAGAAGGCTAGCTATAATATTTTTTTTCATTAGAGCGGTAATGGTGAAATCTCTCTACACACTGCGGCTATCCAGTGGATACAATGATTTACTCAATAGTGAGAACCTAAAAGTAGCTATTGCTCAGCTATAGCATGACATAGAGGTCTGCAATTTCACTATGATATAACTGACCAAAAATTATGTGAATAACATATTTAAACAAAATTCTCTAAATGTAATAGTTTTCAAGTTACAACTGATTTTAACAAAATACTCCAAATGCAATATTTTTCATGTTACAATTGATTTACTCAACAGTCAGTACCTGAAAATAGCTATTGCTCAGTTGTGCCTTGAGCTACAGGTCTGTAATTTCACTATGTTATAGCTGACCCAAAAGTGGCTGAATAACATATTTACAAAAATTTCTGTAAATGCAATAGTTTTCAAGTTATAAATGATTTACTGAACAGTGATGACTTCAAAGTAGCTATTACTCAGCTATGCCATGAGCTACAAGTCTGAAATTTTACTATGTTATAGCTGACCCCAAAATAGGTGAATAACATATTGAAACAAAATACTGTAAGTGCAATAGTTTTCAAGTTATAAGTGATTTACTCAACAGTGATAACCTAAAAGTAGCTATTACTCAGCTATGCCATGAGCTATATATCTGTAATTTCACTATGTTATAGCTGACAAAAAAGTAGGTGAACAACATATTTTAACAAAACACTCCAAAGGCAATATTTTTCAAGTTACAACTGATTTACTTAACATACAGTACCTGAATATAGCTATTGCTCAATTGTGCCATGAGCTACAGGTCTGTAATTTCACTATGTTATAGCTGACCCAAAAGTAGCTGAATAACGTATTTACAAAAATTTCTGTAAATGCAATAGTTTTCAAGTTATAAGTGATTTACTCAACAGTGATAACCTCAAAGTAGCTATTACTCAGCTATGCCATGAGCTACAGGTCTGAAATTTTACTATGTTATAGCTGACCCAAAAGTAGCTGAATAACATATTTATAAGAAATTCTGTAAATGCAATAGTTTTCAAGTTACAAGTGATTTTACTCAAGATGGTAGTTACTGAAAAGCCCAAAAGTAGCTATTACTCACTTAGCTATTGAGACAGGCACCCAACTTACTCACCATATTGTAGCTATGAAAAAAGTAGCTGAATAACATATTTTAACAAAATGCTCTAAATGCAACACTTTTCAAGTTATAAGTGATTTAGTGCATGATTTCATGAATTTTAATGCATTAAAAATTATTAAAAAAATTTATTTAAAAAAAACTAAGACAGATCCAGGTCTCATACTCACACAAGAGAATCTTCCTCTGGCCTAGTACATATATGCAATATGAGAGAAATCCCTGCAATAGTCACTGAGAAAATTGTGATAAAGTGTTGAAATTTTCACACTTTTGGTGTAACGTCTCTAGCAAACAGATGAACAGCGGATTTGCATGCCTTGAACAATTTTCATCCTCGATAGATAAGGTATCTTTTAAAAAAACAGCATGTCTCTAGGCCTTGTAGTTTTGGAGAAGAAGTTGTTCACGCGGACGCGTACGCCCACGCCACAGAGTGACGACATAATGTCAGCTGACTGACAAGTCAGCTGACATAAAAACCTCAGGCTTCGCCTTTGGGGTTTATAACCTCAAGCCATGGTAAGATTCTGTGTATACCATGGTTTTGGAGGGGTTATTCCTATTCTAACATGACAAGTGTTTAAATTTATAAATATCACTTATTAACATTTTTATGACAAAAGTCCAGACTGCCATAATGAGCGATAATAGGGAGCAACAGGGTTATGCTGGATTTTACCCATGAAGTATTTCGTCGTTCAGCCAATCAAAGTCACGGCACATCCATGTAATGTTAAAATACATATTTAAATTTTATTAGGAATTAATTTTCACTAACCAAGTCCATTAGCTAAACTAGCTAAAATTAATCCCTAGTGAAAATTTAATTTTACACAGTATGTTACTGATCCCTTGAAATTTAACTGCAACTGAAGGTTTAACTGGCCACAATATAGCGGGTTGGGAGCCATTATACTACTGTTCCATATTCCTAAATTATTATAAGACTATAGCTGATTTTAAAATCCGGGGAAAAGTGATATGACCAATAAGATTACATTCAAAAATGTATTATCAGGGTGGTTGGGAGACAAGTTTGTGACAGTGGATAATATGAATTAACAATGTAATGGTTTGCAATTGGCCAGACACCACTTCTATTTAATTTGTTTGCAGCTGCTTTATAAGACCAAAATCTCAGTGGAGTACTGGGTGAAAAATTTTACGTGTTCAACATCAGCTGTAAGATGAAAACTAATTTTTTGCCATGAAATTGAAAAGATTCAAAATTTATATTCAAGTAATGATTTCAGTTTCAAATATGATAAACCGGAGCAAAGTTATTTATTGTAGTTGATGATATTTATTTGAATCTGTGGGATAGCTACAGATATTACATATTTTGTTGTTCACACCGTTGTAAACTAGACTTAGTGCATTGGAGAACTGAAGCATATTTGTATTCAAAGACAAGACAAAGAACCCTAGTTAGCAAACACCTTTCCTTACGTCAAAGCTGCCACTTTCAGTTTGACAACCTTGTTTGACTTTCAAGGATGGATAAAGTTTTAGATCTGGCCTTATTAAAAGTCTTCCAACCAATAGGATTTACTACAGGTCGGTATCATATCCCAAACCTCTAGAACCAATAAAACAATATTATAAGTACTTTTATGTTTGGTTTCACATTTTTAACCATAAAAGATCAAACTGACCAAAGCAAAATACTCACAGCCAATAGCCCACTTACAGATTTCCAAAATAAAGTGAGTTGTAAGTCCTTGTAAGCTTAGCTCCCCTTATTTGACCTTGAAAGAGGGACCAGGGGCCGGTTACACAAAGTATGATTAAGATAAAGGTCACCTTAAATTCAATGATTTCCTTGAAATTCTCCCTAATTTAAAAATCTTAGTTTCACAAAGCCTCCTTCCTTAGGAAGGAGACCTTGAAAACTCCCTTAAATTTCAAGGAATCTAAGGGCCTACCTTAAATTAATGTTCAATAACTTCAATAACTAATGTTCAATAACTTAAAGGACATTTGCCCCCCTCCTTAAGTTTTAAGGAAGACCTTTGGTAAGGAGAGTTAAAGGAGGCTTTGTGAAATTGAAGTTTAAAGTGGCCTTCCCAAAGGAATAAAAATGAACTTCCTTTACTAAAGGAGATCCTTTCCAAAGGAGGCTTTGTGAAACCAGCCCCAGAAACCAAATCTGACCACATCAAAAGAGTGCTAGCAATTTCCTATGTCATGGTTTCAAATCTCATAGAAACTAAAAAAGACACTCAGTGTAGGGGAATACTACATGGTCAAATGCACTGCTGTTGTACCTATATAAATGTAGATTGTTCATGTTTAGAGGCTTAAAGGGTTATTACATCCCAAAAACAAAAGGCCTTTAAAACATGTATTACTATAGGATAAATCTTTTCTGCTGAAACCTATCATAATTAGAATTGTAGATTTTACCAGTAGGTTGCATTTAATAAAACTTGGGAGCTCCGGAGGTGCAGTTGGGGGGATTGCGGGAGGTGCGGTATAGTGGCAGTTATGTGGCAAAACGTGTGGTTACAATTACCACATTTATATAATTTATTAATACCACATGGCTGTGTCAGTCAATGTGATTAGTTGAGAGGCAAAAATCCTTGTATTATAACTCTGTCTAGTCGTACCCTTAATTATCGCCCACATAAATATTCTAAATGAGGAAACTTCTTTAAATAAAGCTAAGAATATAAATAAAGAATCTTAATGAAAATTGCACCTGTTGACAAAACATTTCCAACACAAACCGAATTAAGTTCTACCCCTTAGATAAGTAAAGACTGTAACAGATTCTTGTGTAATTTATTGCTGTTCACTCAGACTGTCACACAGTGACATCTTGGCATCAGTTGGCCACAATCTACGATTAGTGAAGTGTATTCTCTTACTAATTAGGAGTAGAGGACACACACATTTCTTCAATTATACAATATCAAGTACGGGGCCCAAGTATGTTCTTGTGGTATGCCATATACAACCTACCATGTTGATGTTATACACTTATTAAGTTATTACTGTGTGTGATTCTGGGAGTTATTACTTTCAATTACTTGATTATCTTTTCCATTTTACAGTATTCGATGACCAGCTGATGACAGTTTTTGGCATATTGCAAAGGAAGATGTCAGCAAAAAAATTTTTTTAAATATTCATACAAAGAAAAGATGGAAACTATACCTCCTTTTTGTCTTTACTGCATTTCTTACTGCTTTGGTAAGTTATTATAAGAGATGTAAGAACAGTTTTTGCTTTTACACTACATCCATAATTTACAAACTTTAAGTTTATTTTCATTTTTACAAAAGTTAGATCTGCTTTAAGTATGTTGCTGAAAGATACAACATTTCACTTCCAGCTTCTCAATAGTTAAAAAATATCACTGAATACCACCAACACAAAAATTTATATCTCTCAAAAGGTTTCTTATCTCCAAATGTACCAGTTTTCAAAATGGCTTTTGAAAGATTATATTCTCAGGTCTACTTATGATGAACTGAGAAGTACACTCAATCATATCAGATACAAGTGTAAACAACACTTTTTATCATAAGTTTATTCTTTTCTATTAACAATTAGACCTAGTTAATTGACAATTCATTTTACCACCAAGAAATTGACATCACTACTAAAATCATTAATAAGCCAATCACGGAATTCTCATTCAAGTTGTACTAAATGAGTCAGAATAAAGTATCTTTGTCTACTTCTTTCTCCTCTTGACAAATTGAACAAAATAAGAATGAGTTTCTAATAACAATGCACATACATGTGTCACAGTATGTCCTTATTTGTTAGAGAAATATTTCATTCCAGATGATAGAATATATACGGAAGCTCTGGACTGCCAAAGTTTTTTGGTTTTACTAACTTGAATATACCAGTTAGTTAACTTGAATATTCAAGTTAATATATTCTGAGACTAACTAATTCTTTGTGCCAAGCACAGAAAACAAATTTAATATGTACATGTGTACTTAAATTGATTAATAAAAAGATTTTTAAATACTCAATAGTTCGAAAAACTTAAGGATATCAATATATTCATCTGAAGTACATTTTATGAGTATTTACACTTTAAATGGCAACAAAATGCTTAACCATTAGCCTATTGTGAATGAAAAATGAAAATATAAAATATTTAAAAGCTGTGAGGTAAATAGTAAAAAGCTAATTGCCCAATTTCTGTGAAATTCAGGGAACTTATTCCAAAAATTAACAGAAGGTAAAAAAGTTGGCTAGTAATTAGGATTCACCCATATTATTTGTTTAAATACACATATAAACAAAATATAGTTAAAATAAAATATTTTACTAGTTTTAGGAAATTAGAAATACTATTTTCTGATAGAGAAGTATGTTTCTGGTCCAATTAGATTATATTCAACAGATTAACTTTATGTCGAATGAAACATGGCTCAGCTGTAATTAAATACATGTCTAGTTGAACTAAATGACTGCTCTATGGCTAGTTATAACTTTACATAACTTGTCTACTTTCACACACATCATGATAACCAACAGGAAGAAACAAAGTAATTCCACTATCACCTTTAAAAAACATTAAAAACACAAACACTTTACTTGTTATCTCAACAACTCACTTGAAAGTTTTGTGAACATGTTGTTGTGGGCAATAGTATGTCTAACAAACTGATAAGTTATACATAACAAATGGGTACATCTTAACAACAATAATTTAATCAGGTTTTTAGATATAATATACAATAGCCATGTTGTTTCTTATGGAACCTGATTTAACCTCTTAGTGACTCTATGTAGTTGAGGACATATTATCATATATCATCATAGTTCTTTCATACTACAGACTATTGAACTGAACTTGGAATAATTGTTAATTGTTATCCACTTTTCAGATTCTGAAGTTTTGCACTTGATGCATAGGATATCTTTTTGTACCACAGTACCACCATCATACCAAAACGTCTTATCACAATCCGTTCTCTATATTTTAAATGTATTGTAAAAAAATGTGGAAAAAACGATACCCCACAAACACCTCATTGTTGAGTTTCAGCTTTATATGTTAATGGCCCATAGGTTTTAATATAAACACCATTCAACAAAATTCAATCTAAACTTTGTTCATGCTGAGCAACTTCTTTCATTAGCTAGTCTAAGCTTCTTTTACCTTTTGGTGCATAATTTTCAAAACTTTTGTATCTGACATAAATTACAGTGTAAATACTTACATGCAATTTCATCTTCTAAGTTCTTTACTTTGCCCTTCCTTTTGATCAGGGAAATAGGGAGGTTATTTGAGTCTCCGATTTCTACCTTATCGCCATCTATAGCAATACCTATTTCACAACACAAGAAACTTATTATTCATAAAATTTATCTATACAATATTTTATTCAAATAAAGACAGCAAATATACCAGTGAGTCAACCGTACTGACTAAAAAAACAGAAAACTCAACACTGGCATGAGTTTACACATGTAAGGCATTTGAACGTGCATGGTCAACATGACCACAGTCCACACAAATTACCAAATCAGTAACTGCAGGATCATTTTGCAAAAATACATTTAAACTGAAATGAACAAGTACAGAAAACAATGACATGTTGTTGAATTAATTAGATATTTATACAACAGCATCAATGCATTTAAACATCAAAAAAGGAAGACAAACTATAATATTGCTTTGTGACAGAAAGAAGAATTGCTTTTACATGGCAAAAACAAAGCGTCACAATGAGCAAGAGTAATTTTGCTGAAATCATTGTTTATGATAAATGCGCATTTGCATTTTACACAGAAATTCAAGATGACTGCCAAAAATGGCGCTGGAACAATTTCTTAAAAAAGGGCAGATGACTAACCATTTTGCATTTTTTTTTCAATGAGTAGATGCATTTACTTAATTTAGTAACTTCCAAAATGAGAAACTGCCTAAAAGTCACTTAGCTATAACTATGGATCCTTAAACAACTAACCATCTTGTGGCTAAGATGAAAATAGATGAAGGACTCATTCTAAGAAAATGCACTGAGCAATAAGTTGAGAGTTACAAATGAATTACTCAACAGTGAAAATATCAAGTGGCTAAAATTCGGGATGGCTGCCAAAAACTGTGGGAGAATTAGTTTTGCCAAAAGTTTACCTATGGTTCTGCTAAAGCTCTCTGGGCCAAAAGTTATACCAAAATCACTCTATCTCACACCACTTTTGAGAAATTAAGGATTTCTCATTTTCATTGTTTAGAAAAATTTATTATTTAATTAATCCTTAATAAGTCAGCCATTTTTACCAGATCACTTCCAAAAGTTCATGACTTCCAGACATCTATGCATGTATACCAAACCTACAGGTGGAGCACTTTTTAAGTTACCAACTGAACAAGTAGATCTCTTTAACAAGAGGAGAGTGCCCGTGAACGGGCACTGTGTCAGCTGACTGAGTGTTTTTGATTTGTGAAGGTAATAATGAGAGGAAAGCATAATTATCAGGGAAAGTGCTGTACAGAAGTACAGTAAATGGTAATTGAACAGCATGTTCAAAGAAATTCTGAACCTGACAGAAGAAAAGGACCAAAAAGTTGTGCCCTGCAAATGGTTTTATGAAGGAAAGTAACAAGGTAACTGTTTAAGTGTAAAGAGTAGGTTAAAACATATTTAAAGAAATACTGCAAATGCAGTATCCTCGTACGACCTTGAAGGGGTCCAAGGTCAAATCTGACCACACAAAAATATTCCCAGCCCATGATTTCCTATAGGTTGATTTACCATCCCAAACCTCTAGGACCAATAATAAGTGAGTTATAAGCACTTTTAAGTTTGGCTGTCCTTATCTGACCTTGAAGGAGGGGTCCAAAGGTCAAATCTGACCACACCAAAAGATTCCCAGCCCATGATTTCCTATAGGATGGTTTACCATCCCAAACTTCTAGAACCAATAATAAGCGAGTTAGAGGCACTTTTAAGTTTCGCTATATTTGTTTGACCTTGAAGAAGGGGTTCAAGGTCAAATTGGACAACATTAACAGATTCCCAGCCCATGATTTCCTATATGTTTACCATCCCAAACCTCTAGGACCAATAATAAGCGAGTCATAAGCACTTTTAAGTTTGGCTATCCTCGTTTGTCCTTGAAGGAGGGGTCAAAGGTCAAATCTGACCACACCAAAAGATTCCCAGCCCATGATTTCCTACAGGTTGGTTTACCATCCCAAACCTCTAGGACCAATAATAAGGGAGATATAAGCTCTTTTCATGACTGACAAAGAAACACCAGTGGCGGCCATCTTGTTTTTTAAAATGAGCCCAAAAATATTCCCAGTCAAGATTTTATAATGAGGAACATATCCTGCGAATTTGAGATCTCTACTTATAATACCCTTTGCTCTAGAGGGCCAACAAAAGTCCTTTTTAAAGTCGAATAAACGTCCCTGGCGGCCATCTTGTTTTTCAAGCCGAGGCCAAAAATATTCCCAGACAACATTTTATGGTTATTAATATATTCTGCAAACTTGAGAAGGCTAGCTATAATATTTTTTTCATTAGAGCAGTAATGGTTAAATCTCTCTACACACTGCGGCTATCCAGTGGATACAATGATTTATTCAATAGTGAGAACCTGAAAGTAGCTATTGCTCAGCTATGCCATGACACAGAGGTCTGCAATTTCACTATGATATTACTGACCAAAAATTATGTGAATAACATATTTAAACAAAATACTCTAAATGTAATAGTTTTCAAGTTACAACTGATTTACTCAACAGTGATAACCTCAAAGTAGCTATTACTCAGCTATGCAATGAGCTCCATGTCTGAATTTTTACTATATTATAGCTGACCCAAAAGTAGGTGAACAACATATTTAAGCAAAATACTGTAAATGCAATAGTTTTCAAGTTACAACTGATTTACTCAATAGTGAGAACCTGAAAATAGCTATTGCTCAGCTATGCCATGAGCTACAGGTCTAAAATTTTACTATGTTATAGCTGACCCAAAAGTAGCTGAATAACATATTTATACGAAATTCTCTAAATGCAATAGTTTTTAAGTTACAAGTGATTCTACGCATGATGGAAGTTACTGAAAAGCCCAAAAGTAGCTATTACTCACTTAGCTATTGAGACAGGCACCCAACTTACTCACCATATTGTAGCTATGAAAAAAGTAGCTGAATAACATATTTTAACAAAATGCTCTAAATGCAACACTTTTCAAGTTATAAATGATTTTATGCATGATTTCATGAATTTTAATGCATTAAAAATTATTAAAAAAATTTATTAAAAAAAAAGTAAGACAGATCCAGGTCTCATACTCACACAAGAGAATCTACCTCTGGCCTAGTACATATATGCAAGATATGAGAGAAATCCCTGCAATAGTCACTGAGAAAATTGTGATTAAGTGTTGAAATTTTCACACTTTTGGTGGGGGTACCCCCCTTGTAATGTCTAGCAAACAGACGAACAGACAGATTTGCATGCCTTGAACAATTTTTCATCCTCGATAGATAAGGTATCTTTTAAAAAAAACAGCACGTCTCTAGGCCTTGTAGTTTTGGAGGAGAAGTTGTTCATGCGGACGCGGACGCCCACGCCGCAGAGTGACGACATAATGTCAGCTGACTGACAAGTCAGCTGACATAAAAACGTGCTTTTGGTCATGAGATTTCTGTGACTAGTCGAAAAGTCATGACCCCATATTCAAAATTGACTTTTCCCCCAGGGTTACTGCAAACACACAAACTTCGAAGAGAATCTTCCAAGCAGTTACATAGTTATAGCCTGTTAAAAATGTGATAGCCGATGGCCCCTTAAGTGTAAATTTTCTCCTGTATACAAACAAGTGTCCCTTGAGGGTCATTTAATGACTCATAAACTATAATAAAAATATTAAGTTTTTTGCAAAAAAATTATCACAAATGCAGGAAAACTTTTAAAATATGGATTTTAATATTGCTTTCAACATATCATAACCGATAGCTTAAGCTGGTGGAGTACTGCTCTGAAAAATGCACTTTAAATAACTGGGTATAGAAAAATAGTAACTAACTTTCCAAACTGGAATATAGATTAATCAGAGATTAACATTCAAATCATCAACCTGAGAGCTGTGAAATGCTACCCACTTCATTGTTAGTGTGTACTTGGTAAGAAGTATTAGTTACCTGCTGAATCATATCCTCTGTACTCCAATCTTTTCAGTCCATTAATTAGGATCTCGAGGATCTGTGCTCGCGTTTTTGGTTCAAGGTAGTTCAAGTACGCAAATATACCTAAATATTAAAGCAACATCACTAGTGAAAACCAAATATAACTCCTGAAAATTTCATTAATAGCAGGTAAAACTTTTTCGCAACTTTTTTATGCACTGAGTAAAACTAGTTTTAGCTATTGTCGAGTATGTTTGCAAACACTTAGTGCAACTTCTGTATGGCTGTGACTCCCACAAGTGGCATTGCTGATGGCCTTAGACTTTTCACTTTGAGAAAACTTGGTAGTGTGATAATTGTGATTCACCTTGAGGTGTACGAGACTTGAATAATGTAACCAGGTAAAGAAGCTGGTTGGTCGGAGCACTGTATTTTAGGGTGGCATTTTTTAAGTTTTGGAGGCAGTCAGAATGAAGATGTTGAAATTCATATTCAGGGTTGTGTGACTTCATGTGAATTCAAGTGACATTAGGCAAGAATAATGAAAATGCTGCTTTAAGGGGATATAGTTATGACACTGTAATCTGATTCTATTGCAGCACTGGCTCATACTTGCAGTCTCTTAATATACAAATGTCAGATGAGATACTTCCTCTTGATAATATATTTATGATTCTGTGTAACTTTTTTAACAATAATTTTGTATAAAATACCATAAAACTAAAGTGGAATTAATTACATCAGGCTAAATGATCTTTATCAATATTTGGATTAACAAGTACCTTTTTAAATGTGTATATGTTTTGTGTAATCAGGGAATTCATGAATAACCTGAACATTTTTAGTTAATTCGCAAAAATGTAATGATATTTTTGAAAATATATCATTTGTTTTAATTAGTTAAGGTTCTGTATAGACTAGGTTTAGATAAAGTAAAGGTATTGTTCAGACCTTTGAAGAGACAATAAGTAAAACTCATTCAATAAATGCTAGCATTCTTAGGAAATCTTTTATCCAAAAAAAAAAATAAATAGTTAACATTCATTTTTAATCTAAGTTTTTATTTAGTCTATTTCGGGATTTCGTGAATTCCCTAAAAACATTCAGGGAATTTGCAAATTCCCTGATTACACAAATTCACTGTAACATATATATTTCTTATTGATTCTCCTGAAAGCTACATAAATCAAGAAATGTGAAAATGCCACATCAGACAATTAATGCAACTACCTTTTTATCATATAAATCAATATTGATAGCTGTTTTAAACTCCACACAGCCCAAATGCAAACACTTTAAGGTATTTATTGGAAATCATTCGACAAATACTGCATAAGAAGGATTATGAACAAAGCCCAGATGGTTTAACCATCATTGCGAAGAAAATTCAAGTTGTTTTATCCTTAAATCTACAGCTCTACAATTTAACAGCTGCCTTAATATTGATTTTATATGTGGAAATGGAAACATTATTCCTTTCATTCAATCTCAGAAAGCAAACAGGGACTGAACTTTAATTTGTGTATATTTAAAGCTAATTCTACCTGACCTATATTTAGAAAACAAATGACAAAATCAGTTATCAAAATATAAAATATTGCTGTCATAAGTGGCAGGGCAGAGGTGGACACAAAGATAAATGGACACAGAGATAGACATTCTTCAGAGATTTGCATACCTTAGTGGTATAAGCAACAAAATTTCACAAGAAACATAATATTTGGTCAAAATAGGGAAAAATTAAAGTTGGAAGTACCCTTGTCTGAGTAATTTTCACATACCTTGCTTTTTACAACTACAATTGTACAAAATCTTTGAAATATATTCACATAGAATGTTCATGAAGTGGGTTGATTTTTTGGTTAGTAATATACATCTCTCTTATTCATATTATTATGAAATCCATCTATTTTTTAAAACCTACCGGTATTTTATTTTATAAATTCGTAAAAGGGTGTACATGAAAAAAATATCAATATAACTAGAAAAAGGTTTTTGCTAACAAAAACAAATAAGCATCCCTGATGGGCCACTTAATAATGGAAATTACATATGTGTGTTGTAAATATATCATGGTGTCATTTCAGCTGGGCTATTTCCCCCTCATGAAATAGAGAAACATTTCCCACTCAAATGTTTACATTATTCAGTTTAACTGATATCAAAATAATGAAAACTAATATGTGGCAGTATAGCTTTGTATTCACATTTCAAACAGTTTTTAGGATACATGTACACAGACGTTTGGCTTTTTTTGTGTAAATTTTTGAGAATTGACCAACTTCATGCTATCCTCTGTACTATTATATATATAGTGATCCATTGGATTTTCGTGGTAAACATTTTATGTACTTGTAATTTCTGATGTCTTTGTCGATCGATTTCACCTTAATACACTCAAATATGAATTAATTAAAAATTAGAAACATAGTATTTCATAAAAACATAACAATCTGCCAGTGTCGTTGTTAAATCCTAGGCTAAATACAGAATTAATCACCATACCACGAAAACTCCAATGACATGACAATACCACAGCTACCTATATATATGGTGTATCGAATGTAGATAATCATTGAATGTATACATTCAATGGGTTAATCATTGAATGTACACATTCAATAGCAAGCAGCCACTGAATGTGTTTAACTGTGGATTGTGTACAGTCAAAGTCATTGAATGTGTATATGAGCTTAATAAATGGAAATAAGTAGTTGATACTACATAAAATGTACCTAATTTTTATCATTTTCTTATGATCACATCTGTTGATAGCAACTTAAAAATAAACTTTTGCAATAAGTTTATTATCTGTAGGCAGTCCAACAAAAAAAAAAAAAAATGTTTATCTTAATCTGTTATTCTAATTATTTTGTCACAATGAACCTTTAAGATTAAAGGAGTGCCATTGTGGGGCTAACTGTAATTAAATCCCCAAATTTCACAAAAGTTTGTTATGTAATAATAAGTGATTTACAAAATATAAAGACAGTAAAGAAAATAATGTGATGAAATATATGAAATTATGCAATGACATATGTTTATTAATTTTTTATATTGTAAAATGATCTTTTTTATGTCAGTTTGTGAAAAATCTACCACCTTTATTCCAGTTAATTGGTTAATATTGTTCTAGAAAATATCCAATCTAGATTATAAATTAAGTCTTTGCAATCCATATCAGCATTTTATATTTAATTATTTATACATTCCATGCCTTGAGTCATTGAATGTACACATTCAATGATTTTAGCCATTGAATCTACACATTCCACAGCTCAGCCATTGAATGTACACATTCAATGATTTACCCATTGAATGTACACATTCAATAGTTTGACCCGTGGAATGCATACAGAGTTATTCACATCCAATACAACATATATGACTTGAGATCTGAATCAGAAATGTCGCATTTTCTTTAATTTTTATTTATTTTTTTTTTTTGCATTATTATGCTTCTATCAATATTATTTTTTCATATTCGGTAAGATTTCTAATTTCTTTATCAGACTTTATCAGGCTAAATATTTGCACATACAAAAAACCAAACACAATAAAATTACTAATTAAACTAAATATAATAACAATGTGGATGCAGTCCAATTCAATTTAGGTGGAAAATACTACAAAAATAACTACTGTATGTACTGCCACAGAAAAACTTGCAAATAAGTATATCATTATACTGAATACTTTAAGCATATTAATTTGTATGTGTCATAATTTATCATAAAAACAATTATAAGAGCCTGCATGAATACACTAATTTTAATAGCCATAATTAAATGTTTGCTCTCAGAATTTTGGAATATAAATCTGTTACATACTCAGTAAACACAAAATTTTTACAAAAACAATGACTCCATTTTTGCAGTACTGCACTGAATCCGAATATAAATACAGTAGTGGTGGTTGACCAATTCACATCCGGGTACCAATTCACGGCCACCCTCAATTTTCTTGAAGATTTATGATTTTTGATAGAGAAGATGTTTACCACATTATAGATAATCATCAAATTGATCATATACACTTGTAATTTATTGTTTAACTGTGATTGTTTTGGATAAATTATGGGGTGGGCGTGAATTGGTACCCGGGCGTGAACTGGTCCACCACCACTATACATGTTCAACTCACCACACATGATTTCAATTAACTGAAATTTGGCACCCTGAAATGTTCACAAAAATACTCAACAGATGTTGAGAAAAATTAAAATAGTAAATCAATACAATGTTTGATGCAATAAAAAGTTAAGTTGCAATAAGCGACTTCCTCCTGGTGTAACAGTGGCTCAGGCTTACAACTTCATACTAGTATACAACCAAAACGTGTGAATGACAAGTCACAACAACATGCTATATATAAACATCCGATATAAACGGAAGATGTTAGATGTCATACACTACACGTAAGGATTTTATTTCTCTGGCAAAAAATATTTTACTGCACAGATTAGTACATACCGGAAGTGACATCGGCAAAGATGGCTGCCCCCTTGGGGAGGAGGGAAGGAGGAAAGAATGCCACTTTTTTGGAGGATGGACAGCTACAACATAATCCTTCATTATTTATTTTTCTTTGTGAATGTATGTACGTAACTACCGGTAATTTACTGTAGTTATTTTTATCAGACTTTGGCAGCTTTATCCACAACAGTTCCTCTACTTTAATACTTGATTATCGCCCACCATATGGCTGGATGCCCCACACCCATGTGAAAAAAAATGAAAACCTTACTGCTTCCTGCCCGAAAGTGCTATTTCCTATCCACCACAAGGATGTTTATGTTTACATATGACTGGTATCCGAGAATACTGGGAATCGTGATGTCACCTCTGATGGATTGTGGGATTGGGAGGGAAAAATACTTCCTGTTCTTGTTTTATATACTCAAATATGGTGGAATATGAATGGGAAATATTGCAGAGTTGTTCTAAAATGTGTATCAGATAATTATTAATTGGTACACAAGGTATATTTTTGTGCACGTTATGATGGTTGCCATGTTCTATTTTTGGTGTATTTTCATTGTAATATGGGCGATAATAAGGGTGGCAGACTTGCAGCTTCTCATATTGTTCTGTATGAATCAGCTCTCAGGAGTGCTTACTTGTTTTCACATTGGTTTGACTGATCGCTGCTGCCGGATTACGATCTCCATTCAATAATTTCTTTAGCTTTGGAGTTGTTTGTCCTTCTTTATTTTTAATTGTACTGCAGGGATGGGGAAATTATATTGGGATACTTGAGGTGACCTTAAGCTTCAATTAAGAAAATCTAAATCACTTTTCAAAAAAGTCCTGTCAATCCACTTGTACACAGGTGGCGTTAATTCAGCCATACTGCTCAGCCAGTGAATTTCGTCACCCCAGTGAAGTTCGTCAATCATATTTTATGACATTATTAAAATGTCTTTACTGTGATATTCCTGCAAACAATTATAGCTTGCCCTCCAAGGCATATATTCCACTTTTCAAAATGTGGATATTGCTAGTCCTTGAATGCTTTTGTAGCAGGTGACGAACTTCACTGGGGTGACGAAATTCACTGGCCGACCAGTACCATCAATTCTGCCCACTTATGTGTATAAACGGTGAAACAGTGAAACAAAATCCTGACAAAAATGCTTTATATGCTTTGAGATGATGTATTTTGTTGAAACACCAAGTGATCCACATGTTCACAGTCACCAGGGTACATTTTTCATTGTTAAAAACGGTCACACCAATTATTTGAGAGTGGTGTTAAGTTTACAGGAAATGTGTTATATTTTTACCAAAAATTTATTTTTTTCCCCGGGGGGGGGGGGAACCCCAAGTTATTAGTGGTGTGGCGATTAATCGTTGGTGACAGTGTAGAATCACGGTCGGCCACTGACGTTTTCCAATGATCGATTATTAAGCTTATATCTTACCTTTCCTGATTTATATCAATATCCACGTATTTATGTCCACCCCCCTGGATATATTATTTTTGCTTTTTCCGCCGTCCGATGTCCGGCGTCACGCATGGTTTCCGCTCATTTAAAGGAAAAGTATTAGAGCTATTGTCACCGAATTTGGTATGCAGGCTTATTGGGTCAGTAGCTTGCTTGGGATTGCTTTTGGCTGTTGTACCTGTTTTACTTACTGAGTAATACTTAAGTACAGCTATTTTCAGTACCCATTGGTTTCCGTGCATTTAAGCCAAAATAATTTAAAAAAAAATTTCCCCTCCCCAAAAATGGCGGCCATTTTGATTTTTCGAATTTTTGCCAAAAATGGCAAAACATGAATTTGCTTCTATCTCCTTAACCGTGCGAGATAGAGTGATTTCGTCGAAATTTTCGATCCAATGATCGATTATTAAGCTTATATCTTACCTTTCCTGATTTATATCAATATCCACGTATTTATGTCCACCCCCCTGGGGGGGTGGATATATTATTTTTGCTTTTTCCGCCGTCCGATGTCCGGCGTAATGCATGGTTTCCGCTCATTTAAAGGAAAAGTATTAGAGCTATTGTCACCAAATTTGGTATGCAGGCTTATTGGGTCAGTAGCTTGCTTGGGATTGCTTTTGGCTGTTGTACCTGTTTTGCTTACTGAGTAATACTTAAGAACAGCTATTTTCAGTACCCATTGGTTTCCGTGCATTTAAGCCAAAATAATTAAAGATATTTTACTACAATTTTGAATACAAGATTGTTATGTCCATAGCTCGCTTGGTATTGCATTTGGGACTGATAGCTTTGTCAGTACATGAGTAATAGCCATTTAGGTACTTCATTGTGTATTTTCAGTACTACTTTTGAGTAATTTGCTAATATCTCAGAAACTGTAAGAGATAGAGCGATTTTGACAGAATTTTTTACCCACAGGGTAGTAGAAAAGTATTCTATACAAAATTTTAAAAAATTTCAATTTTCGCCACTTTTGGCGGCCATCTTGAATTTTTGCGAAAAACGAAAAAATCTTAATATCTCAGAAACCGTAAGAGATAGAGCGATTTGGACAGAATTTTTGACTCACAGGGTAGTAGAAAAGTATTCTGTACAAAATTTAAAAATTTCAATTTTCGCCACTTTTGGCGGCCATCTTGAATTTTTGCGAAAAACGAAAAAATCTTAATATCTCAGAAACCGTAAGAGATAGAGCGATTTGGACAGAATTTTTGACCCGTAGGGTAGTAGGAAAGTATTCTATACAAAATTGAAAAGTTTCAATTTTCGCCACTTTTGGCGGCCATCTTGAATTTTTGCGAAAAGCGAAAAAATCTTAATATCTCAGAAACCGTAAGAGATAGAGCGATTTGGACAGAATTTTTGACCCGTAGGGTAGTAGGAAAGTATTCTATACAAAATTGAAAAATTTCAATTTTCGCCACTTTTGACGGCCATCTTGAATTTTTGCGGGAAAAACAAAAAATGTTAATATCTCGGAAACCGTAAGAGATAGAGCCATTTTGACAGAAATTTTGACTCGCATGGTAGTGGTAGAGTATTCTATGTGCAATTGAAAAATTTCAATTAAATCTTACTGCAAGACTTCCCTCTCATTATGTCCACCCACTGGTGGGTGGACATATTATTTTTGCTTTTTCAGGCGTCTGGCGTCCCACTTGGTTTCCAGACATTTTAGGCAACAGTTCTTATCCTATCTTTAGCAAATTTGGCATGCAGGTTTATTGGGTTAATAGCTTGTATGGGATTGCTTTTGGTGATGATAGCTCTATAGCTAACTGAGTAATAGCTACTTTGCTACTTTTGAGTATCTCTTTGGTTTCCAGACATTTTAAGGAATGCTATTAAGCCTATCTTTCTGAAATTTGGTACGGAGGTTCATTGGGTTAATAGCTTGTATGGGATTGCTTTTGGGGGTAATTGCTTCATAGATGAATGAGTAATTAATTAAATAAATGAGTAATTGGCTATTTTGAATACTGAAAAAGGCAAATGTGCTCATATCTCCTAAACCGTGCGAGATAGAGCGATTTCGTCGAAATTTTCGACCCACAGGGTATGTAAGGAATGTACTCTTTGCAATTTTCAAAAAAATTTCCCCTCCCCAAAAATGGCGGCCATTTTGAATTTTCAAATTTTTGCCAAAAATGGCAAAACACAAATTTGCTTCTATCTCCTTAACCGTGCGAGATAGAGCGATTTCATCGAAATTTTCGACCCACAGGGTATATAGGGAATGTAATCTTTGCAATTTTCAAAAAAATTTCCCCTCCCCAAAAATGGCGGCCATTTTGAATTTTCGAATTTTTGCCAAAAATGGCAAAACACAAATTTGCTTCTATCTCCTTAACCGTGCTAGATAGAGCGATTTCGTCGACATTTTCGACCCACAGGGTATCTAAGGAATGTAATCTTTGCAATTTTCAAAAAAATTTCCCCTCCCCAAAAATGGCGGCCATTTTGATTTTTCGAATTTTTGCCAAAAATGGCAAAACATGAATTTGCTTCTATCTCCTTAACCGTGCGAGATAGAGTGATTTCGTCGAAATTTTCGATCCACAGGGTATCTAAGAAATGTAATCTTTGCAATTTTCAAAAAAAATTTCCACTCCCCAAAAATGGCGGCCATTTTGATTTTTCGAATTTTTGCCAAAAATGGCAAAACACGAATTTGCTTCTATCTCCTTAACCGTGCGAGATAGAGCGATTTCGTCGAAATTTTCGACCCACAGGGTATCTAAGGAATGTAATCTTTGCAATTTTCAAAAAAAAATTCCCCTCCCAAAAATGGCGGCCATTTTGAATTTTCGAATTGGCAAATGAAACCAAGAGGATCCGCATCGCTGACGAGAGTAACAAAATAAATGTACGTAACCGGGGACGTCCCCCACTACGGACAGGGAGAATCAATTATTTGTACATACATATATAGAGTGCTCACAGTAGAAAAGTGGGATGATACTAAATCTCGGAAATACCCCTACCACGTACATAACATTGATCCTCCTCTCCTCCCCATCACCCACTAGAAAAGACCAATGCGTACATGGGAGAGATCCTCCTCTCCTCTCCCATCCCCCACTGAGGACATGTGTCACTGAGCATCCCCCACTGCGTACATGGGAGAGATCCTCCTCTCCTCTCCCATCCCCCACTGAGGACATGTGTCACTGAGCATCCCCCACTGCGTACATGGCAGAGATCCTCTTCTCCTCTCCCATCCCCCACTGAGGACATGTGTCACAGAGCATCCCCCACTGCGTACATGGCAGAGATCCTCCTCTCCCATCCCCCACTGAGGACATGTGTCACTGAGCATCCCCCACTGCGTACATGGCAGAGCTCCTCCTCTCCTCCACCATCCCCCACTAGGGACATGTGTCACTGAGCATCCCCCACTGCGTACATGCCAGAGCTCCTCCTCTCCTCCACCATCCCCCACTGGGGACATATGTGAGTGAGTGTCCCCCACTGCGTACATGACACAGATCCTCCTCTCCTCTCCCATCCCCCACTAGGGACATGTGTCACTGAGCATCCCCCACTGCGTACATGCCAGAGCTCCTCCTCTCCTCCACCATCCCCCACTAGGGACATATGTGAGTGAGTGTCCCCCACTGCGTACATGACACAGATCCTCCTCTCCTCTCCCATCCCCCACTGAGGACATGTGTCACTGAGCATCCCCCACTGCGTACATGGCAGAGATCCTCTTCTCCTCTCCCATCCCCAACTGAGGACATGTATCACTGAGCATCCCCCACTGCGTACATGACACAGGTCCTCCTCTCCTCTCCCATCCCCCACTAGGGACATGTGTCACTGAGCATCCCCCACTGCGTACATGCCAGAGCTCCTCCTCTCCTCCACCATCCCCCACTAGGGACATGTGTCACTGAGCGTCCCCCACTGCGTACATGGCAGAGATCCTCTTCTCCTCTCCCATCCCCCACTGAGGACATGTGTCACTGAGCATCCCCCACTGCGTACATGGCAGAGATCCTCCTCTCCTCTCCCATCCCCCACTAGGGACATGTGTCACTGAGCATCCCCCACTGCGTACATAGCAGAGCCCCTCTTCTCCTCCCCCATCCCCCACTGAGGACATGTGTCACTGAGCATCCCCCACTGCGTACATGGCAGAGCTCTTCTCCTCCCCCATCCCCCACTGGGGACATATGTGAGTGAGTGTCTCCCACTGCGTACATGACACAGATCCTCCTCTCCTCCACCATCCCCCACTAGGGACATGTGTCACTGAGCATCCCCCACTGCGTACATGGCAGAGCTCTTCCTCTCCTCCCCCATCCCCCACTGGGGACATATGTGAGTGAGTGTCCCCCACTGCGTACATGACACAGATCCTCCTCTCCTCCACCATCCCCCACTAGGGACATGTGTCACTGAGCGTCCCCCACTGCGTACATGACACAGGTCCTCCTCTCCTCTCCCATCCCCCACTAGGGACATGTGTCACTGAGCATCCCCCACTGCGTACATGCCAGAGCTCCTCCTCTCCTCCACCATCCCCCACTAGGGACATGTATCACTGAGCATCCCCCACTGCGTACATGCCAGAGCTCCTCCTCTCCTCCACCATCCCCCACTAGGGACATGTGTCACTGAGCATCCCCCACTGCGTACATGCCAGAGCTCCTCCTCTCCTCCACCATCCCCCACTAGGGACATGTGTCACTGAGCATCCCCCACTGCGTACATGCCAGAGCTCCTCCTCTCCTCCACCATCCCCCACTAGGGACATGTATCACTGAGCATCCCCCACTGCGTACATGACACAGGTCCTCCTCTCCTCCACCATCCCCCACTAGGGACATGTGTCACTGAGCATCCCCCACTGCGTACATGGCAGAGCTCTTCCTCTCCTCCCCCATCCCCCACTGGGGACATATGTGAGTGAGTGTCCCCCACTGCGTACATGACACAGATCCTCCTCTCCTCCACCATCCCCCACTAGGGACATGTGTCACTGAGCGTCCCCCACTGCGTACATGACACAGGTCCTCCTCTCCTCTCCCATCCCCCACTAGGGACATGTGTCACTGAGCATCCCCCACTGCGTACATGCCAGAGCTCCTCCTCTCCTCCACCATCCCCCACTGGGGACATATGTGAGTGAGTGTCCCCCACTGCGTACATGACACAGATCCTCCTCTCCTCTCCCATCCCCCACTAGGGACATGTGTCACTGAGCATCCCCCACTGCGTACATGCCAGAGCTCCTCCTCTCCTCCACCATCCCCCACTAGGGACATATGTGAGTGAGTGTCCCCCACTGCGTACATGACACAGATCCTCCTCTCCTCTCCCATCCCGCACTGAGGACATGTGTCACTGAGCATCCCCCACTGCGTACATGGCAGAGATCCTCTTCTCCTCTCCCATCCCCCACTGAGGACATGTGTCACAGAGCATCCCCCACTGCGTACATGGCAGAGATCCTCCTCTCCTCTCCCATCCCCCACTGAGGACATGTGTCACTGAGCATCCCCCACTGCGTACATGGCAGAGCTCCTCCTCTCCTCCCCCATCCCCCACTGGGGACATATGTGAGTGAGTGTCCCCCACTGCGTACATGACACAGATCCTCCTCTCCTCCACCATCCCCCACTAGGGACATGTGTCACTGAGCATCCCCCACTGCGTACATGGGAGAGATCCTCCTCTCCTCTCCCATCCCCCACTGAGGACATGTGTCACTGAGCATCCCCCACTGCGTACATGGCAGAGATCCTCTTCTCCTCTCCCATCCCCCACTGAGGACATGTGTCACAGAGCATCCCCCACTGCGTACATGGCAGAGATCCTCCTCTCCTCTCCCATCCCCCACTGAGGACATGTGTCACTGAGCATCCCCCACTGCGTACATGGCAGAGCTCCTCCTCTCCTCCCCCATCCCCCACTGGGGACATATGTGAGTGAGTGTCCCCCACTGCGTACATGACACAGATCCTCCTCTCCTCCACCATCCCCCACTAGGGACATGTGTCACTGAGCGTCCCCCACTGCGTACATGACACAGGTCCTCCTCTCCTCTCCCATCCCCCACTAGGGACATGTGTCACTGAGCGTCCCCCACTGCGTACATGACACAGGTCCTCCTCTCCTCTCCCATCCCCCACTAGGGACATGTGTCACTGAGCATCCCCCACTGCGTACATGCCAGAGCTCCTCCTCTCCTCCACCATCCCCCACTAGGGACATGTGTCACTGAGCATCCCCCACTGCGTACATGACACAGGTCCTCCTCTCCTCTCCCATCCCCCACTAGGGACATGTGTCACTGAGCATCCCCCACTGCGTACATGCCAGAGCTCCTCCTCTCCTCCACCATCCCCCACTAGGGACATATGTGAGTGAGTGTCCCCCACTGCGTACATGACACAGATCCTCCTCTCTCCCATCCCCCACTAGGGACATGTGTCACTGAGCATCCCCCACTGCGTACATGCCAGAGCTCCTCCTCTCCTCCACCATCCCCCACTAGGGACATATGTGAGTGAGTGTCCCCCACTGCGTACATGACACAGAGCCTCCTCTCCTCTCCCATCCCCCACTGAGGACATGTGTCACTGAGCATCCCCCACTGCGTACATGGCAGAGATCCTCTTCTCCTCTCCCATCCCCAACTGAGGACATGTATCACTGAGCATCCCCCACTGCGTACATGACACAGGTCCTCCTCTCCTCCCCCATCCCCCACTAGGGACATGTGTCACTGAGCATCCCCCACTGCGTACATGCCAGAGCTCCTCCTCTCCTCCACCATCCCCCACTAGGGACATGTGTCACTGAGCATCCCCCACTGCGTACATGACACAGGTCCTCCTCTCCTCTCCCATCCCCCACTAGGGACATGTGTCACTGAGCATCCCCCACTGCGTACATGCCAGAGCTCCTCCTCTCCTCCACCATCCCCCACTAGGGACATGTGTCACTGAGCGTCCCCCACTGCGTACATGACACAGGTCCTCCTCTCCTCCACCATCCCCCACTAGGGACATGTGTCACTGAGCATCCCCCACTGCGTACATGCCAGAGCTCCTCCTCTCCTCCACCATCCCCCACTGGGGACATATGTGAGTGAGTGTCCCCCACTGCGTACATGACACAGATCCTCCTCTCCTCTCCCATCCCCCACTAGGGTCATGTGTCACTGAGCATCCCCCACTGCGTACATGCCAGAGCTCCTCCTCTCCTCCCCCATCCCCCACTGGGGACATATGTGAGTGAGTGTCCCCCACTGCGTACATGACACAGATCCTCCTCTCCTCCACCATCCCCCACTAGGGACATGTGTCACCGAGCATCCCCCACTGCGTACATGCCAGAGCTCCTCCTCTCCTCCCCCATCCCCCACTGGGGACATATGTGAGTGAGTGTCCCCCACTGCGTACATGACACAGATCCTCCTCTCCTCCACCATCCCCCACTAGGGACATGTGTCACTGAGCATCCCCCACTGCGTACATGGGAGAGATCCTCCTCTCCTCTCCCATCCCCCACTGAGGACATGTGTCACTGAGCATCCCCCACTGCGTACATGGCAGAGATCCTCTTCTCCTCTCCCATCCCCCACTGAGGACATGTGTCACAGAGCATCCCCCACTGCGTACATGGCAGAGATCCTCCTCTCCTCTCCCATCCCCCACTGAGGACATGTGTCACTGAGCATCCCCCACTGCGTACATGGCAGAGCTCCTCCTCTCCTCCCCCATCCCCCACTGGGGACATATGTGAGTGAGTGTCCCCCACTGCGTACATGACACAGATCCTCCTCTCCTCCACCATCCCCCACTAGGGACATGTGTCACTGAGCGTCCCCCACTGCGTACATGACACAGGTCCTCCTCTCCTCTCCCATCCCCCACTAGGGACATGTGTCACCGAGCATCCCCCACTGCGTACATGCCAGAGCTCCTCCTCTCCTCCACCATCCCCCACTAGGGACATGTGTCACTGAGCGTCCCCCACTGCGTACATGACACAGGTCCTCCTCTCCTCTCCCATCCCCCACTAGGGACATGTGTCACTGAGCGTCCCCCACTGCGTACATGACACAGGTCCTCCTCTCCTCTCCCATCCCCCACTAGGGACATGTGTCACTGAGCATCCTCCACTGCGTACATGCCAGAGCTCCTCCTCTCCTCCACCATCCCCCACTAGGGACATGTGTCACTGAGCATCCCCCACTGCGTACATGACACAGGTCCTCCTCTCCTCTCCCATCCCCCACTAGGGACATGTGTCACTGAGCATCCCCCACTGCGTACATGCCAGAGCTCCTCCTCTCCTCCACCATCCCCCACTGGGGACATATGTGAGTGAGTGTCCCCCACTGCGTACATGACACAGATCCTCCTCTCCTCTCCCATCCCCCACTAGGGACATGTGTCACTGAGCATCCCCCACTGCGTACATGCCAGAGCTCCTCCTCTCCTCCACCATCCCCCACTAGGGACATATGTGAGTGAGTGTCCCCCACTGCGTACATGACACAGATCCTCCTCTCCTCTCCCATCCCCCACTGAGGACATGTGTCACTGAGCATCCCCCACTGCGTACATGGCAGAGATCCTCTTCTCCTCTCCCATCCCCAACTGAGGACATGTATCACTGAGCATCCCCCACTGCGTACATGACACAGGTCCTCCTCTCCTCTCCCATCCCCCACTAGGGACATGTGTCACTGAGCATCCCCCACTGCGTACATGCCAGAGCTCCTCCTCTCCTCCACCATCCCCCACTAGGGACATGTGTCACTGAGCGTCCCCCACTGCGTACATGGCAGAGATCCTCTTCTCCTCTCCCATCCCCCACTGAGGACATGTGTCACTGAGCATCCCCCACTGCGTACATGGCAGAGATCCTCCTCTCCTCTCCCATCCCCCACTAGGGACATGTGTCACTGAGCATCCCCCACTGCGTACATAGCAGAGCCCCTCTTCTCCTCCCCCATCCCCCACTGAGGACATGTGTCACTGAGCATCCCCCACTGCGTACATGGCAGAGCTCTTCTCCTCCCCCATCCCCCACTGGGGACATATGTGAGTGAGTGTCTCCCACTGCGTACATGACACAGATCCTCCTCTCCTCCACCATCCCCCACTAGGGACATGTGTCACTGAGCATCCCCCACTGCGTACATGGCAGAGCTCCTCCTCTCCTCCCCCATCCCCCACTGGGGACATATGTGAGTGAGTGTCCCCCACTGCGTACATGACACAGATCCTCCTCTCCTCCACCATCCCCCACTAGGGACATGTGTCACTGAGCGTCCCCCACTGCGTACATGACACAGGTCCTCCTCTCCTCTCCTCTCCCATCCCCCACTAGGGACATGTGTCACTGAGCATCCCCCACTGCGTACATGCCAGAGCTCCTCCTCTCCTCCACCATCCCCCACTAGGGACATGTGTCACTGAGCATCCCCCACTGCGTACATGCCAGAGCTCCTCCTCTCCTCCACCATCCCCCACTAGGGACATGTGTCACTGAGCATCCCCCACTGCGTACATGCCAGAGCTCCTCCTCTCCTCCACCATCCCCCACTAGGGACATATGTGAGTGAGTGTCCCCCACTGCGTACATGACACAGATCCTCCTCTCCTCTCCCATCCCCCACTGAGGACATGTGTCACTGAGCATCCCCCACTGCGTACATGGCAGAGATCCTCTTCTCCTCTCCCATCCCCAACTGAGGACATGTATCACTGAGCATCCCCCACTGCGTACATGACACAGGTCCTCCTCTCCTCTCCCATCCCCCACTAGGGACATGTGTCACTGAGCATCCCCCACTGCGTACATGGCAGAGCTCCTCCTCTCCTCCCCCATCCCCCACTGGGGACATATGTGAGTGAGTGTCCCCCACTGCGTACATGACACAGATCCTCCTCTCCTCCACCATCCCCCACTAGGGACATGTGTCACTGAGCGTCCCCCACTGCGTACATGACACAGGTCCTCCTCTCCTCTCCTCTCCCATCCCCCACTAGGGACATGTGTCACTGAGCATCCCCCACTGCGTACATGCCAGAGCTCCTCCTCTCCTCCACCATCCCCCACTAGGGACATGTGTCACTGAGCATCCCCCACTGCGTACATGCCAGAGCTCCTCCTCTCCTCCACCATCCCCCACTAGGGACATGTGTCACTGAGCATCCCCCACTGCGTACATGCCAGAGCTCCTCCTCTCCTCCACCATCCCCCACTAGGGACATGTATCACTGAGCATCCCCCACTGCGTACATGCCAGAGCTCCTCCTCTCCTCCACCATCCCCCACTAGGGACATGTGTCACTGAGCATCCCCCACTGCGTACATGCCAGAGCTCCTCCTCTCCTCTACCATCCCCCACTAGGGACATGTGTCACTGAGCGTCCCCCACTGCGTACATGACACAGGTCCTCCTCTCCTCTCCCATCCCCCACTAGGGACATGTGTCACTGAGCATCCCCCACTGCGTACATGCCAGAGCTCCTCCTCTCCTCCACCATCCCCCACTAGGGACATATGTGAGTGAGTGTCCCCCACTGCGTACATGACACAGATCCTCCTCTCCTCTCCCATCCCGCACTGAGGACATGTGTCACTGAGCATCCCCCACTGCGTACATGGCAGAGATCCTCTTCTCCTCTCCCATCCCCCACTGAGGACATGTATCACTGAGCATCCCCCACTGCGTACATGGCAGAGATCCTCCTCTCCTCTCCCATCCCCCACTGAGGACATGTGTCACTGAGCATCCCCCACTGCGTACATGGGAGAGATCCTCCTCTCCTCTCCCATCCCCCACTGAGGACATGTGTCACTGAGCATCCCCCACTGCGTACATGGCAGAGATCCTCTTCTCCTCTCCCATCCCCCACTGAGGACATGTGTCACAGAGCATCCCCCACTGCGTACATGGCAGAGATCCTCCTCTCCTCTCCCATCCCCCACTGAGGACATGTGTCACTGAGCATCCCCCACTGCGTACATGGGAGAGATCCTCCTCTCCTCTCCCATCCCCCACTGAGGACATGTGTCACTGAGCATCCCCCACTGCGTACATGGCAGAGCTCTTCTCCTCCCCCAACCCCCACTAGGGACATATGTGAGTGAGTGTCCCCCACTGCGTACATGACACAGATCCTCCTCTCCTCCACCATCCCCCACTAGGGACATGTGTCACTGAGCGTCCCCCACTGCGTACATGGCAGAGATCCTCTTCTCCTCTCCCATCCCCCACTGAGGACATGTGTCACTGAGCATCCCCCACTGCGTACATGGCAGAGATCCTCCTCTCCTCTCCCATCCCCCACTGAGGACATGTGTCACTGAGCATCCCCCACTGCGTACATGGGAGAGATCCTCCCCCATCCCCCACTGGGGACATGTGAGTGAGTGTCCCCCACTGCGTACATGACACAGATCCTCCGCTCCTCCACCATCCCCCACTAGGGACATGTGTCACTGAGCGTCCCCCACTGCGTACATGACACAGGTCCTCCTCTCCTCTCCCATCCCCCACTAGGGACATGTGTCACTGAGCATCCCCCACTGCGTACATGCCAGAGCTCCTCCTCTCCTCCACCATCCCCCACTAGGGACATGTGTCACTGAGCATCCCCCACTGCGTACATAGCAGAGACCCTCTTCTCCTCCCCCATCCCCCACTGAGGACATGTGTCACTGAGCATCCCCCACTGCGTACATGGCAGAGATCCTCCTCTCCTCTCCCATCCCCCACTGAGGACATGTCTCACTGAGCATCCCCCACTGCGTACATGGGAGAGATCCTCCCCCATCCCCCACTGGGGACATGTGAGTGAGTGTCCCCCACTGCGTACATGACACAGATCCTCCGCTCCTCCACCATCCCCCACTAGGGACATGTGTCACTGAGCGTCCCCCACTGCGTACATGACACAGGTCCTCCTCTCCTCTCCCATCCCCCACTAGGGACATGTGTCACTGAGCATCCCCCACTGCGTACATGCCAGAGCTCCTCCTCTCCTCCACCATCCCCCACTAGGGACATGTGTCACTGAGCATCCCCCACTGCGTACATAGCAGAGACCCTCTTCTCCTCCCCCATCCCCCACTGAGGACATGTGTCACTGAGCATCCCCCACTGCGTACATGGCAGAGATCCTCCTCTCCTCTCCCATCCCCCACTGAGGACATGTGTCACTGAGCATCCCCCACTGCGTACATGGCAGAGCTCCTCCTCTCCTCCCCCATCCCCCACTGAGGACATATGTGAGTGAGTGTCCCCCACTGCGTACATGACACAGATCCTCCTCTCCTCTCCCATCCCCCACTGAGGACATGTGTCACTGAGCATCCCCCACTGCGTACATGACACAGATCCTCCTCTCCTCTCCCATCCCCCACTGAGGACATGTGTCACTGAGCATCCCCCACTGCGTACATGGCAGAGATCCTCCTCTCCTCTCCCATCCCCCACCTTATTTGCAATATTTTAGAGTAGAAGGGTTATCTACATATCAAGCACGGATATATGTTAAGAAATCTGCTGGAAACGCTCCGTAGTTGACTCAATTTAGTGTTGATGATAGGGCAGTAATCTACGAGAAACATGAAGGTAGCCATTTTCTAGTTTCCTCCCATTCAACAATTGTGTTGTTAGGGGCAGATCGACAATATTAAGAAATATAATGGATATAATGGTTTTTTTATCCGTGTCTTTTGTTTGAATGTACCTGCTGTAACCTTCCAGCTACATCACCATAGAAACGTCTTTTCTAGTACTACAAATAGAAATCACGGGAAACTTCAGTCTACATAGTTTTGAACACTGTATAGAAGGAATTCCCCAAGCAAGGGATGCATTCTTTATCTTCAGAGCGCACTGGTATCGACTTCTCTGCTGTATAGCATCAGTCACACCAGCCTAGCTCGAGTATTTAGTGTTTTTTCATCAGAAGCAAGAGATGAATTCTTCAGATTTCTTCAGAGTAATCACTCTCAGTCCCTCCCTTGTGGACCCGGCACTTGTATCGGTAGTAAGGGTAGTGGATGGCCAGGACACTGGTTTGAGTGCACAGCAGGCTGAGCAACCGACTTCAGACCGGCACCGACCAGGACTTTCATCTTCAGAGCGCACTGGTCCAGGCTTCTCTGCTTTTAAAGCATCAGCCGACCGGCCAGCTCAAAAGAACGCGACCTCTGACGTCATATCCAGCCAGCCAATCGCGTGTCCTTCTGACCAATCACGAAGCAGGTCACGTGTTTTCACCGACCAGGAAGGTCGGAAGTGCGTTCTTCAGAACTCACGTCTACTGTGACTTCAGTCCCTGCTTTGCAGACCCGGCCTTGTTGTCGGTAGTGGGTTTTTTGTGGACTGTAAAGTTGCCAGTAAAGCATCACACAAAGAACGTAACTACTGACGTCATCTCCAGTTAGCCAATCGCGTGTCTTTCTGACCAAATCATGAAGCTGGTCACGTGTTTTCATCGACCAGGAAGGTCGGAACTGCATTCTTCACAACTTACGTCTCCTGTGATACCAGTCCCTCTCTCATGGACCGACCTTCGTTGTCGGTAGTGGGGTTGGTGGATGAGCAGAATACTGCGTGTTTGCTTGTTTAAGTATCACAAAAGAACGCGACAACTGACGAGCTCCAATCAGCCAATCGCGTGTCTTTCCGACCAGTAAGCTGGTCACGTGACACGCCGAACAACAAGTGCTTCTAAAAATAGATCACAAGGGCTTTCCCAGCAACTCTCAAATCTACAAATAAGACGTGCGATTAAAGAAATACTTTAATTAATGGAGGAAACCTACAGCAAGCTGAATTCAACACACAAGATAGTTGTAAAAAACTGTTTAGTACTGGCTACACAGCCTTGTACACTTGCTTCAACAACTGGTTACAGAGTGTACCGACTGGTAATGGCTACACAGCCTTGTACACTTGCTTCAACAACTGATTACAGAGTGTACCGGCTGGTACTGGCTACACAGCCTTGTACACTTGCTTCAACAACTGGTTACATAGTGTACTGGCTGGTACTGGCTACACAGCCTTGTACACTTACTTCAACAACTGGTTACAGCTTCAACAACTGGTTGCAGAGTGTACCGACTGGTACTGGCTAGCCTTGTACACTTGCTTCAACCTACTGGTTACAAAGTCTACTAACAGGGTGCTGGCAACACAGTCCTTACTGTACAGTGCTTCACACCAACTGGTTACATATAAAAAAAAAGAAAAAGGCTGGCTAAATATAGACCAGTAGCTGTCAAAATTCATTGGTGACCCCAGCCTGCCAGTTTTTACCCCACAGCCCTTAAGGGCTGTCGGGGTATTGTTTTCACCCATGGTGTCCGGATGGGTGGGCGGGCGGCGGGAAATAGTTTGTCCGGGCTGTATCTCAGAAACCGTAAGGTGTAGGAAGTTGATACTTGGTAGGGACATTGGTTAGGGGGTGTAGGTGTGCAACGTCATGGTCTGACCTTGATTTGACCTTCGACCTTGCCGTAGTGACCTTGAGTTTGAAAATCTTGTCCGGGCTATATCTCGGAAACCGTAAGGTGTAGGAAGTTGATACTTGGTAGGGACATTGGTTAGGGGGTGTAGTTGTGCAACGTCATGGTCTGACCTTGATTTGACCTTTGACCTTGGCGTAGTGACCTTGACCTATAAAATCTTCTCCGGGCTATATCTCGGAAACCGTAAGGTGTAGGAAGTTGATACTTGGTAGGGACATTGGTTAGGGGGTGTAGTTGTACAACGTCATGGTCTGACCTTGATTTGACCTTTGACCTTGGCGTAGTGACCTTGACCTATAAAATCTTCTCCGGGCTATATCTCGGAAACCGTAAGGTGTAGGAAGTTGATACTTTGTAGGGATATTGGTTAGGGGGTGTAGGTGTGCAACGTCATGGTGTGACCTTGATTTGACCTTTGACCTTGCCGTAGTGGCCTTGACCTATAAAATCTTGTCCAGCTACATCTCGGAAACCGTAAGGTGTAGGAAGTTGATATTTGGTAGGGACATTTGCTAGGGTGTGTAGGTGTGCAGTGTCATGGTCTGACCTTGATTTGACCTTTGACCTTGTCGTAGTGGCCTTAACCTATAAAATCTTGTCCGGGCTATATCTCAGAAACCGTAAGGTGTAGGAAGTTGATACTTGGTAGGGATATTGGTTAGGGGGTGTAGGTGTGCAATGTCATGGTCTGACCTTGATTTGATCTTTGACCTTGCCATAGTGACCTTGACCTATAAAATGTTGTCCGGGCTATATCTCGGAAACCGTAAGGTGTAGGATGTTTGTACTTGGTAGGGACATTGGTTAGGATGTGTAGGTGTGCAACGTCATGGTCTGACCAGGATTTGACCTTTGACCTTGCCGTAGTGACCTTGAGTTCAAAAATCTTGTCCGGGCTATATCTCGGAAACCGTAAGGTGTAGGATGTTTGTACTTGGTAGGGACATTGGTTAGGATGTGTAGGTGTGCAACATCATGGTCTGACCAGGATTTGACCTTGCCGTAGTGACCTTGAGTTCAAAAATCTTGTCCGGGCTATATCTTGGAAACCGTAAGGTGTAGGAAGTTGATACTTGGTAGGGACATTGGTTGGGGATGTAGTTGTGCAACGTCATGATCTGACCTTGATTTGACCTTTGACCTTGGCGTAGTGACCTTGACCTATAAAATCTTGTCCGGGCTATATCTTGGAAACCGTAAGGTTGAGGAAGTTGATACTTGCTAGGGACATTGGTTAGGGGCTATAGGTGTGTATTATCATGGTGTCACCTTAATTTGACCTTTGACCTTGTCGTAGTGACCTTGACCTATAAAATCTTGTTGCACCTTTGGGTCTCTCTTTTGATGCAGATTAAGCACTGTTAAAGTCATATTAGAATTTATTAAGAATTTTACTTTCATAACTTCCCCGGGGCCACGGTGGCAGAGTGGTAACACTCTCGCCTCCCACCTCTGAGGCCGGGGTTCGATCCCCGTGACGGCCTTAAGTGGGAAAGCTGGTAGTTGCTTGCCGTTGATCGGCAGTTTACAGTACACAACCCTAGCGAACTCTATGTACTGGTTTCCTCTGCCCTTCCAACTACCCGTCGTGATATGACCTGTACAGTGTTGAAAGCGACGTAAAACCCCAAATAAATAAATAAATTCATAACTTCCCATTGTAAGAGATAGAATTTCATCAAGTGAGCCACAGATTTTGCTCCAACACCACACATAAGCATTCATCAAATGTATTACCACTTCTGTATGCATGGTAATATTCAAACCATGTAAACCATAATTCGGGCCTTGCAGATGTAGATAAAGAGGGTTGAATTTTAGTTTGCTGATTAATGCTGTCATCTTGTTATTGAATTATCTTGTTTTAATACTTCATCTTTATATGCATGATCTTTCTTTTAAACATTATTTCTCCATTTAAACATTGTTTGGACCTTTATATAACTGACAGTGCTCTGAAAGTATCCTGAAGTTTGTACTGATACAGTACTTCTGTATCTCATGGTGTTGAAAATATTTCCCTAGGCTGTGGGGTACGGGCATCTCTGATGCTATTTTTTGCTGGTTACACAGAATTACTGGTCACAGTAAAGTACCGGGTATGGAATCCTGGTACCGGACAGAGTTGCCTAAGCTAAATTTGGTTAGAGAATTCTTAGACCAGTCAGTGGTCTTGGTGATATGACAGTGATATGACAGTGTCCCAAGCTACTGCCAGGCAACCTTCCCTCAACAATCTGTTATCGGTGCTGGACTTGACTGGAGAGATAATAAATTTTGTCATCATGTCCGGCCAGGGGTCAGACATCTCACAGATGACAATTGCTCTGTAAATGCTGCACCTTGCAGGCTGCTGGCCCGGGGCAAGAGTCTATTAATGTGAAAAGTTGTGTCAGCCCCACCGGACCACAATAACAGCAGAGAGACTGTTAACCTGGATCATTGTCATCAGACCGGACCAGTGTCCGGAGGGACAGAAAGTTTTGTCAGCCAAATGTCCCAAATGTGGCACACAATCTGCCTGTAGGGTCCATACTAAGCCCTTTTTGGGAACTTAGGAAGCCTTGGGGGCTGGACCCTAGGTAGTACCAATGTTGAAGGAGGGGTACCTACGTCCATATACCTATACAAGAACAATCCAGGAAATGCCTGAGATTTCACATCCAAGGTCGGGCATACCAGTTCAAGGCCCTGCCTTTAGGTTTGTCCACAGAACCTTTTGACTTCACCGTGATACCAAAGGAGGTGAAATTGATGGCCATACACAAGGTTTTTAAGAAGCCACCAGTACCTAGACGACTGGTTGGTGAGAGCCAGATCCCACCAGGCTTGTCTCCAACATACACAGGAACTAGTAAATAATGTGTCAGCAAGTAGGTTGGCTGGTGAACTTAGAGAAATCAGAGCTGGAGCCCAAACAAGACTTCAATTTTATAGGCTACCAGTTCGACCTCAGATCTGATCGGGTCTGGGTGACTCCAGATCGGTGGCAGAACCTTCAAGAGAAAAGGCTGAAACTGCTATCCCTACCGGCTTGCCCGGTCCGGGAATTCATGTCCTTGATAGGTTTACTAACAGCTACAGAAAGGCATGTTCATCTAGGCCAACTTCATATGAGAGTCATTCAGTGGCATCACAAACACAACTGGAGGGTCCCAGAATCACTGGAAAAGGTGATCCCAATCCCCAGGTCCTTGCACCCCCATTTACAATGATGCTGTATTATTGTCCACGATAAACTTTTGAATGGATGAGTATTTGTTTGAGAGGGATCTAACATTGGCAAAGGAGAAATTTATGCAATCAGAAGGACCGGGGTTTGGATTAATATCACCAGCTAGTAGCAGAAGTGTAAGGAGGCTGAGAGGTGGAAGTTTCGATGGAATATGGACATCCTTTTTGAACAAAAAATGTAGGCAAGAGGCGGTTGGTGTACGCGGAGGTTGAAAGAAACTGACAACTGGGGGACAGACAATCTGAGTACTGCCATAGTGGCGAAAAACAGATATGGCAGGCAAGAAAAACAACAGAAATTGTAAAAATAACATCATATGTGGGAAGGAGTTACTTTATAAGTTGTTTTACATAGGAAGATAGAATGGGGAAGTGTTTAAAATTTAAAGGAAATGTGTAACAAGGTAGTATATTATTGGGCCGATAACGGGGAATGTGGGCGAAATTAGGGGATTTTTGTGATATTTAAATAATATGTCTAGATAGAAAAAGATTTGGTTGAAAATGTAAAGTATATGACGAAAAATCAACTGTTGGGAATGAATAATTAGCTTGGAGAGGCAGATTGTTGTATTTATGGTGAGGTTTACAACGAAAACCGGATTAATTTCAAAAACGCTACTTCCCTCGACGGACACACGCCACATGCTATCCTGTTTCTATTCATATGTCGCAGCTACTATCAACAGGGCGTCCTATTTCTAGTTTGTATTAAGGACTTATTAAGTTGTCATTAATCCCATATTCAGGTGGCAAAAATTTATGAGAATTCCAACCATTGGGCTGGTCTGTCACTCGTGAAGGGCCCTTAGGGACCCTTAGACCTCTGAGTGAGCACTGCTGCACTTCCGTCCTACAATCAAAACATCTAGACAGTTTTTAGCACTGTCTCCCATTCTACTTTTCTTCTAGGTTTTTGGCTCTTCACAGGCCCGGTCTCCGGGATTGGGGCACTGTAAATGGGACTCAGACTGGTATTTCTAACACTATTTCTATATATATTACTTCAAAAAAAAATGACATATCTCCAGTCTTAGCTGTAATCCCGCCACCGGGCGCTTGAATTCAGCATTAAGTCCCACGTGAAGAAGAAGACACATATCTAGACCTTGATTTATGCTTGCTCTTGTCAGAGTGTTTCTTATATCTACAAGAAGGGATCCGAGGTTGGTCGGAATCCTCATGTAGTTTGTCCGAGGCAGAGCTCGGGTCAACTGGCTGCCTATGGCTTTGCTTTTTGTGAGAGTACGAGACCTCTTCGGGGTGACCCTCAGAGGGGGCAACGTACTGATCCGAGGTATCTTGGTTGAGTACTAGACGAGGAGGGAGTGCTGGACCGTAGTCCACATCCATTGCCTCGCTCTGAATGTTAGCACTAGATCTCGGAGGGGGCAAATCCAGATGGGCAGCATTGTTACTGGACGAGCCAGGTTTGGAAGTAGGAAGCGAGGATTCTACCTCGACTTTCTTTTGTGTAGCCAACTCATCTCGGAGCGACTGAAACGCTTCCAACATGGATGCCTGGAAGGAACCCATTTGCTGCTGTATGTGTATATTTAAGGAATCACCCAGGGATTTCTCAAGGTTTTTCTGGATTTTATTTTGCAAAGCTGTACCTGGGGTGGGTGGGACAGACTTGGCTGCGGTCTTTAAAGACAATGAACTGAAGGCGAGAGGTTGAGGGCGGGGGGGTGGGGGAGGTAAACAGATTATCAGCAGCACTCTCGAGGTCTGCATTAGATCCAGTGAAGGATTCCTGTCGCCTTCACCCAAAAGATCTAGTTCATCATCTTTGGAACTAGTTTCCGCTTTTTGCTTTTTTAGGTAACGTTTCCTATTCTGAATTTTTTTCAATTGCTCATCTGAAAAAGACGTACACACTTGACAGGGAGTTTCGAAGGTGACACAGGGGTCATCTCCCTTGCCAGCCTCCCTACAGGTAGGGCAGTAGTTGTGTAAGTCGAAACTGAAGCAAAAGTGGCGGCATTTAAGAGCTCTCGGTTTGTCTTTATTTGCTTGATGGAGAGACATTTTAGACGCAATAAAAAGACGTACAATGTAATTGCCTGAACCGAGGAAAACTCAAAACACGCGAAAGCAAGAAAAATACTTATCCTGTGAAAATTAAAATTTTACAGAATGATCTATGATATATATTTCAAGAAATATGCAAATATTAGCCTCCAACAATAAGTAAAGTCTGAGAAATAAATGAAAATGTCTGTATATTTACAAACTGTTACCAGTCAATCGTGGCCAATGAGAAAGTAGGGCGATTGGTCAGAAGTTATCACGTGACGACAACTACCAGTATATCCGGTGGCTAACAAGAACGATATTTTTTTCTAAGACGTTGGCCCCGGGTGTGGCAACCCGAGAACAGCATTAAGTCCCACATGGTAAGCTTGTAGCTTATAAAAGCTACATTTTATTACGCTACAATAGCTTACCATGTGGGACTTAATGCTGTTCTCGGGTTGCCACACCCGGGGCCAACGTCTTAGAAAAAAAGACAGTTCTTGTTAGCCACCGGATATACTGGTAGTTGTCGTCACGTGATAACTTCTGACCAATCGTCCTACTTTCTCGTTGGCCACGATTGACTGGTAGCAGTTTGTAAATATACAGACATTTTCATTTATTTCTCAGACTTTACTTATTGTTGGAGGCTAATATTTGCATATTTCTTGTAATATATATTATAGATCATTCTGTAAAAGTTTCATTTTCACAGGATAAGTATTTTTATTGCAGTCGCGTGTTTTGAGTTTTCCTCGGTTCAGGCTAATACATTCTACGTCTTTTATTGCGTACAAAATGTCTACACATCAAGCAAATAAAGACAAACCGAGAGCGCAGAAATGCCGCCATTTCTGCTTTAGTTTTGATACACATAATTTCTGCCCTACCTGTAGGGAAGCTGGCAAGGGAGATGACCCCTGTGTCACCTTTGAAACCCCTTGCGAAATCTGCACGTCTTTTTCAGATGAGCAGCTTCAGAAAATCCAAAACCGGAAACGGTATTTGAAAAAGCAGAAAGCGACAACTAGTTCCAAAGATGAACTAGATCTTTTGGGTGAAGGCGACGGGGATTCCTTCACTGGGTCCAATGCAGACCTCGAGTGTGCTGCTGATAGCCTTTTTACCTCACCCCCCCGTCCACAACCTCTTGCCTTCAGTTCCCTGTCTTTGAAAACGCCAGCAAAAACCATTCCACCCACCCCTGGTACAGCTTTGCAAAATAAAATCCAGAAAAATTTAGAGAAATCACTCGGTGATTCCTTAAATATACACTTACAGCAGCAAATGGGTTCCTTCCAGGCATCCATGTTGGAAGCTTTTCAGTCACTCCGAGAGGAGTTGGCTGTAAAACAGAAAGTCGAGACACAGTCCTCGACTCTTGCTTCAAAACCTGGCTTGTCCAGTTCTTCTGCTGCCCCTCTGGATTTGCCCCCTCCGAGATCTGGTACTAACATTCCAAGCGAGGATATGGATGTGGACTACGGTCCAGCTCTTCCTCCTCATCTAGTATCTACTCAACCTTCCTCGGATCAGTACGTTGCCCCCTCTGAAGGTCATCCGGAAGAGGTTTCGTACTCTCACAAAAAGCAAAGCCACAAGCAGCCAGTTGACCCGAACTCTGCTTCGGACCAACTAAATGAGGATTCCGATGAACCTCGGATCCCTTCTTCTAGATCCAAAAAGCACTCTGACAAGAGCAAACATAAATCAAGATCTAGATATGTGTCATTTTCCTCAGAGGAGGATCACTCCCCTGTAGCCAGACACAGGTCTTCTAAGCCCTCTAGGGCTCAGCCCTCAGGAGTAGCTTCTGATCAAGACCTCCCACAACATGATCCAGACCCCCCTTATTATAGAGCAGTAGCTTTGTCTGACATGCCCTCACAATACTCTGAGGAAGTGGATACCTTCAGGCGTATTTTGTCTCTCCCTGACCCCAGGGAATCTATGCCCAGGTCTTCCACCTCAGTGTTGGGTCTGGATGATGAAAAAGGCCGTCAAGAGCTCAGACCTAGAGGTCCCTCCTCTATTCTTCCACTTAGCTCAGTTATCAAGGACGCCTTTGATAAATTCCAACATGACTTTAAGGCTGCCAACTTATCTGAGGGAAAATATGTCAAGCCTCCTCCCTCAACTTCCAAGTGGTACAAGGTGGGACAACCAACTTTTCAGGACAAAATTCAGGAGTTGAATACAGACTTTGCTAAGATCTGTATTACTCCTAGACCTTCTGGGCCCCCAGTAGCCAGAGTTCCCCTGCCAGTTCTCAAGGAGCTAGAACTTCAGGCTAGACAAAACATCTCTACCCTCAACTTCACCGCTGCATTTGCCAAAACCTCATCTTCTTGCAATGCTTCATTGGAAAAATGCCAACATAGCATTAAGTCTACCGTCAAGAAGATTAAATCTCAGATTCAGAAAGGTGCCAATCCTGAGAGAGCAGCAAAGCGCGGATATGAGGAAGTAGCTGACTACTTAGATTTTTGGAACAAGACAGTACTTGTTCAACACAGGGCCCTCACTTGTCTCAGCAAATCTCTAGCCCATATTTTGCAGAGGGAATTGTACTCTATGGCTAATACCGGCTTGCTCAGGCGCGAAGCCGAGATGACTCTATTGCATCCACAATTAGGAGAAACGAGACGTCAAGAACTCAGGAACTCGTCCTTTTGGGACCCTTCCTTGTTCGAGTCTCAATTAGTGAAGGAAGGTGAGGACTTCCTTCTCAAAAAAGGCACCTCAAAAGATTCTCAGGGTTTTGCACCCTACCAGAATAAGCCCTTTCGTGGTCCCCACAGGAAAAGAGGCTCCTACAGGAAACGCCCCTATGGGGGCAATACCTCTCAAAGCAGTAACCAGTCCTTTCCTTCGGGAAGAGGAAAATCCAACTTCAGAGGCTCCAGGGGTCGTTTTCGACCCCACAATAGAGGAAGGGGGCGTGGAAACCCCCCTCCCCAATGACTCCTCCAAAGCCTCACTCAGTCCACCAGTAGGAGGTCGCCTCCGTTCTTTCAGGAGAGACTGGCTCACAAACAAATGTTCTCAAAACGTGTTAAACATTATCACCAATGGCTACGTTCTGCCATTCCGTTCAAAGCCAAACTTGATCAGATTTCCTCTGATTCTGTCAGAGTACAAGGCCCAACAAAAAGACCAAGCCTTGGCTACTTGTATCCAGTCTCTCCTGTCAAAGAACGCTATCGAAAGGGTAGACAATGTAAAATCTCTCGGGTTTTACAGTCGCCTGTTCCTAGTACCCAAGCCTCACCAAAGGTGGAGGCCAGTCATAGACTTAAGCAGGCTCAATACTTTTCTACACGTAGAAAAGTTCAAAATGGAAACTCCAGAGTCCATCAGGACCTCCCTGATTCCAGGGGAGTGGGTATCGTCGATAGATCTGTCGGACGCCTACCTGCATATCCCCATCCACCCAAGCTCAAGGAAATACCTAAGGTTTTGCTACAAGGCTCAGGTGTTCCAATTCACCTCCCTCCCGTTCGGACTAGCCACAGCCCCCCAGGTCTTTACAATGATCGTAAAGGAAGTGAAACTAATGGCCCTCTCAAGAGGACTCAGAATTCACCAATACCTGGACGACTGGCTGATCAGGTCCCAGTCTCAGGAGGAAGCACAAGTGAACACTCAGGCAGTAGTAGAACTGACTCAGTCCTTGGGATGGATAATAAATCAGGAAAAATCAGAACTGAAACCTACACAGGTGTTTTCGTTCGTGGGCTACGAATACCACCTAGATTCAGCCCTTGTAAAACCCACTCAAGAGAGATGGCTCAAACTTCAGGATTTGATCCTACGACTCAAGTCAAAACGTGTTTTGACTGCAAGATGTTTGATGTCTCTAATTGGGTTGCTAGCCTCAACGGAGAAAATGGTCCCGGAGGGACGCCTTCACATGAGGCCCTTTCAGTTTCATCTCAAGGAGCACTGGAGATATCCTCAGTCGCTGGACAACCTCCTTCCCTGGACAGAAGCCATTGCAGCCCACCTAGATTGGTGGCAAAATCCCTCCAAGGTGATGAAAGGTGCAGACCTTCATCCCAAAGACCACAGTATCCAACTCTTTACCGACGCCTCAAACGAAGGTTGGGGCGCTCACTTAGACCAAAATTTTACCAAGGGTCTGTGGTCAGATCGGGAAAAAAGGCTTCACATAAATGTCCTAGAATTGAAGGCGGTCTCCCTGGCCCTTCGAGACTTCAAGGACCAGTGCCAGAATCAAACCGTGTTGGTTGCGACGGACAACTCAACAGTGGTAGCCTACATCAACAAACAAGGAGGAACACACTCGGCAGAGATGTGTGCTCTCCTGTGGAAGATCATGACCTGGTGCCATCACTATCACATAACATTGAAAGCCAGGCACATTCCAGGGTGCCTGAATGTGATGGCCGACCTGCTATCCAGGTCCAACCAAGTGCAGTCAACCGAATGGTCTCTGCACCCACAGGTCTTCAAACAGATCTGCCAGAAGTGGTTCACCCCTCATGTAGACTTGTTTGCCACTCACCTGAACCACAAGCTCCCTCTATACGTGTCTCCTATCCCAGACCCAAAGGCCTGGGACATAGATGCTCTGAACATAAACTGGACCAACCTCACAGCATATGCGTACCCTCCTACGGCTCTCCTTCACAAGGTGATCCAAAAGATCAGGCAATGCCAGTGCCTGATCATCGTAATAGCCCCAGGCTGGCCAGGGATGCCCTGGTTTTGGGACCTAGTGCAGCTCTCAACAGAGATCCCACTGCAACTCCCAGTGTCAACAACCCTACTCAAACAGTCCCACAAGCTGGTGTTCCACAACAACCCCCAGCACCTGAACCTCCACGCCTGGTGTCTAGGAGCGGACAACTCCAAGAACAAGGCTTCTCTGTGGAGGTGGCAGAGAGAATTGCTGCCCCTCAGCGGTCATCAACAAGGACCATCTACAAGTCAAAGTGGGCCCTATTTGAAAAATGGTGCAGAGAAAATTCGGTGGATTTCTCCACTCCATCTGTGAAACAAATCTCAGATTTCTTCATGTACCTGTACCAAGACCTAAACAGGCGCCCCTCGACCATTGATGGCTACAGGACTGCAATCGTTGACACTTTGGGCCCAACGGCCCAACATATTGCACACAATGCAGACCTTCATAGGTTACTCTCCAGTTTTCACAGGGATCGTCCTAAAAGTTCCAGAAACTTACCCAAGTGGAACCTTTCTGTTGTCCTTAACGAGCTCACCAAAGCACCTTTTGAGCCCATGAAAGACTCAGACCTCAAACATCTCACTTTAAAAACTGCTTTCTTGCTAGCCTTGGCCTCCGGCAAGCGCCGCAGCGAAATCCATGCCTGGGTCGCTAACAAAGTATCTAATTTAGGCCAATGGGAAAAGGTTGCCTTGTTCCCTTCTTCTGATTTCATAGCCAAAAACCAACTAGCAAGAGAAGGTTCTCAAAGTGTGTCTCCGGTGACTATCCCTGCTCTGACTACCATTGTAGATAGACAATTTAAAGAAGACAGGACCCTGTGTCCCGTGCGGGCCCTGAGGTTTTATTTGGACCGAACTAAAGACCTGAGAGGGTCTCGTTCCCTCCTTTTTATCTCCTTCAAGAAAGGACATACCTCAGACATCAGACCCGCTACACTCTCTTCATGGTTGAAACAAACCATTTTACTTTGTTACAAACAAGCAGATCAACAAGCCTTGGACTTGGTCCAAGTCAAAGCGCATGACATCCGGGCCTTCGCGGCCTCTAAGGCCTTTTACGGTGGGGTATCGGTGGACCAAATCATGCAAGCCTGTCACTGGAAAGCTCACAACACATTTACAAATTTTTACCTAAAAGACCTTACTTGGTCGGACACCGACAACAATTTGTACCTGGGACCCGTAGTGGCCGCACAACAAGTCCTAGATCCTTCCCCTCAGACCAGTTGTCCTCGGAAAGAAAAAAGGGGGGGGGGGCACATCCGCTACAACCAAGTCTTCAGGAGTCTTTCCCAGGATCTAGGTATTCCTTTACCTTCAAGATGTTACGGGTAAGGTCATTTTATCCTTTAATTATCAAGTAATTTCTATTAAGGACTTATTTAGTTGTCATTAATCTCATATTCAGGTTGTAAAAATTTTATGAGATGCCCAACCACTGGGTTGGTCAGTCATACGTGAAGGGCCCTTTTTGGACCCTTAGACCTCGGAGTGAGCACTGCTGCACTTCCGTCCTACAATAAAACATCTAGACAGTTTTAGCACTGTCTCTCATTTACTTAGGTTTTTGGCTCGTTACAGGCCCGGCCTTCGGGATCGGGGCACTGTAAACGGGACTCAGACTGGTATTTCTGGCACTATTCTATACATATTAATTCAAAATCTTAGAAAAAATGACATACCTTCCAGTCTCAGCTGTAATCCCGCCACCGGGCGGTTGAATTCAGCATTAAGTCCCACATGGTAAGCTATTGTAGCGTAATAAAATTGAAAATTTTAATTACTTAAATGTAGCTTTTATAAGCTACAAGCTTACCATGTGGGACTTAGAAGAGTCCCACCCTGCCTCCCCGCTGTTTACAGCTGTGGGGTAGGTTTAAAAAATTTCAACGAGAAAGTAGGACGATTGGTCAGAAGTTATCACGTGACGACAACTACCAGTATATCCGGTGGCTAACAAGAACTGTCTTTTTTTCTAAGACGTTGGCCCCGGGTGTGGCAACCCGAGAACAGCATTAAGTCCCACATGGTAAGCTTGTAGCTTATAAAAGCTACATTTAAGTAATTAAAATTTTCAATTTAAGTAATTAAAATTTTCAATTTTATAAGCTACAAGCTTACCATGTGGGACTTAGAAGAGTCCCACCCTGCCTCCCCGCTGTTTACAGCTGAGGGGTAGGTTTTAGAAAATTTCAATGAGAAATGTCTTTTTTTCTAAGACGTTGGCTGTGATGTGGCCACCCGAGAACAGCATTAAGTCCCACATGGTAATTAAAATTTTCAAGTTTTTAACATTGAATATTGTTAAATAATATGTCAGAAAACAATAGTTGAGGTTGCTTATGAAGTTATTTATAAGCTTTAAAAATTTTGAAAAAAATGCAGTCAGTGGTCCAGCTGTGGCTCAGAGGTTGCCCACTGGCTATATTTTGCCACCCATAGCCAATGGTGGCCCACTAGCGTCTTGCTATCTGGGCAAGGTCAAATCTGACCACATCAAAAGATTCCTAGCCCATGATTTCCTATAGGTTGGTTTCACATTACAAACCTCTAGGACCAATAATAAGTGAGCTATAAGCACTTCTAAGTTTGGGTATCCTCGATTGACCTTGAAGGACGGGCCCAAGGTCAAATCTGAGCACATCAAAAGATTCCTAGTCCATGCTTTCGTATAGGTTGGTTTCACTTTGCAAACCTCTAGGACCAATAATAAGCAAGTTATAAGCAGTTTTAGGTTTGGATATCCTCGTTTGACCTTGAAGGTCAAATCCGACCACACTAAAATATTCCCAGCCCATGATTTCCTAAAGTTTGGTTTACCATCCCAAAAACCTCTAGGACCAATGCTAAGGGAGATATATGCACTTTTCATGACCAACAAAGAAATATCTGTTGTGGCCATCTTGTTTTGCAAAATGAGACCAAGTATTCCCAGTCAAGATTTTGTAATGAGGAACATGCCCTGCAAATTTGAGATCTCTACCTATTAGTGTTGGTATTGAATAATAATATGCATATCGATATCAAACCATATTTTTGCCTTTCGTATCGATCGATATTGAAATATGTTTCGATATTGATAATGGACCCTACATTATTGATATCACCATATTTAGCATGGATCAAAAAATATTTCAATATCGATAAACAATACCAGCACTACTGCCTATAATACCCTTTGCTGTAGAGGGCCACCAAAAGTTATTGCTGAAAGTCGAAATTAACGCCTGTGGCGGCCATCTTGAGGGCTGTTGGGGTATTGTTTTCACCCATGGTGTCCGGATGGGCGGGCAGGGTGGCAGCGGGAAAAGTTTGTTCGTGCTGTATCTCAGAAACTGTAAGGTGTAGGAAGTTGATACTTGGTAGGGACATTGGTTAGGAGGTATAGGTGTGCAATGTCGTGGCATGACCTTGATTTGACCCTTGACCTTGTCGTAGTGACCTTGACCTGTAAAATCTTGTCCGGGCTGTATCTCAGAAATCATACAGTGTAGAAACTTGATACTTGGTAGGGACATTGGTTGGGGGTTGTAGGTGTGCAGCATCATGATTTGACCTTTCTGTATTGACCTTGACTTTGAAAATGTTGTTGCACCTTTGGGTCTGTTTTTTGATGCAGATTAAACACTGTTAAAGTCATATTTGGATTCATTAAGAATTTTACTATCCCGTTGTAAAGATGGAATTTCATCAAGTGAGCCACAGGCTTTGCTTCAACACCACACATGGCATTCATTGAATATATTGCCACTTATGTATGCATGGGTAATATTCAAAAACATCCAAGCCATAATTCGGTCATGCCAGATGTAGATAAAGAGTGTCATCATGTTTAGTTTACTGAGTTATGCTGTCATCTTGTTATTGAATTGTCTTGATTTAATACTTCATGTTTACGTGCATTTTCTTTCTCTTAGATATTATTTCTCTACTTAAACATTATTTGAACCTTTATATAACTGACAGTGCTCAGAAAGTATCCTGAACTTTGTACTGATACACTACTTCTATATCTCATGGTGTTGAAAATATTTCCCTAGGCTGTGGGGTATGGGCATCTCTGATGCTATTTTTTTACTTTATACCATATTGCCTTTAACCTTTTGGGATGCTTGGTTTTTGTTAGCGGGGGCATTTTTCTAGCTTGGTTTAAGTCATGGCCCATAATTACTGACATATTGGAAAATGAAACTATACATATATTTAAAATTTAAGTTTCAGACGACCAGATTTTGAAATACAAAACATTATATTGGTAAAACTTTCTGATACTTGTATAAAAATTTTAAGGTCACCTAAGACTGAGAGGCCTGGGTTTGATTCCCAGTGATGTGAAAACAAAACATCATAGCTTAGTGATAGAGCACTCAGTCTGCTATTTCTTTCTTTATTGCAAGGTTATAACATTTTAGAAAAAAAACAATTTGTTTTAAAATCTTCACTTCAAGCATTTTTACCCCACAGCCCTTAAGGGTTGTTGGGGGTATTTTTTAGGGGGGTTGTGTGTAACCCACCCGCCTATTAGATTGATGTGTGCGACGTCTGTCCGTCCACATTTTTCGTTTCCGGACTCTAACTCAAAACGGTTTGTCCAATCGAATTCAAACTTGACAGGGACATAGATCACCATCATAGTTAGGTTCTTTTCGAAATTGGTGTAATTCTGTCTGTTTGTTTGTCCGTTTTTATCCGTTTGTCTATCCGTCTGTCCATCCACATTTTCGTTTCCGGACTCTAACTCAAAAACAGTCTGTCCAATCGAATTCATACTTGACAGAGACATAGATCACCATCATAGCTAGGTCCCTTTCGAAATTGGTGAAATTCTGTCTGTTCGTTTGTCTGTTTGTGTGTCCGTTTGTCCATTTTTTGTTCGTTTGTCAGTCCATCCATCTGTCCGTCCACATTTTCGTTTCCGGACTCTAACTCGAAAACGGTTTGTCCAATCGAATTCAGACTTGACAGGGAAATAGATCACCATCATAGCTCGGTTCCTTTGAAATTGGTGTAATTCTATCTGTTCGTTTGTCAGTTTTTTGTCCGTTTGTCTGTCCATCCGTCTGTCCATCCACATTTTCGTTTCCGGACTCTAACTCAAAAACAGTTTGTCCAATCGAATTCATACTTCACAGGGACATAGATCAACATCATAGCTAGGTTCCTTTCGAAATTGGTGTAATTCCGTCTGTTCGTTTGTCCGGTTTTTGTCCGTTTGTCTGTCCATCCGTCTGTCAGTCCACATTTTCATTTTCGGACTTTAACTCGAAAATGGTTTGTCCAATCAAATTCAAACTTCACAGGGACATAGATCACCATCATAGCTAGGTCCCTTTCGAAATTGGTGTAATTCGGTCGGTTCGTTTGTCCGTTTGTTCGTCAACATTTCCGTTTCCAGACTCTAACTCGAAAATGCTTTGTCCAGTCGAATTCAAACTTGACAGGGAGATACATCACCATCACAGCTAAGTTGCTTTCAAACAAGATTACAAGTTTTACATCATTTCTATCCTTGTTTCTAAATGAAATTACAGCGGTTGCTAACGTTATTGCTGCCTGCGCAACCCGCCTTTAATAATCTCATTTTTCGCCATATTAGTATTAGTAGAATGTAGTCAAATGTCATTTGAGTCCCTTATACCCTAGGCACTACATCAACATGCTGGTGGTCCTCAGAGTAATGGCCTCCCCAAGTGTATTAATGACCCACTGAATGGGTTTAAGTATCATACACTAGCTGCAGATCGTACCTTAGACTGGCATATTGTCACAGACATTGGAATGCATTATTTTCTTAAAAATTATAATAAGATGAAGGCTCTTAAGCCTATTGACACATGGAAATGTTAGCAGGTCGAAGATGGTGGATAAAGTCCATTTTATAAGGTGTTAAACATCATACACTACAAGTGAAGTTTTGTACAGATATCATACAGTACGGGTACACTGAAAATTGCTGGTCATAGCTTTGAAATGATCTCATTTTTCACCCTATCAGTATTATTAGAATGTAGTCAAAGGTCATTTGAGTCCCTCATACCCTAGGCACTACATCAACATGCCAGTGGTCCTCAGAGTAATGGCCTCCCCAAGTGTAGTAATGACCCACTGAATGGGTTTAAGTATCATACACTTGCTGCAGATCGTACCTTAGACTGGCATATTGTCACAGACATTGGAATGCATTATTTTCTTAAAAATTATAATAAGATGAAGGCTCTTAAGCCTATTGACACATGGAAATGTTAGCAGGTCGAAAATGGTGGATAAAGTCCATTTTATAAGGTGTTTATAGGGTTGTTTTAAACATCATACACTACAAGTGAAGTTTTGTACAGATATCATACACTACGGGTACACTGAAAATTGCTGGTCATAGCTTTGAAATGATCTCATTTTTCACCCTATCAGTATTATTAGAATGTAGTCAAAGGTCATTTGAGTCCCTCATACCCTAGGCACTACATCAACATGCCAGTGGTCCTCAGAGTAATGGCCTCTCCAAGTGTAGTAATGACCCACTGAATGGGTTTAAGTATCATACACTAGCTGCAGAACGTACCTTAGACTGGCATATTGTCACAGACATTGGAATGCATTATTTTCTTAAAAATTATAATAAGATGAAGGCTCTTAAGCCTATTGACAGATGGAAATGTTAGCAGGTCGAAGATGGTGGATAAAGTCCATTTTATAAGGTGTTAAACATCATACACTACAAGTGAAGTTTTGTACAGATATCATACACTACAGGTACACTGAAAATTGCTGGTCATAGCTTTGAAATGATCTCACTTTTCGCCCTATCAGTATTATTAGAATGTAGTCAAATGTCATTTGAGTCCCTCACACCCTAGGCACAACATTAACATGCCGGTGGTCCTCAAAGTAATGGCCTCCCCAAGTGTATTAATGACCCACTGAATGGGTTTAAGTATCATACACTTGCTGCAGATCGTACCTTAGACTGGCATATTGTCACAGACATTGGAATGCATTATTTTCTTAAAAATTATAATAAGATGAAGGCTCTTAAGCCTATTGACACATGGAAATGTTAGCAGGTCGAAGATGGTGGATAAAGTCCATTTTATAAGGTGTTAAACATCATACACTACAAGTGAAGTTTTGTACAGATATCATACAGTACGGGTACACTGAAAATTGCTGGTCATAGCTTTGAAATGATCTCATTTTTCACCCTATCAGTATTATTAGAATGTAGTCAAAGGTCATTTGAGTCCCTCATACCCTAGGCACTACATCAACATGCCAGTGGTCCTCAGAGTAATGGCCTCCCCAAGTGTAGTAATGACCCAATGAATGGGTTTAAGTATCATACACTAGCTGCAGATCATACCTTAGACGGGCATATTGTCACAGACATTGGAATGCATTATTTTCTTAAAAATTATAAGGCTCTTAAGCCTATTGACACATGGAAATGTTAGCAGGTCGAAAATGGTGGATAAAGTCCATTTTATAAGGTGTTTATAGGGTTGTTTTAAACATCATACACTACAAGTGAAGTTTTGTACAGATATCATACACTACGGGTACACTGAAAATTGCTGGTCATAGCTTTGAAATGATCTCATTTTTCACCCTATCAGTATTATTAGAATGTAGTCAAAGGTCATTTGAGTCCCTCATTCTCTAGGCACTACATCAACATGCCAGTGGTCCTCAGAGTAATGGCCTCCCCAAGTGTATTAATGACCCACTGAATGGGTTTAAGTATCATACACTAGCTGCAGATCGTACCTTAGACTGGCATATTGTCACAGACATTGGAATGCATTATTTTCTTAAAAATTATAATAAGATGAAGGCTCTTAAGCCTATTGACACATGGAAATGTTAGCAGGTCGAAGATGGTGGATAAAGTCCATTTTATAAGGTGTTAAACATCATACACTACAAGTGAAGTTTTGTACAGATATCATACAGTACGGGTACACTGAAAATTGCTGGTCATAGCTTTAAAATGATCTCATTTTTCACCCTATCAGTATTATTAGAATGTAGTCAAAGGTCATTTGAGTCCCTCATACCCTAGGCACTACATCAACATGCCAGTGGTCCTCAGAGTAATGGCCTCCCCAAGTGTAGTAATGACCCACTGAATGGGTTTAAGTATCATACACTTGCTGCAGATCATACCTTAGACTGGCATATTGTCACAGACATTGGAATGCATTATTTTCTTAAAAATTATAATAAGATGAAGGCTCTTAAGCCTATTGACACATGGAAATGTTAGCAGGTCGAAAATGGTGGATAAAGTCCATTTTATAAGGTGTTTATAGGGTTGTTTTAAACATCATACACTACAAGTGAAGTTTTGTACAGATATCATACACTACGGGTACACTGAAAATTGCTGGTCATAGCTTTGAAATGATCTCATTTTTCACCCTATCAGTATTATTAGAATGTAGTCAAAGGTCATTTGAGTCCCTCATTCTCTAGGCACTACATCAACATGCCAGTGGTCCTCAGAGTAATATCCTCCCCAAGTGTATTAATGACCCACTGAATGGGTTTAAGTATCATACACTATAGCTGCAGATCGTACCTTAGACTGGCATATTGTCACAGACATTGGAATGCATTATTTTCTTAAAAATTATAATAAGATGAAGGCTCTTAAGCCTATTGACACATGGAAATGTTAGCAGGTCGAAGATGGTGGATAAAGTGCATTTTATAAGATGTCTGTAGGGTTGTTTTAAACATCACACACTCCAAGTGAAGTTTTGTACAGATATCATACACTACAGGTACACTGAAAATTGCTGGTCATAGCTTTGAAATGATCTCACTTTTCGCCCTATCAGTATTATTAGAATGTAGTCAAATGTCATTTGAGTCCCTCACACCCTAGGCACAACATTAACATGCCGGTGGTCCTCAAAGTAATGGCCTCCCCAAGTGTATTAATGACCCACTGAATGGGTTTAAGTATCATACACTTGCTGCAGATCGTACCTTAGACTGGCATATTGTCACAGACATTGGAATGCATTATTTTCTTAAAAATTATAATAAGATGAAGGCTCTTAAGCCTATTGACACATGGAAATGTTAGCAGGTCGAAGATGGTGGATAAAGTCCATTTTATAAGGTGTTAAACATCATACACTACAAGTGAAGTTTTGTACAGATATCATACAGTACGGGTACACTGAAAATTGCTGGTCATAGCTTTGAAATGATCTCATTTTTCACCCTATCAGTATTATTAGAATGTAGTCAAAGGTCATTTGAGTCCCTCATACCCTAGGCACTACATCAACATGCCAGTGGTCCTCAGAGTAATGGCCTCCCCAAGTGTAGTAATGACCCAATGAATGGGTTTAAGTATCATACACTAGCTGCAGATCGTACCTTAGACTGGCATATTGTCACAGACATTGGAATGCATTATTTTCTTAAAAATTATAATAAGATGAAGGCTCTTAAGCCTATTGACACATGGAAATGTTAGCAGGTCGAAGATGGTGGATAAAGTCCATTTTATAAGGTGTTAAACATCATACACTACAAGTGAAGTTTTGTACAGATATCATACAGTACGGGTACACTGAAAATTGCTGGTCATAGCTTTAAAATGATCTCATTTTTCACCCTATCAGTATTATTAGAATGTAGTCAAAGGTCATTTGAGTCCCTCATACCCTAGGCACTACATCAACATGCCAGTGGTCCTCAGAGTAATGGCCTCCCCAAGTGTAGTAATGACCCACTGAATGGGTTTAAGTATCATACACTTGCTGCAGATCATACCTTAGACTGGCATATTGTCACAGACATTGGAATGCATTATTTTCTTAAAAATTATAATAAGATGAAGGCTCTTAAGCCTATTGACACATGGAAATGTTAGCAGGTCGAAAATGGTGGATAAAGTCCATTTTATAAGGTGTTTATAGGGTTGTTTTAAACATCATACACTACAAGTGAAGTTTTGTACAGATATCATACACTACGGGTACACTGAAAATTGCTGGTCATAGCTTTGAAATGATCTCATTTTTCACCCTATCAGTATTATTAGAATGTAGTCAAAGGTCATTTGAGTCCCTCATTCTCTAGGCACTACATCAACATGCCAGTGGTCCTCAGAGTAATGGCCTCCCCAAGTGTATTAATGACCCACTGAATGGGTTTAAGTATCATACACTAGCTGCAGATCGTACCTTAGACTGGCATATTGTCACAGACATTGGAATGCATTATTTTCTTAAAAATTATAATAAAAAGAAGGCTCTTAAGCCTATTGACAGATGGAAATGTTAGCAGGTCGAAGATGGTGGATAAAGTCCATTTTATAAGGTGTTAAACATCATACACTACAAGTGAAGTTTTGTACAGATATCATACAGTACGGGTACACTGAAAATTGCTGGTCATAGCTTTGAAATGATCTCATTTTTCACCCTATCAGTATTATTAGAATGTAGTCAAAGGTCATTTGAGTCCCTCATACCCTAGGCACTACATCAACATGCCAGTGGTCCTCAGAGTAATGGCCTCCCCAAGTGTAGTAATGACCCACTGAATGGGTTTAAGTATCATACACTAGCTGCAGATCGTACCTTAGACTGGCATATTGTCACAGACATTGGAATGCATTATTTTCTTAAAAATTATAATAAGATGAAGGCTCTTAAGCCTATTGACACATGGAAATGTTAGCAGGTCGAAAATGGTGGATAAAGTCCATTTTATAAGGTGTTTATAGGGTTGTTTTAAACATCATACACTACAAGTGAAGTTTTGTACAGATATCATACACTACGGGTACACTGAAAATTGCTGGTCATAGCTTTGAAATGATCTCATTTTTCACCCTATCAGTATTATTAGAATGTAGTCAAAGGTCATTTGAGTCCCTCATACCCTAGGCACTACATCAACATGCCAGTGGTCCTCAGAGTAATGGCCTCCCCAAGTGTAGTAATGACCCACTGAATGGGTTTAAGTATCACACACTAGCTGCAGATCGTACCTTAGACTGGCATATTGTCACAGACATTGGAATGCATTATTTTCTTAAAAATTATAATAAAAAGAAGGCTCTTAAGCCTATTGACAGATGGAAATGTTAGCAGGTCGAAGATGGTGGATAAAGTCCATTTTATAAGGTGTTAAACATCATACACTACAAGTGAAGTTTTGTACAGATATCATACAGTACGGGTACACTGAAAATTGCTGGTCATAGCTTTGAAATGATCTCATTTTTCACCCTATCAGTATTATTAGAATGTAGTCAAAGGTCATTTGAGTCCCTCATACCCTAGGCACTACATCAACATGCCAGTGGTCCTCAGAGTAATGGCCTCCCCAAGTGTAGTAATGACCCACTGAATGGGTTTAAGTATCATACACTTGCTGCAGATCGTACCTTAGACTGGCATATTGTCACAGACATTGGAATGCATTATTTTCTTAAAAATTATAATAAGATGAAGGCTCTTAAGCCTATTGACACATGGAAATGTTAGCAGGTCGAAAATGGTGGATAAAGTCCATTTTATAAGGTGTTTATAGGGTTGTTTTAAACATCATACACTACAAGTGAAGTTTTGTACAGATATCATACACTACGGGTACACTGAAAATTGCTGGTCATAGCTTTGAAATGATCTCATTTTTCACCCTATCAGTATTATTAGAATGTAGTCAAAGGTCATTTGAGTCCCTCATACCCTAGGCACTACATCAACATGCCAGTGGTCCTCAGAGTAATGGCCTCCCCAATTGTAGTAATGACCCACTGAATGGGTTTAAGTATCACACACTAGCTGCAGATCGTACCTTAGACTGGCATATTGTCACAGACATTGGAATGCATTATTTTCTTAAAAATTATAATAAGATGAAGGCTCTTAAGCCTATTGACACATGGAAATGTTAGCAGGTCGAAAATGGTGGATAAAGTCCATTTTATAAGGTGTTTATAGGGTTGTTTTAAACATCATACACTACAAGCGATTTTTTTTACAGATATCATACACTACAGGTACATTTAAAATTACTGGTCATATCTTTGAAATAATCTCATTTTTCGCCATATTAGTATTATTAGAATGTAGTCAAAGGTCATTTGAGTCCCTCATACCCTAGGCACTACATCAACATGCCAGTGGTCCTCAGAGTAATATCCTCCCCAAGTGTATTAATGACCCACTGAATGGGTTTAAGTATCATACACTATAGCTGCAGATCGTACCTTAGACTGGCATATTGTCACAGACATTGGAATGCATTATTTTCTTAAAAATTATAATAAGATGAAGGCTCTTAAGCCTATTGACACATGGAAATGTTAGCAGGTCGAAGATGGTGGATAAAGTGCATTTTATAAGATGTCTGTAGGGTTGTTTTAAACATCACACACTCCAAGTGAAGTTTTGTACAGATATCATACACTACAGGTACACTGAAAATTGCTGGTCATAGCTTTGAAATGATCTCACTTTTCGCCCTATCAGTATTATTAGAATGTAGTCAAATGTCATTTGAGTCCCTCACACCCTAGGCACAACATTAACATGCCGGTGGTCCTCAAAGTAATGGCCTCCCCAAGTGTATTAATGACCCACTGAATGGGTTTAAGTATCATACACTTGCTGCAGATCGTACCTTAGACTGGCATATTGTCACAGACATTGGAATGCATTATTTTCTTAAAAATTATAATAAGATGAAGGCTCTTAAGCCTATTGACACATGGAAATGTTAGCAGGTCGAAGATGGTGGATAAAGTCCATTTTATAAGGTGTTAAACATCATACACTACAAGTGAAGTTTTGTACAGATATCATACAGTACGGGTACACTGAAAATTGCTGGTCATAGCTTTGAAATGATCTCATTTTTCACCCTATCAGTATTATTAGAATGTAGTCAAAGGTCATTTGAGTCCCTCATACCCTAGGCACTACATCAACATGCCAGTGGTCCTCAGAGTAATGGCCTCCCCAAGTGTAGTAATGACCCAATGAATGGGTTTAAGTATCATACACTAGCTGCAGATCGTACCTTAGACTGGCATATTGTCACAGACATTGGAATGCATTATTTTCTTAAAAATTATAATAAGATGAAGGCTCTTAAGCCTATTGACACATGGAAATGTTAGCAGGTCGAAGATGGTGGATAAAGTCCATTTTATAAGGTGTTAAACATCATACACTACAAGTGAAGTTTTGTACAGATATCATACAGTACGGGTACACTGAAAATTGCTGGTCATAGCTTTAAAATGATCTCATTTTTCACCCTATCAGTATTATTAGAATGTAGTCAAAGGTCATTTGAGTCCCTCATACCCTAGGCACTACATCAACATGCCAGTGGTCCTCAGAGTAATGGCCTCCCCAAGTGTAGTAATGACCCACTGAATGGGTTTAAGTATCATACACTTGCTGCAGATCATACCTTAGACTGGCATATTGTCACAGACATTGGAATGCATTATTTTCTTAAAAATTATAATAAGATGAAGGCTCTTAAGCCTATTGACACATGGAAATGTTAGCAGGTCGAAAATGGTGGATAAAGTCCATTTTATAAGGTGTTTATAGGGTTGTTTTAAACATCATACACTACAAGTGAAGTTTTGTACAGATATCATACACTACGGGTACACTGAAAATTGCTGGTCATAGCTTTGAAATGATCTCATTTTTCACCCTATCAGTATTATTAGAATGTAGTCAAAGGTCATTTGAGTCCCTCATTCTCTAGGCACTACATCAACATGCCAGTGGTCCTCAGAGTAATGGCCTCCCCAAGTGTATTAATGACCCACTGAATGGGTTTAAGTATCATACACTAGCTGCAGATCGTACCTTAGACTGGCATATTGTCACAGACATTGGAATGCATTATTTTCTTAAAAATTATAATAAAAAGAAGGCTCTTAAGCCTATTGACAGATGGAAATGTTAGCAGGTCGAAGATGGTGGATAAAGTCCATTTTATAAGGTGTTAAACATCATACACTACAAGTGAAGTTTTGTACAGATATCATACAGTACGGGTACACTGAAAATTGCTGGTCATAGCTTTGAAATGATCTCATTTTTCACCCTATCAGTATTATTAGAATGTAGTCAAAGGTCATTTGAGTCCCTCATACCCTAGGCACTACATCAACATGCCAGTGGTCCTCAGAGTAATGGCCTCCCCAAGTGTAGTAATGACCCACTGAATGGGTTTAAGTATCATACACTAGCTGCAGATCGTACCTTAGACTGGCATATTGTCACAGACATTGGAATGCATTATTTTCTTAAAAATTATAATAAGATGAAGGCTCTTAAGCCTATTGACACATGGAAATGTTAGCAGGTCGAAAATGGTGGATAAAGTCCATTTTATAAGGTGTTTATAGGGTTGTTTTAAACATCATACACTACAAGTGAAGTTTTGTACAGATATCATACACTACGGGTACACTGAAAATTGCTGGTCATAGCTTTGAAATGATCTCATTTTTCACCCTATCAGTATTATTAGAATGTAGTCAAAGGTCATTTGAGTCCCTCATACCCTAGGCACTACATCAACATGCCAGTGGTCCTCAGAGTAATGGCCTCCCCAATTGTAGTAATGACCCACTGAATGGGTTTAAGTATCACACACTAGCTGCAGATCGTACCTTAGACTGGCATATTGTCACAGACATTGGAATGCATTATTTTCTTAAAAATTATAATAAGATGAAGGCTCTTAAGCCTATTGACACATGGAAATGTTAGCAGGTCGAAAATGGTGGATAAAGTCCATTTTATAAGGTGTTTATAGGGTTGTTTTAAACATCATACACTACAAGCGATTTTTTTTACAGATATCATACACTACAGGTACATTTAAAATTACTGGTCATATCTTTGAAATAATCTCATTTTTCGCCATATTAGTATTATTAGAATGTAGTCAAAGGTCATTTGAGTCCCTCATACCCTAGGCACTACATCAACATGCCAGTGGTCCTCAGAGTAATATCCTCCCCAAGTGTATTAATGACCCACTGAATGGGTTTAAGTATCATACACTATAGCTGCAGATCGTACCTTAGACTGGCATATTGTCACAGACATTGGAATGCATTATTTTCTTAAAAATTATAATAAGATGAAGGCTCTTAAGCCTATTGACACATGGAAATGTTAGCAGGTCGAAGATGGTGGATAAAGTGCATTTTATAAGATGTCTGTAGGGTTGTTTTAAACATCACACACTCCAAGTGAAGTTTTGTACAGATATCATACACTACAGGTACACTGAAAATTGCTGGTCATAGCTTTGAAATGATCTCACTTTTCGCCCTATCAGTATTATTAGAATGTAGTCAAATGTCATTTGAGTCCCTCACACCCTAGGCACAACATTAACATGCCGGTGGTCCTCAAAGTAATGGCCTCCCCAAGTGTATTAATGACCCACTGAATGGGTTTAAGTATCATACACTTGCTGCAGATCGTACCTTAGACTGGCATATTGTCACAGACATTGGAATGCATTATTTTCTTAAAAATTATAATAAGATGAAGGCTCTTAAGCCTATTGACACATGGAAATGTTAGCAGGTCGAAGATGGTGGATAAAGTCCATTTTATAAGGTGTTAAACATCATACACTACAAGTGAAGTTTTGTACAGATATCATACAGTACGGGTACACTGAAAATTGCTGGTCATAGCTTTGAAATGATCTCATTTTTCACCCTATCAGTATTATTAGAATGTAGTCAAAGGTCATTTGAGTCCCTCATACCCTAGGCACTACATCAACATGCCAGTGGTCCTCAGAGTAATGGCCTCCCCAAGTGTAGTAATGACCCAATGAATGGGTTTAAGTATCATACACTAGCTGCAGATCGTACCTTAGACTGGCATATTGTCACAGACATTGGAATGCATTATTTTCTTAAAAATTATAATAAGATGAAGGCTCTTAAGCCTATTGACACATGGAAATGTTAGCAGGTCGAAGATGGTGGATAAAGTCCATTTTATAAGGTGTTAAACATCATACACTACAAGTGAAGTTTTGTACAGATATCATACAGTACGGGTACACTGAAAATTGCTGGTCATAGCTTTAAAATGATCTCATTTTTCACCCTATCAGTATTATTAGAATGTAGTCAAAGGTCATTTGAGTCCCTCATACCCTAGGCACTACATCAACATGCCAGTGGTCCTCAGAGTAATGGCCTCCCCAAGTGTAGTAATGACCCACTGAATGGGTTTAAGTATCATACACTTGCTGCAGATCATACCTTAGACTGGCATATTGTCACAGACATTGGAATGCATTATTTTCTTAAAAATTATAATAAGATGAAGGCTCTTAAGCCTATTGACACATGGAAATGTTAGCAGGTCGAAAATGGTGGATAAAGTCCATTTTATAAGGTGTTTATAGGGTTGTTTTAAACATCATACACTACAAGTGAAGTTTTGTACAGATATCATACACTACGGGTACACTGAAAATTGCTGGTCATAGCTTTGAAATGATCTCATTTTTCACCCTATCAGTATTATTAGAATGTAGTCAAAGGTCATTTGAGTCCCTCATTCTCTAGGCACTACATCAACATGCCAGTGGTCCTCAGAGTAATGGCCTCCCCAAGTGTATTAATGACCCACTGAATGGGTTTAAGTATCATACACTAGCTGCAGATCGTACCTTAGACTGGCATATTGTCACAGACATTGGAATGCATTATTTTCTTAAAAATTATAATAAAAAGAAGGCTCTTAAGCCTATTGACAGATGGAAATGTTAGCAGGTCGAAGATGGTGGATAAAGTCCATTTTATAAGGTGTTAAACATCATACACTACAAGTGAAGTTTTGTACAGATATCATACAGTACGGGTACACTGAAAATTGCTGGTCATAGCTTTGAAATGATCTCATTTTTCACCCTATCAGTATTATTAGAATGTAGTCAAAGGTCATTTGAGTCCCTCATACCCTAGGCACTACATCAACATGCCAGTGGTCCTCAGAGTAATGGCCTCCCCAAGTGTAGTAATGACCCACTGAATGGGTTTAAGTATCATACACTAGCTGCAGATCGTACCTTAGACTGGCATATTGTCACAGACATTGGAATGCATTATTTTCTTAAAAATTATAATAAGATGAAGGCTCTTAAGCCTATTGACACATGGAAATGTTAGCAGGTCGAAAATGGTGGATAAAGTCCATTTTATAAGGTGTTTATAGGGTTGTTTTAAACATCATACACTACAAGTGAAGTTTTGTACAGATATCATACACTACGGGTACACTGAAAATTGCTGGTCATAGCTTTGAAATGATCTCATTTTTCACCCTATCAGTATTATTAGAATGTAGTCAAAGGTCATTTGAGTCCCTCATACCCTAGGCACTACATCAACATGCCAGTGGTCCTCAGAGTAATGGCCTCCCCAAGTGTAGTAATGACCCACTGAATGGGTTTAAGTATCATACACTAGCTGCAGATCGTACCTTAGACTGGCATATTGTCACAGACATTGGAATGCATTATTTTCTTAAAAATTATAATAAGATGAAGGCTCTTAAGCCTATTGACACATGGAAATGTTAGCAGGTCGAAAATGGTGGATAAAGTCCATTTTATAAGGTGTTTATAGGGTTGTTTTAAACATCATACACTACAAGTGAAGTTTTGTACAGATATCATACACTACGGGTACACTGAAAATTGCTGGTCATAGCTTTGAAATGATCTCATTTTTCACCCTATCAGTATTATTAGAATGTAGTCAAAGGTCATTTGAGTCCCTCATACCCTAGGCACTACATCAACATGCCAGTGGTCCTCAGAGTAATGGCCTCCCCAAGTGTAGTAATGACCCACTGAATGGGTTTAAGTATCATACACTTGCTGCAGATCGTACCTTAGACTGGCATATTGTCACAGACATTGGAATGCATTATTTTCTTAAAAATTATAATAAGATGAAGGCTCTTAAGCCTATTGACACATGGAAATGTTAGCAGGTCGAAAATGGTGGATAAAGTCCATTTTATAAGGTGTTTATAGGGTTGTTTTAAACATCATACACTACAAGTGAAGTTTTGTACAGATATCATACACTACGGGTACACTGAAAATTGCTGGTCATAGCTTTGAAATGATCTCATTTTTCACCCTATCAGTATTATTAGAATGTAGTCAAAGGTCATTTGAGTCCCTCATACCCTAGGCACTACATCAACATGCCAGTGGTCCTCAGAGTAATATCCTCCCCAAGTGTATTAATGACCCACTGAATGGGTTTAAGTATCATACACTATAGCTGCAGATCGTACCTTAGACTGGCATATTGTCACAGACATTGGAATGCATTATTTTCTTAAAAATTATAATAAGATGAAGGCTCTTAAGCCTATTGACACATGGAAATGTTAGCAGGTCGAAGATGGTGGATAAAGTGCATTTTATAAGATGTCTGTAGGGTTGTTTTAAACATCACACACTCCAAGTGAAGTTTTGTACAGATATCATACACTACAGGTACACTGAAAATTGCTGGTCATAGCTTTGAAATGATCTCACTTTTCGCCCTATCAGTATTATTAGAATGTAGTCAAATGTCATTTGAGTCCCTCACACCCTAGGCACAATATTAACATGCCGGTGGTCCTCAAAGTAATGGCCTCCCCAAGTGTATTAATGACCCACTGAATGGGTTTAAGTATCATACACTTGCTGCAGATCGTACCTTAGACTGGCATATTGTCACAGACATTGGAATGCATTATTTTCTTAAAAATTATAATAAGATGAAGGCTCTTAAGCCTATTGACACATGGAAATGTTAGCAGGTCGAAGATGGTGGATAAAGTCCATTTTATAAGGTGTTAAACATCATACACTACAAGTGAAGTTTTGTACAGATATCATACAGTACGGGTACACTGAAAATTGCTGGTCATAGCTTTGAAATGATCTCATTTTTCACCCTATCAGTATTATTAGAATGTAGTCAAAGGTCATTTGAGTCCCTCATACCCTAGGCACTACATCAACATGCCAGTGGTCCTCAGAGTAATGGCCTCCCCAAGTGTAGTAATGACCCACTGAATGGGTTTAAGTATCATACACTAGCTGCAGATCGTACCTTAGACTGGCATATTGTCACAGACATTGGAATGCATTATTTTCTTAAAAATTATAATAAGATGAAGGCTCTTAAGCCTATTGACACATGGAAATGTTAGCAGGTCGAAAATGGTGGATAAAGTCCATTTTATAAGGTGTTTATAGGGTTGTTTTAAACATCATACACTACAAGTGAAGTTTTGTACAGATATCATACACTACGGGTACACTGAAAATTGCTGGTCATAGCTTTGAAATGATCTCATTTTTCACCCTATCAGTATTATTAGAATGTAGTCAAAGGTCATTTGAGTCCCTCATACCCTAGGCACTACATCAACATGCCAGTGGTCCTCAGAGTAATGGCCTCCCCAAGTGTAGTAATGACCCACTGAATGGGTTTAAGTATCACACACTAGCTGCAGATCGTACCTTAGACTGGCATATTGTCACAGACATTGGAATGCATTATTTTCTTAAAAATTATAATAAAAAGAAGGCTCTTAAGCCTATTGACAGATGGAAATGTTAGCAGGTCGAAGATGGTGGATAAAGTCCATTTTATAAGGTGTTAAACATCATACACTACAAGTGAAGTTTTGTACAGATATCATACAGTACGGGTACACTGAAAATTGCTGGTCATAGCTTTGAAATGATCTCATTTTTCACCCTATCAGTATTATTAGAATGTAGTCAAAGGTCATTTGAGTCCCTCATACCCTAGGCACTACATCAACATGCCAGTGGTCCTCAGAGTAATGGCCTCCCCAAGTGTAGTAATGACCCACTGAATGGGTTTAAGTATCATACACTTGCTGCAGATCGTACCTTAGACTGGCATATTGTCACAGACATTGGAATGCATTATTTTCTTAAAAATTATAATAAGATGAAGGCTCTTAAGCCTATTGACACATGGAAATGTTAGCAGGTCGAAAATGGTGGATAAAGTCCATTTTATAAGGTGTTTATAGGGTTGTTTTAAACATCATACACTACAAGTGAAGTTTTGTACAGATATCATACACTACGGGTACACTGAAAATTGCTGGTCATAGCTTTGAAATGATCTCATTTTTCACCCTATCAGTATTATTAGAATGTAGTCAAAGGTCATTTGAGTCCCTCATACCCTAGGCACTACATCAACATGCCAGTGGTCCTCAGAGTAATATCCTCCCCAAGTGTATTAATGACCCACTGAATGGGTTTAAGTATCATACACTATAGCTGCAGATCGTACCTTAGACTGGCATATTGTCACAGACATTGGAATGCATTATTTTCTTAAAAATTATAATAAGATGAAGGCTCTTAAGCCTATTGACACATGGAAATGTTAGCAGGTCGAAGATGGTGGATAAAGTGCATTTTATAAGATGTCTGTAGGGTTGTTTTAAACATCACACACTCCAAGTGAAGTTTTGTACAGATATCATACACTACAGGTACACTGAAAATTGCTGGTCATAGCTTTGAAATGATCTCACTTTTCGCCCTATCAGTATTATTAGAATGTAGTCAAATGTCATTTGAGTCCCTCACACCCTAGGCACAATATTAACATGCCGGTGGTCCTCAAAGTAATGGCCTCCCCAAGTGTATTAATGACCCACTGAATGGGTTTAAGTATCATACACTTGCTGCAGATCGTACCTTAGACTGGCATATTGTCACAGACATTGGAATGCATTATTTTCTTAAAAATTATAATAAGATGAAGGCTCTTAAGCCTATTGACACATGGAAATGTTAGCAGGTCGAAGATGGTGGATAAAGTCCATTTTATAAGGTGTTAAACATCATACACTACAAGTGAAGTTTTGTACAGATATCATACAGTACGGGTACACTGAAAATTGCTGGTCATAGCTTTGAAATGATCTCATTTTTCACCCTATCAGTATTATTAGAATGTAGTCAAAGGTCATTTGAGTCCCTCATACCCTAGGCACTACATCAACATGCCAGTGGTCCTCAGAGTAATGGCCTCCCCAAGTGTAGTAATGACCCAATGAATGGGTTTAAGTATCATACACTAGCTGCAGATCGTACCTTAGACTGGCATATTGTCACAGACATTGGAATGCATTATTTTCTTAAAAATTATAATAAGATGAAGGCTCTTAAGCCTATTGACACATGGAAATGTTAGCAGGTCGAAGATGGTGGATAAAGTCCATTTTATAAGGTGTTAAACATCATACACTACAAGTGAAGTTTTGTACAGATATCATACAGTACGGGTACACTGAAAATTGCTGGTCATAGCTTTAAAATGATCTCATTTTTCACCCTATCAGTATTATTAGAATGTAGTCAAAGGTCATTTGAGTCCCTCATACCCTAGGCACTACATCAACATGCCAGTGGTCCTCAGAGTAATGGCCTCCCCAAGTGTAGTAATGACCCACTGAATGGGTTTAAGTATCATACACTTGCTGCAGATCATACCTTAGACTGGCATATTGTCACAGACATTGGAATGCATTATTTTCTTAAAAATTATAATAAGATGAAGGCTCTTAAGCCTATTGACACATGGAAATGTTAGCAGGTCGAAAATGGTGGATAAAGTCCATTTTATAAGGTGTTTATAGGGTTGTTTTAAACATCATACACTACAAGTGAAGTTTTGTACAGATATCATACACTACGGGTACACTGAAAATTGCTGGTCATAGCTTTGAAATGATCTCATTTTTCACCCTATCAGTATTATTAGAATGTAGTCAAAGGTCATTTGAGTCCCTCATACCCTAGGCACTACATCAACATGCCAGTGGTCCTCAGAGTAATGGCCTCCCCAATTGTAGTAATGACCCACTGAATGGGTTTAAGTATCACACACTAGCTGCAGATCGTACCTTAGACTGGCATATTGTCACAGACATTGGAATGCATTATTTTCTTAAAAATTATAATAAGATGAAGGCTCTTAAGCCTATTGACACATGGAAATGTTAGCAGGTCGAAAATGGTGGATAAAGTCCATTTTATAAGGTGTTTATAGGGTTGTTTTAAACATCATACACTACAAGCGATTTTTTTTACAGATATCATACACTACAGGTACATTTAAAATTACTGGTCATATCTTTGAAATAATCTCATTTTTCGCCATATTAGTATTATTAGAATGTAGTCAAAGGTCATTTGAGTCCCTCATACCCTAGGCACTACATCAACATGCCAGTGGTCCTCAGAGTAATATCCTCCCCAAGTGTATTAATGACCCACTGAATGGGTTTAAGTATCATACACTATAGCTGCAGATCGTACCTTAGACTGGCATATTGTCACAGACATTGGAATGCATTATTTTCTTAAAAATTATAATAAGATGAAGGCTCTTAAGCCTATTGACACATGGAAATGTTAGCAGGTCGAAGATGGTGGATAAAGTGCATTTTATAAGATGTCTGTAGGGTTGTTTTAAACATCACACACTCCAAGTGAAGTTTTGTACAGATATCATACACTACAGGTACATTGAAAATTGCTGGTCATAGCTTTGAAATGATCTCACTTTTCGCCCTATCAGTATTATTAGAATGTAGTCAAATGTCATTTGAGTCCCTCACACCCTAGGCACAACATTAACATGCCGGTGGTCCTCAGAGTAATGGCCTCCCCAAGTGTATTAATGACCCACTGAATGGGTTTAAGTATCATACACTTGCTGCAGATCGTACCTTAGACTGGCATATTGTCACAGACATTGGAATGTATTATTTTCTTAAAAATTGTAATAAGATGAAGGCTCTCAAGCCTATTGACACATGGAAATGTTAGCAGGTCTAAGATTATGGATAGGGTGCATTTTATAAGGTATTTATAGGGTTGTTTTAAACATCATACACTACAAGTGATTTTTTTACAGATATCATACAGTACAGGTACATTTAAAATTACTGGTCATATCTTTGAAATAATCTCATTTTTCGCCATATTAGTATTATTAGAATGTAGTCAAATATCATTTGAGTCCCTCATACCCTAGGCACTACATCAACATGCCAGTGGCACTACATCAAGATGCCAGTGGTCCTCAGAGTAATGGCCTCTCCAAATGTAATAATGACACAGTGAATGGGGTTAAGTATCACATAATCTATATAAATTACATTTTTATGAGCAGTATTTTTTCAAGATACAATCCAGAGTACCTGGACACAGAAACTCCACAGTAAATATTTTTATCTATTAATTATTTTTATCTGTCAATTTTATTTAATATTTTTGGTTTAAAAATATATTTTAAAACTAAAACATTTATTTCTATTCTGTATCTTCGTAATATGTACAAATTTCTATTCATTAAATATAGTATATATTTAAAATTAATTTGTAAGAGTAATTTTTGAAATCAAAAACTTTAATAGCCTGCAAAACCCTCAGATCAACCTAATTTTCTGACATAAAGCAAAAAAATATATAGTTTTATTTTAACTGGTGAGTTAGTGATTGTTCTTGTTGGTAAATAAAGGCACCAGTAAAATAATACAATACGGGAACCAGGATAAACATGGTACATGCTAAAGACATAAGTTTAAACTGTTTTCTTTTTGCCGTTTATATAAGTTGTTTTCGTGTAGTGTATGACAAATAACCTCTACCTAAACATGTCTGGTTCCTGTACTTCGTTTATAATTTTTTTTTCTTTAAAATAGTCTGGTTCCTCTAAGTCTAATCTCCGCAGAAAAGAGTGCAGCGTATAATAATTACCTCATGAAATAAGTTCCTCAAGATTAATACTAAATCACAGATGGAAAATCATTATTATTTTTATTTTTCTTGGTAACAAGTGATTATTTAACATATGAACTATAAATATCAATAACTCATTGAAAAAGTGTCAGGGAGAAAAACCCCATAATCACACCATCAAAAAAAAAATAATAATAAACAAATAACTCATGACCTAATGAGCCTGAGTCAATTTTATCATCACAATTATCATTTATTTATAAAAAGAAAAATCAAACTAACTGATTTCTATGTAAATACAACAAGCAATAATAAAAAGTAAATTTTTAGCTTTATTTACCAACACTGGTCACCAGTTTACAGAAAGGTTTTTTTTTAAATGTAAATTCAAAGGGCTTTGATGTTAGATAATAGTTTTAGTTATTAGTTTACAAACATATGATTAATATTTGATTATTTGAAGTCATAGAAATTAAAACTGGAAAAGAAGGAAATAGACCCACTCACTTTAAATGAAGACTCAGAAGCCTCACTCAAAATATAAAACAAGCCAGTGTGCCCATAATTTATTTCATGACAGAGACCTTGAACAGTCCCACTAGATTTATGAGACGACCAGCTGAGCACATAATCCATTGAAGGGCAGAGACACATGCAACCAGCTACTCAGTTTACATGAAACCCAATATGTGGCACTTTAACCTATATCATGGAAGAAATTCAACTAGCTCAATTAATTAAAAAATAAGCCAGTGACCATTGTATATTTCAGTGAATAGACCTAACTGGCTACACTCATTCTACAAGACGATCCACTGAGCACAAATAATCTATTTCAGGGAAGAAACACAACCAGCTCCACTTGATTTATAAGTTGACCCTTATATCTTCATAAATATATATTTCCTGTCAATTTTGTAATATAATAAAGGACGACCTTCATCCATTTTTCCACCATAAGGCCATCCTTAAGTTATCAACTAAGTACATGTACTCAATTGGACTTTATCTCTCCAGTGAAGTTATAAGGGCTATTTAGATGGATTGATCCTGATTCTAATTCTAATTCTAATTGGACTTTTATAGTGCTTAATCTCCCCAATAGGAAGGGGACTCTAAGGCTCAACAAAACAAAACAGTCAACTAATCACAATGTCCAGGCACAGAAAAATGTTCAGCACCACGGAGAACGCAAGGGTGAGTAAAACTAAGGAGGGTATGCCTTGGTGTAAAGGTGGGTTTTGAGCTGTTTTCTGAAGGAAGCAAGAGAGGGGGACGCACGAATCTCCTCAGGAAGAGCATTCCAAACACTGGGAGCATCGAAGGCAAAACTATGACCAAACTGTTTAACAGATTTATAGACTCAGGGTTGAAACTTGAGAATGACAAGGAAATTACCACCACTCTGACTGCGCCTGGTACTGTAGGAGCTGCTGTAGGAAGAGATGTATGGAGCAAAATACTTGGGGAAACCAGTGTGGAAAAACTTATAGACAAGGGTAGCAGTTTTAAAGACTGAGCGATGTTCAACAGGAAGCCAATGCAGATTCTTATGAACAGGGGTTATACTAGTGTATCTACTGGTTTTTGATACAATTCTGGCAGCACTGTTTTGGATGCACTGTAATTTACGAAGATTGAACTTAGAGAGACTCCTGAAAAGTGAGTTACACTAATCCAACCAACTGCTTACAAGAGCATTGGCCACAAGTACAGAAGCATCATGAGTAAGAAACCGCTTGACATGTCTAAAATCATGGAGCTGCACAAAAGAACTTTTACAGACATTCTGAACACGTTTGGACAAGGAAAAATCGGAATCGAACCACACACCCAGATTCTTGACCCACTCAGCAGGGCAAAGAGGACTACCCAAGATGGTAGATGGAAAATATGCTTTTAATTTGTCCCTCTGCCTTTTTGAACTAAATACAATAAACTCAGTTGATCACTTTGATCACTTACAAAGTGACTGTGCAATGTTGTGAGATTACTTGGTATAATGATTTATGTTAAACTAAAGGCATCTGAATACAAAATATTTCTTCTAATCACTTAATTCTATTATCTTATAAACCCCACTGTGTGAAAGAAAATTAAATAATCTGAAACTTGCTTACAAATTATAATACACCACAGTGGAAAATATAGGTCTTCAAAACTTTCCTTATGCTATGATACATGTAGGTTTTATCCTAATAAAGAATTTTATTTAGAGAAATTAGTTCTTCCTTGGATTTATATCATAGTATCTTTAACTGATTACTTTACAATTTGGAAATTTTATTTTAAATGTAGCTTTTATAAGCTACAATAGTCCTACCTATTGTAACAATATGCTTTACCGGTGATTGACCACGGGAAGCTTCCAACCGGAGTAAAAGTTGAAAACTTATTACCCGTGAAATAGATAGCCGGGGCCATCCGGAACACTGGTCACGGGGAATGCCGGTGATATAGTACCGGTGCGGGTATACGCGCACCTGCTGGCTTGGCCACGTGACCTAGGGAACCTATCAGATGCTCGATAGAGCTCTTCCTCATATTTTGTTGGAACCAAGCCCCCAAGCCAGTGGAAAGTCTGACAAGCGGGGAGGACCAGGGAGGGCCTGTACTATTGTTACAATAGGTAGGTATTGTAGCTTATAAAAGCTACATTTAAAATAAAATTTCCAATTTTATTACGCTACAATAGTCCTACCTATTGTAACAATATGCTGAATCCCAGCATACTCGGATGGCTGGGTAGACTGGCACTGGCATAAAAGAAAAGTCTTTCTGGCAAAGGCAGCAACCATCTAGGCGAGCATTCGGAGACCAGGGTGGAGGAAGAAGGCCTCGATGTAGTCCAGATTGTAGGAGCTCATCGAAGACCAAGGGGAGTTCTCCAGCTCTCCTGTGGTTGAGATGAGAGACCAAGGGGAGAAAGCACCGTCTTGGTCTGGCATCGCCAGTGTAGGCACTCCAAGCAGCAAAGAATCTGAAAACACAAAGTACACAAAGTACGATGAAAAAGTGTTAAGGAACACTGATACGACACAAGAAAATTCTTAGGAAAATAAGGTTAAGAGATACAGAAAAAGTATAACTTAAGTTAAATTCATAAGAAAATGGAAATTAAAATTACTCCTGGTAACTTAATGGTAAGCAGGAAAATGATACAGCAGGTACGAAAAAGCAAAAAACATAAAGCTAAGTTAGTTACCTGAAGCGGGGTGGAAGGTCCGCTCTATGGTGTCAGGGTTCTGACACGCCCCATCTACACGGTTCCCGGTTTTGTGCCCCCCCCTTTTTTGTCCCTGGAGCTGATGTGGAAGGAGACATCACCTGCTGTGCTGCGATGAAGGTGCCCAGGTGGTAGGAGCCTTCTGTCTGATCTTGTCTGGCTAGGTCCTTGAGGTAGAACCTAGTGAAGGTGTTGTGTGATTTCCAATGGCAGGCTTGCATAATCTGATCCATGGAGACCCCTCCGTAAAAGGCCTTGGAGGCCGCAAACGCTCTGACATCATGGGCTTTTACCCCTAATAAGTCCATGTCTGCATTGTCTACCTTGGAGTAACAGAATTTTATGGTGTTTTTAATCCAAGATGAAATGGTGGAGCACTGAATATCCTTAGTGTGGCCCTGTTTAAAAGAGATAAACAACAATTGTCTATTCCCTCTTAAGTCTCTGGTTCTGTCCAGGTAACACCTGAGGGCCCTGATAGGGCAGAGGAGGATATCCGTGTCCTTGGAGTCTTGGTTGTACTTCAAGGTGGGAATTACCACTGGAGAAATTGATTGCGGTCCGTCCTTTGCTAATTGATTTTGGCAATGAACGAGGGAGAGGGTACCAGTTGGACCTGTTCCCAATCGCCCAGGCATAAAAGTCCATCAAGAGTTCAGGCGTGAATTTCACTGTGTCTTTTTCCTGAAGCTAGGGCTAGGAGGAAGACTACTTTCCAAGTAAGGAATTTGAGATAAACTTGCTCCTGTGGTTCAAAAGGAGGCTGAGATAATGTGTGTAGGACGATAGATAAATTCCACTTCGGAATGTTCCTGGAACTCTTAGGTTTGTCCCTATAGAAACTGGCAATGAGTCTGGCAATGTCCACGTTGTTGCTAATGTTTTGTATTACCTAAGGTGTCTGCGATAGCTGTTCTGTAGCCTTCGATTGTGGAAGGGCAACGGTTCAGCACATTGAAAAGGTACCAGAAGAAGTTGCATATGTCACTTATAGATGGATTCCTGAAGTCCACCTGTTCCTCTGTGCACCATTTTTGAAAAACTGTCCATTTTGAGGAGTAGATGGCTCTCGTTGAGAGTCTTTGAGGAGCAGCAATTCTTTCTGCCACTTCTGCAGTGAACCCGCATTCTTTGAGGGCTGAACTCCTAGATACCACACGTGGAGATTGAGGGAGGCTGGGTTTGCATGGTATTGGTTGTTCAGTGGCTGTTTGAACAGAGTGCGAGTGGGTGGTAGTTGTCTTGGTATGTCCAGAGACATCTCCACTAGATCCCAAAACCATGATTTTGTCGGCCAACCTGGGGCGATGAGAATTATCCTGCAGATCTGGGATTGGAGTTTTTGTACAACCTTGGGCAGCAGGGCGGTGGGAGGGAAACGGTACGCAACCAGGTTTTCCCATGGAATGTTCAGGGCATCCACAGCCCAAGCCTGAGGGTCTGGAATTGGAGAGACGTAGAGAAGGAGTTTTGTGTTCAGGCTGGTTGCGAATAGGTCCACTTGGGGACTTTCCCAAAGTTTGGAAATTTGTTTGAAGATTTGTGGAGAGAGGGACCATTCTGTTGATTGGATTTGGTTCCTCCTGGAGAGGCCGTCCGCTATTACGTTGAGTGATCCCGGGATGTGTCGTCACATTGTTCTGATTGCACCATGTTAGGATTCTCCACATTAGGGCACAAAGTTCTGCTGATCGAGTGCCGCCCTGTTTGTTGATGTATGCCACCACTGAGGTGTTGTCTGAGGCGATGAGGACTTGATTGTTTTGAAAAATTGTAGTGCCAAAAAAACCGCCTTCATTTCTAATAGGTTGATGTGTAGATGCTTTTCTAGATGAGACCAGAGACCTCCTGTAGAGTCTTGACCTGAGTGAGCGCCCCAACCTGCGTTTGAGGCGTCTGTAAATATTAGTTTTTCGTGTTCCCTGGGATGGAGAAATTCTCCTTGTAGCACATTTTGTTGGTCTAACCACCATTCCCTATGTCGTATCATTTTCTGATTCCAGGGGACTGGTGTGTCCAGAGGCATCGGATATTTCCAGTGATTCTTGAGATGCCACTGAAAAGGTCTCATATGCATCCTCCCCAATTTTACAGTCTTCTCTGTTGCTGCAAGCAATCCAATGGTGGACATAAGAGTCCTTGCACTGATAACAGACTTCTTTGAGAGGCGATGAAACATTTCCTGAAGTTTTGTCCATCTGTCTTGCGTGGGCCTCACAAGAGCCAAGTCCAGTAAAAAATGGTATCCTAGGAAGTCGAACCTCTGGGAGGGACGGAGTTCTGACTTCTTGAGGTTTACTACAAAGCCTTCACCAGACTGAGTAGTGCTTGTGTTTGTGAGTGGCACTCCTCCTTGGAGGGGGCACAGATTAACCAGTCGTCTAAGTATTGGTGTAGTCTGATTCCTTGTTGTAGTGCCAGTAGTTTTACCTCCTTGACAAGGCTGGTAAAAACTAGAGGAGCTGTAGCCAGACCAAAGGGTAGACTGACAAACTGGGATGTGACGCCTTTGTGGTGGAATCTGAGATATTTTTGAGAGTGAGTATGGATAGGTACATGTAGGTATGCGTCCGTGAGATCTATAGAGGTAACCCATTCTCCTTTCCTGAGGGAGGCCCATATCGATTCTGGGGTCTCCATCTTGAACTTTGGTATGACCAGGAACTTGTTTAGTGAGCTTAAGTCTATAACTGGCCTCCAGCGATTGCCTGGTTTTGGGACCAGGAACAGCCGACTGTAGAATCCTAGGCTGTTTTGAGTGTGCACGACTTCGATAGCGCCTTTGTGCAGCAGGTCTTGAATAGAGGTCAATAAGGCACTTTGTCTGTCGGAGCCTGTGTAACCGCTGGTGATGCAGGGCACCCTGGACAGGTTTGGGTGTTCTCTGAAAGGCAGTTTGTAACCGTCCCTGAGTAGACTGAGTATAGACCGGTGGGCCCCTTGATGTTCCCACTGGGTAAGAAAACGCCTGAGTCTGCCTCCCACTGGTATGACTGATTTTGTACAAGGAGTCTTTTCCCTCTCCTGAAGGGACTGTACACAAGGAGTCTTTGCCCTCTCCTGAAGGGACTGTACAATCCAAGAGAGTTTCTGAAAATATTATTCCTTTTTGACCAGGGTGACATGAGGCTAACACATTTGTTTGAGTGTCATTGAGGAGGTTGCTGCTGCTTAGTGTTAGACGTGTTGCCTCCACAGCCGCGACCTCTGCGGCCACCTCGACCTCCTCTGCGGCCCCCTTGAGGGTGGGGGTAAAAGGGCTGTTGCAGCTTTACAAGGTCCTTTTGTTGTACTGCTGGGGGTCCACTTCTGTAGCCAGGCTTTGCTATATTTGAGAAAGCCTGGGGCACCACTTGTGGGGTCTGCGAGTATTTTGCATCCACTACGCTATACCAGCTGCCTTTGTGTGGTGGAATGCCGGGGAACTTTCCAATATCCAAAATGCTTGATGTGCTGGGTTTAACCAAGTCATCTTGGGCGCTTTGGAGACGCGAGAGATCTGCCACCATAGGAAGCTTTATGGATGGTGGTCTATCCGCCTTTTCTTGTTGTAACAAGAGTGGATCGCGTCCCAGTGCCGAACCCAGTTTGTAATCCTCTTCTGCTGCTGGGTCGGGAATGGAAAGGAACTCTCTAACCTTCTGGACCAGTTCTCTGAAGGGAAGGTTAGGAGGGGCCGCCTGTTCCCCTGTGTCAGATGGTTCTTCTGATCTGGAGGCCGCGAAAGAAGAAGCAGAGGTGTCCGTGCCGTATTCCTCTTGTTCCAGGGCTTGAAGAGGTGATTGAAGCCTTGGAGGTGGAGCAACTGAAGGTTGTTGCATAGGTTGAGAGGAAGAGGCAGCAGTGTGCACCGTGATGTTTGAAGCCACTGCGTGGATGGATTGTGAGGCAATGGCTGAAGAACCTTTTACTCTTGATAAGCTCTTCTTCACTTCAGGGGGTGGATGAGATGGAGCAGAGTCCATAGGTTCTTCCATCTTTGCGGCTTGCGGCAAAGCAGACACCGGAGTAATGGATACAATGTGCGGTGCGGATGATGCTTGTGGAGGAGGAGCTGTTTGTGGAGGCGCCATGCGTGTAAACATTTGCTCCATAGACTGCTTGAGGAAAGCCTCGAGTCCAGTTTGTAATTGAGCAGAAATGTCCCTCATTTGCTCTTGATTTTTCTGTTGAAGATCCTTCATGAGCTCAAAGTTTTGTTGCTCCAAGTGGCTCTGAATCATTTGAGTCCTTGGGGTTTGAGGGATTAAAGATGAAGTCCTCTGAGGTTGTGGAAAGGATAGAGATGCCATCCTGTCCGCCACGGATTGTCCTCCTTGACTGTGTGGATATGATGGAGGAAGAATATCCTGCGTAACCGTCTGTGGCATAGGGGCCGGCGCCTTGAAAAAGGTTCACCCTGGGGTGAAATAACCGGTCCGGAGCCGGAAATACCAGAGGTTGCGGGGATATCTTGTGATGATCCGGGCAGAGGAGCCGGGAGGCTTGTCAGAGGACTAATGCCGGTCACTGGTGCACTTGTGCCAGATTGTTCCGGTTCCAGGTCAAGAATAGTGTCGTCTACCCGGGAGAGATCCTCGCCGGTAAATACAGGTTCATCTGTGTCGAACTTCTCAAATGAGTTGTCTTGTGATCCGGTACGGCTTCTATAAGCAGACCTCTTTGCAAAATTCTCCCTGAGGTGAGTCCACTGTTCCTCAGATAAGGCTGCACATGGAGCACACTGGTTTACATTAGCCCCTTGTGTGCAAGGGTCTTGACCTTTACACTTGACTCTACAGCCAAAGCAAGAACCATGAGAGTCAAACTGGGGCATGAAATGTCCACACTTGCCCCGTTTTTGGTAAGGGGGAGTCTTAACCATCTTACCAGAAGTGTCTATACAGTGTTATAAAACAATTGACACAAAAATATACTGTATACCCACAGTAAAATAGCTGTAACAATTCACCAAAGTGAGAGCTACAAGAAAGCCAACTTGACAAGATGGCTTCCAACAAAAAATGAGGAAGAGCTCTATCGAGCATCTGATAGGTTCCCTAGGTCACGTGGCCAAGCCAGCAGGTGCGCGTATACCCGCACCGGTACTATATCACCGGCATTCCCTGTGACCAGTGTTCCAGATGGCCCCGGCTATCTATTTCACGGGTAATAAGTTTTCAACTTTTACTCCGGTTGGAAGCTTCCCGTGGTCAACCACCGGTAAAGCATATTGTTACAATAGGTAGGACTATTGTAGCGTAATAAAATGTAAGGCTTTATGTATACACTACAGTCTTCACCTAATTCCGTTTCAATGTCCAACCTCAAAAGCGCATCTTCTGTTATGTCATCACTGCAATCACAATAAAGATTTTTATAGAACTTTTTCTGCTCAGTAAGTTTTTAAAGGGCATGCTCTAGCAAGGCTCGTGCTTCTAGAGATCACTTTTTTCTGGTTTTTTTTTTTAATCTTTTTGTCACCGAAAGTTCATGAATTGTGGTGTAGTATGATGTGTATTTCCATCACATAACTGAAGTTAAGCAGCAATGGGTTACATTAGTAATTCTAGTGCACTACTCATGTCTCTGATGGTTTTGCCGCTCACACATGTAGAGCAAAACACTTTTCAGCCTTGTTATCATTTTAAAAATATCTTAATCAGTAATAAACATTTTGATACCTTTTTCGTTTTTTTTTTATTTTCCTTACTTTAAAAAATACCTTGCACCCTTTTCATTCTTTTAGATATTGCACTTAGGCTATTACAATTGAGTCTCTGGATTTGTCCATATATGATGTGTCAAGTGCAAATCTTATATCATAATAGTTACCTATAATTTTGGGTGAAGGGGGGAGGTTATATTTTATGTTAAAATTCAGTTATTTGAACTTTAAGAAACATTTCTTTTTGTTTAATTTGCTTTGCTTTATAAAACGAGTAAGGTATGGAAAATAACCAATTTAACATTTTACATAGTCTAAAAAGAGGGCTTTATCAATAACATAGATAGATTTACTTTCTTCATAAAAGTTAGATGATCTGGCTTTCATTTTTTTCTACACATTCTACATCTTCCAAGAGTTTAATATTTACTTTATAAAATCATCTACTTCTGGACCATTGTTTTAAAACTTTTGTGAATTATAATGTGCATATAGATGTCTATAGTTGTAGGATGAACATTAAAGTTTATAATATGAGAGTTTAAATCTCTAGAGACTATAGAAAACTCTATATTCTTGACTGGAGCCAGTCTCTCTACCTTTATTATGCCATGTGAAGCATCTTAATCAAGGATGTTGTGTGCAAAAATATCATAAATTGTGGTGTAGTCTGAGGAGTACCTGTCTCATCACTGAAGTTAAGGCTACATTAGTACTTGGATGGGTGACCATTTGAGTTTTATGTCAATATGAGTTTTATATTGTTTTATTTTGATTGTGTATTATATTATTTTTCGTTAATATTGTTCTGGTTTTCCTTAAAATGAAACATGAAAAACATGAAACTCTTCAATATGTAATATTTGTTTCAGATGTCTATTGGATTATTCAGTAATGTTCAGACAATTGCAAAAGTTCATAAAGTGTTCATAGATAATCTATCATGCCACACTGGTCCATTGACCAGTTTGGCATGGTTTACCTGTCATTTACATCCACCCAGTCTGTTGTCACAATTTTTTCTGAGTTTACTGGATCAACGAGGTTTTTTCATACAATTTGACTGCTGTTGATGTACCTGGCATGGGTTAAAGGTCATCAACAGAATATTTTGTTATTGGTAGTGGAGCCGCCTGGCTTTTCAGAGAACTAATGCTGGCTGAAGCATATATCGCCTTTATTTCCCATCAGCATTTTTCTCGTTACACTGAAAACCTAATTACATTGAAAACCTCATTTATTTGTCAAAATGCATAGTGCCTAAAACAACAAACTTCGTAAATGACAAATTTAAACTTGTCATTTTCTTATTGAACAAATTAACTGACAAACTTATGACAAGAACCCTCATAGTCCAATTAGTTTGTCATTTTAGGCATCTGTTATTGGTGACATTCTTATGAAATTAATTTTAAGTACACTAATTTTCTTGTCATAAGCTTTCAAGTCAAAGGTCAAAGTTGGGGTTTTACGTCCTGTTCAACAGCCAGGGTCATATTAGGACAGGTCCTCAGAATTGCCACTTGTGGGACTCGAACCCACAGAGGTGACAGCCTATGATTAGATGCCAAACTTGCTAACCACTAGGCCACTGAGGACCTTTCAAGCTTTCAATATGACCTATAATTTATCAACATTTGACTATAGTTCAACAAGAAAATGGCATTTAAATTTGTCATTTAGGAAACTTGTTGTTTTAGGCACCATTTTAACAAATTAATAATTTTCAGTGTAGCCCCAGCTATCTGAAATAAATTCATAATGAAATAAATAAAACTATCTCTTTTGGGTGAAGAATGTTTATTATTTCTTATGAACTACATTTTTCTCAATGTCCTTAGTTCTCTCACAATGACAGTTACAAATTGGTGGCTTTTGCATTCAATACACTTTTCTGTTCTTTATAATATACAATAATCCAACATTGTACACAGAAGCTTCACAAAAATACCACAACCCAAAAAGTAAATTTAAATTACAGCAAAAGGAAAAAAAAAACATCTTGACTCTTAAGTCTCTGTTTTCCTAGGGATACAGAAACAAACAAATCCCTGCATGTTGCCTGTAGGGCTAAATAACAAATCATAGAAGAAATAAAAAAAGAACAGACCCAACCCAAATCTCTACCCCAGAGGCTGAGAGGTCATTAGCTAAGAGGAAAGCACATACCTTTGTTTGCCCTTGGATTCAAAGGAGAGATCCATGATAAACATTATTACTCCCAGAGTTGTGGACCTTGGATAAACAACAGACATTTTCTCAAGATGGCCCCTGAAATTTACAATGAAATCATGAACAGAATCAATCCATGTATCGAGCCTTTTGATGTTGAAATTGAGCTTGCAAACACATTGAGGTAACTGGTGAATGTTACAGCTCTCACGCCAGATTATTCAGACATGGCTGTGGCCATTGCTGCTGTTATTGTTCAGTGTTGTAACAACACTCTGTGATGGGACAAAAGTAGAACTTGGTTGGGGTCTCGGTCTCAGGGTAACATAACTGAATACTTTCTAAGATACACTGACAGGCCTGTGTTTGATCCGGTGTTTAGTTTTTTTTTCAATTCTGGATGCAAAAAAAAATCAGCTTCTAAAAATCCCACTGGTTTTTGAACCAGAAAATTGAAAAAAAAATGCAGGATGTCTTGGCTTGGGCTTCTGTCAGTGAGTCTCTACATAAATCTTCATTAACCAAGATGTTCAATTAGCTCATAATTGAAATTTGACTTTGGTGTCTATTACTTTTTGGTGGTCACACAACATAATAATGAATGGATGTATTCTATCCATATAGTCATCATCGGATGGATAGAGTCATACCTCCATCCAAGGATTCAGAAGAGTGAAAAAGATTGTTATTTCTTGGATGCATTTCAACTCCCCATGGTCCCACATGGGTCAGTCCTTGGTTCATTTTTTTTCACTCTATACTTTGGTCATCTAAAACATAGTTATATCCCAATTTAATGTTACTCATCATGCTGACAAAACACATATTCCTGCAGTTTAATTCCAGAAACTTCTGTTGTAATATTGAAATGGCCAATTGCCTGGAGGCTTTTTGGGTGTGGATGGGCAACAATAAATAAAGCCCAATCCTCAAAAAGTTGAATTCATACTGTGGGCTGAATAGGTACAATCATGGGACATGTTCTCAAACAACTTCCATATCTTTGGTTTCTCAGTAAACCTATGGTGGCATCACCTGGGGTAACATCTTTTCTGTCAAGACCAAAACGTGGTGTCTGAAAACTCAAAAACCCTTGTCTGTGGGCATGCAGTGCTAAAATGCATTATATAAATCTCACTACAGATGCATCCTTGGGTGAGTTGTTTGATGCTTGACATTTACTAAGTCAATGTTGGGGTTTTACATCTCATTCAACAGCCAGGGTCATCTTGGGGCTAGCCCTCAGCATTGCCACTTGTGGGATATAGCAGTGTATCATTATGCACCCGTACAATTCTCAGATTTGGAGTTTTGCTGTAAAAAGCAATTAATACTAGCTGTGTATAAAATATATGCATAATTTTTAACTAATAATTGCATATTATCTGCAGAAGTCTTTATACTATATACATTTTCTATTGACAATTGATCAACCATTAAATTACATTCTAACATGACATGCTTGTGTCCACGATTCTGATTGGTCAATCACTGTTGTAAAACCGAGCATAACCTCATGGCTAGTTTTACATAGGTGAGTGATAATCCCACTTCACTTTTTTAAAGTCAAATTACAAAGAATATGCACTATAAATTTTCATCAAAACAAAATAAAATATAAAATGTCATGTTAGAATCTGAATAACACACCTCTACTGTGGAGTTATGCAGGGTTTTATAACTCATAGCTCATTAAAAACACTCAGGCTTCGCCTTATTGTTACTAATATTGCTATTCATTGTAAAACCCTGCATAACCCCATGCTAGTCATGTGTTATTCCTTAAGTATTTGTGAGTTTTTAATTTGCATTTGTTGCAGTAGCTCCAATAAATACAAATTGAAAAAGAGTTTTGACACTGATAAAGTTTCAAAGCTGATAAACTTAGCAAATTTAATCAATGGACCTATAAGAAGTGTTTGAATTTATAGTTTTGCTATGGGAGTGTGCATGAGATAAAAGATGGGGAAGTAGGTTTTATGGTAAACTTGATTAGGTTTATATGTTATATCAGAATTGAGTATGCAATAAAAATACAAACATCAGCTATATCAATGAAAAACAAAAAAGCAAAAAAAAATGTAATTCTAACATGACACGGATGTGTCCGTCATTATGATTGGTCGAGAGCGATTCCTCAACCGTCTAAAATTCTGAATCAACATGGAGGCTGTTGGATCATCTTCTTCATGCATTTCAAATAAACAGAAGGAAATGTTTCCGGTTTTGTTGTTTATATTAGTTGCGGTGTAAAATGTTTGTAAAAAGGATAATTTCTTTTAAAAGTAACAATTCTCTCAAATGTAAAAGAAAATAAACAGAAAAAATTTATTATATTTTAGGAGAAAAGAAAGCATCCCTGTTCAATTGATGGAACAGCCAACAGCCTATTGTTGTCACTTCGATAATTTTTGTTAATCTTACAAGTGTTTTAGGTATTTTATTTTAAACAGTCATGTTAGAATAGGAATATATCACTCAAAAACCGTCTTCGTGCATTGACAACGTCCAATTGACCAATAAACTACTGCCATATATCAGAAGAATTTTGCCATTTTTGTAGAATACATCGGAAAAAAAAATTATTATATTTTATGTCACCAGCTTAATATGCAGTTTTGACGAAGAGTGACATCTAGCGATTGCTATACAAAACCATCAAACAATAATAAGTACACGTGTTGTTTGTTTACAATTTGTTCCTCACTTGTTCTTGTTTCACGATCCGGATTTTGAACTGGGGAAGTTTTATCTTTTCAGTATCCAACATTAGAAATTAGTGCTCATAATAATGCGGTCGAATTAATTAGAAGTCATAGTAGTTGACAGGATAATCTGGCTGCGTTGTTTGCTGATATTCTCCACTCAGAAAGACTGTTGAAATTTGACGGGTCACTGCCAGTACGTACTACATACTGAGTCCACTAGAGTAGCTCAAGGTAACTACATATGGTGGACCCATATGGTGATCCATGGGGTTTTCATGCTATTAAAACATTAACTATAATTTCTGACAATGTTGCAGACCAATTTATTTTTAAACTGTTTAAATGCATAATATATAGTCAAGTGTCCTTGATTCGAGGGTGTTGTTGATTCGAGTATGGCCGTTTTTCATTAATATAAGAGCATCAATGTTCACTTTTTATAACATAAAATGATGCTTTGGTATTTATAGTTTTATAAAACACATCCAACTTACTGCAAAATAAAATATTTAGACATGAAATAAGCTCATAACTACAATGTTAAAACTCGCGAATCACCAAGATGTAAGGCTATATACTTACCCAGTGAGCATTTCATATGTTTATAAATGTTTTGACATACACATTATATAAACGAAGTGACTCCTGTCACAGTATCATGGTTTTAAGTTTTTGTCTAAAGTCACGGCATCCCACTAAAAATAAACGAATTTCAACAACTCAGTTAATTTACAAGCGGTATATTAACGGACAACTCATTAATATTCGTGAGGTCACGGATTTCCATGGTGGTTTCTTAACAATATTTTCTGCTGTAAGATGGACTACACAGCTCATGAATATTTAGATATGCGTAGGAAATATTTGACCATTCCATGGGATTTTTAACAGTACTTGAAGATTAAAATTTGTGGACTACGTACTTATTTAATATTCATGATGTCACGGTATTGTGTGGGGTTCCTAACATATTTTATTTGTGCGAATTGATAGTATTATTTGCGATTCCGTGACTTTAGACGAAAACTTCAAACCACGATACCGTGACAGGAGTCTCTTCTTTATATAAAAGGTTGATATTAGGTTTAAAAATGAAAACGATGTAAACGTTTAGATTTACAATGTTTATAAACATTTATTTTGTAAATGTATATCAATGTTAGTATTTGCAATGTATATAAACGTTGAGGAATTAAAAAAAATTCAATGTTTATTACTGTTTCTTTATACAAATATCATCAATGCAGCATAAGTTTAAAAATGTTTATTAATGTTTTCTTAAAGTACCCAATACTTAAACTTGAGTAAGTATGTTAAATAGTACATACATATAAATATTTTATTCTGACAGATTAACATTTGGTTGAAGAGTGAAAACCAGATCAACAAATAGAATTAAGATGTTTATCAATTTTTTTAAACCTTAAGATTGGATTATTAATTCTAAACTTATAAATGTTAAAAAAACCAACAATTTTCATTTATAAAGTACAAATAACATCATAAAGAAGGGCTCTCAAAGCATGAGAATATAATTTTTATGTCTAAACTTGAGAGATAGCGGCTTTAAAATTGAGCGCTCATTCAATTCCTATTATTGGGTGTTATATGTTGAATAATTATTTATAAGTTCCTTAAAATCCCCTATTATTGCTCACCGCCATCTTTGATGACACCTAAACATTTATAAATGTTTATAAACATAAAATAAACATGAATTTAAATGAATATTGGAAATTTTTCTAATGTTCCTAAACATCAGTTTGATGTATGCAAGAAGCTAGTAATGGTAATACTTCAACCATTAAAATGTGGACTGCAAAAAGACTGCAGAAAGTAGCAGCAAAATTGGTATCACAAAATCAAAGTGGATATATCAAAAATAGATATATTGGCTATAATGCAAGATTAATTCTAGATATGATCGAAGATTGTGAAAGATATAATAAACCAGGGGCAATAATATGTCTTGACTTTGAAAAGGCCTTTGACAGTTTGAGTTGGGATTTTATGTTTGCCTCTCTGGAAAAATTTGGGTTTGGTCATAATTTTCAACAATGGATAAAGATACTGTATAATACACCTTTATTTTGTATAAAAAACAATGGATGGATTTCCAGGGAAGCAGCAATGAAAAGGGGTGTAAGGCAAGGCTGTCCTGTTTCAGCAATCCTATTTATTCTAAGTATAGAAATATTATCTTTCAAAATAAATGAAAACAAGAAAATATCAGGCTTAAAATTGCAAGAAAATGAATGTTGTATTCTGCAGTATGCGGATGATTCAACCTTGACATTAAAAGATAAGGAATCAATCTGTGAATCGCTAAAAGTACTTAACAACTTTTCATCAGTGTCTGGATTAAAGCTTAATACTAGTAAATGTCAAGGTATATGGCTAGGACCACTTAAAGGTCATAGTAATTCCTTGGAAGGTATTACATTTTGTACTGACCCAATCAAGTGTCTGGGTATTTTTGTTGGAACAGATTTTTCAAAATGTGAATCCAAAAATTGGGAAAATAAAATGACAGAAGTTGAACAACTTTTAATTAAGTGGAATAGTAGAAAACTTACACTATATGGCAAATCAACAGTAATAAACAATTTGGTTATTTCAAAATTAATATACAATTTCTGTATACTTGCAGTACCGTATGAAATTATTGAAAAACTAAACAAACTAATTTTCAATTATCTCTGGGGTAAATCTCATAAGATTAAAAAATCCACAACTATAGGAAACTATGATAGGGGTGGACTAAATATTACTGATGTAGACTCAAAAGTAGGAGCCTTGAAAGCTGGATGGATACCAAAATTATTATCAACAAAAAACAACATTTTATCTCAAACACTAGAACATAATCTATCTAAAATAGGTTTAGATTTAAAAACTGTTCTTAAAATGAACTTTAAGAGTGCTAAATCATTTGAAATCATTAAATGCATACCACAATTTTATCAAGATATGTTCATATACTATAATAAATGCAAAACCCTAAAACCAGTATATGAATTAAAACCACATGAAATTATGATACAGACAATATGGGGTAATGAATATTTTAAACAAAAGGATAAAACTTTGTACTTTAAGTCATGGATAAAAGGTGGGTACATCCTAGTTAAAGATTTGTTTCAAGAAAATGGAGATTGGATAGAAGAGAAACATTTGTTAGAATCGTTAGATAATACAAGCAATTGGATGGTAGAATACATGACACTGAAAAAAAGTATTGGAAAAATTTTGAAAAACATTGACACCAAAATTGTAAAATATATACAAAAACCAATAACACAAAATTTATCCTTCTATATAAAAGATAGAACAATTGATCCATTTTTTATCAAATCTTATGAAATCTACAATGCATTATTAAACAAAAAATTTGAAAAACCTTACACTGAAAAAATGTGGGAAAAAAATTAGGTATAAAATTGTTCAACAAGGAATGGAATCATATTTATTCATACAATATGAAATCTTTGAAATTTAAGAAATTTGTTGAATTTAAATATAAAATTTTACTTAATATTTTATCATGTGGAGAAAAAGTACACAAATGGAATAAAAATGTATCAAAATTGTGCAGTTATTGTAAAGAGAATGAAACCATCTTACATCTTTTGTATGAATGTAAACGTGTGAAAAATCTTTGGCAAATAGTTGGCAAAGGTTTGAAAATGAATATCCAACAAAAACATATAGTTCTAGGTTTGATGGATATGTTGGAGCCCAACTTAGGAGTCAGCCCATCTTAAGATGGGCTATAGCCCAACTTAGGATCCTAAGTTGGGTAGCCTATCTTAAGATGGGCTAGCCCATCTTAAGATGGGCTAGAACATGTCAGCCCAACTTAAGATAATAAAATTCAAGAGTGATTTTTATGTCAAATATACAGTAATATAAACCATTTACAAGGAAATTATTTTCATGAAAAAGATGACATTGATATACTTAACTGACCCTTGTACAGAAATACTTTGTACTTATTTTTTATTTTATATAAATATGTTTAACTTATCTAACCTCAACAAAAAGTGTTTAATTGCAGAAACTAAAATGAAATGTGTTTTCTGAACCTCATAAGCATTAAAATATTCCTTTGATGTCTGTGTCTATGTCTTTCACAGGAATGATTTCTTAATTGGATTTGTGCCTATTGTTTCAACATTCTATTGATGTTGATTTGTTTCACTTGGGGTGGGTGAAGTACACAATAGGGAATACCCCAAATCATAAAGTGAAACAAATCAACATCAAAGAAATCTCTAAATATAATGAGACTTAATTCTATCAAACCTATGAGGGGGAAAGCCAAATATAGTGGGTGATTTTATGGGTGAGCCTGATTGTATATTTTAAGTGTTAAAGAAGAATTATAAAATTGCTTTTTTATATTATTAGACAGTATTTAAACAGGATTTATAAAGCACTTTATCTTTGGAGTTCAGTACCACTAATTAATGCAATTAAATTCAAACAAGTTAATTTGATGAATTTAGTCAAACACACTGATGCATAAAATTGATAAAAATTGATAAAGTACACATTGCATAAAAAATTGGTGTTTTCTATTAACTTGTGTGGCTAAATATCCATTTAAGAACTTAACATTAAACATTTGAAAATTGTGATTAAATTAATCAGTTTGTATAGTCTTTCAACTATGCCTAATTAATCCTGTTAGCTAGTCATTCAACCAGAGGTGAAAGAAATCAAGTTCAAACGAGTGCTAGAACAAAAGGTAAATCTAAGACTAATCCAGTTATTAAGTCACACACATAGTCAAACAAATCAACTTAAAAAGAAATGTTGAAACAATAGATATATCACAATATAATCCAGTTGCCTAATCACTTCCCACAAGTGAAACAAATCAAGTTGAAAGCAATGGTTGAACAATAGAAATTGACACCTTATGACCTAATGACCCTCCCATTGTCAAATTAATTGAGACAGAATAAGGGAATTAAGATTAATCCTATCAATGCATAATGAGGTAAAGAAAAGAAGTTACATTTTAGTAGAAAAATAAGTAAACAATACTTTAATTTCAAAAATAAAAACTATGTGTGCAAATTATAAGTTGGGCTAATACCTGTTACCAAATCTTCAGATGGGATAAGCACAACAAATGTTTAATAATATTTCACAAACATATACTGTATAATTGAAATATAAGTATTGAAATAAACTAGCACGGTTATATTCAATTTCATGATTAAAACCACCAATGGAGTGTGACATAAATTAATATGAAACTAGCTGGTTAATATTGAATTTTAGGTTTAAAATCATTCCTGAGTTACTTATCCTAAGTTGGGCTGATATGTTCTAGCCCATCTTAAGATGGGCTTAGCCCATCTTAAGATAGGCTACCCAACTTAGGATCCTAAGTTGGGCTATAGCCCATCTTAAGATGGGCTGACTCCTAAGTTGGGCTCCAACATATACACATTATGTAGAAGTTAACAGGCATTTATGCATTGCTATTGTTTCCTATAGTATTTATGCCATGTGGTGTAAATACTCTTTTGAAAATCTGTGTTACACGGATGTTAACCTTAAAGATGTAATTGGCAGCTATTTAATGTTTTATTCTAAAGTTTATCAATATTCAACATTGGGAAATGCACAAGTTAGACATTTACAGAATATTGTAGAGTCTATTGTATTTCATCTAAATCAGACATAAAAAAAGAAAGAAAAAAAAATCATAGTTTACTTTTCTGTACCTCCTAGACTGAGATGTAAATGAAGTACCTGTGTAGTATTAAAAAGGAAGTTTCTTGAAAATACACATTCCTAAGTCTTTTAATTTAAGTATTTAATGTAAAATGTTTGTAACTTTTAGTGAAGTATAGTAATACTTGATCAAGGTTATTTGTCAGATTGATGAACATTTACACCTGTGAGTTTGCAAAATTTAATTTTTTTTTTTTTTTTCTAAAAGTTACAAATGAATGTTATACTAAGTACAAATTACCTATATCTGTGCTAGTAATTTTATATTTTTATTTTATATGAATAATTTGTAAGGTCACAAGAATCGAGAAAAAAAAAATGAAAGTGATTTTAGTAAACGGTATCTATTTTTGTACTACTTGTAATGTATCATTATTTCAATGTCACATCATACTGTGTATGATATGTTTGTTAGCAGTCTGATGGTGGGTTTGCTACCCTAGCCCACCCAGATGAAGAAGTTATTGTGAAAAAAGGGTAAATAAAATTATTTATACAAAAAAAAAAAAAAACCCCAAAAAAAAAAAACCCATTAAAATGTGGGATAAGTTTAAGTTTACATTAAAATCAATATTATCAAATTTCATGGCTAATAATTTAAATCAATGATAATTTATGTAAATAAACATTTCAATGTTCATGTACATACATATTCGTATATTTATTTGGAATGTTTCAAATTAACCACTCTTGTTAGAAAACCTGATGATTTTGGTCTTGTGTTTTACAGTTATAATAGGAGTGTATCTTAAAATACGTAAATCAACACATCAACACCAGACATTTTTATTGACATTTGTTAATATATGACAAGGTTCATCAATGTTAGTAAATGTACATCAACATTAATAAATGTATTTAAACAGTCATATATATTAATAAATGCTTTTAAACAGCCAAATGTTGCTTTACATTTCAATTTTATATTTTCTTTAAGGCAATTAATGGCAGTATCTGAAAAATTAATTCTATTTAAACAAACATTTTGACAGTATTAATCACAAAGTGAAAGTAGTGGGCCCAACCTTCGAATCATAAATTCATGAAAAGTTATTTAAAAACTTGTAAGTTAATCAGTTTCTAAGTCAACATTTCATATGTTTATAAATGTTTATGAACATACCTATATTCAAATGTTGATATTTGGTTTAAAAATGAAAACAGGCATAAACATTTAGATTCAATACGTTTATCAACATTTCTTTCGCAAACATATATCAATATTTATAAATGTTACTGGTTAAAATACAATGTGTATTGAGGTTTATAATATAAACCTTTTTGTATGTTGATAAATTAAAATTTGTACGAATGTACCCATGCAGTTAAAATTTTACACATTTTGAATAATATAGTTGTGCATCTTGAATTGTCACAATCAATCACATTTTTTAAATTCCTAGCTGTATACTTGTTGTGAAAACAATTATGATCATAAAGTTGACTAATGCATGATGCTGTAAATCTACATCATTTTATGTACATGCATATTTAAATTGCTCAGTGAATGTTTAGTATTGCTTGCATAATTTTATATGAATTGACAGTCAATAAGACATTGCAATCTTTTTCTTTCAATTAAGTAAAACAAGAAACACAAGTGCAATTACATGGCAGTATCTATGGGCCAATATTAAAGGAATGTCTCTATTCTTTTAAGGTCAGAGATGCTTGCAGGCCAATTAATTAATACACTGTTATTGTACTTTATTTGTTTCTTCCCTTGTTTTAAGGGTCTTATTTGAAGAGTAGTATGTTTTCTGATACATATTATAATTGGGTGTAATGAAAGAACATATGCAGTGGCGCTTTAAAAGCAATAATTAGGTTTAGGTTGATTAATGTTTGTTGCTGTAAATCAATGTCATTTTACACACTTGTACATTTAAATAGCTCAATGAATGTTCATTATTGTTTGCATAATCTTACATTATATAATTGTAACCATCCATAAGACAGATTTCTTCTTCCAGTTAAGTAAAGCAAGAAAAACAAAAGCAATTACATGGCACTAATCTATGGATAGTGCCATAGAAGATAGTGTTTATTCTTTTAAGCTCAGAGATGCTGAGCTGTTTAATAAAACTATTTCTGAATTATAATATTTTTTAAGAAATCTGTATATTTTTACTAATTTTTTAGCTAAACTATGTGTAAAGAAATATATTTTTTAAATATGAAATTAATGTTTTTTTTTCTTATCACAAGATTTCAAAAACATTTCTCTAAGATTTCTTTAAACATTTGATAATAGTTCAGTAAACATTTTTAAACATTGATAGATGAAAGGTGAGCATTTACAGATCCTTCAACCTTTCAAAGTTTGCCCAAATTCAGCCAGTTTGGTCATTTTACAGCTGTAAAATGTTGATATTTCATCGATAAACGTTGTCAATGTTTATAAACGTTTATAAACATATGCAGTGCTCACTGGGTAGACCGATTAATCTGTCTCTCAGCCAATATTTCAAAGATGGATGTATTGGCGAGAGACAGATGTCATAAGTATGCAAAAAACATAAACATCCTGAAGGGCAACAAATGGCACCCATCCTGACATTAAACATGTACTAGGCTACCACCTTGAGTATCAAGGATGTGACCCACATTAAAAGAAATAAACTTTTTGCATAGTTAATAGATATATTTACCAAAATTTATTTCACTTGCAAAATTTCATCATTGTTTATACAAACAGGAAGTGCAGAAAAACTGTCTATATTACTGCAAACACAGAAAATTGTGTTCCTGCCTCTAAATGCCTTATACTGTTAATACATTTAAGTGGAAATTATAAAGTTTAAAGTGACAGTAATTTTCAGATATTGAAGTTTTTTGTATGACGAGGAACTCTGTCCCAAAATGCCATCCATCAGTTTTAAAAAGGCCTATTTTGGGACAGAAAATTCGGTCTATACATACTGCCTGGCTTTATATCTTGGCACACGCCTCAAATTGGCACAGAACGGAAGTTAAAATATTAAATAACAATTGTTCTTTATCACCCACACTCGTACATTTTTGCTTACTAAATAGGGAAGTGGAAGTGATGACAGAAATAATTAAAATATCTTCGGCAATTTCCGTATGCAAATTGTGCCAATTTGAGGCGCTGATTTCATGTAGAAATTATATTATCGCTCCTTAAAACGAGTGTAAAAGGTTTATTCTTTTGATTTTAGGTCAGTAAAATGCTTTTATAACTTGTGCTTGTGTCAATTCATATTTTAATAAAAACAAGACCACTGCCGCGGTGTGTATCTCCCGCCGAGCATTAAAGGGGAGGAAATACCTTTTCCGAGATATTCACAATTTTTCATTTTCCGCTAAAATCCAAGATGACATTTTTCCCCTAGGCACAGAATACTGTTGTACTACCCTGTGGGTCAAAAATTCGCTCGAAATCGCTCTGTCTGTTACCATTTCGAAGATATTTTCAGTGTTTATTTTCTGCTAAAAATCCAAGATAGCCGCCAAAAGTGGCGAAAATTGAATTTTTTCCCTTTTGCATAGTATACTCATGTACTACCCTGTGGGTCAAAAATTCACTCAAAGTCGCTCTATCTCTTACGGTTTTCGAGATATTAAGACTTTTTCATTTTCCGCAAAAATCAAAGTAGCTATTACTCAGTTAGCTATGGACCTACAGGTCTCAAAATTTGCCATTACACAATACATCAAAAAGTAGGTGAACAACATATTTGACAAAAATCCTTTAAATTCAACAGTTTTGCTGTGATAAGCGATTTACTCAATGGAAAACCATGAAAGTAGCTATTACTCAGTTAGCTATTGACCTACAGCTCTGAAACTTTGCCATGACACAGAACATTAAAAAGTACATGAACAACATATTTGACAAAAATCCTGTAAATTTAATAGTTTTGCTGTTATAAGTTTACTCAATGGAGAACCATCAAAGTAGCTATCACTCAGTTAGTTATGGACTTACAGGTCTCAAAATTTGCCATTACACAGTACATAAAAAAGTAGCTAAACAACATATCTGAGAAAAATCCTTTAAATTCAACAGTTTTGCTGTTATAAGTGATTTACTCAATGGAGAACCATTAAAGTAGCTATTACTCGGTTAGCTATGGACCTACAGCTCTCAAAATTTGCCATTTCACAGTACATGAAAAAGTAGGTGAAGAATATATTTGACAAAAATCCTCTAACTTCAACAGTTTTGCTGTTAAAGGTGATTTACTCAGTGGAAACCCTCAAAGTAGTTATAACTCAGGTAGCTATGGAGATACAGCTGTGAAAATTTCTCATGACACAGTACATCAAATAGTAAGTGAATATTTGACAATAATTCTCTAAATTTAATAGTTTTGGAGTTATAAATGATTTACTCATTGTTGAAATTCAAAGTAGCCATTACTCAGTTAGCTATGAAAATTATCGTTTATATTTTCACCAAAATGATAACATATGAGCAATCTAGAGCCTTAACCCTAAGTACAGTTGATGTAATCACTATAACATGAAAACTCCAATGACACGAACATATCACAGACAACCATACATAATTATATCCCCAGACGAAAGTCGGGGATATATTGGATTCAGGTCTGTTGCGCCGCTGCCGCCGTAGAAATTTCCTTGTGTACGCGATAACTCAAAAACGGATTAATATTTTTTTCAAACTTGGTACACATGTTAAGGATGCCCAAAGGAAGATCCCTATTTTAAGGTGACCTTAAACTCCCTCCCAATAATAAAGAACTTATGGCCACCTTAAGATCAGAAATTGCACTTTTGGCCACTTAGAGCCCTCTAGGTCACAAACTATGAGGCTTATCTGCCTCAAATTTTACCTGAGAACACATTAATATATTCTTAGTACATGTGCCGAAAATCAAGACTTTAAGTTTAGGAGAAAATTGTCTTTGAGGCCCATAAAGACCCCACTTAGGACTCATTTCCTATATTTTTAACTTATTTTGCCCTATAATTTGGAAGTGGTAATTCTGATGAGTCTTAAACTGCACTAGATGTAACTCTTATATGTAATCCTTGTCTGTGAAAAATTTAAAGGCTGTAGGTTTACCTGTTAGGCCGACTTAAGATCTCGAAATTGCCCACAGAGACCCAATTTATGGACTTTTTGCCATCTTCAAGCACTGTAGCTTTCAAACTATGTCTCTCATCTAAGTGAAATATCATCTGAGAATATATCAATATGTTTTTCTTGTATGTACTCCAAAATTTAGGCCTTTAATAGACATTCCTTATTTATATATTTGATTTTATTTTAGTGATAAGATTAACTGCGCTTTTTGTATTTGATTACCCCTTTTATATTATAAGTGTTTGTTTACCATTTGTGCTGCAGCACTCCATCTCTTTGAAGTCCCACCCCCCATCCCCCACCCACCTCTGGGACCTCCAGCTATTGAGTGACACTAAATAAACAAAGGTATACAGATCTTCTGTAATAGTGAGAGAGGTGTGGAGAAGGGGCGAGAGGTGGGGTGGGGGTGGGAGGTGGTGTTTGCTTCATTATCTAATTATCTAAGACAAAGGGAGTCAGAACTAAGATTGTGTCACATATTTAGGTTGCATATATATGGACCACATATATAGGAATTGAGGAAACGAATAACTGAAAAATAATGCAAATTCTAAAAATAATATAATAAAATAATAATATAAATAATATATGATTTTTAAATAATCTTTTATTTGTGAACAAATATAGAAACAGAGATACGCTTTTGGAATTATGAATTTAGAATGGACATTCAGTCATCAATCATTTAAATACTTTGAAAATAGGCTCAGAGTTACCCTTTGCAGGAAGATTGAAAAGTATGATGAGTTAAAAATAATATTTTATTTGTCAACAAATATAGAAACAGATATGCTCTTTTGAGATTATTAATTTAGAATGGACATTCAATCATCAATCATTTAAATACTTTGAAAATAGGTTCAGAGTTATCATTGCAGGAAGATTGAAAATATGATCTGTTGAGTTATGTATTCGACGTCTGGGGATACACCATCTTCCTTGGGAAGATATAAACTTAGTAGATTGATGTGCTGAAGTTCATATAACTTTTCCCAATATTTATGGCATACAACAAATGGATTAAATAAAAAATTCCCGATCAAAACCTGTGGCGTGAGTGATGACCTGTCTGGGGATATGTTGGCGCCGAGTTGGCCCAATCTAGTTGGTATATGCATGTATGTTTTCCGATTTAGAGTTTAATTTACTGTTAGTCGAATCTGTTCGAAGCACTGTGACATAAGATCGAGTGATCATGTATTGAAAATGCATAATGATCACAACAAGAATAATAAAATATATATTTATTTATTTCAATCATGTGTAGGTATGTTTGGATACATTTAATAAATATTTTACATTAAACTCATAAAATAGATCTCACTGTACAATATCAGAAATTAGTTTATGAAAAGATGGATAGCTGAAGTTAAGACCTTATTAATTCTAACACCTACTTCTGAAACCATTTTAAAATTGCAAAAGTCTATTGATTGGGCCACAATTAATTCATTAGAAATGTTAACTGTCGGTCGGGTCCCCTGTAATATATTGCAAGTGGATATGGGTATAGGAATTTCATATATTATGGCATAATTTAAACAAGATGGAGGAAAGATGAATTAAGTTGAAAAGAGATAGAAATGTAATGGCCATTTACAATCCCAAAAAATTACGCTTGTTAAGCGTCCCAGAAAGGGCGCTTATTTGTTTTTGCCTCAGTTTCCTCGCCGCCGCCGCCATCGCATTATGGTCTCCCTTGAATATCTCCCTCATTATTAGAAGGTTTCAAACCATATTTGGCAGTTATATACCTTAGGCGTGGGAAAATTTTTCTGCATGCTTCCATTTGACCTTTGACCTTTAAGAAGGTCACATGACCAAAAACAATTTTTTTGAAGTACACCCCCCCCCCCCCCCCCCCTTCATTGCAGTTCAGGAAAACTACTTGCTACACAGCCTTATAATTTGACACACGTGTTCATACTATCAAAAACGCGAACTGATTAGATTTTGGGAGCAATCTCTTGAAAAAATGTCTCATTTATGAGTGATTTTCTGACACCTTCCAATCTGAAGCCTTAAATTTAGGTCAACCCCCCCCCCCCCCCCCCCCCTATTATCTTCTTAAGTATTGCATTTAGAGCCATAAAATGTACTGGGAGGTAATAGGAAACCATATGTGGAGAGTCTAAATAGCCGGTCAGTTTTACCCCACGGCCCCCCCTTATGGGTCAAACTGGGGTCATAAAATAGCTGATTTTGAGTTTTTGCCTTATATATCCTTTATTGTTGCTTTTATAGCTTCAGAATGTATTAAGAGGTATTGGGAAAGCATATGTGGAGAGTCTAAATAGCCAGTCAGTTTTACCCCCCGACCCCCCCCTTATGGGCCAAACTGGGGTCATCAGTAGCTGCTTTGGAGTTTTTGCCTTATATCTCCTTTATCGTTGCTTTTATAGCTTCAGAATGTATTAAGAGGTATTGGAAAGCATATGTGGAGAATCTAAATAGCCGGTCAGTTTTATCCCCCGACCCTCCCTTATGGGTCAAACTGGGGTCATAAAATAGTTGCTTTGGAGTTTTGCCCTATATCTCCTTTATTGTTGCTTTTATACCTTGAGAATGTATTAAGAGGTATTGGGAAAGCACATGTGGAGAGTCTAAATAGCCGGTCAGTTTTACCCCCAGCCTCCCCTTATGGGTCAAACTGGGGTCATAAAATAGCTGATTTTGAGTTTTTGCCTTATATATCCTTTATTGTTGCTTTTATAGCTTCAGAATGTATTAAGAGGTATTGGGAAAGCATATGTGGAGAGTCTAAATAGCCAGTCAGTTTTACCCCCCGACCCCCCCCTTATGGGCCAAACTGGGGTCATCAGTAGCTGCTTTGGAGTTTTTGCCTTATATCTCCTTTATCGTTGCTTTTATAGCTTCAGAATGTATTAAGAGGTATTGGAAAGCATATGTGGAGAATCTAAATAGCCGGTCAGTTTTATCCCCCGACCCTCCCTTATGGGTCAAACTGGGGTCATAAAATAGTTGCTTTGGAGTTTTGCCCTATATCTCCTTTATTGTTGCTTTTATACCTTGAGAATGTATTAAGAGGTATTGGGAAAGCACATGTGGAGAGTCTAAATAGCCGGTCAGTTTTACCCCCAGCCTCCCCTTATGGGTCAAACTGGGGTCATAAAATAGCTGATTTTGAGTTTTTGCCTTATATCTCCTTTATTGTTGCTTTTATAGCTTCAGAATGTATTAAGAGGTATTGGGAAAGCATATGTGGAGAGTCTAAATAGCCGGTCAGTTTTACCCCCTGACCCCCCCCCTTATGTGCCAAACTGGGGTCATAAATAGCTGCTTTGGAGTTTTAGCTTTATATCTCCTTCATCGTTGCTTTTATAGCTTCAGAATGTATTAAGAGGTATTAGGAAAGCATATGTGGTGAATCTAAATAGCCAGTCAGTTTTATCCCCCAACCCCCCTTATGGGTCAAACTGGGGTCATAAAATAGCTGCTTTGGAGTTTTTGCCTTATATCTCCTTTATCGTTGCTTTTATAGCTTCAGAATGTATTAAGAGGTATTGGGAAAGCATACGGCGCAGCTTTGTGCATTCTTAGCTTTACAGCATGCTTATTAAAACCACAAAGCATTTTAAACTTTTAGGGATGCTTCGCTTTTGTTAGCAAAAGCATTCCTCTAGTTAAGTCAGAATCCAATGAACTAAGTAAGAACCAGCACACTGACATTTAATGAGTTAGTACCAGGACTCAACAACTGGTGTGGTTGTGTGATACATGGGAGAATTGTCACCACTTGTTTGCTACATCCATAGAACCAGATTACACTATCACTTAATAAATTCATCCAATAAAGTACAGTCACCCTACATATTGCCCCCCCCCCCCCCCCCCCCCCCATCCCCTCTGTTGACATTAATTAACCAATCAAAATTAAAGATGTAAGATAAATTGTGTTTACATGCAGGTCTGTATATAGAATATATTGGGACCTGTTCATTAGCAACACCTTAAATTGACCTGATATCCGGTCATTGGTCACTGTGTATAAGGTTAGCTTACTCTTACTTTTAATAGGTACAGGATTTGAGGTTAAATATATATCAACAATATAAAGAACTTTTTCTTTACTTTTTTATGTATAAAGTAACAGCTTTCACTTGATTAATATATGCATTGGCACAAGTGTAAGCTATATATATGCTTTAACTGAAAAAAATAATAAATAAACTATTAATGCTTTTACAGTGGTTAGGGGGTAATCAATTTTTTTGTACTTGAAATCAGCACCTCAGCATGGCATAATTTGGATTTTGAAAGTATTTAAAAACACATACAATATGTTCGTCATAACTTCAGCTACCTTGTAAGATATTGATACATTCCCCAGAAATGCACAAGTTTTAAATATACGGTGTTCTAGTTTGTACCGAATTGAGGCGTGTACAAAATTACCATGATAAACTACAGAAAATGCATTTGTTGTATGCTGCGTATCAAAGTCATTTTGTAGAATTCAACTTTATGAGATATTGTTGGGGAAATATTCATTTAAAAATTGCACATTTTGGGTGGTCTTCTGGGGGTGTTAATTTTAAGAACTGTCTGCTTTGATTGGAGAGATTAATGATTTGACAACACTCACGTTTCATGTGGCCATAAAGTAAATATTTCCACATTCTGTCCATCTGTGTATAATTCATGCAAAAACCAGAGATAACAATGAGTTTTTGAGGTGCATATTTTAACTTTTGCCAGAATCATCAGCATAATTAAGAAAGAAAATTATGCCACCAAACAATTCACATATAGACAAGACCTTATTTAAATTCAAGTTTGTTAAAATATGAAATTGAACATAAGAGCAAAATAAAATATACTGAAGATTATTTCCCTTGCGTATTAAAAAAAAATGAAAAAAGGAATCTACAATGAAGAGCACTTTTTCTAACACATGTGTATTACTGACAAATAGCACCATGGTAGACAGCATCTACAGAACCCGCTCTCTTGGTGTGGCTGCGGAGGGTTTACCTGATCAGTATGCTGATGGTAAAGCTGCAAAGGTTTGGGAGTATTACATTGGTTGTAAACAAACAAGAACCTCTGCTTACAAGGAGTGGCTTTCAGGAGTATTACGAGACAGAAAGTGCCAGACAGTGATGGATGTAGCATGTGGAACAGGGTAAAATCTCCATTTGACTAATATTTTTATTTGACTTTTCTAGAGAGTAAAATGTGAAAATTGTCTCACAGGTTAAATTAAAATCCATGCATATTTTAAATCTGGGATAGGAGGAAATCAGGCTCCGCCGGCTCCTGCGGCTCCACATTTTGTTTTCCTTATTACTCTGTGACTGTTTGGTGGAATCTTTTCAAATGTGGCAGGTGTATGCACTAGCCTTGGGTAATTTTCTGGAATATGCTGCAGTGACATTTCGACCAATCAGAGAGGTCACATGACCAAAAATGTGTTTTTTTTCGAAGGGTAAGCTTGTCCGGATGATAACTTGAAAGGGATATTATCTATTCACCTGAAACTTGGCAAATGTATTCATTCTATTAAAATCTGGAAAACATTAGATTTGGCATTCATTGGTTAAGAAATGGCCGAGTAATTAATGATTAATTAATCATTACGAATTTTCCAAATAAGGAAAACACAAAAATGCCTGTATCTCGAAAACCGTGCTAGATAGAGCAATTTTGACGAAATTTTTGACCCATAGGGTATCTCTGAAGAATAGCCATTTCAGTTTTCAAAAAAAATTTGTCTCGCCAAAAATGGCGGCCATTTTAAATTTTTGCAAAAATTGCAAACCACAAAAATGTTTATATCTCGAAAACCGTGCGAGATAGAGTGATTTCGTCAAAATTTTTGATTTTGGGTATCTCTGCAGATTTACTAACACTTTTTTCCAAAAAATTTTTATCTCACCAAAAATGGCGGCCATTTTGAATTTTCGAATTTTTCACAAAAATTGCAAAACACAAAAATGCTTATATCTTGAAAACCGTGTGAGATAGAGCAATTTCGATGAAATTTTTGAGCCACAGGTGATCTCTTTAGAGTAGCCATCCCAATTTTCAAAAAAAATTTGTCTCGCCAAAAATGGAGGCCATTTTGAATTTTCAAATTTTTTTCGCAAAAAATGCAAAACACAAAAATGCTTATATCTCGTAAACCGTGGTAGATATAGCGATTTTGACGAAAATTTTGATCTACAGGGAATCTCTTTAGAGTAGCCATCCCAGTTTTCAAAAGAAATTTGTCTCGCCAAAAATGGCGGCCATTTTGAATTTTCAAATTTTTTCCACAAAACATGCAAAATACAAAAATGCTTATATCTCGAAAATCGTGTTAGATAGAGTAATTTCAATGACAATTTGACCCATAGGGTATTTCTGCAGAGTAGCAATTCCAATTTTCAAAAAATGGTGGCCATTTTGAATTTTCTAATTTTTCAGAAAAAAATGCAAAACACAAAAATGTTTATATCTCGAAAACCGTGCTAGATACAGCAGACTGCACAGACTTTGGTTGCCACAACAGTATAAGGCTAGAAGCAGAGCATTTTCTTAATACTTTAGCGCTCACCATTATATCTTTTTCAGGACGCTTTGTTTTTGCTGTGCAAAAGCATTCTTTTTTTTTTGCAAGCGATCCTCTAGTTGTATTTTATTTTAATTTTTTGAATAGTGTGTCCAAAAATATATTTAAGTAAAATCCTGGTTTTATTCAACAAATAAAATAAATTCCATACTTTTGGTAATTTACTGACATAAATCATTGATAAAGTAAATACAATTCCACTGTTTTATGAAAATGTTTTGCGAAATTCCACTGGTGTAAAATTCTTCAAGACAACCGGGTGATGTGGCCATGTGAATAAAGTAATCATCAGCAGGTATGTTTTGCTGTGTCTTTATCAGGTAAGTTAATTTGCAGTGTCATTTCTTAAAAACAAGTTTGTTTGCACCGTCAGTATTATATGTGCGTGCTTTACAGGGTGGATTCCATTATGTTGCTTGAAGAAGGATTTAACGTCTTCAGTACAGATGCCAGTGACAAAATGCTTAAATATGCACTGAGGGAGCGATGGAATCGTAGAAAAGAAGCAAACTTTGACAATTGGGGTTGGATTATTTTGTTATCTTTACTGCAACATGCCATAATTTTTTATGACTTGAACACAAAAGTCCATTTTGTGATATGTGTGTAATAGCATGGATTTCTTTTCATTTAAATATGCATTGACACAAATCCAAGTTATAAATATATTTTCGCCAAGAATACTCTAGCCAAGTCACATTTTTCTATACTCTGTATGGGATGACATACAATTTCTACTTGAAATATTATATTATCACCCCAAATTGGCACATCACCTATGAATATACCAAGTTATAATCTCTAAAATATAAACGTTCATCTGTTTCCTTGTTTTAGTGATAGAAGAGGCTAACTGGTTGAACTTGGTGGAAGACTTAGAAGAATTTGAAAAACCAGCTAATGGTTTTGATGCTGTTGTATGTCTGGGTAATTCTTTCTCCCATTTACCTGATTTTGAGGGTAATCAGCACAAGCAGAAAGTAGCACTGGAAAACTTTAAGGAAATGGTCAAACCAGGTATGTAAAACAGGGAGCAACTCTGACATTTTACTCACTTTACAACACTGTATATATTGAAATTTTTAATTTGCATTAACTTTACCTAATATGGCCAATGAAATTTGTTAACAAAAATTAATTCCTAGCGATATTTTAAACCTTTATCAATCTCCGAGGGAGAAACTGATCATTCTAGTGAATTTTATAAAATTTTAAAAATTATTGGAATCTTGTTCCAGCTAAAATTTCAACTTACATAGTATATTCAGTTGTTGACTTTACATTTCCAAAAGTTTAAAGTCCATCTTTGAGACATTAAAGTATAGTATTTTTACATGGAGTGCTTCTGATTTAAATGTTTATTATGGTATGTGATATGTTTCAGTTATTGGATGCACCAAAGATGAAACATTGGTTAATAAGGTGACTGATAAAGGTTGTTAAAGTAAATGATGCCATTTATTGTTATTTTAGGTGGAATTCTGTTGATTGACCACAGAAACTATGATGAAATTTTGAAAACAGGTTTGGTGCCGATGAAGAATATTTATTACAATGTAAGTTTTGTACACCTGACTTTAATGTATGTATGTGATATTTTGTTGGAATAAAAAGTAACATATAATAAACTTGGCTATGATTTCAAACTAATTATAATCCTAATGTGCTGTATCATTTCTTAATGTAAGCTCTTGGTTGTGAAACATGGTTAAAATATTGCTGAATTGTTGAAACATAAATACACGTGTATACAGTTAATTTGAGTGATCTTGATTTGATCATAAAAGAAAACTAGATTTTGTTTGCTTAATTGTATCCACTGGAGGCATCCGGTGGATACTTTGGTTTAGCGTTCGCTACGCCGCCACCGCCGCACATAGAGAGATTTTCAGTGTTAACGCTCCAAGAGGAAAACTACACCAGCTAGGTTGACCAAATTTGCAGAATATCTTCATTGGGGGGTAAGTTTCTCTGGGACTGAAAATAGCCTCATTCTGAAAAAAACAAGATGGCCGCCGTGGGCATTTCTTTGAAAATAATCTACATTTTTCTACTGGCTGTTTCTCATAGGTAGAAGGTTGAATCTCTTCATAGGTGATATGTATAACAGATATACATGTCCTCTACAACCTTGCACACATTTGACCTTGAGGCTCTTAATTCAAGGTCATCCACGGAGTGCCGAAGTAACCCACATAGTGGACTTTAAAGTGCCTATATCTCCCTTATTATTGGTCCTAGAGGTTTGCAATGTGAAACCAACCTATAGGAAATCATGTCCTGCAAATCTTCTGATGTTGTCAGATTTGACCTTGGACCCCTCCTAGGTCAAACGAGGATAGCCAAAGTTAAAAGTGCTTATAACTCACTTATTATCGGTCCTAGAGGTTTGGGATGGTAAGCCAACCTATAGGAAATCATGGGCTGGAAATCTTCTGGTGTGGTCAGATTTGACCTTGGGCCCCTCCTTCAAGGTCAAACGAGGATAGCCAAACTTAAAAGTGCTTATAACTCGCTTATTATTGGTCGTAGAGGTTTGGGATGGTAAAGCAACATATAGGAAATCATGGGCTGGGAATCTTCTGGTGTGGTCGGATTTGACCGTGGGTCCCTCCTTCAAGGTCAAACAAGGATAGTCAAACTTAAAAGTGCTTATAACTCGTTTATTATTGGTCATAGAGGTTTGGGATGGTAAACCAACCTATAGAAAATCATGGGCTGGGAATCTTTTTGTGTGGTCAGATTTGACCTTGGGCCCTCATTCAAGGTCAAACGAGGATAGCCAAACTTAAAATTGCTTGTAACTTGCTTATTATTGGTCCTAGAGGTTTGGGATGATAAACCAACCTATAGGAAATCATGGGCTGGGAATCTTTTGGTGTGGTCGGATTTGACCTTAGACCCCTCGTTCAAGGTCAAACGAGGAAGGCCAAACTTAAAAGTGCTTATAACTTGCTTATAAGCAAGATTGAAAATTCTCAATGTTTCTTAAATAAGTGTGCTGAAAAACATACAGTCAATGTTCATGATATAAAATCTGGATTGAAACAACTTAAGTTGGGGAAAGGAGACTTACAGAGTGGTCTTTTATCTGATCATATTGTACATGGTGGTGATAGCCTGCATACTGTTTTAGCACTCATGTTTTCTGCAATGATTAACCTTAGCTATGTACCTAAGAACTTGTTACTCTTATCTATCATCCCAATACCTAAAGATAGAAGGAAATCACTCAATGATATCAATAACTATAGATCAATTGTAATGTGTAGTGCACTTGGCAAATTGTTTGATAATATTGTTGTTCATAAATTTAAAGATATTTTCAAAACCTGTGATCTTCAATATGGTTTCAAAAAGGGGCATTCAACAAATCAATGTAGTTTCATAGTGAATGAGGTGGTACAGTATTACAGAAATAATGATTCAAATATTTACCTTACATTATTAGATGCAAGCAAGGCATTTGATAAAGTGAATTATAACAAACTATTTCAACTATTAATACAGAAAGGCATTTGCCCATTGTATTGTAAATTTTTAGTTACTCTTTACACAAGTCAATTGTTAATGTTAAATGGGAAGATAAATTCTCTGATGTGTTCAAAGTACACAATGGTGTCAAACAAGGGGGTGTACTCTCTCCTCTGTTATTTGGGATTTATATCGATCAGTTACTACTTTTAATGAAAAAGTCTAGTTTTGGCTGTCTAATAGGCCATGTATATTATGGTTCTCTAGCATATGCTGATGACATTATTCTTATGTCACCAACTATTTTAGGCACCCATAAATTTTTAAGTATAGCAGATCATTTTGGCAAGGAATTTAGCATCTCCTTCAATGCAGATAAAACCAAATTTTTGGATCTTAGCAAAGACACAAATAGAGTGAATAACATAACATTTAATAATAACATCATACAGACTTCTAGTAGCGCTATTCATTTAGGTAACTGGATTGGAGAAAACTCAAGTGATCAAAATAATGAAATAAGATTGTTAGATTTCAACAGTATGGTAAACTACATAAACTTTGCTTTTAAGCATGTACAGTTTGATGTTAAATTAAAGTTATTCTCATCGTATTGTATGTCTCTGTATGGTTCAAATCTGTGGGATTTTACAAGTGTAAAATTTGAGTACTTCTGCACTCAATGACGTAAGGCAATTAGAAAAATCCTAGGAGTCCCCTATGTGATGTCAAGTAATTTACTTCATGCAATATGTGATTCATGCCCACTTGATAGTCAGCTTATTCTTAGGTTCTTAAAATTCATGGATGTTAACATAAATTCTTATTATTATAATACAAGCCTATGTTGCAAATTAGCACTACAAGGAAGTGGATCTAGTGTAAGCAATAATATTCTATTGGTGAAACACAAGTATAATATTACAGATGCACATAACATTGTATAAAAATGTAAAAATAATGATATATAGTGGTGAAAATGATTGGCATGACTACATTATTGGAAACTTGGTAAGAGAAACAATTCATGTGCGGGACTATGAAACAACAGAACTTTCAAGAGATCAGTTGGACTGTATTTTGCAGTATATTGCCATCAATTACTAACCAGAAAAATATTAAATTTTGTTAAAACAAGCATACTGCAACGTGTAATATAAACTTATACATGTATATATAAATGTAACAGTTTATTAGTTTCTATTGTGTTTAAATAATTGTTTAAATGTCATGTTTATAATTATCTAAAATGTTTGTACTATGTGTACGAGAAATAAATAAATAATAATTATTAGTTCTAGAGGTTTGGGATAGCAAACCAACATGTAGGAAATCATGGGCTGGGAATCTTGTGGTGTGGATGGATTTGACCTTGGTCCCCTCCTTCAAGGTCAAACGAGGATAGCCAAACTTAAAAGTGCTTATAACTCGCTTATTATTGGTCCTAGAGGTTTGGGAATGTAAACCAACCTATAGGAAATCATGGGCTGGAAATCCTTTGGTGTGGACGGATTTGACCTTGGGCCCCTCCTTCAAGGTCAAACGAGGATAGCCAAAGTTAAAAGTGCTTATAATTGACTTATTATTGGTCCTAGAGGTTTAGGATGGTAAACCAACCTATAAGAAATCATGAGCTGGGAATCTTTTGGTGTGGTCGGATTTGACCTTGGGTCCCTCCTACAAGGTCAAACGAGGATAGCCAAACTTAAAAGTGCTTATAACTCGTTTATTATTGATCCTAGAGGTTAACAATGCGAAACCAACCCATACGAAATCTTGGGCTAGGAATCTTCTGATGTTAGATTTGACCTTTGGCCCCTCCTTCAAGGTCAAATGATGGTTCACTGGCTTTGGTGAGTTGTCTTTCCGGTTGATACAAATTTGCATCGGTTCTCCGATGCGTAGGTCTAGTTGAAAATAAAATTAGGAAAAAACTTATTGACCTATTTATCTTCCACTGTGGCCTAGTGGGTAACACACTCGCCTAGGAACACAGAGGATGTGGGTTCAATCCCAGGTACAGGCAGATACATAGTGGCTTGGATGAACACTTAAAATGGCAGGCTTATGTCTTTGGGTCCTATCCCCAGTGGCAGGTTAAAGAACCTCAAGAACGTTGATAAATGGCTATCCTCTAGCCTCTGCCTTTCAGTTAGGGGTATGTAAGTAATTTGACAGTTGAACTGAACTTTTACAGTCAAATGAGTCATATAGCACTTTGAGTCCTGTAGTACATGGATATATTGCGCTGAGTATAAATACAAATACAACAAATACAAACATGAAAAAAGTTTCAGATGAAATAAAATAGAAGGAATAGATATCTTATCCTTGAGGGCATTTCTATTGAAACATAATCTGAAATTCTTGCTGTGTTAAAGTTATATCCCTGGTTTCCTGAGATATGACTTAACACAGTTCAACTGTAATATCAGAAAGTGAGATATCTTGTGCAATTATTTACTGGCTCAATATACTGATGTTTGCTTTGACTTCAGAGTAGCCACATTGTGGATGTGAAGTGCTCCAATCTGTATGTGAATGGAGAGGCAAGGCTTGTGACGTTGGATTACCTGATGGACATGGCAATTATGGTGAAGGAGAGTTCTGAAAACAATCCCACCTCTCCCCAAAGAAAGCTGAAGGTTGATCCTGATAACAGGTGATTGGTTTTTATGAGCTAAAAAATGTTGCTGACATGTTGTTCATGGTCTTGTGGTATCGGCTGTCAATGAAGGCCATCTTCGATTTTAAATCTGGTGAAAAACAGAGCAATATCAAGATCATGTTTTAACGGAGAGGATATATCCCGAGTTCCATCCATGGAGGAGTATAGTTTCAAACTGCTTCATATGAATGTCAGCCTGTCATAGTGTGTGGTGGGGTCCTTTATACTTGTTTTTTGAAAGTATTACCTTTAGGAATGACTTAGGTTTTCAGTAGTGTTTCTTGGTCTGTCTGATAAAAAAAATTTGTAGCTGCAATTATTTTATCTCAACCCTGCTATATGACTGTATTTGATACGTAGTATTTAAACAGATTTGATTAAGGAAGCTGTACATTTTTCCTAGGGAATGGCTACCATTGGATGAAGAATATTATGAACTAAATAACATGCCATGCAAGGACACACCCCCTGAGTTATCCCATTATTTTAAACTAATAGTCTATTGTCTCAATTAATGGTGTTTGTAGTTATTCTATCTCTGGTTATTTTATCCTTATGCCAGTCAACTACAGCAAGTAATAGGGATTTTCTGAGAAACAAATTCTATAGATATATGTTTAAGGAAAACTTAGTCATTAAAGTGTACCACATAATACAGTCTTTGTACAAACAGGGAATTTCTGAGAAAAAAAATTCTATGTTTGAGGAAAACTTTCAAGAGTAAGAATTTTTCAGAATAGTAATTAAAGTGTACTTTTTGATACAGTTTTCATACAAACAACACCTTAATGTTATTTACCAAGTGAACTAAAATACTAATGTAATCTATTTTCCTATCACTTATTCTCAGCAATTTATCAGGAATTTTGAAATTCTCATTCTTACATTTTTTTTTTGTTTATTATTCTTAAAACTTTTCTAAGAAACCGTAATTTTTCAGAAAATCATTAGTAAGTATAAGAATGTTAGTAGATATGTCACTAGGGTTTAGGTCTACTTTTAGGAATGAGGTAAATTTTGTATTTTTTTAAAATAACTTGTTAAAAGTTGTATTTTTAAACAGGTTCTATTCAGTGTAATATCTACTTAGACAGTCATGATTTCATCAAAATCATTGAAATACCTATGTAGTGATAAATAAGAATTTAAATGTGGGGGGCAATCTCAGTTAAAGTGATGCATATTTTTTTTTAAGTATAATGTCACACAAACGTGCCTAAACATAACACTTATGCTTATGTATAACATTCACACCAAAGATTGTTTACACAGAAACAGACACTGCATTCAGTTCACATTAAGATACTAAAAGAGGTTTTGCATTTTTGTTCTTTAATTCTGATGATCATCTTTTGGATACTATAGCGAGCAAATCTGAAGTTCCAAAACTGATGATAATATTCATATTTCTAGATGTTTCTCATTCATACATACATTTTCTACTTTGTACCAAATATTCTAGTGTCTGTTTGTGCAACCTGTATTGTGAATTGTTTGTGAAAGTACCCACTTAACTAACAGATTACGATAATGTGGCTTTGTTGTTAGTTAATGTGATGTTGCAAAAACACAGAGAAGAGATGTTGACTCGTTATATATAGTATTATCTGTAGTAGTTTAATACCTCATTATCTTCATCATTCATTATTTATATTAACTGATATAACAAAATTAACACTTAAGTTTATGTCAAGCACTATTCATTTTACATATAATCGGAAAAAGATTTTTAAACCTTTGAAATCTGAGTTTGGGCAAGTACTATTTCTGTATAATTTATATAGAGCATTGTAAACTATCACATCTAGTATTCTCACCAATATATTTGCAGTTTGATACTGACGTCCAAACAAAAAATAATTTCTGAATTCACAAAGGACAAGTGTCATCTTTATTTATATATAAAGTTTCTTGTTAAGTATTACTATTTTTTTCCAGTGCAGTTTTCTTTCTTTTTTTCATGAATATGTATGAATACCCTGTGATCTTACTCGGTATGTTTATCTTGTGATGTAAATGGCTTTCCATTATCCACACATGTTCCTAGAGAATTGTTCTATATTTGCTACAGTATTACTTCAAAAGAACTTGTAATCAGAGAAAGTATTGAGAAGCCATAAATTCTGGGAGGGAAAAAAAATCAGTTCATACATTGAATAATCAGATTAGGGAAATTTTTAAAATAATGTATGTTATTATTTTATTGTTAATATTATTATTTTATTTCTTTTATACATATACATACTTTATAAATTAAGTCAAGCAAGGTACTGCTATTAAGTTCCATGCAGTATCTTTTAATGAGATTATACCCTAGAGTATTGGGTATAGGCACTGCATTTATTGTTTTATCACGTCACTTATACCCATGTTCCATTGGCAGACTTTAATGGCGACTGGCCACATGACCCATGTCTTTTTGGCAAGTTTACATCCATTTCAATAGGGCAGAGGTATATGGATGGTCGTCAACTTGGAATGATTGATATTTCTGCAAATCGCTTGACAAACCACTGGATCACTCTGTACAGTCCACCAGTTCAAAACTTTAGTCATAAGGGTGAAAAGTCTTGTTGTATATAGCAATACCACTTTTCATTTACCCCTTTCCTCTGTTTTTTATTTTGGTCTGCTGTAGTGGGTTGCCAGCAATTATGAAATATCTTGGGTGTACATGAATTGTGCTGATTAGTTATCATTTTGCCTCTCATGAGAGGTGATTATTCTAGTAATACTGCTGTTAGTAATAATATATACCTTTTCCTGACAAATACATGTAAGTTTGCAACGTAGAGATTACTATAATTAAGCGTCTCTTGAAAAGGGGTTATGACCTCAATAGACATATCTTCATGTTAAAGGTACTTTCAAATAAAGCCAAATCAGGTGTGTTTGATTGGTTGTATGCAGGGAGAAGAGATTTGTAAAGTGTCAAATACCTTATTTATTTTTGTATCTAGAGCTGTGGAGTGTAGTGGGAAGTAATAGGAAACCTAAGTCTGTAGTTCCAAAAACTACACCAAATTTTCACACCAAGCCTACCTTCAAGATCAAACTGGGGTGATAAAGTTAAATTTATTCTATTTTGCTGTTTATCTATAAAAGTATTTCATGAAATCCTGTAAAACATTATTGAATTATTCTTGAGTACTCTTCGCACATAGTGATATGGCTTTGCCCCCTTTCTTTCCTTTCAAGGCCATCTCTAAGATCCTAAATGGGTCAGATTTTTACATATTGCTTAATATATCTTTTACTATTGCAATTACAACTTTGGAATGTAGTGAAAAGTAACATGACCTAGGATAAAAAAACTAGTGTCAAATGGTGCTCCCAGGCATCCCTCAAGGTGAGACTAGGGTCATCAAGTTGAATTTCTTGTATTTTGCAGTGCATGTACAAAAATATTACATAAAATGTTATAAAATTTCATTGAATTATTTTTTTAAAATACTCAGACCTGGTGATTTGGCTTTTTGTACCCCTTTTCCATTTCCAGGTCAATTCTGTGAACCCAAATTATTAAGTTTTTTACCCCACAGAGTTATGGGCTTTCGGGTTATTGTTTTCACCCATGGTGTCTGGATGGGAATACAGGTGGGCGACGGGAAAAAGTTTGTCTGGGCTGTATCTCAGAAACCGTAAGGTGTAGGAAGTTGATACTTGGTAGGGACATTGGTTGGGGGTGTAAGTGTGCAAAGTCATGGTGTGACCTTCATTTGACCTTGACCTTGTCGTAGTGACATTGAGTTTGAAAATCTTGTCCAGGCTATATCTCAGAAACTGTCTCAGTAGGAACATTGGTTGGGGGGTGTAAGTGTGCAACGTCATGGCGTGACCTTGATTTGACCTTGACCTTTCCGTAGTGACCTTGAGTATGAAAATCTTGTCCGGATATATATCTTGGAAACCGTAAGGTGTAGGAAGTTGGTTAGGGGATGTAGGTGTGCAACATCATTGTGTGAGCTTGATTTGATACTGGGTAGGAACATTGGTTTTTGGGTGTAAGTGTGTAACATCATTGTCTGATCTTGATTTGACCTTTGACCTTGCCATAGTGACCTTGACCTATAAAATCTTGTCCGGGCTATATCTCAGAAATCGCAACATGTAGGAAGTTGATATTTGGTAGGGACATTGGTTGGGGCTTGTTGGTATGCAATGTCATGGCATGACCTTCATTTGACCTTTGTCCTTGCTGTACTGACCTTGACCTATAAAATCTTGTCCGGGGCTATATCTCAGAAACCGTCAGGTGTAGCAAGTTTATACTTGGTAGGCACATTGATTGGGGGTTGCAGGTGTATAACCTCATGATATGATCTTATTTGACCTTTGACCTTGTCATATTGACCATGAGTTTTAATCTTGTCCGGGCTCATGAATTCTGTAAGGTGCATAAGGTTGACATTTGGTGGGGACATTGGTTTGGGAGTGTAGGTGTGCATCATGGTGTGAAGTTTAGCCTTGGCTCTGCCAAAGTGTGTTCACCTGCCATATTTGAGACATGTTTCTCTTATGACAAAGATATATGGTTTGCTGCAACTGATTATCATATTATTATGTACTTTTATATAATTGTGATATTTCCATTTACATCTATTCTCCAGTTAATAAATTTTACAGTGTCATAATTCTTAGTTTACTGATTAATGCTGTCATCTTGCTATTGAATTGTTTTGTTTTAATACTTCATCTTTCCATATATATTCTTTCTCTTAGACATTATTTTGTCTACTTAAACATTATTTGTACCTTTATATAACTGACACTGCTCTGAAAGTATCCTGATCTTTGTACTGTTTCACTACTTCTATATCTCGTGGTGTTGGAAAATATTTCACAGGCTGTGGGGTACAGGGATCTCTGTTGCTATTTTTTAGTTATTACTATAATTCAAAAGAAAAAATGAACCCTCAACTCAAGATCAAAATTGGGTTGTCAGTTTCTTTTTTTTCCATTTTTTAAAAACATCTATCACACATGCATAAAAGTTAACAATGTATATGTATTTTACTAGCATAATCTTTACTATTTAGTTTTACCACTATACACTTTATTTGCTGTGGGACACTTTTGTTTTGTTTTTTCATTAGCAAAAATATTTTTCTCATCTCATCCATTTTTAGGCGGGTTGCTTGTAACCAACCCGCCTATTAGATTGATGTGTCCGACGTCTGTCTGTCTGTCCGCCCACATTTTCGTTTCCAGACTCTAACTCGAAAACAGTTTGTCCAATCGAATTCAAACTTGACAGGGAGATAGATCACCATCATAGCTAGGTTCCTTTCGAAATTGTTGTAATTCCGTCCGTTCGTTTGTCCGTCAAAATTTCTGTTTCCAGACTCTAACTTGAAAACGGTTTGTCCAGTCGAATTCAAGCTTGACAGGGAGATAGATCACCATCATAGCAAGGTTCTTTCGAAATTGGTGTAATTCTGTCCGTTCGTTTGTCCGTTTGTCTGTCAACATTTCCTTTTCTGGACTCTAACTCGAAATCCATCAAAATTTCCATTTCCGGACTCTAACTCGAAAACGGTTTGTCCAATCGAATTCAAACTTGACAGGGAGATAGATCACCATCATAGCTAGGTTCCTCTTGAAATTGTTGTAATTCCGTCCGTTCGTTTGTCCGTCAAAATTTCTGTTTCCGGACTCTAACTTGAAAACGGTTTGTCCAGTCGAATTCAAGCTTGACAGGGAGATAGATCACCATCATAGCAAGGTTCTTTCGAAATTGGTGTAATTCTGTCCGTTTGTTTGTCCGTTTGTCTGTCAACATTTCCGTTTCTGGACTCTAACTCGAAATCCATCAAAATTTCCATTTCCGGACTCTAACTCAAAAACAGTTTGTCCAATCAAATTCAAACTTGACAGGGAGATAGATCACCATCATAGCTAGGTTCCTATCAAAATTAGTGTAATTCCGTCTATTCGTTTCTATGTTTTTTTGTCCGTTTGTCTGTCCGTCAACATTTCCATTTCCGGACTCTAACTCAAAAATGCTTTGTCCAATCAAATTCAAACTTGACAGGGAGATAGGTCACCGTCATAGCTAGGTTCTTTCGAAACTGGTGTAATTCCGTCTGTTCATTTGTCCGTTTTTTGTCCGTTTGTCTGTCCATCAACAATTCCGTTTCCGAACTCTAACTCAAAAACGGTTTGTCCAATCGAATTCAAACTTGACAGGGACATAGATCACCATCATAGCTAAGTTGCTTTTGAAATTGGTGTAATTTTGTCCTTTCGTTTGTCCATTTATAGCATAGATACAATTATGTAACCTAGATTACAAGTTTTACATTTCTTAGCACTCCTAACACATTCACCTTAACTGGGTGACCTAACATTTCTTTCCTTGTTTCTAAATTTAATTACAGCAGTCGCTAACCTTATTGCTGCCTGCGCAACCCGCCTTTTGGGGCATCTTTGACCCTCTTGTATTCTATTGTTACTCTTAGCAAACTAAAAGGCCAAAATAAAAGAAAAAATATTTGGATGTTTGCAACTTCTGTGTGTGGTGACCTTATCCATGATTCAGTAACATATTTTATTTTAGTATAACCAATAGAGAGGTGCAAAAACTATGTTGTCAGTCCTGTACGAACTGTGTAATCAGCCGTAGTGGCTGTCATTTCAGTAATACATCCAATCTCTCTCAGCATGCGGCCAGTTACCACTGTGGATTATGAACAAATTTTTAACACTTTGGGTAGTAAGGACTATTTATTTGATCCCTCTCAAAATTTTGGAATATTCTGAATTTTGGCTGCCAACTTAAATATTGGCAGAAATCAGAAATGTCCTTTATCCCAAAAATAATTAGAGATGGAGTGATTTTTGACAGACTTACAACATTGGGTAGTAAGGACTGTTCATATAAGGCCTCTTAAAAATTTTGAATTTCTGAATTTCGGCCGCCATCTTAAATTTTGGCGGAAATCAAAAATAACATTTTTACTTCAGCCATATCTTAGGTTTAAGTTGGCTATTTTTGTATACAAAATTTAAGCCTAAGATGTTTCGTGAATACCACCACTGAGTGGTAAGTAAGTTTTATTTAAAACCCCTGAAAACTTATAAATTTCCCAAATTTCAGCCACCATCTTGAGTTTTGGCAGAAAAAACTGTTTATTTTGAAAACTGCTAGCAATACTGTGCTTTTGTGCAAATTTTAGATTATCTTGGTAATAAGGACTATTAAAGCTTCTGAAAAATTTTGATTTTCAGAATTTTAGCTGCCATCTTGAATTTGACGGAAATGGAAAATATTATTAATCTAAAAAACTGTTACAGATACTACCCAGATGGTCCAAAATTTTGCCTAAAATGGCTCTAAAGTACTTCACATTTAGAGCCTCTGAAAAATTTGTTTTTTTCAGAATGTCAGCTGCCATCTTGAATTTTTACGGAAATAGAAAAATGTAATTTATCTCGAAAATCGTTAAAGATAGAGCGATTTGGAGCAAATTTGGACCCTCTGGGCAATAAGGACTTTTTACTTAAAATGAAAATGTCACTAAAATGTCATCTATCTGGCAAAACATTAGAGATAGAACAATTACGACCCTTTTGGGTCGCAAGGAATTTATATTTTAGGGCATTTGATTTGACTTTTGAATCCTGCATGAAGGTCGAATGGGATTGTCATAATAAAAAAGTCTTATAATGGTCCAGCTTTTCCAGTGGATGCATCTTGCATCTGTTCACAGGTGGGTCCTTGGTCTAGATTTCTTTCTATACAATAGTTGGGTCATATGATTTATTATGATTCATTGATATGATTCATATGACATTACACAGAAATAAATAAAACATTTTGTATCTAATATAAATTATCATTTTACTCATCACCATTTTCACTGTCATCACCAATTCTGCCTTTTGTACTATCTGCATCAGCTGGATTCCTCCAGTATAGGAATATTCAAATAGGAGAATCAGATATGTAGTTACTGTATGTATTTCTTATCAATTCACAGTTGTTATTTCAGTCATCAGCACTTCTGCCTTTCCCACTCTCTCCATCAGCTATATTCCTTCAGTTCAGAATATATTGTAGTCAGACAGGAGAAATTTTACTTTGGGTTACTTTATTGCTCATCAATTTAGTTCCTATTTCAGCCATCACCACTTCCGTCTGTCCTACTACCCACATCAGCTGGATTCATTCAACAAGCTCCTGCTGGAAGTGTTTGGGCCAGAGTGTACCTACACAGTGTTTGGAGATTTTGAGCAGTTGGGAAAGGTTGACATACCTGCCTATTTTATTCATATGGTGCAGAAACCTTTGTAAGGTGTGTCTGTATTCTGTGATTTTATTATAATTTCATTCCATATCAAGACGGAAAACACTTATCTGTTTTACTCTTTATTTTTTTTTTATATTCTGTGAATTTTCCTGTAAGCTTAGCCATATTCATTGCTTCATGTTAAAAATGAGTATTTGTGGTTATTAATGAAGTGCTGAATGAGATTATTTGTGATTTTCTTATACTGCATTATGAGATTTGTGAAAGTACTGTACAGGGTAATTTTGGCCATGCATTAAAGTGTAAATCAGAGACTGTTTAACTCTTCTATTATCCACCGTGTGTCGTATGTGACCTATATAGGGGGATATAGAGAGTGGGATGTATTTTTTTTGCATATAACGGTGCCATCTTACCATGGATAATTTGTGTCAATAACTTCCTGTTTTTCAAAACATCCCGGAAACTATGTAGCCTACAAATATATATCAAATATCATAAGAAAGGTCTTTTAACAGCACCCCTGCACAAAAATCTATATAGAAATGATAGAGAAACAAGAGGTTAAATATTGAGGGTTTTTTTATATTCACTGATGCCAATGTACATGTCAGTATTTTTCATTTTTCTCTCTATAAATATGGATTTATTTAACCCACAAATCATGCAAAATGGTGGATAATAAAGTAAAACATCTCTCATTATTCTCATTAGACATACACAGAAAAAAAATATATCACTCAGTAGATTAACAATATAATACTTGTGCTATGCACTCATATAATACTGTTATCTTCATTTGTGGTATATTTTTTCTGTATATGTCATTCGGGGAGTTTTCCTATAATATTCACATTTATACACTTATACCCCTGTCACACTACAGGCGATATTACCTATGTTTATAGGTATCTAAAACCTTGAATTGTAGCAGTGGAAACATTGAATATTTCACAACTTCAGTGTGTATAAACAGGTGAAGTAAGGCAATTCAGAGTTTCTCAAGTTCACAGACAAAACTGAGTCAGTAATTAATAATTATAGGCATGAGGATTTTCACGAAACACCTATAAACATAGGTAATACTGACTGTTGTGTAGCTGGGGTATCACTATTAATCTGACCCTTAGAATTTTACTCCTTTGAGTAACTTTTGATTCTGGTATTTAAGACTTTTTATTTTTGTTAATCACAAAACACTGTGCTTGTTACGGCTGCGTTATTTTTGTGTATCTATAAGTGTGACTCTAGTGATCAAAAAGAACAAAGTCTTACACAAATACCTGATGATGTATATATTGTTATTTGTTTGGCTTTAGATGTGCATGTAATCGCCAACAAATTGCACACTAGAACCTCTATTATCAGCCTTTTTTGTTTACTGAAAAGTCTACTTTGTGAACTTATTTACACTCTCCCGACTTTTAATTTCTTATGCCTTGTATGCATTGTATTGTACTTCTTATGCATTGTATGCTTAACTAATACAGGTTATATATCCATAAAATGCTGTCTCCTGTAGCTATTCAGTTATTTTTAATCTCCTGCTGTGGTGTCTCTTGTGTGCGAATGTGTGCGTGCCTGCATGTTTATGTTTACAGTTTTCTCTAATGTGAAGTACTGGGGTCTTTTGCTGATTAATTTTGTATATGCTCCATATTTTTGCTGCTTTTGCAGGTCCATAGCTAATTGAGTAATATAGCTAGTAGCTACTTTGAGTAGATTACTTATTACTGACTCCAAATTGACTGCAAATATCAAATATGTTGTTAGCATACTTCATAATGATCTGTGTCAAGGTATATTTTCACAATTATAGCTCCATAGCCAACTGAGTAATAACTTTGATAGTTCATCTTTGAATAAATGACTTTAACTACAATACTGTTGAATTTAGAGCATTTTTGTGTAACATATTGTTCGCTTTCTTTCTTAATTATATCCCCAGACGAAAGTCGGGCTATACTGGTTTCACGTCTGTCATGCCACCACCATACATTTTGACTTGGCACACACATGTATTTGGGTCAAGAGAGGAACTCTACTTTAAGGTGACCTTAAACTCCCAATAATAAGCTATGGCCACCTTTCAGTCAGAAATGTACTTTTTGGCTACTTAATGCCCTCTGTGTCACAAACTATGTGGCTCACCTGGCTAAAATTTTATCTGAGAACACATTAATATATTTTAATACATGTGCAAAAAATCAAGACTTTTTGTTGAGGTTAAAATTGAGTTTGAGGCCCGTAAAGACCCTACTTAGACATTTTTTCTACATTTTCAACATATTTTGCCCTGTAATTTGGAAATGGTAATTCTTATGAGTCTCGAACTGTACTAGATATAACTTTTAGATGTAATCTTTGTGTAAAATTTGAGGTCTGTGGCTTTAATTTTAAGTTCACCTTAAGGTCTTTATAATTTCCACGTAGACCCAATGTGTGGACTCTGCACCAATTTTGAGTCCTATAGCAAGGCTTTAAGTTGACATTTAACCTGTAAATGATGCTCATCAAGACCAATAGGTGATATTATAGAATCTGTAACTGTTTCAGTAGAAGTTTTCAACCAGATAAAAATTCTAAATGGTAACAAGTCATATGGACCAGGTGGATTGTCATCTAAATATACCAAGATAACTCACTGGTTAAGCCATGAACAAGGTCATTCAACTTATCGCTCTCTTTGGGCAAAGTTCCTCACTTATGGAAGCAAACCATTGTGATACCATTACATAAAAAGGAAAGTAAGCATTATATGGGAATATGGGTCACCATCAAATACTTTCCCTTCTCACCATTTTGGGTAAAATTTTGGAAAGAATAGTCTTCAAACATGTATATAATCACTTCAGAGATAACTTCCTGATTTCTGTGTGGCAGTCTGGTTTTTACCAGGTTCTTCTACAATTACTCAAATTCTTGAGCCTTATAACAGGTTTTGCACTGCAGTATCCCAGAATAAAGAATTTCGAATCATATTTCTGGACATATCAAAAGCTTTTGACAGGGTTTGGCATGAGGGTTTAATATTTAAACTTTGAAAATGGGGCATTTGTTGTTCCCTGCTTCGAGGATTTCTTAAAAGACAGGGTTCAGCATGTTGTTACAAATGGTCAGTTTTCAAGTTGGAATCATGTAAGTGCTGGAGAACCTCAGGGGTAAGTATTAGGCCCACTTCTATTCTTGGTATTCATAAATAATATCACAAATGTTGTTAATCACTGTAATTAAGCTCCCCTTGAAAATGGCACTTATTTGTTTCCATGTCAAGTTTCCCCACCACCGCCACCGCATTATTGTCTACCTTGAATATATCCTTTATTAGTTGGCTGATTCTAACCATTTGTCACAGGTATATGCCTTAGGCATGGGTTGGTTTTTTTGCTTATTTTTTACCTTTTACCCTTATCAAGGTCACATAATAAAACACGTTTTTTTGGGGGGGTAAACCCACTCGTCATTGCAGTAAGTCAAAGTACCTATGTGGGGTCATAAAATCACAGATTTTCTTTTTGGCTTTTGTCTGTTTTATTATTGCTTTAGCAGGTTTTGAATGTATTGGGAGGTAATAGGAAACCATATACAGGGGATTTAGAAAGCTGGTCAGGTTTAACAAACATGCAAATTAACTGTAGTCCTCTTACAGAATATCTTGCACACAATTTACATGTTATAGAAAATTCAACTTGTGACTGTGGCCTTTTGGTAGAAAACAATTCTCATTTTCTTTAAGAATGCAGACTATATGCTCAACATAGGCAATCAATGCTCAACAAGTTAAAAGATAACCACTGATTTTCTTTTGTATGCAGATTGTACACATAGCTAGTGTATAAATCCCCTTAAAATCACAATCCACACCAGTATCAAGTAACTTCACTGCTGAATATCATTCCCACCAACACATGAGATTCAGTGTAATACAATGGTCGGGAAACCACACATAACCAGAAAGTATGAGAGCCCATAGTAAGTAAGTACTCAAATACATTTGGAATGTCCCCACCATTGCCCATTAGGCATCAACCAATATGTATAATATATTACCTCTCACTGGTATTCTTGTCCAGATACCACCCTTTATCCCTTATATTTAATATTGGTGATATATTATATACAAGTGTAAATAACCCATAAAAACCAGTTGTGATGTAATTTCATGTCTTTTATGTCACATATTAACGTAATTACCTCATTAAACACATCAATAATACTTTTACTTACCTATCTTGGTACCAACTGGTAACTTAACAACCATCAGATATCTTGGTCATTTTGAATTCCAAAGTTGACCAAACCAGAAGGACAAATTTGCAAGTTGTTATATTAAATATAATCCGGAAAATTAGCGGATTACCTCTGTAAAGTAAAATTAGTTTTAACATTAATTATGGAGGATGAACCAAATAGTTAATTATAGACATATCCTTTGACTGCTTGGATACCACCTGCATGTACAATAACAATTGTTAATGAAGACAATATTGATTATTAATCATTTTTACTATTTGTAATACATAAATATTTTCACTTTATAAAAATTAACACACATTTAATTTTTGCTTTGTAATACTACAAATAAAATACAAGTATTACATAATTAGGTAGTATTATTTATAATTTGGATATAACAGATGTGTACCCTCTGTTGTTGAATCAACTTTTGATGCAGTGATATAAGCTATCTTGACCAAAATACCAAAACTGGAAAAACTATAGTAACCACCTAACCTCCTTAAGGCGCTAAGGGGCAATGGGTTAGAGCGAATGCAAGTGTTACCATAGCAACCAAACCATTTTAACCTGAACTTTCATGTACTTAAGCTCTACTACCCCCAAAAAACAAAACATTGGGTTATTGGTCAATTACACCCAAAATTGACCTCAAGTAATTCCGGGGCAACCAGTAAAAATCAGGAGCCTGCCAGAGCTCAAAAAAGTATTTCAGGTCAAGAATCAAACTCCACCAAGCCTCTGATGAGACCATTCCTATAAGGAAAGTCGAAATATAAGCCAATAATATAGTGCTATATATCAGGCTAACTTACCCACTAAGCACACCAACAATCTCTCTTTTTTGTGTGTCTAATAACATCAATTTTTGCCATTATTGTGAATCACGAAAGAGGAAGTCATTAAGTGTGCCTGTAGATGGTGCTTATTTGTTTTGGGTTGAGTTTCCTTGCTCCCACCGCTACTGCCACTGTTTTATGGTCTCCCTTCAATATCTCCCTTTTAAGTAGACACTGTCTAATAATATCTGGCAGTTCTGTACATTAGGGCATGGGGAAACCTGCTGGTCATTGCTGCGCAGCAAAAACAATTTATTGCAGTAGGTTGTGATTTTACATACGCATTAATGCTATTCATACATTTTATGTTTTTGGCTTGTATCTTCTTTACTACTGGTCATTTAGGGCTTCTGAATGTATTGAGAGGTAATAGGAACACATATAGGAGTTGGCTCCCTTGTGGGTCAAACTGGGGTTGTGAAATAGCAGATTTGTGTGTTTAACTTTTGCCTCCACATATATTGCTTTTAAAAGTTTTGAATGTATTGGGAGGTAATTGGAATCCATATTCAGGAGGTCTAGAAAGCTGGTCAGATTTCTGTCCTAACCCCCCTTAGGGGTCAATCTGAGATCATAAAATCATAATTTTGTGTATCTTTATTTATAATGGCCTTTATAGCTTTTTACTAATACAATAAATAAATAGAGACAAATAGGTTTTTGGCTTTCTATTTAAGAATGCACACTCAAACATTTAACTGGTTTGCATTGCTATGTCCACAATGTGTCTGTAAAATATACACAGTTCATTTTTTTATTTTCTGCTTTACAAGTATGCCCCTGAGACATTTGGTTGACATTATTTGATCTGCCTTTTTACCAGTTGTTTGTTAGACTGTTTGAGGCATACCAAGTGAAGTACCAATGAACCTTGTTAAGTCAATTTGTAAGGGAGAAGCAACATATTTCTACTAAACCAGGATTTCCCCATAGCAGGATGACATCTGGGGCGGATTTCACGAAAGGTCTTAGCTGGGTCTCAGACTCAAACTTGAGACTTTTGTCTCAAATTATTGGGATATTTTACTTGGGCCCATGGGCTCAGCCTTAATGGATTTCACAAAAGGTCTCAGTCTCAGCTTTGGCTGAGCCACTGGCTCAAATGTTGAGACTAGTAGAAAGTGGGCTTAAGTTTTGTAAACAAAGGCTCAAATATGGCCGCCATAATTCTTTCTTCACTTCAAAATTTGAAATGGCTGAAAATAGGGTACAAGTATATAAAACAACCCCCTGAAGTAGTCTTTGGGTGTTTTAAATGTTTACAAGGTTTCCCATTGCAAAATGGTATTTGACCAGAGATATTATGTGTCAAACAAGGAACATATATGTCATCAGTAGAATATTTTGACTACAAAAAATGGTCACATGACACAGAAAACCACTGTGGTTATTTGATAATCTTGGTCTCAACTGAGACCCCTTCTGTGAAAAGCATTTGAGACAAAGACTTAATTGAGCCAAAAGGCTCAGATTTGAGCCAGTGGCTCAGCCTGAGACTGGGCTAAGTCTGAGACCTTTCATGAAATCCGCCCCAGAACCACAGTCTTTCACCCTGATATTTTAGTCAAGTTCAGTACTCTGGAAACATGGATAAAACTAGGGAGAGAAGAGGTTTTGGCAGAAGAGATATCCGCTTTCTTATTTCAACAAATTTAAAATCACTCTGCATGTCATGGTTGAATCGAGTTGATCAAGTAAACCGCGGAAGCAAGGGCTCTCTTCACTATAGCATAAAGGCAAGCACTATAAAACAGCAGAAAAACCTCTAAACATTAGCCGCAGATGTTATTATAAATTACCAGAAACATTTCATATATAGAACTTAGAGCCGTGAGCAATATTCCCTTTAGAAATTTCTTATGTGTGGCAAAACTGCGAGCCTTGCAAAATACTATGGCAAACTCATATTACAATTTGAAATTGTTTCATACACAATCCAAAAGCAAAATTATGTGGCCTTGTTGTCACTGATTTGAGTGATTAAGTGGTATATTTACATTTTGACTTGCCACCTGTTGCTGATACTTCTGGGAAATAATAATCTGTTATGGTATTTTTTTTTTTAAAAAAAATCTGCATATCTGTAGAAACACTGACAAAGGGTAGATGTGATAGCCTTGGTATTAAAATATGGAATTATGTTTTGGAGTCATATTTCACCAGGAAAAATTTCATCTGGCCTTTAGTTTTAGTCAGTAGCTCAGGAACTCTACAAAATTGGGCACGTTTTGTCAATACACTGGCAATCACAAACTCATAGCAAGTACATGACTTAGGTCTTTGATGGTGATGATTCCTAGGATGAGGTAAATCATTCCAAAACAGCTTGTAGATAGATCTGAAAATAGTTAATTTAGATGGAGAAATTTTTTAAAACACATTATTTCATCAATTGTACATTTTCATTCCCTTTCAAATACAATTCAAGAGAAAGTGTCCAAATCCAACAGTGTACCATTCAACAACAGCATTATACTGGACATATTTTCCTGCACAGTTGACTCATCCCACAAAGATTAAACATTATATGTCAGTAAGCCGAAGTCAGTATATGTAATTTCTGTGCTAGAGATTAAAAAAAGTTTTGAGAAAGCAAGAGAAAACAGAATTTGTAGGAATAGACTATAACTGTGTTGAAGAATGCTGTGATCAAATGAAATAATGATGCAATGGAGACTAAGGAAAAAACATTACGCACTCTGTATATCCCACTCTTAAAGACAAATATGTTGCAAGCATGGTGAACAATAAATTGCTTAACAGCTGTAAACTGCAAGAATTGTCAATTTTATTATTATTAGATTCCAGTTGTAAATTTTAACGTTGACAAATAATACGGTCACATTTTTATCTTCCTTTTATTCCCTGAGCATGAACAATATAAAAATTACATTGGGTATATATTGCATCGGTGAAACTGTTAAAAGGATATTTTCCACAGTAATCCTACAGGTTGTTAGTAATCTTTGGAGAACACCCAAATGACTATTAATGTATGGAAGTATGAGAGCTTTGATCATTTCAAATCTTTTTTTTATCAAAATATCATATAGTGTTGTATTTACCATACAGTACAACCTTGGTTGTTAAAACCGTAAGTTATCTCTGTTGTAATGAAGTACACTTTGTATAAATGGAACCTCCAATATTCACAGTACACAGTATTAGTTATGGTTTTCAGTTTTTCACCTATGCATACAAAAATACAGTATTTTCTGATTTGGGGACAATAAAAGTGGTTCTATTTATAGCTTAATTTAAATAACACTAATTCATACAGAGTCTACAGTGTATTATAAATCATACAAATGTCTTGTTTTCATGTTTAAACAGTTATAATACAGGCACAGATTCATGTGATGGACTTACAAGTATATTCTCTATCTTCATGATTTTGTGTCATTTTCAATGCTCACTGTTACGTTGATCTCTCACATTTCATATGTAGATTAATACTTGCCAAGGCCAAAGATAAACATGTATATTTTGTCACACTTTTTGTTTCGTTCTCTAACAATCCACTTAGAGACTTTGATAGTTTCATTAATGATTTGTTAATGTATTTAATTATGCCATTTTGCTTATGAATAAACAACTTTTACAGTGATTAAACCTTTTTATTTTATATCCAGAAAGAGTTTAGATCTTCAGTTTATATTCCTGACAATTACTTTCATTCCCTTGCAAAAAATATTAAGGGAAGGCTAGTTGCTTAAGTTGTGGGGGCATTTTTTTTTCAGGAACACGCTGATGCAGGGCAACGTCAGAACAGCTCCCTATAATAAATGCTTATTAGTGAATGTTCAATTGTTATGAAAAAAGTTGCCTAATTGTGTTAAATTGCATTCTACCAAATCAGCAAACTCTAAAACTTTGACAAAAATCCCTATGTCGTTATTTTTAAGTAACATTAGTGGCCAATTGTTACTGAATATTATTAATCTTCTAAATTCTGCTTGGGGTTATATCAATCTTTAAAGCTCATTGAGAACCCTCATGCAGTGAAGGTATAATATGATGGGTTCTTGTTACAATAGCTTTTCTCTAGCTGATGGGAACATGTTTCATGCATAGAGAGCCTTTCTGATATGATGTCAGCTCTTTTAAGGGATGTAAAATCCCAACAATTTTGACCTACAAGAGGTGAAGAATCTACAACCTGGATGCTGCTGGTGAAAAAAGGCCAAGAAATTTGTAGAAAGGAAAAGAGATACCCTTGCCCCAGAACCCAATCCAAGAAGCAGCCTGTGTGTAAAGCCATTTTTACAGTGAAATGGTATACTTCAGCAGCAAAAGAAACAAAAGAAAAAAATTTCTTGGAAATATTATACATGTATGAATGCATGAATCTCTGTGTAGATGTTAGTGTAAAGCGCCAAATCATTCCTGTCAGTGTCAAGTATGAACCTACACCTTAAGGTTTTTGAGATATGGCCCAAAGATGTGAAAGGTCAAAGTCACACCATGTTTTTGCACACCTACATTCGAAAAACCAATATTCTACTTATATGGCCTCACCAGATTTTATTGACCAAAGTCACCATAGTAGGTAAAAAGTTGTATCAAGATTACACCATGGCACTGCACAGCTATATCCCTAACAAATATATGCTAAGTTTGTCATCCTTACCCCTTAGAATTTTCAAGACATGCCCCGGAAAAGACTTTAAAGGTCACAGTCACATGATGTGTCATAAAAAACTACCCACACAGCCTTGAAGGGCTGTGGGGTAAGGGAAATCTGGTCCTAAAACTCAACGAATGATGCAGCTGTGTAGGTGTATCAATAATATTATAAGTCCCCGCTTTTTAATTTCCAGTCAATCCTTATGAATTCCAATGATACAGAATTCCTCTTGAGTTTTCATTTTACATGGAGTCATCTTTCTCAGTTTCTTAGAAAATAGCCAGCCTCGGTGGGCAAGAACCCCAGCCCACAGATATAACAATAATGGGCAACAACATTGAGATTTGGGAAAATTGTAGGAACAACTTCAGTTGTAAGAAGTGTACAGAATCCACGAAATGTTGTCAGATGTAAGATTCACAGGCCATGATTTCTTAGAAGTTGTTTTCATATTTTGATGCCCTAGAACCAATTATAAGGGAGACATAAAGCTCCTTTAGCATGATGACACTGCATGACCTTGAAGCAGGGATCAAAGGTCAAATTTGACACTTGCAAAAGATTTGCAGACCACGATTTTCAAGAAGTTGTTTTGTCATTCCAATACGAGAGATAAATTCAGCCATTTTGTTTTCAAAACAAGGCCAAAATTACTCTCAGGCAAGCTTTCCTAGCCATTTACATTTTGTGCAAATCTGACACAGCTAGCTGCAATATTTTAAATTTTAGAACATATCATTGATTTTTGAGCAAATCGGCTATGGCGGCCATGTTGTTTTTTAAAATGAGTACCATAATTTTTTACAGATATGTTTTAACAGTAATAAACATGTTCCACTAATTTGGTGAAGATATGCAGCTGTGGTAACGTCGGTTTAATAGTGCCCCTTTCTAAATTAAGAATTTTAAGACCAAAGTATTTAAAGCGTTGCCATGGCAACAGGTATTGTCGGATACCCTCCCAAATCTACTCATCTGTAGATCCTGTTTAGGTTAACATATCCTGAAAATTTGGTGAAAATCCATGAATCTGTTTAGGCTGTGGAACACCCACAAACGTTAAAACCCTAAAATATTCAAAGTGTTGCCATGGCAACAGTTGTTGCTAGATACCCCCCAAAAAACTAATCAGCTCTAGATCCTCTTGGAGTAAAACATACCTTGAAAATTTTTGGTCAAAAGCCATGCATGGGTTTAGGATGTGGAACACCCACAAAGTTAAAGACCCATATATCTTAAAAGTGTTACTATGGCAACAGTTGTTACTGGATACCCCCAAAAAACTAATCAGCTTGGGGTAAACATACCCTGAATATTTGGTGATAATCCGTGCATTGGTTTAGGCTGTGGAACAGCCACAAGGTTTAAGACCAAAAAATCTGAAAGTGTTGCCATGGCAATAGTTGTTACCGGATACCCCGCAAAACCTAATCAGCTCTAGATCCTCTTGGGGTAAACATACCCTCAAAATTTGGTGAAAATCCATGAAGGGGTATGGGCCAGAACAGCCACAAATTTAAGACAAAAAATCCTAAAAGTGTTGCCATGGCAACAGTTGTTACCGGATACCCCACAAATCCTAATCAGCTCTAGATCCTGTTGGAGTAATCATAACCTGAAAATTTGGTGAAAATCCGTGAATGGGTTTAGGCTGTGGAACACCCACAAGCTTTTTGCCCCCTCCCCCTCCGCTGTTGCCATCCGGACGGCGCAGGTGACAACTATAACCCCAGCCAAGGCTGGGGTTAAAAATGGTGTGTCCAGTTTATGGTCAATATGTAATATTGTACAGAAAAAGTATTTACAAAGAAAAAACAACTTTAAAAATACATGTAATTTTGAATAGGAGTCACTGACACTAATATTAGGAAGAGAACTCAGATTGTCCATTAGGCAGATATAACAACTGCGCCAAAACCATATGCAAAATGAAACAAATGCTGTCATGGGATGCTTTATAAATTGTTAACTTTTATTGCACTACAATAGCTTACCATGTGGAACTGACTGCTATCTCGGGAAGCCGCAGGCATCTGGCCAACGACCAAGAAAAATAGACGTTTAGTACTGGCCGGTGCCAACAGGAAGGTGAACCCCGTAATGAAATGCCACTTAATCCCCCTTCTTCTCATTGGCCGAAGCATCTACTTTCGCTCACTTTCGGTTTTCGTCAACAAGCATGTCCACCCACCAACTTAACACTAAGTAAACAAACCTAATTCTGTAATGCTGTAATTCTGTTTCTCTTTTGATCGACATAACTATTGCCCCACCTGCAGAGAGGCAGGGAAGGGAGACAACCCTTGTGTCACTAATGAACAAGAGGGTCAAAGATGCCCCAAAAGGCGGGTTGCCCAGGCAGCAATAAGGTTAGCGACTGCTGTAATTAAATTTAGAAACAAGGAAAGAAATTTTACGTCACACAGTTAAGGTAAATGTGTTAGACGAGCTAAGAAAGGTAAAACTTGTAATCTAGGTTACATAATTGTGTCTATGCTATAAACGGACAAATGAACGGACAGAATTACACAAATTTCGAAAGCAACTTAGCTATGATGGTTATCTATCTCCCTGTCAAGTTTGAATTTGATTGGACAAAGGGTTTTCAAGTTAGAGTCGGGAAACGTAGTGTTGACGGACAGACAAAGGGACAAAAAATGGACAAATGAACAGACGGAATTACACCGATTTCAAAAGGAACCTAGCTGTAAGGGTGATGTATCTCCCTGTCAAGTTTGAATTCGATTGGGCAAAGTGTTTTCGAGTTAGAGTCCGGAAACGGAAATATTGATGGATAGACAAACGCTCATAAAACGGACAAACGAACAGACGGAATTACACCAATTTAAAAAGGAACTTAGCTATGATGGTTATCTATCTCCCTGTCAAGTTTGAATTCGATTGGACAAAGCATTTTCGAGTTAGAGTCCGGAAATGGACATATTGACAGACAAATGGACAAAAAAATGGAAAAATGAACAGACGGAATTACACCAAATTCAAAAGGAACCTAGCTATGATGATCTATCTCCCTGTCAAGTTTGAATTTGATTGGACAAAGCGTTTTTGAGTTAGAGTCCGCAAACAGAAATGTTGACGGACAGACAAATGAACAAACGGAATTACACCAATTTCGAAAGGAACCTAGCTATGATGGTGATCTATCTCCCTACCAAGTTTGAATTCGATTGGACAAAGTGTTTTTGAGTAAGAGTCCGGAAAAGAAAATGTTGACGGACAGACGGACATCGGACACATAAATCTAATAGGCGGGTTGGGTACATGCAACCTGCCTAAAAACAATGCCAGTTTTGTAGTTCTTTTACTGAAGAACAGAATTTGAAAATTAGAAACCGAAGAAGATATGCTCGGAAACAAAAATCTGATTCATCCAAAGACAACCTGGATTTGCTGGGGGACACAGATGTGGAGGAGGTTTCTCAGGGTCTCGTGAGGACTTGGGAAAACACTGCTCAGTAGTTATACTCATCTCTTCCTCACCCCCTGCACTTGCGTTTAGATTATCCATTAAAATGCCTCAAAATGTCCCTCCAACTCCAGGCACTGCTCTCCAACACAGAATGGACAAAATTGAAAAAAGTCTGGGTTCTCAGATGAACATCCAACTTCAGCAACAAATGGGGGTCTTCCAGGCTTTCAATTATGGAATCTTTGCAGTATCTGAGAGATGAGTTTAAATTTGTCAAAAAATCAAATTCGGAAGCGGGGCTCGATCTGACCTCCGCTTCGGATCCGAAGCCTGGACCGAGCAAACAATCTGACTTGCAAATATCCCTGAACACTAATCAACTGAACACCCAAGCTTCAGACAAACCCATGGAGACAGACTTTGCTGGGCCTCTTTTACCACCACAGTTCGTCCAGAGGTCTGAGTCCGAGATCGGATCAGATCCAAACTCCGAACAATCCGACAGTGTTCCTTCGGTTAAACCAAAGAAACACACGGATAAAAGGAAACATAAGTCTCGGGCCAAGTATGTCTCTTCATCTTCTTCCTCAGACGACTCTGAGGCCTCTGTGCAAGTCAAAAAGTCTTTTAAGTCCAAAGGGGCTTCTTCTGAACAAGACATCCAAAAATCAGATCCAGATCCTGTGATTTAACGGGAAGTAGATATGTCTGACTTGCCCTCACAATATACTGAGGACATAGAAACTTTTAGGCAGATTTTGAATCTCCCTGACCCCAGGGACAGTATGCTTAGGTCCTCTACCACAATGTGGGTTCTGAATGATGCCAACAGAAACTTAGGTCAAGGGGCCCTTCAGCTAGTCCTCATCTAAAAGATGCTTTTGAAAAGTCTGAATAGGACGTTCAGGACGCTAATTTACAGAAAAGTAAATATATAAAACCCCCTGATTCCACTTCTAAGTGGTACAAATTGAGACAACCTTGTTTTGAGGACAAATTACAATAATTGAACCTCTCAGACAAGTCTTCAGGAGTCTAAATCCCAGGGTCTAGGTATATGACTACCTCCTCAGGATGTTTGGTAAGGTGTTTTATCTTTATTTGATTTAACAGCATTTAACATGTATAATGTATTTAATAGGTACTTATTTCGGTGATCCCATAATCTCATCATAAAGGGTGGCAAGTTAATGAGATTTTTAAGCCCAGGGCTTGTTTTCATTCGTGGTGAAGCCCTTGGGGCTACGTACCATTACGTGAGCATGGCTGCACTTACTTCTTCAAAATCCAGATATTCAGACAGTATCAGTACTGTCATTCACTCAAGTATTTTGGTTTTTGGCTTCGTAAGGCCCAGTTCCCGGAACCGGGGCACTGTAAGCGGGACTCGGACTGGCATTTTGTAAACATTCATTCTATTCTAATTCAAAATCCAAGAAAAATACCTTCAGTCTCAGCTGCAATCCCTCCGCCTAGCGGTTGGATTCAGCATTGAGTTCCACATGGTAAGCTATTGTAGCACATTAAAATTGATTACTTAAATGTAGCTTTTATAAGCTACAAGCTTTCTATGTGGAACTAAAGAGAATCCCACCTTGCCTCCCCGCTCTATTACAGCTGAGGGGGTACAGGCAAAATTACATCTCAAAGAAGGGGGAATTAAGTGGTATTTCACTATGGCGTTCACGTTCCTGTTGGCACCGGCCAGTACTAAATGTCTATTTTTCTTGGACATTAACTGGATGCCCGCCACGTCCCGAGATAGCATTCAGTTCCACATGGTAAGCTTGTAGCTTACAAAAGCTACATTTATGTAATTAAAATTTTATCTCACTGCAAATTACACCAAGAGAGATAAAGTTAAGTTAAAAATTTGCAAAATGTTTGTAAAACTGTGTCCATAGGTGCCCTGGTTAGAAAATAATTTCATTTAGATTCAGGGGCTTCTGGCTAAACAAGTATACCATGTTAACAGCAAAAGTGTACATGTCATTCTATTTTATTTATTAAAATACATCAATCACATAAGTTTGGACTTTAACTGAAAGAGTTTAAAAGTGGCTTGTATTTACCAATGAGATTATCTTAAAATATCACTTACACTTCCAATGCCAAAACAATGAAACCTACTGTGCACTGTACAACAATTAAATGTGTGGGCACATTATAGCTAAACAAAAATCCATTTGTACCATTTTTTTCACAACTTTTTCTGCAGATAAAGCTATCACACATGCTAAATTTAACACTATTTCAGATATACACAGTAATCAATGCACACATGCTGCTTAACGAGACATAAAAATTTAACTGAAATTATTTGAATAGATGTTTATAATATTACAATATTACTTTAACAATTATTCAATACAACAAGCTATGTTACAAAGACACAAAATGTATTTTAACATACTTAGATAGATGTCCATAATTAATGTTTTGATGGTGGAGTTACCTTTTAAGCTCAGTCACTTTGGTATGCTAGTTCTGTATAATGAGCAGAGAAGGTACAGTGTCTTTCTTTTTCTTATAACTGTATGTAATCTTATGGGTACCATGACAACTGAAAAAAAAACATTGTACAGCTTCCTTCAGAAACAATAATAATTGCAATAATTAATTATAATAACTTTTACATTACAGTATCATTAATTTGTATTTGAACACATTACAAATATCGTTACAATGAATGGCACCAATCATAATTGCGAAGACATTTTATGACTCGATCAATATTGAACACTTTAAAACCCTTATGGATCAACTCGGTGCAACACTACAAATGTTAACATACATTATGTACATTTACTTTTTTTATGTTTACTTACTTTTCTGTTCAACTTAAATTTAAAGATACAAAAAATATTACTGAAAATTTTCTGATGAACGTCTGGAAATGTTTCAAGTTTATTTTCTAACACACTGAAGAAAAATACAGAAAAGCCAACACAGAATGTAAATTATATTGTTAACTGTACACAGTTTATTTGATGTGTGTCAAACTTCAGTGAAAGTTTTGGGGTATTTCACCTGATGAGGAGGAGAAGCACACTTACCTAACTGTTTCGAGCACGTTAGTTGCTTATTTCACAAAATGAGCAAAATTCTTGCCCAATTTTGTGGATTGGGGTTATAAAAGTTCATATCAAAAACCAGGTCATTTATTAATTTACAGATTAACGTGGTAGCTGTTGGAAAAAATTAATATGATTCAAATGGGGAGATCTCCCTGCAAGAGATTTACTATGACGTAAACGGCAAGGTGATAAGAAGTATTTTGATAAGAGTAACTTATTTCACAGAAAATATATAAATGATCATGAAAAATATCCCTAAGGCTTGCCATGGTGTAAAACATTAGTGAACCAGCAAGTTCTGGTCTGGATTATACCGAATATACTTGCCATGACTGGATAAGTATGCCCTGAAATTTCTATTTTATTTAATAGCCAAATTATGGTATTAGTGTCTTTTATTTAACAGATAAAATATATATATGGTATATATTTTTATTGCACAGGCATGACATGAGCTTTAATTGGCAAGTCATATTATCAAAATTTACTGTCTAAGCATGACAGGGTAATGTATTGTATTATATTGATTAGGCATGGCATGATATTTAGATTTATCTCATTTGTATTTTTATGTTTAAACTTTTCCATGAAAAATTGCTATTTCCTGGGAAATTCTGAGACAAGTAGACTACCAGTAAAAAAGTTGACGATTACTAGTCCTCGAGTTATGTGCTACTCTGCAGCTGTTATCTAATCAGATAATCCTACTATAACGTCACAAGTACAATGACTTTCAGATGAACTTCCATCATATATATTTACACACAGACATAAATCTGATGATTTTACAAATACAAATATTTAATATGAATTCCCATTTCATATATCTACTTACACTACTAGTATCTATAGCCAACAAGAAAACTAAAACTCCCAAATTAAATATGGCAAGCTGAGAAAGTTTAAATTCTAACTGTATATACAAACAAAAATATTCAGATCATAAAGTTGTTTTTTTTTGCATTGAAACATGATTTCAGATGAATTTGAACACTACTTTAAATTCAGGAAAAATCCATTAAATGATCATATCATTAAAGAAGATAAAAACATTGTGTAAAGCCATTTTCACGCTGTATAATCTAGATCATTGGAAAAGCTTTGTATGCATATGAACACGATGTAATCCACATGAAAAATTCAATAAGATAATAAGAACAACAGAGAAATCTATTCAGCTGAACTCAGTGGCATTCACATATATGAAAAAGCCATATGGCAATTTGTAAAAAATACAATCTTTTACTGCAGAGATGATCTAGTCTGGGTATTAGAAACATCAGATCACAGAGATAAAATCAGTTTTGAAGATGCAGATCAAAACTATGTAAGTGATGCGATAATCTACTGAGTAAAACAAACTGAAATATTTTTTCAGTAACCTACTATTACATTTAAATTTGAAATGCACATTAAAGCGTTTATAGCTGACAGTATTTCCACACTATATCCAATTTGTTGAGAAAAAAAAATAAGTCAAGCATAATCAATAGTGTTAATTTTCAGCACAATGTCCAAATTGTGATCAGAAGTAAAGCATGATCCACAATATAACTCAGTGTATCATCCAGAAGCACCAATTGCGTAATATTATGAATATATAAGCTAGCTGCTCAGATGAAGAACAAGAGGGTTAAAGATGCCCCAAACGCCAGGTTGCGCAGGCAGCAATAAAGTTAGTGACTGCTGCAATTACATTTAGAAACAAGGAACAAAATGTTAGGTCACCCAGTTAAGGTGAATGTTAGACGTGCTAAGAAATGTAAAACTTGTAATCTAGGTTACATAATTGTATGTATGCTATAAACGGATGGAATTACACCAATTTCGAAAGCAACTTAGCTATGATGGTGATATATCTCCCTGTCAAGTTTGAATTTGATTGAAGAAAGTGTTTTCGAGTTAGAGTCCGGAAACGGAAATGTTGACGGACAAACGAAAGGACGGAATTACACCAATTTCGAAAGGAACCTAGCTATAATAGTGATCTATCTCCCTGTCAAGTTTGAATTCGATTGGACAAACCATTTTTGAATTAGAGTACGGAAACGGAAATTTTGACGGACAGACAAACGGACAAAAAATGGACAAATGAATGGACAGAATTACACCAATGTCGAAAAGAACCTAGCTATGGTGGTGATCTATCTCGCTGTCAAGTTTGAATTCGATTGGACACAATGTTTTCAAGTTAGAGTCCAGAAACAGAAATGTTGACAAACGGACAAAAAACAGACAAACGAACGGACAGAATTACACCAATTTCGAAAGGAACCTAGCTATGATAGTGATCTATCTCCCTGCCAAGTTTGAATTCGATTGGACAAACCGTTTTCGAGTTAGAGTCCGGAAATGGAAATTTTGACGGACAGAGAAACGGACCAAAAAACGGACAAACAAACGGACGGAATTACACCAATTTCGAAAGGAACCTAGCTGTGATGGTGATCTATATCCCTGTCAAGTTTGAATTCGATTGGACAAGCCGTTTTCGAGTTAGAGTCCGGAAATGGAAATTTTGACGGACGGACAAAAAACGGACAAATGAACATACGGAATTACACCAATTTTGAAAGGAACCTAGCTGTGATGGTGATCTATGTCCCTGTCAAATTTGAATTCAATTGGACAAAGATTTTTTGAGTTAGAGTCCGGAAAAATGTGGACAGACAGACAGACGTCGGACACATCAATCTAATAGGCGGGTTGGTTACACGCAACCCGCCTAAAAATTAATATATCATTTAAATGATATTCATATACCACACACGTGTAACTACAAACACAAATGGGCCAAGGAACAAGACGTTTCGGCAATCTAGGCATGATGTCTATTTACTGCAATCACTCTCACTCAAAATGTGATTATGGATGCTCCAAATCATTTTAACTTATTTGTACATGTGAGAAAAAACTAGCACTCCACTAACAGGACACTATACAAAACCAGCCTTTCATGCTCCATGAACGCAATATCCACAGTTTGGGCCATTGAGTGCATACACTCAACAGTTATCCTCTTTCAACAAATATATGATTTTTGCAGCAGACATTCCCTTCTCTAAGCAGTAAAAGCATTTAATTCATTTACCTTGATTGACAGTTAACAGCAAAAATAACCTATCCAAGGCAGAAGGGAAATTCAAACTATAGTATCCAACTACATAGACTGTACCCAATTGAATGCGCACATTCATATTATATATAAGCTATCATTAACTTAAAGTCTCCAACAGAGACAACATATCCACACTTCAATAACATAACAGCTTATACCATGATTATACATTCATTTCAAAACAATGAAACCAATAAGAAACCAAAATATATAATTTTCAACCAAATGATTTTAATATATTAAAAGGCTCTAACTGCTTCTTAATGATGTATCTACATTAATGGGTGAAAGTTGTTCAGCTTCACAGGCGAACTTACTCATCCTTTAGTATATATATATAAGTACATATGATTAATTAAAATCTTTATCATTTTCCAGATCAAAATGTAATACACTAGATTGCAACGACTTGAAACCAACACATAACCGGAAAGGCCATCTCTCATGACACATGCATTCATTGGGTTTGTTATAGCACCCACTGTGTGTGATTCACTGATTCAAAATTATTATAAACCACCATTTTTTTTTTAAATTTTATTTTTATTTATTTTTATTTTATTATTATTATTTTTTTTTTTTTTTTTTTTGGGGGGGGGAATCTTCCTGCAATGATAAGATTAATCCTTTCTTTAAGAATTGCAAGGAGATATTGAAGGGAAAAGGCTAACAGTAAGATGCTGATATTTCTCACAGTACACGGGTAAAGTTCTGGTTTAAATACCCCCAATACTCAAAGGGTATTGCAGCTAAAGAGCTTAGATTTGCACATGATTTATATTAAGCTAAACATAGTAACATTTTTTATAGAAACAGATAATCCCTTTCCAAACAATCATTTATTACCGGATTGATTTTAATATAGACTTGGACGAGGTAGAGATAGAGCCATGATACATAGTTTATGAAAAACAGTGGTCAAAAAGGTATAAACTGGGTCCCTGGGATAATTTTAGAAACTTTAATGTGACCTTACAATTAAAACTACTGAGCTCAAATTTTCCGAAGAGAAAGATTACAAATACAAGTTATATCCACTACAGTTTGAGTCTACTCAGATTTACTGATTCCAAGTTATAAGGCAAAATATGTGAAAAAAATCAGAAAAAAGTCCACCACATAGATTGTTTGTTTCATAGAGAGGTTAAATGTCTACTTAAAGCCTTGATTTCTGGCACAAGTAAAAAGAACACATTAATATATTCCCCAGTGAGATTTCAGCTCTATCAGTTACTTAGTTAAACAGCTATAGGACTTAAAAGTGGTAAAAAGTCCATAAATTGGGTCTCTGTAGGCATTTTAGAGACCTTAAGATGACTATAAAATAAAAGCTACAGACTTCAACCTTTCCACACAGTTTACATTCAGAAGTTATATCTAATACAGTTTGAGACTTGTCAGACTTACACTTTCTAAGTTACAGGGCAAAATATGTGAAAATGTTGAAAAAATGTCTAAGTAGTGTCGTGATGGGCCTCAAAAACAATTTTAACCTCAATATAAAGTCTTAATTGTTGGTATATTTTATAATATTAATATGTTACCAGGTAAAATTTGAGCCAGATGAGCCACATAATTTTTGACCTAGAGGGCAATAAGTGGCCTAAGATAAAATTTCTGACCTTAAGGTGACGATAACTTCTTTATTATTGGGAGTTTAAAATAGGGTTTCTCTGTCTGACCAAAAAACATGTGTGCCAAGTTTGAATGAAATTTGTGAAAGCATTTTTGAGTTATGAAGTACACAAGTCAACACGTACAGCAGTGGTGCAACAGAAGTCAAACCAGTATACCCCTGACTTTCATCTTGGGATATTTACATGTAATTAAACTAACAAATTGTGTAAACAAGCCTTAATGTGCAAGCCAAACACAAAGATATTAAGGTTCAAAATATGAAAAATAATTCATTCCATCCAGAGACTATCAATGTCAGTCACTGTAGCAAAACTTCAACAAAAGGGTGCACGGACAATTGACAATTGGCTGGTGGACAACTGGCTGGTGGACAACTGGCCGGTGACTTTTTTGAGGGGTAGGACAATTGGCTGGTGAATTTTTTTATGTTGTTTTAATATTGTGCCAAATTGTATTAAATGTAATGTTCATAAAATACCAAAAGCCCTTTAATTCCTACTCAGAATTTTTAATTGCTGCTAAGTTTAGTCTCTGATTACCGCTCAGGATTGCTACATTTAATGCAAAAGGCTTTAGGATTAACATGTTCATAAAAGCACTAAAGGCCCTTTGATTCCTACTCAGAATTTCTGATTGACCGTAGTTAAGTCTTTGATAACTGCTCAGGATTGCTACACTTAGTGCAAAAGGCTCTTTGCTAAATTGCAATTTGTATTGGGACACTGTGTATGTAAGTAGGGGTCAAATTCTTTACTATCAGAATAATATATGTGACAAAGATACTTAAAAAGAGTACTGTTGTCAAAAATCATAGAATTGTTTCCAACCACCAGAAGGGTAAAAATAGGTTTCCAAGAAATCAAAAAATAAGAATACAATTAGTTGGCAGTGTGCTAGGAAAAGTGTTTTAGACTGCAAAGGATCTCTGCAGACAAACATATATGTAAGTATCTTGTTAATTTTCTGTACCTTGTTTGTAAGATGTAGGTGAATTGTTTAGAAAACACATATGTTTAAAACATTTTACAGAGTATTACAATTAGAATGAGATGAAAAACACAAATATGCAGCATAAAAATATTACATTACATTTAATACAATTTGGCACAATATTAAAACAACATCTAAAAATTCACCGGCCAATTGTCCTACCCCTCAAAAAAGTCACCAGCCAAATGTCCACCAGCCAATTGTCTGCCGGCCAATTGTCCCAGATTCAACAAAAGAAACCCACAACAAAGATACAAATTAAGCCACCATTCTACAATTAACCACTCAAAAATGACTTTATATTAATACAGTTTAAACAAGGTTACATGTACATCAATACAACAGAGTTTCAAAATGGCATCCAAGCATTAGGAGTGGTCAGTTTCCCTATTCACTGACTTGATCCATTGTTCTTAACCCAGTAAATATTGCAGTGATGTCAATGTCGGTCACTAGCAAAACTTCAACAAAAAGAACCCACAACAAAGATACTACAAATTCGCCCACTATTCTACAATTCTAACAACTGAAAATGACTATATCTCAGTAAATTCTACAGCAAGGTTACATGTAAACAAATACAATGGAGTTTCAATACGGTATCCCAGTATTAGAAGTGGTCAGTTCTCTCTCCACTGATTGGATCAATCATTCTAAACCTAGTAAATAATGCAGTAATGCTAAATTAACTACTTAGGTCAAACTAGGCCAAGTAAATAAAGTGTGTTAATGCTGGATTCTGTAAATCACCCTAAAACTATGTGAACACTTAGTAATACATGACTTCCAGTGAATTCTTCAATCAATCTCTGTCTATGTATAATTTACCACAGTATGGAAAAACCACCACTGAATGGAGGGGGGGGGGGCACCCTTTAAAAGAAAGAAGAATCCAATTTTTGTACCAATGTTCCATCGGGGAGATTACAGGCCTAGTGTCATCATCACAACAGTTACAAATTTGTAAAGAATTTTCCACAAATCTAGAATCCAGAAGTGAGCTTTCCTCACTTTTCAAATTTCACGCACTGTGGCAACTATTCCAAGTGCTTACTTCACACATTTAACTAGGTGGCTCACTCATAAATAGTCTACTAATACCTTGTACAAGAACCACTCATATCTTGCATATGAACCAGTCTATGTTTCATTTAAACTGACTTGGTCATTCAATGTCCAGTATTAAGTCATCTCCACTGAGCTTCATGCCTTTCTCAGCCACCACACTCTTGACCATGCCAGAGGTGGGAGAGTTGACCACCATCTCCATCTTCATGGCACTGAGGATGGCCAGCGGCTGACCTTTCTCTACCTGGTCACCTTCTTTAACCTTTATTTCCAGTACTTCCCCAGGCATAGGTGCACCTACTGAACCCTTCACTCCTTTAAGGGCTTTAGGGTGGAAAGCAATTTCCTGAAAAGTATATCACATAGAAAGCAATTATAAGTCATACTCACCTAGGAGATAAGGTAACAAAGAGGCATAGCTCAAATCAAAGGCAGAAAGCTACACATTTAAGTTCATATTTGCTGATCCTTGACTGAATAAGGCCCCTGAATTGTTAAAACACTTGTTGAACATAGTTCATGCCTTTTGAAGATATATCAAAGGCAAGAACACACTGAAGCAGATTGAAGATTTTCAATTTATTAAGAGTCAAACATCCCTTTTAAAATGTGGTCCCACTCAAGTGTCAAAAGGCAATTTTAACAGTGTTCCCAAGCTTCTAAATAGAAAATGACACAGGAATGAGAACTAATTGTGTTTTTCCAAAAGACAGTACCACAACTAACAATTAACTGTACTGCAGTGTGTGATGAACAGCTATACAATATTAATGCACACTATATGACTGCCTGTCTATTCACAAAGTAGGCAAGACAGTTCCCATACTGAAACTAGTGAAACAATACATCTAAATCGGAGTTTAACATACCTTCAACAGTTTCCAATCAAACAAGAGGCTGTTTTACATAGATGTAATCTGGAAGGTTTCTGAAAGGTTTAGGGGCAATTTTTTTTTCTGTTTTTTTTTTTGCATATACGGAAACAATATTTACAGAGACAAAAAACGAACAACACAGCTTACACTTGGAGGACAATTAGTTCAGTGAAAATACCATACCTTAGCTGCCTCCTTGTCTCTGACTAACATTGACCTCAGCTGTCCATTCAGCTCAAAGAAGACCTCTCTCTCCCCACTTTTATTGAGATCAGATGTGGCAAGAACTTTGATGTGAAGAGTCTTTCCTTTTTCTATTTCAACCTAATTAATTAACAAAACATATGGGATATGCGACAATATTATATGGAGAACAGTTCACACATGATTCATAGATGTGGGAATTTTTTTGCAAAACATTCAGAGACATTATGACTAATATAGCAAATATCTACATAAATTTGTCAATAATAAATGTTTCCAAGCATAAATCATTTAAACTAATATATTAAATTGTGTAGAGTATAACACAATTCTTAAAATACTCTGGTACTGTATGATAATGAACATAAAGAATGTCAGCACATATTACAGCTTAATAGATAATATGTATAACATGTGTTCACTGGTATTGAACTTTGTCAAATGTTTTGGAAAAGTCAATTAATTTCAAACTCTTTGTTAAGGTAAATCCATACTTATCTTGAAAGACAGAATACACATACCTCTAAATCCTGTGCTACATCAGGGCCCACAATGAATGTCTTTGTGTCCAGCTTGTCCACTGGTCCATAGGTCTGCCTAAAGTTCTCAAAGTCTTCAAAAACTTTAGGGTAGAGTGCACTGCTGATCACATCTTTGTCAGTGATGTGGTTGCCATGGCGCTCTTGTAGCTCTGCCTTCAATTGGGCTAGATCTAGTGATGGCATTGTGGCACCAGGACGACCTTCAACTATGGGGGCACCTTTCAAAATCTAATCAAAAGTATAATTTTTCTTATCTCAATATTGAGTGCAAGTATGGGGGGGGGGGGGGGGGGGGGGGGGGGTACCTTTCAAAGTCTACCAAAGGAACATAACATACTTGTTATATTCTCTTCAAATTTTAGCACGCCAAAACTATTTTTAACATACAGAAACATTTTGTATATTGAGCTGAAAATGGGTTTTAAAGTTATTCCTTTTTAAGAAATTCATCGAATTAAGTTTCACTAAAGGTTAGTTTCTACTTGAAATATTAATACAAATTTAAAATTTCACTAGAAATTCATATTCACTATCTAAAATCATAAGTTAAAATAGCTAAAATTAATGTCTAGTGAAAATTTCAACTTCTACAGTATTTAAACAGGATTTAAAAAAAACCAAGGGAATTTCCAACTTCTAATTTAAATGGAACTGAGTTTAGAGTTTGGATAACATGGATACAATTTTTTTTAACATCCAACCTTTGCTCACTGAAAGTATACTATTAATCTTTGAAGTTAGACTCAACAAGGTTTGACTTCATGTAAAATAAGATTGAGGATGTCTATACCTTTGTTCTGAGGGGTTCAGGGAATCCCCCAGGAGGCACCCCAATGTAACCTTGCATGAACTCCACCACAGAAGCAGGGAAGGAAAGCTCCTCGGCCCGGTCCTCCACCATCTCCCTGGTCAGCTTGTTCTGAACCATGAACTGTGCCAAATCTCCCACCATCTTAGAGGATGGGGTCACCTGAGTGCAAACACATCAATGAGCCAAGGTTTCCCAATTGTAAAAAACACAGGTAAGGATGAGCAAAACTAAAACCACAAGGTTTATCACAGCCATTTTCGCTTACATTTTTGGAAAGTACATTGTCAGAGTGTACAGTGATATAAATACCTCTGCAATGTCATTTACAGTAATAAAACTAAATAATCATAGTTACATACCTTGACAATGTCGCATGAGAGTAAATAAATCACAATTATCAGACATACTTTGACAATACGACCTGACACAAATAAAACCCAGTCATTGCATCTACATTCATACTAACATCAGTAACAAAACTTACTGGTTGCATAATTTGACGATATTACATGTCAAACCCAGCAATTATACATACCTTGACAACGTCACTTGGCACAAATAAAATCTAAGTTCACCAGCCTTTATACTATCACCTATCAAGAATGAAAATCACTAATCACACACATCTTGACAATATTACCTAGCAGTAATAAAGCTCACTAATTTCACACTTCTTGACAATCTAATTTGTAGTGAGAAAATCTTGAAGCCACCAATAAAACATACCTTGACAATATCACCAAGCAGTATGTTAGCCTCTCTATAGTTCTTTTTCACTTCTTCAAACTGGTCAGACAGTCCTAAGCTGAAGGCCTGGAACTGCAGGTTTGTGTACTGACCACCTACATGTACAACACAATGCCAGGTTACAATATGAAATGCTAAATACCACATCACTTCTGAGTAAATTCCTGATTAAATTCACAAAATTAAATGATTATTTTATAGTACATATTCCAACCTTAGTTATTTCTAATTATTGAAGAGTTTAACAATTTTAACACATAAATGTAGCTATACATTATGTTATTGTTATATCTTCAAAATATGGAATACACATCTGAATAATTAAGTATAATATACATGAAACTATGATTTGTAGTACATCAATAATTACAGCTTAAATTCCTTATAATTCTAGGTAAAAAAGAAACATCCCAATGACCTGGTATTTCATTTTCATAGATGTCTGAGTTTCCACTTTTCATGGTCACTGTGCATTCAAATGGTCCGTAGAGGCGCCGTGTCTGTTCCCAGTATGCTGAATACTGATTCACTGCATTTAGTGAGATGCCTGAAAAACAACAAGTAGTATTAATTTAGATACCAGCAAATTGTAATAAAGTTTTATTTTATTTGAACATACCCATGAAAGGTGTTAACTTTATATTATTCATTTGCTTTTACAAGTATGTTTGAAGGATGCTAGCGACCTGTAATCGGTGCTGGGGAAAAATATAAGTAATGGATATCCAATGGATTTACAATGTCCACGCCATAGTACAAGACTGAAATCCCAGAAAATGTAATGTAATAATATATTGCAATTGACAATGACACAGAACGGAGATTCAGGAGTAATAAGGATCTTTTGATTAATAACAGGAGTTTAATTCAAATCACACAAGTGAATCATCTCTTGTACTATTATCTGCATCCTGCCTAAATCTGCCTCTGTAATATTATCAGTATCCTGTACAGACCTTTATGTATCATTGCTTTTATGCCAACTACTTCTCCCTTTGTAACATTACATGTATCCTGAACAAATTCTCTCTTCTCTATATTACCTTCATCCCAATTCTCTATTTAATACTTCCATCATCAAAACTACCATCTTAACTAATTCTCTGCAATATTTCCCGAGTTATGACTTATTCTCTCTGTGATATTACCTGTATCCAACTAATTGTCTCTCTGTAACATATACTGATAACTTCCCTGATCTACTACATCTATCCTGATTAGCTCTCCCGGTATAACATTCTTTCGTACTTTTATCTGTACCCTGACCAGTCATATCTGTGTTATTACCTATATTCTAACAAGTTCTATCTGTATTATCACCTGTGTCCTAACAAGTCATATCTGTGTTATTACCCGTATCCTAACAAGTCATAGCTGTGTTATTACCTATATCCTAACAAGTTCTATCTGTATTATTACCTGTGTAGTTGTATCAAGTATTATTACCTGTATCTTGATCAGTCCTCTCTGTTGATGCCACTACTGCACCCATACTTGGCTGAGAGGTCATTCCTGACATGGAGTCCACTGCTACATCTACTATGTCTGCTCCTGCCGCAGACGCAGCCAGCATCGATGCCACTCCACCCCCAGATGTGTCATGAGTGTGGATATGTATGGGGACATCAGGATGTTTGTCCCGCAAAGCTGTCACCAAAAGCTTGGAAGCCTGAGGCTTCAGCAGGCCTGCCATATCCTACATCAAACAGAGAAAATTCCGTCCAAACAGTTTGAATGTCGGTGTTTTTATTGGATTCAATGTACGACTTGAATAAGAAAGTCATTTTTTTTACTCTTTACTGTCACTCCTCTCTTAAATGTATACTTAGTCGCTGTGAACAAAATATATGCATGTTGTGTAGTAAGAACTTTTAATTTAAAGAGTTGGACCAAAAGGTTCGATTATATCACTCCTGAGAATATTCAAAGATTTAACACGGAGCACACTTCATTGTGTCCACATGTGCATTAATGGTAAATGCCATAGCTTTACCTTGATACACAAGATGTGTGTCCCTGCTTTGACCAGTTCATCTGCCAGATCAGTGTAGTAGTTGAGATTGTACTTGGTTTTTTCAGGGTTGCTCACATCTCCACTGTATGAGATTGCTGCTTCTACTACACCACCTGAAACAAAAGAACACCAGATACCTCTTAGTTACCAAAAGATCTAAATACTGTGAGATTCTCCAGTAGGACTAAGGTGTAAATAAATGACTGTCCCTGTGTACCATGATCACACACTTTCATATTTGAAAACTTAAGGCTGGTCCAGTCACAAAATTCATTGGTATTTCCTGGATACCGTATGAATACTGATGTTTGTAATCACAAATACCTTCAAATAGTATGAAGAGCAGTTCAGTTCTTATTCTACTTATAAAACAAAGACATTTTACACTGTAGTTTCTTCGAGACTTCAGCAAAATGATATAATAATCAGTTTTATGCTCCATATTTTGTACAATTTAATTTGTCACTTTTAGGTTACACCGTCTCATATTCTATATTGTAGGTTTTCCACTGTACCACAATATTGATCCACCTGTTTAAATTTAATAAGGACAATGGACAAAAGTTATTTAATGTGTCTATTTTAACACTATTTTTTGCCTCACAATTTATCTTCTAGTGCCAAAAGAATGTTTATGCAAAATGGAAAATTTAATAGTTAAATTAAATTTTTATAAGATAATATCTTACCTAGTGGACCAGTGCATTTGTCCGGCGCGCAGCCGGTCCCGCCAAACATTAGAAAAAAACGTCCTGAGCTGGGCTCTGACCGGGACCGGTAGTGTACTCTCCATTCGCCAGATGCCGTGTCGACACCCAGCTCCCCTTCTGCGCGTGCGCGCGCACTTCCTCTTTTTGTGGCCTACCTAAGAAAGTCCCCCTTTTGAGCTATAGCGGGGAAGGTAGGGTGGGACTCTGATGGTCCACTAGGTAAGATATTATCTTATAAAAATTTAATTTAACTATTAAATTTTCCATTTTATTGCATTAATATATCTTACCTAGTGGACCAGTGCAGAATAACTACCCAGTGGATGGAGGGTAGCTCGCAGGAAAAGGAGGGAGATAAAGAAAATCCAGATACATATTGCTAAGCCATAGGAGATCACCCGGGAAAGGTTTCTAACCACCTTGGCTAGGCACTGTCTCCCCCCCCCCTCTTTTCTGTCTGCTGATGAGTCCACGAGGAAGTGAACAAGGGAAATGAAGATTAAGATGATCCCTCATCTTCTTGTGAACACAAGACAGACTGAAGGGACGGGTTTTTTTTTTTTTTTTTTTTTTTGTAAAAAATATGTACAGGGATATACATATATACATATAGTATGTACATGGAAGCCTCTCAATTAATCTCTGATTTGTTGGGCCGCAACCACAGGGCCCAAATGGTATACTTCTGAATCAGCCCAGGCCAAATCCTTCAGATAGAACTGGGTAAAAGTGTTATGAGACTTCCAGTGACAGGCTGCCAAAATCAGGTCTAACGGCACACCTCCTTGAAAAGCCTTGGAAGCTGCGAAGGCGCGGACGTCATGAGCCCGAACCTGATGAAAATCTTGGGCCTGTTGGTCGGACAGTTGATAACATAAGATAATGGTCTGTTTGATCCAGGAGGAAATCGTTGCAGGGACGATGTCTTTCTGGAAACTCTTTCTAAAGGAGACAAAGACCAATTCCTTGCCTGACCGGAGATCTTTGGTTTTGTCCAAGTAATAACGGAGTGCCCGGACCGGGCATAAACTCCTATCCTCCTTGAGGGATCTGTCCAAAGACGGAGCCAAGGCTGGAATGATCACCGGAGCCACACAGGAGGGACCCTCCTTGGCCAAGTGATTCTTTGAGATGAAACTTGGAGAAGGGGACAAAGAAACATTAGACCAATCTTCCTGATGTCTAATATTCTTGTGAACCCAAGCATGAATTTCACTCCTCCGTTTCCCGGAGCCCAGGGCTAGCAGAAAAACGGTTTTAAACGTTACATGCTTCAACGAAGCCTTCCTAAGCGGTTCAAAAGGAGGTTTGGTAAGTTGGTGAAGGACCAACGAGAGATTCCAAGTAGGGATCCCACGTCTGCCCTTTGGTTTGTCCCTATGAAAGCTTTCAAGCAGTCGGGTCAAGTTTTCATCCTTGCTAATATTCACATTGGAATTGCCTACTTTGTCGGCAATGGCAGTTCTATAACCTTCGATGGTACTAGGTTGAAGGTGTTTCTCCTGAAGCAGGAAAAGGAGAAAATCCGCAATCTGCTTTATAGAGGGAGCCCGGAAGTCCACCTTACTCTTGTCGCACCATCGGACAAATACGGACCACTTTGATTCATAGATGGCTCTGGTAGATCGTCTTTGAGGAGCCTCAATTCTTGTTGCCACTTCTGCAGAAAACCCTGCCTGTTTGATGGCAGAGGCTCTAGGAGCCAAGCATGGAGGTTCAGATTGGGGAGGTCCCTGTGAGGACACTGATTGAACGGTTGAGTTACCAAATTCGACACCTGAGGAAGCAGGAGGGGAATTTGAGTTGACAGTCTGACCAGGTCCCAAAACCAGGGCATGTTGGGCCAACCTGGTGCAATCAGGATGAGACGACGGAAGCCGTGGTCCCATAGTTTGGTCACCACCTGAGGGAGGAGAGCCGTAGGAGGAAAAGCGTAGGCATCTAGCTTTTCCCAATGGAGACTTAAGGCATCCACCGCCCATGCTGACTGGTCGGGAACCGGTGAAACAAACTTGGGGAGCTTGTGGTTGAACCGGGTGGCAAAAAGGTCCACTGACGGGAGGTGCCAACGCCGGCATAGCTGAGCAAAAACCTCCGGGAGGAGGGACCACTCTGTCTGTATCACCTGATTGAGACGGGACAGTTTGTCAGCAATGACATTCAGATGACCTGGAATATGTCTGGCCCTCAGGACAATCTGCCTTTGGTTGCACCAAAGCATCAGTCTCCAAAGGAGAGCACAGAGAGAGCCTGACCTCATACCCCCCTCCTTGTTGATGTAAGAGACCACAGTGGTGTTGTCCGTGCAAACAAGCACTACCTGGTTGTAACACAACCGCTCGAACCGTTTTAAGGCCAGAAGGACTGCTTTGAGTTCTAGCAAATTGATGTGTAAGGCGCTTTCTGACTCTGACCAGACGCCTTTTGCCATGCAGTCGCCTAAGTGAGCGCCCCAACCTTCGTTTGAGGCGTCTGTAAACAGCTGGAGGGCGTGTCGAAGAGGGTGTAAAGGTTGACCTGAGAGCACCTTGGTTGGATCCAACCACCATCTTAGATGAACATGGAGAGAAGAAGGAATTGGGATGATCTTCGCCAGAGATTCTGGGACATGCCAATGCCTTTTCAGGTGCCATTGAATGGGTCTCATGTGCAGCCGCCCCGAGACTACCTGTTTCTCTGTTGCCGTCAGAAGGCCAATTAGAGACATGAACTGCCTGACTGTGCAAGATTCCAGCCCCAGGAGAAGATTGAGCTTCTGGGAAAGACTCCTCCACCTTTCCTGAGTGGGTTTGACTAACCCCTGAGATAGGTCGAAATGATAACCTACGAAGTCGAGGGTTTGCTGGGGAATCAGCTCTGATTTGTCCATGTTGACAACCCAACCCAGAGAGCGGCAAAGGTCCAAAAGGGTCCGGGTATGATGTAGGCACATTTCCTGGCACGGGGCTCTCAGTAACCAATCGTCTAGGTATGGGTGGATTCGAATACCCCGAGCTTGAGCCATAAGTTTTACCTCTTTGACCACCTTTGTGAACTCCAACGGAGCCGTCGACAGGCCAAAGGGAAGTGCTGTGAACTGAAAGGTCTGACGTTTGATGTGAAACCTTAGATATTTTCGCGACCTGTGGCTTATCGGAATGTGAAAATAAGCGTCGCTGAAATCTAGCGAAGTGACCCACTCCCCCTGCTGCAGGGAGAGTCTGATGGTCTCCGGAGTTTCCATCTTGAACGTTGCCGGAGCAAGGTAAAGGTTCAGTTGGCTTAGATCTAGAATGGGCCTCCATTTTCTGTTGGGTTTTGGAACCAAGAACAACCGGTTGTAGAAGCCCAGAGACGACTGAACGGACACCTTTTCTATAGCCTGTTTTTGACCTAGAGAATGCAATGCCTCTTTCAGATTTTTGTTTCGTAAAGGATTTGATGAACCACTGACTATAACAGGAAATCTTGCTAGGGGTGGTCTCTCCTTGAAGGGGAGTTGATACCCTTCCCTGAGGATGGAGACTACCCTTGGATTTGAACCCAGGGAGAGCCAAACCTGCCAAAACAGTTGCAGACGGCCTCCCACAGGTGGATCTTTTGCAACACACGGGGCATTTGTCACATTTGGGGCAAAAAGACACTGATTTACAGACAAAGCACTGTTCACAGATTTTATTTCTATTTGAGAATGAGAGGGTCTTACGTTTTTCTTTTGTAACAGCCCTTTTACAGAAGGTGCAGGAAGAACAACATGCAAATTTACAGTCTCTGGAAAAGTCCCTTTGTTTGTTGATGACACTAGATTGAGATCCCCTAAACTTGAACTTAACACAACTGGGGGACTCAATAGATACTGATTGTCATTTATATGGTTTAGTACCACGGGCAGGCTTGGAGTAGTATGTAGAGCTAGATCCACCTCTACCACGACTCTTACCCCTGCCTCTGCCCGAGAATTGCCTCCAAGGTTGTTGATTATGGGAAGAGGAGAAGCCGGATTGACGACTCTCTTTCTTTTCATATGGGTGGTACCTGAATTGATGCTTCTTTGAGTGCTGATATGTGCCCGGACCGGGACCAGTAGCACTCTTGTTTGATTCATGCTTTTGAATATCCTGCTCCGCTACTGCCAGTACATCATCCGGGAATAGCCCGTAAGTGAACAGGGGAGCATTTCGTAGTTTATTCCAGGTATCAGGTTTCAGGCCTGGTTTTACGTACTCGAGATAAGAATCTCTTCTCAACAAAATGAAATTGGCTAGCTGAACAAACAGGCTGTCCGCGAGGTGCTGGAAAGCAGTACCTAAGGCCACAGAAACGCTACTGTGGAAAGCTGACAAGTCTTTCAAGTCCTTGATGGCGTTAGTGACTTCCTTTGGGGCCTTGCTCTGAACAATGGTAGCGTTCAAAAATGAAATATGTTGATTCATCTTGTCCTGAATTTCGCTCACGCACCTGTTGAACCCCGCTGCGTGGTTGGTAACCAAAGAGCCTTCCTTAGCACATTGCTCCCACCGTCTAAGTATCTCCTGAGGGATAGGCCTAGATGCTGGTCCTGAAGATGGATATGAGGAAGTCTTGGCAATACGGGAGAATTGAGAGTTCAGGCGTGCTTCGGAACCTGACCATCCAAAGATTGTTCGTCCAGGTCTTTGATTAACATCTTGTTTGAGTCGGGACTGTGTATACCACTTTGCCTGGCTTTTGGGTGTTCTGATAAATTGGTCTTGTTTCAGACCTGCTGCTTCCTGGGAGCAAGAAGGATAACCTTCTGCAGCACGAGTGTTCAGTTTTTCCATCTTATAGCAAAGCCAGTCGTCAGCTGGTAACTCTACTGAAACTTTGCCTGTGCGATGAGGATGTTTACCCTTCCAAGGGTTGTCAGAACGGTTGTCTGTATCACCTACTGAAACTTCAAAATCTGGTATGTGTGACCAGCCAAGGAAAGCCCTGACCGACCGGACAGTTTCCCTGTAGTTCATTTCCTCGTTTTTCTCGGTGACCTCAGAATCTGAAAGTTCACCCTCCTCACCAGAGTCTTTATCTGACCGGTCCGGAAGGGGTTCCCCGTCTGACAGAGCCGGATCCGGCTGAGCAAAACTATCCGGTGCAAAGGAAGCAGAAGCACTGGCATACTGTGGAGCTGTGATGACCGGTTGAGAAACGGACCCTAGGGAAGAGACACTGGTGATAGCAGGAACAGTTTCCTCCGGTTTGCCAAGAACTTGTAAACCCGGACCGGGTACCACTGTCTTGGGAGGAGGAATAGGGTCCATAGCAATTTGATTTGAAGAACCGGCAGCAGCGGCCGGTTTGATAGACTTCTTTTGTTTTGATTTTCCTTTATGTTTCTTAACAGAAGAAGAAGAATCCTCTACGTCCTGACCCGGAGGCCTCACCGGACCGGTGGCTCTGGGGTCACGAGAGGGATTGATAAAAGGCGTGTCAGAGATAGGGGCTTGACTTGTTGAAACAGGCATCTTGGGAGTTGAAAATATGTTGGTTCTGGTAAGAAGAGCCTCAAAACGGGCGAATTTTTCCTCCAACTGGTTGTTTAAGAGTTCAAAATCCTGACGGGAGACAAAATCTCCAGTACTTGCCTGATCAGCAACCGGGAAAGCACCGGTAACAACCCGTTCCTGCGCATGCGCAGCGTCCGGGGACATCTCAAATTCATCCTGATCCTCCACCGGACCCACAACAGTAACTTTACTAGGAGAGATTAAGATCCCTGCTTTTTTGTCTTTTCTGATTTGATATTGTGGGGTTGCTAACATACCTTTCTGAGAATCAGAAAATTTATCACACAATTCACAGACCTGACCTTTGACACACGGGTCATCCCCCATCTTTTTGTCCCTGCAGCGGGCACACTTTTTATGAAGGTCAAAACCCGCCATAACATGGCCACAACTACCACGCCTCTGTCCTGGAGATGCCATGATAAATATATTTTGTAGACATCCAAAGCTTTACTTCTTACACACTTTTAAAAGGCAAATATAATACAAAGTTTATTCTACTGAATTATCCACGAAAAAACACTATGGCGCCAAACAAAAAGAGGAAGTGCGCATGCGCGCGCACGCGCAGAAGGGGAGCTGGGTGTCGACACGGCATCTGGCGAATGGAGAGTACACTACCGGTCCCGGTCAGAGCCCAGCTCAGGACGTTTTTTTCTAATGTTTGGCGGGACCGGCTGCGCGCCGGACAAATGCACTGGTCCACTAGGTAAGATATATTAACGCAATAAAATGTATCATTTAAAGAATTACTGTTCATGTTTTTATTAATTTCTGACATATGATAAAATGTCAGGCAAAGAGAACATAAAAATGAACATTTTTTTCATTTAATCAACAGCTAGGTCTTTTAAAATCTGTAAAAAGAACTTTAGATGTGTTTATTGTCATCCTTCTACACGATTTTCTGTCTAACTTTAGCTTCTACCTGCATTTCCCACTGCCTCCATACCCATCAGAATGTTGGGCAGGTAATTGAGTGAGTCAAACACTCTGAACACATCCATGCCAGATTTCACAGCCAACTCACAGAACCTGGAAAGTTTGTAAAATCAACAATAAAACCACTATTTGTACACAAACACCCTGGTACATAAACACACAGTAGAAGGTGATATTCTGGGTGACTAGTATCTGATTGCATATCTTTGCTTTGGGTGAAAACTGGAGCCTGAATGCCTTTGAGTATTAAACAAAAGGCCTCAGTTACCAAGTGGTGAACAAGTTTGCCAGTTAATTACCTCTTAGATCACTGATCTCCCCTCTGTGGCATTGGGATCGAATCCCGCTCTAGAAAGCATGTGGTAATGACTGAAGGCCTGGCCTGATATGACCTGGGGCTGTATTCTACAATAATACTCCCATCATTTCTAACTTAGATTTCAAGTAAGAAAGGACGAAAGTGAACATTTCTAACTTCTGTTTTGTGAATACAAAGTGCAAGAAAAAGGTAAGTGAAAAACAATCTCTCACTAATGTCACTTTATCTAACTATTGTAGAATATTGCCCCGATTTGCTGAAGGAGTGTAGAACCAAACTTTCAGTACTAAACCGATATGGATGATATTTTCAAGTACATGCAAAAAACTTAGGATCTTAGGAAATGCTTACGTATTTTAAAAAATGTTAAAGACATTGAATTATGGATACTATAATAAACCAAGGATATTGATAAATGGTCCTGAATCTCAGTCATTAGAGCTTTGTGCAGCCGAGTATAAATATACATCACAAAATACAATGTACACAATACAATAAAATGTACACTGCTTACATCAAATTTATATATGTTACAGTGAATTTGTGTAATCAGGGAATTCGCGAATTCCCTGAATGTTTTTAGGGAATTCGCGAAATCCTTAAATGGACCGGGGAATTCGCGAAATCCCTAAAATTTCTAGGGAATTCGCGAAATCCCTGAAATTTTAGCTAGAAATGAAAAGAACAGTAATAGCAATTATAATATGAAAGTGTTGCAAGTATTGAAAGATTTAGTGTTTGTTCTATTCATAAAATTTATTTTGCTACATTAATTCAAACTGTAAAAAATAAATATATTTAGTATAGAATTTTAGTGAAACAGAAAGACCAGTAGCTTCAAGTAAGATATATTACTAGTAAAAGTATTTTAAATTACAGTTAAATTTTAAAGGCAAAAAAGCAAATACATTCAAATTTAGACTTAAAAAATAGCATCACAGATGCCCGTACCCCACAGCCTGGGGAAATAGTTTTCAATACCATGAGATATAGAAGTAGTGAAACAGTACAAAGATCGGGATACTTTCAGAGCAGTGTCAGTTATATTAAGGTCAAAATTATGTTTAAGTAGAGAAAATAACATCTAAGAGAAGGAAAAATGTATGTAAAGATAAAGTATTAAAACAAGACAATTCAATAGCAAGATGACAGCACTAATCAGTAAACTAGAAATTATAATGCACACCTACAACCCCTAACCAATGCCCCTACCAACTATCAACTTCCTACACTTTACGGTTTAAGAGATATTGTCTGGACAAAATTTTAAAGGTCACGGTCACTATGGCAAGGTCAAAGGTCAAATCAAGGTCACACCATGATGTTGCACACCTAAACCCCCTAACCAATGTCCCTACCAAGTATCAACTTCCTACACCTTACAGTTTCTGAGATATAGCCCGGATAAGATTTTCAAACTCAAGGTCACTGCGGCAAGGTCAAATCAAGGTCACACCATGACGTTGCACACCTATAACACCTAACCAATGTCCCTACCAAGTATCAACTTCCTACACCTTACGGTTTTTGAGATACAGCCCTTTTTAGCGCCACCCGCACGCCCATCCGGACACCATGGGTGAAAACAATACCCCGACCCCGGGGTAATAAAAATTAATCATTAGTATGGTATGAATGATTTTGTATACACACAAAAATATTATGAAAGACTAGAAAGACCAGTTAAAATATCAAAACCTAAACTAATTGAAACAAATGATATATTTTCAAGAACATCATTTCCCAAGTTTCCTAAAGTTAATCAGTTAAGATGACTTTAATAAAAACAATAATCAGAATTACTGTGTATAAAACACAAAATCATTCTAAAACTAAACAGGTTTGTTGTAAAATCCCATTAGTTTACACAAAACCTTAACTGAAATGCACAATAATTGACTAATGCACAATAAAATTTCTCAAATTCCGTAAAAACCATTCGGTGAATGTGTGAAAAAATTCACTAAAGTTTCAGGGATTTCATGAATTCCCTAGAGATTTTAGGGAATTTGCGAATTCCCTGGTGTGTTTAGGGATTTTGCAAATTCCCTAAAAACATTCAGGGAATTCACGAATTCCCTGATTACACAAATTCACTGTAACATATATATGTGAAAGTGATTTTGATGGACATCCTATATCTGAAAATTGTGTTCTTTTAAATGTATACATCTCACTTCTCCCTGAATGTATTATACTTTAGTGTAAACTCCATGCTCACTTGAAGACCACATTATCAGGGTATGATGTGTAACCAACTGCATTGGCTCCTCTCAGTAACATCTGGAAGGGGATGTTTGGGATCACTTGACGCAGATTTTCCAGTCTCTCCCATGGGTCTTCATGAAGGAACCTCATGGCTACGTCAAATGTGGCACCTGGTGGAAATAATAAAGAATTTCACACTGAGGGGAAAAATACTGAATCACATTGACAATGTTAACACTTGTTAATCCATATTAATTTAATGTTGCCATATAGACATTCAAAATATCAGTGGTCCACAATGGTTAGATAAGACTGATCAAGGATCTGTCACCAACGGCTTTTTTGTGATTATGACAATACTGAAACTTAAAGAAGCAGGAATGTCAAAATTTGTTACAATATTCTTTTAGATTCATAACTTTTTTGCACTGATGATACTTATCATTTGGTGAATTGCTTAGTGGGAAATCTGCATCATACTATTTACCATCAAGTAATAAAAATCAATACTGCCTAAACTATTTTAGAAAGGGTGTTTAAATCTGTTAATACATATTTTTTTTCTGTTCTTCACCTCCCCAATTTTCCATGCTGAAGAGGTTGGTCATGTTTTGAGCCACATAGGGAGAAATCCGCAGCATGTCGTGTGTTCTAACACGTGTAGCTAGTAGTGACTGGTGAGCATCACGGAATGTAGTGTCCATCAACAATAAGCCTTTGTGATTTCGGACTGCCTTGGCAAAAGCTTCAGGACCTTCTCTTATAAGCACATCTCTCCAGCCATGCGGCACTTCTGGTGCTGAAATAGTAGAATTTTAAGTCTCGGATTAAAATTACTGACATAAATTGACATATTCTTTACAAGTTTTCCAGAAAGGTCAATCAATTTTCAGAACTAAAATAAAACTACCAGGGAGAAGAAGGTAAAGTTATTCAGTCCAAAAAAAAACCCTGAATGTGTTTAGAGAGGAATAAAACAAATGAAGAGGTAATCTGAGTAATTAAAATGTAATTTTGGGAGTGTGATAATGAGTTTATAAATTTAAACTAGAAATAGGACGCCCTGTTGATAATAGATGCGAATAGAAACAGGATAGCATAGAAGAACACACATTATCATGTGTAATGTCCACCCCATGAACCTTGCCCAAATTGTACAGTAGTCTTACAAGACCCTGTTTCATTTGTAAAATATATCAATGATGCTTAAATATTTATTAGTGTAGATGTAAATTATTTCAGCTTCATGCCTTTTTGCATTGGTTGGGTTGAAAATTTTGACGAAATCACTCTATCTTGCACGGTTAAGAAAGTAGAAGCAAATTCCTGTTTTTCTATTTTGGGCAAAAATTTGAAAATTCAAAATGGCCGCCATTTTTGGGAAAAGGAAATTTTTTTGAAAATTGCCAAGAGTACATTTCTTAGATACCCTATGGGTCGAACATTTCAACGAAATAACTCTATTTTGCATGGTTAAGGCCAGTTTGTGTTTTCCATTTTGGGCAAAAATTCGAAAATTCAAAATGGCCGCCATTTTGGGGGAGGGGAAAATTTTTTGAAAATTGCAAAGAGTACACTCCTTAGATACCCTGTGGTAAGGAGATAGAAGCAAATTTGTGTTTTGCCATTTTTGGCAAAAATTCGAAAATTCAAAATGGCCGCCATTTTTGGGGAGGGGAAAACTTTTTAAAAATTGGCAAGAGGAGAATTCTCAGATACCCTGTGGGTCGAAAATTTTGACGAAATCGCTCTATGTCGCACGGTTAAGGAGATAGAAGCAAATTAGTGTTTTGCCATTTTTGGCAAAAATTCGAAAATTCAAAATGGCCGCCATTTTTGGGGAGGGGAAAATTTTTTTTAAATTACCAAGAGTACAATGCTGAGATACCCTGTGGGTCAAAAATTTTGACGAAATCGCTCTATCTCGCACGGTTAAGGAGATAGAAGGAAATTTGTGTTTTGCCATTTTTGGCAAAAATTCTAAAATTCAAAATGGCCGCCATTTTTGGGGAGGGGAAAATTTTTGGAAAATTGCATAGATTGCATTCCTTAAATACCCTGTGGGTCGAAAATTTCGACGAAATCGCTCTATCTCGCACGGTTAAGGAGATAGAAGCAAATTTGTGTTTTGCCATTTTTGGCGAAAATTCAAAATGGCCGCCATTTTTGGGGAGGGGAAAATTTTTGGAAAATTGCATAGATTGCATTCCTTAGATACCCTGTGGGTCAAAAATTTCGACGAAATCGCTCTATCTCGCACGGTTAAGGAGATAGAAGCAAATTTGTGTTTTGCCATTTGTGGCAAAAATTCGAAAATTCAAAATGGCCGCCATTTTTGGGGAGGGGAAAATTTTTGGAAAATTGCAAAGATTGCATTCCTTAGATACCCTGTGGGTCGAAAATTTCGACGAAATCGCTCAATCTCGCACGGTTAAGGAGATAGAAGCAAATTTGTGTTTTTCCATTTTTGGCAAAAATTCGAAAATTCAAAATGGCCGCCATTTTGGGGGAGGGGAAAATTTTTTGAAAATTGCAAGAGTACACTCCTTAGATACCCTGTGGGTCGAAAATTTTCCCGAAATCGCTCTATCTCGCACGGTTAAGGAGATAGAAGCAAATTAGTGTTTTGCCATTTTTGGCAAAAATTCGAAAATTCAAAATGGCCGCCATTTTTGGGGAGGGGAAAATTTTTGGAAAATTGCAAAGAGTACATTCCTTAGATACCCTGTGGGTCGAAAATTTCGACGAAATCGCTCTATCTCGCACGGTTAAGGAGATAGAAGCAAATTTGTGTTTTGCCATTTTTGGCAAAAATTCGAAAATTCAAAATGGCCGCCACTTTTGGGGAGGGGAAAATGTTTTGAAAATTGCAAATATTACACTCCTTAGATACCCTGTGGGTCGAAAATTTCGACGAAATCGCTCTATCTCGCACGGTTAAGGAGATAGAAGCAAATTAGTGTTTTGCCATTTGTGGCAAAAATTCGAAAATTCAAAATGGCCGCCATTTTTGGGGAGGGGAAAATTTTTGGAAAATTGCAAAGATTGCATTCCTTAGATACCCTGTGGGTCGAAAATTTCGACGAAATCGCTCAATCTCGCACGGTTAAGGAGATAGAAGCAAATTTGTGTTTTTCCATTTTTGGCAAAAATTCGAAAATTCAAAATGGCCGCCATTTTGGGGGAGGGGAAAATTTTTTGAAAATTGCAAGAGTACACTCCTTAGATACCCTGTGGGTCGAAAATTTTCCCGAAATCGCTCTATCTCGCACGGTTAAGGAGATAGAAGCAAATTAGTGTTTTGCCATTTTTGGCAAAAATTCGAAAATTCAAAATGGCCGCCATTTTTGGGGAGGGGAAAATTTTTGGAAAATTGCAAAGAGTACATTCCTTAGATACCCTGTGGGTCGAAAATTTCGACGAAATCGCTCTATCTCGCACGGTTAAGGAGATAGAAGCAAATTTGTGTTTTGCCATTTTTGGCAAAAATTCGAAAATTCAAAATGGCCGCCACTTTTGGGGAGGGGAAAATGTTTTGAAAATTGCAAATATTACACTCCTTAGATACCCTGTGGGTCGAAAATTTCGACGAAATCGCTCTATCTCGCACGGTTAAGGAGATAGAAGCAAATTTGTGTTTTGCCATTTTTGGCAAAAATTCGAAAATTCAAAATGGCCGCCATTTTTGGGGAGGGGAAAATTTTTGGAAAATTGCATAGATTGCATTCCTTAGATACCCTGTGGGTCAAAAATTCTGTCGAAATTGCTCTATCTCTTACGGTTTCTGAGATATTAGCAAATTACTCAAAAGTAGTACTGAAAATACACAATGAAGTACCTAAATGGCTATTACTCATGTACTGACAAAGCTATCAGTCCCAAATGCAATACCAAGCGAGCTATGGACATAACAATCTTGTATTCAAAATTGTAGTAAAATATCTTTAATTATTTTGGCTTAAATGCACGGAAACCAATGGGTACTGAAAATAGCTGTACTTAAGTATTACTCAGTAAGCAAAAGAGGTACAACAGCCAAAAGCAATCCCAAGCAAGCTACTGACCCAATAAGCCTGCATACCAAATTTGGTGACAACAGCTCTAATACTTTTCCTTTAAATGAGCGGAAACCATGCGTGACGCCGGACATCGGACGCCGGACATCGGACGGCGCAAAAAGCAAAAATAATATATCCACCCCCCAGGGGGGTGGACATAATTAAACATTTGAGTCATGCAAGGTTGAACAACAGAAGTTTTATTGTACTTAACTATTGATTGATTGTGATAAATATTTGAGAAATATAATGAATTTTTGGAAGCAGTGTTTTGTAACTTGTAGGTCCTATGGTATTTCTGCTATCTGTGAAAGTTAACCTGCATTTTCTTCAAATTAAAGCAATAAATATTTTGGTTTTCCATACTTATAGCTTGTAAAACACTTTTACAATCAGTATCTGATATGGCAGAATTGTTAACTGTATAGAAATGCAAAATAAATCTTTTTTTGTGTTCAGTGATATGTAATGTTCAAATCATCTCTTCTTTTTTATTTCCCTTGTTTTTTTTTCAAAAGGGACACAAAAATTTCAGTTCAACTGAAATGACATATTTTAACTCCAGTTCAATTCTCAATTTTCAAGTCTATCTTTCATAGTACTAAGGTCATATAAAACAATTAACTGATAACACTTAATATTTTATGGCCACCCCCCAAAATGATTTACTGGTCTAAGAGTTGTTAATTGTGTTCATAGCCGTAAGTAACAATTACCAAATTCAAAATGACAAACCACCATGAAAACATAAGTCTTGAAATAAGCGAGAAAAAAATCATGCTACACCAAGCAATAAAGACGAAAAATGGTTGTCACATTACTGCACCTGAAACAGTGTATTAGCTGATATATTAAAACTAAAAACCAAACAATGATAAAACTGCACTATGTAATTGGGTGTTCCACTGAAGCCAACCCTACAACTGACCCTACGAATCTAGGGTCAGTAGGCTGAGTCGGGGATCGAGAATAAAAAACCTAGAAAAAAAGCGCGCAAAAATTTGAGTCTGTTTTATTTCCCTTACAGGACATAGTACATCCCAGCTTTTCTGGCTCAAGATCCAGACCTGTCTTTGGATCGGGGTGTTTTTCCCCACAAGACAGGAAACTGTCAGGACAAGCCATAAACCACTAACCCACAATCCATAAATGAAAAAGACCCAATATTCTTGATGTAAGGGTAAAATGTACTGTAATTGTGGTCATGTGATGGGATCCAAAAATTATGTTGACTACCCTTGATCTAATTTTCCCTGATTTTTTGATTGGTCGACACTTCATCCCTCTTTTTTCCCAGAAATTGCTTATGGGTTTTGATAGCCAAGAAAAATTATCAAGTGATGGGATACAAATATTTTGTTGACTGTCTTTGACCTAATTTATCCATTTTTAATTGGTCAACACTTGATCCTTTCTTCCCCAGAAATTGCTCTGTTGAAATAGGCTGAGAATTTGATTATTGTGTGACCAAATAAAAACAATTTTTCAGGTTTCTCAATTATTTACAGCATACATGTGGACCTTTTCTATCTGTTACCTTCAAAATTATAATTACTTGAATGCACTGTTTTCTCTCATTTTTTACACAATTTTTTGTCCTCAAAAATATTTTTACCTCACATCATGCTGGAAATTGACTGAAAATGAGCACGATTTAAGTGACAAAGGCTAGCCGTTTTCATGATAGGACAAGACGAGAAGTGAACAGGACAAGACGGGAAATGACTAGGACAAGCCGGTTTCCAGGTGGGTGGAACCACTTTCACAATCAAGAGTTGGGAACGGTTGGTGAAATATCAGACATGTTTTATATTTTGCCGACCCCGACCCTCGAAAAATCTTTAGTTACTGACAAGACGGCCCCAGTAGAACACCCCTACAAACAAGACTACTGTGAGGCATTCCTGTTCAGCTTGACAATATCTAAAAGCAACAAGCCTGAAAAAAACAATGAATTATTCTTCAAGTATTTCAAAACCACAGATTGAGTATCACTGGGAAATACCAACCAAGTATATTAGGCACTTATTTCTTTAAAATCATGTTATAAGTGTTCTATTATCTACTTATTTCTGTTAAGACTGATTGCCTCAAAGGTTAAACTCATAAACTGTACAATGCAAACAAGTGTACTATTCTTAGTACACACTTCTCTGGTTCATCATCACTGACATAATTGTAAACCAGAGTATTGCTTCATAAGCAAAAACAAAGCGTCCCAATGAGCACTACTGATTTTGCTGAAATGACTATTTTCCTGTTTTATATGTTTTTCCATTTATGCAAAAATTCAATCAGCCTGCAAAATATGGCTGGCATATGCTTTCATGAAAGAGTGCCAGATGACTGCGTCTACTCTGCTGGCCAAACTTTTCATGCAAATCACTCTATCTCGCACCATTTTTTGAGATAAATGCCTTTTCGTGTTTTACACAAAAAATGGCAGGAAGACAATTTTTGGTAAAATGTGCCAGATGACTCTGTTTATACCCTGGGACCAAAAATAAATTTTGTTCAGATCATTCTATCACGCACTTCTTCTGAGATAAATCCATTTTATGAAGAAGTTCAAGATGGTCTTCTGCATAAAATGGATTTATCTCAGAAGAGGCGCGTGATAAAAGTGCCAGATGACTCTGTCCATAGTCTATGACTGAAAAATTTGTTGGAATCGCTCTATCTCACACAATTTCTGAGATAAATGCCTTATTACATTTTATGCAGAAATTCAAGATGCCAAAAATCACGGGAAAATCGAACTTTGACAAAAGTGCCATATGATTGTGTATTTGGAGGACCAAAAATTTCATTGAAATCGCTCCATTTGGCACCGTTTCTGAGATACTAAAGATTCTTCCTTTTCATCAAGTTGAAAAAATGTGGTGCTCAGTTAGTTGCTAATAAGCAGGCCATTTTGTATCAGATCATTTCAAACAGTTAATGATTTCCAGACATTTATGCAACAAACCTACTTTTTAAGTTATCATCCAGACAAGCAGACCCCTTTCAAAAACATGTTTTTGGTCATGTGACATCTCTGATTGGTCAAAATGTCACAACGCCAAAATTAGAAAATTTCGGAAGAGCTACTGCATACATGTGCCACATTTGAAGAGAATCCGCCCAGTGGTTGCTGAGATATAAGCCTATAAGCAATAGAAAATGGAGCCAACAGAGCCTGCAGCAGCCCCTACCATAAGTATTTCTCATGTATAGAAATAAGCGTCCCGCAAGGGACTCTTAATGATTTAATGGGGCAGACAAAGCAGAGGGGCAAAACTCTGAAAAAACATTAAAATTGTGGATGAAAAAGTTCATATTTTTATAATTTTGTCATAGTGGAAACAGAGGTTATCATATTTCTAACATTTTCAAATGTCTCACAAATGTAGGTCAAATGTTTACACTGCAGTAGTTTTGGATGCTTGTGTTATAACACAGGCTCTCACTATAAAGACCAATTACCAAATGAGGATACATCAGGAATCTAACCAGAAAAATGTGAATGAGGTATTAAGTCTAAAATCAGTCTAAAATTAGTCTCGACTACAAAAGCATAAATAATTAAATATTATTAAGAAACAAATTTTCCAGAGAAAATTGCAACTGCTGACTTTAACCTTTATTATACTTGTTAATAACTAAATAGAAGAAATCACTTCAGCCACCAAGATTCTTTCATCAGTCATCATTCACTCTTAGAAATATTTTGAAAACCCTCAGAATCTGAAGCCATATTTCCTTAACTTTTTGTAAGTTTAACAATGCAATGTGAAAATCCCCTTTAACAATGCTAATGTGAAAATACAAGGTGAAAATCTCCTTTGATAATGCTAATGTGAAAATGCAATGCGAAAATCCCCTTTAATAATGCTAATGTGAAAATCTCCTTTGATATTGCTATTCACGAAGGTTCCTTCATAGTTTCCATATGTAAGGAGACCTAAAATATACTAAGTTGAGGACCGTAATCAAAACCGTTATTTGATGGATCAGGTGACCTTAACAGCTGTCTTCACTAAGGTTCCTTTTGTCTTTCTTTCTTTGCAATTAGTAATTCAGTATAAAACTAGTGTTGTGATACATATATATCTTCTGTTGTCACACAAAATGTCATATTTAATATTTTAAGAAATGAATGCCCAACTTTTAAAGGTCAAAGTTGTGGTTTTACGTCCCGTTCAACAGCCAGGGTCATATTGGGACAGGTCCTCAGCATTGCCACTTCTGGGACTCAAACCCACACATGTGACAGCCTGTGATTAGATGCCAAATCTGCTAACCACTAGGCCACCGAGGACCTCTACCCAACTTTTAAAGATCTTTGTATTGCATACCATGTTGTATGGAAAATCACTTCTCACTAAAATACTGTGACAAGCAAATCTAACAGATATTTCTTTGATTTCATAACTCTAATGCATTTAAATTTATCAACTGGATATCACATGAATTTTACTGAAAATATGGAAAGATAAAGTGTAGGGACTGTTTTCAATTAATTTATACAAAAAAACCCTAAATTTCAATAGTTACCTCAACTTTCAACAAAATACAAGTCCATCAACAATCCCTTTTACTATTAAGGTAGGCAAGGAAGGCCCAACAAATCAATGAAATCCAAATGACATATGCTTTAGCATTTCTTGGAATAAAAGCGATCAAGTTAATACGGGCCCAGGTTGTATGAGCAGCTACATGTAACATAACATTAATAAATGGTGAGAGAGGTAGTTATTCAGATCTACCCCTGCCCTGGAAATGTACACAAATAGTAAATACATCTAAAATGAATCAAACCCTACTGTCAAGTACATATATTTATCGTACCACTTCAAACCATTATTCATAAGACCATTCTCCAAACTCTCCCTGATCAGATATGTGTAATGTATCCAAAATAATAAGATTTAACATTTTAATTGTAGAGTGAATTTCTCAAAATTCTGTGAACCCCCCAACATATCAACACAGAGGAATGACCTGAAAACACAGACAGTTAAGCAAGTTTGACTATGCCAGAGATTGGTAAATAACAACAGTTAGGGGTCTAAAATAAAAAGCTAAATATAGGCTTTCCAGTAAATTTGAAAACTTGACAGTCCGTGATTCATTTGTGAATTGTGGAACTCTTCAGCATTAACAGTATCGTATTTCTTTTCATCATTGTTTATATTCAAGGTTATCGCCAAGTTTTTGATTCCTTGTAATTACACAAAATGTTTTTGCAAATGCAAAAAACAAAGCGCCCCATAGCAAATAAATGGTATAATGGTAAAAAAGCAATAATAAAGATAAAGACTAGTAAAATATATATAAATTCTGTTAACCTATCTTTTATATAGTTGATAAACTCCTAGGTTATATTTTCTAAATACCTTAAATACTTCACTGAAGTTTTATAGGATTCCAGGCAATTGGTAGATACACTACAAGATACAAGAAAATATGTTTTATGATACCAGTTTAACTTTAAGGGGGTAAATCTGATGGGCTTTTCAGGATTCCAGGCCATGGCTTCCTAATACCTCTACACACATTTCAAAGCTGTATATCATAAAATAAAAGAAATACTTGACCTTTTATAACCTCTTTTGCATATATACAGCATACCAAAGACACATGATTTGGCTGATTTTAAGGTAACCTTAACATGAAAATGCAGCTTTTGAAGCTTTTAACTCATTTTCATACTTCAATAACAAGCTGAACCTGTCCAATTTCATGTTTTTTACTAAACTATAATCAATCAGTTAATTTTGGCCTGATTAAATCTGAAATTAATCTTGCGCCTAGATTTTAATGTGAGGAAATCACTAGCCTAATAATTTTTGCTCTGTTAGTTGTGTGTTCTGAGGAAATATTATGAAAAGGGTGTACAAAGAAGAATTGTTTTTAACTATGTAACCTTGATAAAGGTCAAATTCTCAATTATACCAAATTTTCCCACACCTTGATTGGCATTATATTAACGGAAATATTCAACTTAGTATAATATCTACAGTGGCACCATAAACAGGGGGCAAAACCAATAAGCATCCCCTTTTTTAAGGTACACTGAAATATTCAGAGGAAATAATGTACATAGTAGATAAACGGTAGTTGGATTAAAAATAAATACACTGACTTAATAATATTTAATGATTTTTTTTTGTCACACCTCCCATTTTCAACTAAAATATCACAAGAAGAGAGTTAATTTTGCTGTCATGACGCATGTTCCCTCATGAAACGCAGTTTACTTATCAAGTAAAATTCTGAACTTTATGGATTCAAGAAAGAATTGAATGTGTTTGAGAATTTATGGTGCTTCAAAATTAGTGACACTTTTAAAAGATATAGCTGGAAAGCCTATAACTGGGTAAGAAACTGAACATAATAGGAAGATTTAAACATAAATAACACTCAGGTTACCTGATAAGACAGATTCTGAAATCATAAACAACAGATTAGTAGTTGAAGAAAGGTAAAAGGTAACTCTTGACCCATTCACACTGTTCTGTGCACTGTCCTTGTATTTACTGTTCCGTCATGGACCTTGCTTGTGGATAGTTGACATTTAGAGGTCAGTTACACATCCAAAGGTCCCCCACGGATATATGCCATGGTTCCATATATGGTAACTGACAAGGAATGAGGGTGGGTCATGTAAACGATTTACGGAACTGCCACGGATCTGCTACGGACCGTCACAGACAGGTTTGTGGATAAAAATACTGCACAAAGGATTCACCTTCTGACTGTTTTTTTAATCTGCAAACCCTTTCTGTGTCAGTCCATAGCAGATCCGGTTAGATCCAGCAATGTTTTTGGCGATATATGTTGGCGCAGAAGCGTCAAGGATGAAAAGGATGCCACAAGGATATCCAGGATGGGTTTTGGGACAATAAGGACACTCACGGATGAGCTACGGATGAGATACGGAAGAGCTACAGATACCCTGATCAGATAAGGTCCTTACAGACTTTAAGGAAAAATCCAACAGTTTTAATTTTTCCGTAACGCCCCAGGGATCTTATCTGATCCTTGGTATGTCACTACGGACCTCAGCATGCCACTACGGATCTCACAAGGACATTACGGATGACCTTATGGGCACAAAATATGATCCATAAATCGCTCAACATTTTCCATATTAGGAAACCTGTCACGATCCGGCGGACCATCCGTGGATGTGTAACTGGGGTCTTAAAAACGAACAAGCACTTTATTAAGCAATATCCCTCACCCTTACCCCTCCGGCATGTACATTTTAGTTCAGCACATGAGGGCTCATGCCAGTTTTTCAAGCATTTCAAATAATCAGTCACATGTTGAAAATACTGTCCATCTCTCGTCAATTGTGTCCTACCCAAATACAAATACTGACTTATTTACATTTATTGCAACAAGATGGTAATTCTAAATCACAAAACACATCAAACCACAAATGAGTCCCGACGAGTTAAATATTTTGCACTCATACGTAGCTTGAGTGGCCAGCACAAAACAGTGTGAACTAGGTATCATCTGCATCTCTCTCTAAGATTTGCAGCCAAAAAATAACACACTTTTATAAGTCACTGAGCAGTATGATATAGGAATAACCCCCAACCAAACCATGGTATACGCAGAGGGGTTTATTGTCTCAAACCATGGTAAAATTCTGCATATACCACGGTTTTGGAGGGGGGGGGGGGGGGGGGGGGGGGGTTATTCCTATTCTAACATGACAAGTGTTTAAATTTCATAAATATCATTTATTATTTATATTTTTATGATAAAAATGGATTATTGTCAAGACAGCCATAATGAGCGGTAATAGGGAGCTACAAGGTTGTGTGGTATTTTACCCTTCAAGTATTTGGTTGTTTAGCCAATCAAATTCAATTGCTTCAACACTACCTTTAAACTACGCTATATTATGACCAATATTAGTGGATGAATAGGACATGGTGGCGCGTTGATCATGTTTAAACCCTTAAATTTGGGATTAATGGTCCAAGTTAACCCCATCAAAAGAATTTCACTCCAGGAGTTCCAACAAGATTTTTTGACATTCCACACTCTCAAATATAAGGCCCAAATATAAGGGAGATTTAAGGCCTTTTCGATTTGAATGGCTTTGGAAGCAGGACACAAAGGTTAAACCTGACCAAATAAAAAGATTCACACCCTGGACTTTCTGTAGGTTGTTTTAACAGGTCTAATATGAAGGCAAATATAACGCATTTTAGTTAACCTTGAAACAGGGGTCAAGCTAAAATCAACAAAGGTGCTTGTAGAGGAGATTTGGATCGGCTACACACACACACCAAAACATGATTCAAACTACAGTGAATGCGAATTGAGGTAACATAACCAATATTTATCTTGAAAATTAAGGTCAACATTATCAACCAAATAGGCTTCATGCCTTTGCATATATCATATACCAAATATGAGAAGCTCCGAGAAAAATCAGTTTTGAGTTATTGCATCTGAAAGCAAGTCTCTGTCATGATGAGGTCAAAACCAATACATCCCTGATTTTCACTCAGGAACACAAGGCAGGCCTTCTTCTGTGGCAAATTTGTCACATAGCGGAAAATTTGACATTTCTTCCTATATAAGCAATCACAGGTTATGAAGCTGCTTATTAACTAAAAAAATATTTGTAAACCATTCCCAAATTAACAAATTGAGGAAGAATTATCAATATAATTGAAACAACTAGAAATCGGCCGCCCTGTTGATAGTAGATGCGAATAGAAACAGGATAGCATAGAAGAACACACATTATCATGTGTAATGTCCACCCATGAACCTTTTGCCCAAATTGTACAGTAGTCTTACAAGACCCTGTTTCATTTGTAAAATATATCAATGATGCTTAAATATTTGTTAGTGTAGATGTAAATTATTTCAGCTTCATGCCTTTTTGCATTGGTTGGGTTGAAAATTTTGACGAAATCACTCTATCTGGCATGGTTAAGAAGATAGAAGCAAATTCCTGTTTTTCTATTTTTGGCAAAAATTTGAAAATTCAAAATGGCCGCCATTTTTGGGAAAAGGAAATTTTTTTGAAAATTGCCAAGAGTACATTTTCTAGATACCCTATGGGTCGAAAATTTCAACGAAATAACTCTATTTGGCACGGTTAAGGCCAGTTTGTGTTTTTCCATTTTGGGCAAAAATTCGAAAATTCAAAATGGCTGCCATTTTTGGGGAGGGGAAAATTTTTTGAAAATTGCAAAGATTACATTCCTTAGATACCCCGTGGGTTGAAAATTTCGACGAAATCGCTCTATCTCGCATGGTTAAGGAGATAGAAGCAAATTTGTGTTTTGCCATTTTTGACAAAAATTTGAAAATTCAAAATGGCCGCCATTTTAGGGGACGGGAAATTTTTTTTTAAATTGCCAAGAATACAATGCTGAAATACCTGTGGGTCGAAAATTTTGACGAAATCGCTCTATCTCGCACGGTTAAGGAGATAGAAGCAAATTTGTGTTTTGCCATTTTTGGCAAAAATTCGAAAATTCAAAATGGCCGCCATTTTTGGGGAGGGGAAAATTTTTTGGAAAATTGCAAAGATTGCATTCCTTAGATACCCTGTGGGTCGAAAATTTCGACAAAATCACTCTATCTCGCACGGTTAAGGAGATAGAAGCAAATTAGTGTTTTGCCATTTTTGGCAAAAATTCGAAAATTCAAAATGGCCGCCATTTTTGGGGAGGGGAAAATTTTTTAAAAATTACCAAGAGTACAATGCTCAGATACCCTGTGGGTCGAAAATTTTGACGAAATCACTCTATCTGGCACGGTTAAGGAGATAGAAGGAAATTTGTGTTTTGCCATTTTTGGCAAAAATTCGAAAATTCAAAATGGCCGCCATTTTGGGGGAGGGGAAAATTTTTGGAAAATTGCAAAGATTGCATTCCTTAGATACCCTGTGGGTCGAAAATTTCGACGAAATCGCTCTATCTCGCACGGTTAAGGAGATAGAAGGAAATTTGTGTTTTGCCATTTTTGGCAAAAATTCGAAAATTCAAAATGGCCGCCATTTTTGGGGAGGGGAAAATTTTTGGAAAATTGCAAAGATTACATTCCTTAGATACCCTGTGGGTCGAAAATTTCGACGAAATCGCTCTATCTCGCACGGTTAAGGAGATAGAAGCAAATTAGTGTTTTGCCATTTTTGGCAAAAATTCGAAAATTCAAAATGGCCGCCATTTTTGGGGAGGGGAAAATTTTTGGAAAAATTACCAAGAGCACAATGCTCAGATACCCTGTGGGTCGAAAATTTTGACGAAATCGCTCTATCTGGCACGGTTAAGGAGATAGAAGCAAATTGGTGTTTTGCCATTTTTGGCAAAAATTCGAAAATTCAAAATGGCCGCCATTTTTGGGGAGGGGAAAATTTTTTGAAAATTGCAAAGATTGCATTCCTTAGATACCCTGTGGGTCGAAAATTTCGACGAAATCGCTCTATCTCGCACGGTTAAGGAGATAGAAGCAAATTAGTGTTTTGCCATTTTTGGCAAAAATTCGAAAATTCAAAATGGCCGCCATTTTTGGGGAGGGGAAAATTTTTTAAAAATTACCAAGAGTACAATGCTCAGATACCCAGTGGGTCGAAAATTTTGACGAAATCGCTCTATCTAGCACGGTTAAGGAGATAGAAGCAAATTGGTGTTTTGCCATTTTTGGCAAAAATTCGAAAATTCAAAATGGCCGCCATTTTTGGGGAGGGGAAAATTTTTTGAAAATTGCAAAGATTGCATTCCTTAGATACCCTGTGGGTCGAAAATTTCGACGAAATCGCTCTATCTCGCACGGTTAAGGAGATAGAAGCAAATTTGTGTTTTGCCATTTTTGGCAAAAATTCGAAAATTCAAAATGGCCGCCATTTTTGGGGAGGGGAAAATTTTTTGAAAATTGCAAATATTACATTCCTTAGATACCCTGTGGGTCGAAAATTTCGACGAAATCGCTCTATCTCGCACGGTTAAGGAGATAGAAGCAAATTAGTGTTTTGCCATTTTTGGCAAAAATTCGAAAATTCAAAATGGCCGCCATTTTTGGGGAGGGGAAAATTTTGTTAAAATTACCAAGAGCACAATGCTCAGATACCCTGTGGGTCGAAAATTTTGACGAAATCGCTCTATCTGGCACGGTTATGGAGATAGAAGCAAATTTGTGTTTTGCCATTTTTGGCAAAAATTCGAAAATTCAAAATGGCCGCCATTTTTGGGGAGGGGAAAATTTTGTTAAAATTACCAAGAGCACAATGCTCAGATACCCTGTGGGTCGAAAATTTTGACGAAATCGCTCTATCTGGCACGGTTAAGGAGATAGAAGCAAATTTGTGTTTTGCCATTTTTGGCAAAAATTCGAAAATTCAAAATGGCCGCCATTTTTGGGGAGGGGAAAATTTTTTGAAAATTGCAAAGATTGCATTCCTTAGATACCCTGTGGGTCGAAAATTTCGACAAAATCACTCTATCTCGCACGGTTAAGGAGATAGAAGCAAATTAGTGTTTTGCCATTTTTGGCAAAAATTCGAAAATTCAAAATGGCCGCCATTTTTGGGGAGGGGAAAATTTTTTAAAAATTACCAAGAGTACAATGCTCAGATACCCTGTGGGTCGAAAATTTTGACGAAATCACTCTATCTGGCACGGTTAAGGAGATAGAAGGAAATTTGTGTTTTGCCATTTTTGGCAAAAATTCGAAAATTCAAAATGGCCGCCATTTTGGGGGAGGGGAAAATTTTTGGAAAATTGCAAAGATTGCATTCCTTAGATACCCTGTGGGTCGAAAATTTCGACGAAATCGCTCTATCTCGCACGGTTAAGGAGATAGAAGGAAATTTGTGTTTTGCCATTTTTGGCAAAAATTCGAAAATTCAAAATGGCCGCCATTTTTGGGGAGGGGAAAATTTTTGGAAAATTGCAAAGATTACATTCCTTAGATACCCTGTGGGTCGAAAATTTCGACGAAATCGCTCTATCTCGCACGGTTAAGGAGATAGAAGCAAATTAGTGTTTTGCCATTTTTGGCAAAAATTCGAAAATTCAAAATGGCCGCCATTTTTGGGGAGGGGAAAATTTTTGGAAAAATTACCAAGAGCACAATGCTCAGATACCCTGTGGGTCGAAAATTTTGACGAAATCGCTCTATCTGGCACGGTTAAGGAGATAGAAGCAAATTGGTGTTTTGCCATTTTTGGCAAAAATTCGAAAATTCAAAATGGCCGCCATTTTTGGGGAGGGGAAAATTTTTTGAAAATTGCAAAGATTGCATTCCTTAGATACCCTGTGGGTCGAAAATTTCGACGAAATCGCTCTATCTCGCACGGTTAAGGAGATAGAAGCAAATTAGTGTTTTGCCATTTTTGGCAAAAATTCGAAAATTCAAAATGGCCGCCATTTTTGGGGAGGGGAAAATTTTTTAAAAATTACCAAGAGTACAATGCTCAGATACCCAGTGGGTCGAAAATTTTGACGAAATCGCTCTATCTGGCACGGTTAAGGAGATAGAAGCAAATTGGTGTTTTGCCATTTTTGGCAAAAATTCGAAAATTCAAAATGGCCGCCATTTTTGGGGAGGGGAAAATTTTTTGAAAATTGCAAAGATTGCATTCCTTAGATACCCTGTGGGTCGAAAATTTCGACGAAATCGCTCTATCTCGCACGGTTAAGGAGATAGAAGCAAATTTGTGTTTTGCCATTTTTGGCAAAAATTCGAAAATTCAAAATGGCCGCCATTTTTGGGGAGGGGAAAATTTTTTGAAAATTGCAAATATTACATTCCTTAGATACCCTGTGGGTCGAAAATTTCGACGAAATCGCTCTATCTCGCACGGTTAAGGAGATAGAAGCAAATTAGTGTTTTGCCATTTTTGGCAAAAATTCGAAAATTCAAAATGGCCGCCATTTTTGGGGAGGGGAAAATTTTGTTAAAATTACCAAGAGCACAATGCTCAGATACCCTGTGGGTCGAAAATTTTGACGAAATCGCTCTATCTGGCACGGTTATGGAGATAGAAGCAAATTTGTGTTTTGCCATTTTTGGCAAAAATTCGAAAATTCAAAATGGCCGCCATTTTTGGGGAGGGGAAAATTTTGTTAAAATTACCAAGAGCACAATGCTCAGATACCCTGTGGGTCGAAAATTTTGACGAAATCGCTCTATCTGGCACGGTTAAGGAGATAGAAGCAAATTTGTGTTTTGCCATTTTTGGCAAAAATTCGAAAATTCAAAATGGCCGCCATTTTTGGGGAGGGGAAAATTTTTTGAAAATTGCAAAGATTGCATTCCTTAGATACCCTGTGGGTCGAAAATTTCGACGAAATCACTCTATCTCGCACGGTTAAGGAGATAGAAGCAAATTAGTGTTTTGCCATTTTTGGCAAAAATTCGAAAATTCAAAATGGCCGCCATTTTTGGGGAGGGGAAAATTTTTTAAAAATTACCAAGAGTACAATGCTCAGATACCCTGTGGGTCGAAAATTTTGACGAAATCACTCTATCTGGCACGGTTAAGGAGATAGAAGGAAATTTGTGTTTTGCCATTTTTGGCAAAAATTCGAAAATTCAAAATGGCCGCCATTTTGGGGGAGGGGAAAATTTTTGGAAAATTGCAAAGATTGCATTCCTTAGATACCCTGTGGGTCGAAAATTTCGACGAAATCGCTCTATCTCGCACGGTTAAGGAGATAGAAGGAAATTTGTGTTTTGCCATTTTTGGCAAAAATTCGAAAATTCAAAATGGCCGCCATTTTTGGGGAGGGGAAAATTTTTGGAAAATTGCAAAGATTACATTCCTTAGATACCCTGTGGGTCGAAAATTTCGACGAAATCGCTCTATCTCGCACGGTTAAGGAGATAGAAGCAAATTAGTGTTTTGCCATTTTTGGCAAAAATTCGAAAATTCAAAATGGCCGCCATTTTTGGGGAGGGGAAAATTTTTGGAAAAATTACCAAGAGCACAATGCTCAGATACCCTGTGGGTCGAAAATTTTGACGAAATCGCTCTATCTGGCACGGTTAAGGAGATAGAAGCAAATTGGTGTTTTGCCATTTTTGGCAAAAATTCGAAAATTCAAAATGGCCGCCATTTTTGGGGAGGGGAAAATTTTTTGAAAATTGCAAAGATTGCATTCCTTAGATACCCTGTGGGTCGAAAATTTCGACGAAATCGCTCTATCTCGCACGGTTAAGGAGATAGAAGCAAATTTGTGTTTTGCCATTTTTGGCAAAAATTCGAAAATTCAAAATGGCCGCCATTTTTGGGGAGGGGAAAATTTTTGGAAAATTGCAAAGATTACATTCCTTAGATACCCTGTGGGTCGAAAATTTCGACGAAATCGCTCTATCTCGCACGGTTAAGGAGATAGAAGCAAATTAGTGTTTTGCCATTTTTGGCAAAAATTCGAAAATTCAAAATGGCCGCCATTTTTGGGGAGGGGAAAATTTTTTAAAAATTACCAAGAGTACAATGCTCAGATACCCAGTGGGTCGAAAATTTCGACGAAATCGCTCTATCTGGCACGGTTAAGGAGATAGAAGCAAATTTGTGTTTTGCCATTTTTGGCGAAAATTCAAAATGGCCGCCATTTTTGGGGAGGGGAAAATTTTTGGAAAATTGCAAAGATTGCATTCCTTAGATACCCTGTGGGTCGAAAATTTCGACGAAATCACTCTATCTCGCACGGTTAAGGAGATAGAAGCAAATTAGTGTTTTGCCATTTTTGGCAAAAATTCGAAAATTCAAAATGGCCGCCATTTTTGGGGAGGGGAAAATTTTTGGAAAATTGTAGATTGCATTGCTTAAATACCCTGTGGGTCGAAAATTTCGACGAAATCGCTCTATCTCACACGGTTAAGGAGATAGAAGCAAATTTGTGTTTTGCCATTTTTGGCAAAAATTCGAAAATTCAAAATGGCCGCCATTTTTGGGGAGGGGAAAATTTTTTGAAAATTGCAAATATTACATTCCTTAGATACCCTGTGGGTCGAAAATTTCGACGAAATCGCTCTATCTCTTACAGTTTCTGAGATATTAGCAAATTACTCAAAAGTAGTACTGAAAATACACAATGAAGTACCTAAATGGCTATTACTCATGTACTGACAAAGCTATCAGTCCCAAATGCAATACCAAGCGAGCTATGGACATAACAATCTTGTATTCAAAATTGTAGTAAAATATCTTTAATTATTTTGGCTTAAATGCACGGAAACCAATGGGTACTGAAAATAGCTGTACTTAAGTATTACTCAGTAAGCAAAAGAGGTACAACAGCCAAAAGCAATCCCAAGCAAGCTACTGACCCAATAAGCCTGCATACCAAATTTGGTGACAATAGCTCTAATACTTTTCCTTTAAATGAGCGGAAACCATGCGTGACGCCGGACATCGGACGCCGGACGCCGGACGCCGGACATCGGACATCGGACGGCGAAAAAAGCAAAAATAATATATCCACCCCCCAGGGGGGTGGACATAATTAACAGGTATTGGAACATACAAACTGGCTTTCTGGTGGTGGTTAACGTGGATGTTTGTTAATTGTTGATTACTGTGTAACATTAATTGTCTTGTGCTGTCATTTTTATGCAAGCTATTATTAAGCAAACTACCATATCTTACTGTAAAATAACATTTCAGTCATTTATCTTTCACAAACCTATAAACTTAAAACAACTTAATGCTCAATGATTAATTGTATTAACATCAGTTAAAATAACTCTAAATTATTCCATCCAGAAAAGTGCAAGTAATTCACAACAATCTTCAGCAGTCAGCCACTTCTATATACCTTATAAGCCACCTTATAAGCTTAGATCCTTCCAATATATGATTTTTTGTCCATTCTGGCAATTTTACTAACAAACACTGCAATGTTGATGTATGTTGTCTATAATATTACAGAATGATTCATATATTGGGCAAAATTGATGTGCATACTTACTCATTCGGTATCATTATTGATAATTTTCGACAGAAATGGGTCATCATCAAGCAATCTGTGGGGATGGTGGCTTAGGTGGTGCAAAGGAGGGTCTGAACAGATAGGTCTTGACTTTGCTTCCAAAACTGATGACTGTTTTAGATTCAAAGTTTTTAAAATAATTATATGAAAAAGTTCATCTTTCATTGCTTTCTGACTTCTGACCTATAACTGTGTATGTTATTTTACTTCAGTTACAAGTAGAACACTCAACATTCATATTACTTGTTAAAAAAAAGTACAGCACTTTCTGATGTTGCAACCCAAGAAACAGGTCCAACTAATACTCAAATTGGCTAATACACTGGCTTTATTTCCCATGGAATCAGCGGCAACAGTTTCAGCCACTTTCTTGGGGTGTTATGAATGTACAAACTTACTGTAGGGTACATGTGGAACCGTGGGTGTGACATTTGCTGGGGGTATGTCTGTGGCTACAGGAGTTTGTGGACCATTTACCATCACTTGACTCAAGTAGTTCAGCAACTTCTGTGCTCTAAAAACAAAAGCAATATAATGGCTATAGAAATACACACATACAAATATAAACACTTAATAATGGTCCATCACAGACATTATGTAGAATTATAATCCGATTGACAGTGTCATACCATGAGAGGCAAAGCCGGAGTGGTTCTAAATTGTCAATCGTACTATAATTCTGAATAACATTCAACCCGTTATGGATTACTACTGTTTTAATATGATAACAGTTAAATTATGTTTAAGTCTATATTTACACAACACTTTTATACGTGCAATAATTGGGTGGACTATTAGGCCGAGTTATAATCCAAAGATTTTTTCCCCTCTCGACCAATCAGGTTCACTGACACAGCTATGTCATATTAGGATAGATTTTCTACACAATTCACATTGACAAGCAAATAGCAACGGTCAAGATATGTACTCATTAATTTTACACTAAATAAAGTGGAGTACTTGCAAATTAAGGAAAGGTCACTCAATGAAAATAGGATTTATTGAAACCTTTCACTTCATGATTGTTTTAAAAATTTATCATCATATGATTTCAAAGGCCAAGGTCAGCTTAAAGTCATACATTGATCTGTGACAGTAAGTATTTGTAAACATTGAATTTACCGTAGCCGCGCTCTGTAGCGCCCATGGGCAGTGTGACCAAATATTTGCAAAAGTTGGGGATGGGCGTTTACGACAAGGAAAACTAGATTGGGCCAACTCGGCGCCAACATATCCCCAGACAGGTCATCACTCACGCCACAGGTTTTGATCAGAAATTTTTTAAAACATAATTACCCATTATTATATGAACTTCAGCACATCAATCTACTCTGTTTATATCTCCCCAAGGAAGATGGTGTATCCCCAGACGCCGAATACATAACTCAAATTATATTTTCAATCTTCCTGCAATGATAACTCTAAACCTATTTTCAAAGTATTTAAATGATTGATGATTGAATGTCCATTCTAAAATAACTTCCAATTGGAAGTTCTGACCAAAAATACTGACAGAATTTCAAATTCTGCCAACAGAATTTGAAATTCTGTCGACAGAACTTCAAATTGGAAGTTCTGTCGACAGAACTTCCAATTGGAAGTTCTGTTGACAGAATTTGAAATTCTGTCGAATTGGAAGTTCTGTCACGACATATATGCAACCTAAATATGTAACACAATCTCAGTTCTGACTCCCCTTTGTGTTATATGTAATGAAGCCCACCACCTCCCACCCCCACCCCTCTCCCCTTCTCCACACCTCTCTCACTATTACACAAGATCTGCAACCCCATTGAGTTCTTTGTTTCTCATCTGATATCATTAAATACCTTTGTTTATTTAGTGTCACCCAATATAGCTGGAGGTCCCAGAGGTGGGTGGGGGGAATCCGGGTGGGGGATGTGGGTTGAGCATAAATGGTAAACAAACAATCTATATAAAAGGGGTACTCAAATACAAAAAGAATTGAGAATTTTAAGTATGTGATTATCAACTGAAATGAGTTCATAACTGTAGGAGCTGTGCCAAAATTAACTGAGGCAAGTTGAATAAAACTGGGCTAGTTGAGGGTTAAAAATCCCCTAGTTTTACTACATAAGGATATAATTTCATTAATATTGGGACTTAAAGCTCACTTAAAGTGTCCATTTTGTCTACTTGAATATGTTTAACCAGTTTCATTTTAAAAAGTGAAAAACTCAGCAAGCAGAGGTATAACACACAAAAATAAGTTCTTAAAAGACTAAGATAGCCATAACATTATTAATATTCAAAATTTAAATAGACAGGCATTTCCTTTTAAAAATTCAAAGATTTCAGCTCTATAACCCACATCGTTTGACAGTTACTGGGCTTTAAAGTGGCATAATATCCATAAATTGGGTTTCTGTGGGCATTTTACAATTGTTAAAGAGACCTTAGCAATTAAACTACAGATCTGAAACTTTTTGGGGGACATACATAACAAACAAAAATTATATATAATACAGTTTAAGACTTGTCACACTAAGCATTTCCAAATAACAGGGCAAAATACGGAAAAAATGTCAAAAAAGGCACTTGGGCGAGTGTCTATGGCCCTCATACACAGGTTAAATGTCTACTAAAAACCTTGATTTTCGGCATATGTAAAAAAGGACATAATAATGCATTCCCAGATGGGATTTCAGCTCCATCAATCACATAGTTTAACAGTTACAGGGCTTAAAGGTGGTAAAAAGTCCAAATATTGGGTCATTGTGGGCCTTTTAGAGATCTCGATGTGGCTTTCAAATTAAAGCTTCAGACTTAAAATTTGTTACATACTAAGATTACACATAGAATATGTATCTAATAAAGTTTGAAACTTCTCAGACTTACCATTTCCAAGTTACAGAGCAAAATATGTGAAAAATGTCTTAAAAGGGTCACTCAGGTGGGTGTTTAAGGTCCTCATACACAGGTTAAATGTCTACTTGAAGCCTTGATTTTTGGCACATGTAAAAAGAACATAATAATGTATTCCCAGATGAGATTTCAGCTCTATCAGTCACATAGTTTAACAGTCACAGGCCTTAAAATTGGCAAAAAGTCCAAATACTGGGTCTTTATGGGGCCTTCTAGAGACCTAAATGTAGCCTTCAAATTAAAGCTTCAGACTTAAAATCTGTCACATACTAAGATTACACATAGAATATGCATCTAATACAGTTTGAAACTTCTTAGACTTACCATTTACAAGTTACAGGGAAAAATATGTGAAAAATGTCTAAAAATGGTCACTCGGGTGGGGATTTATGGTCCTCATACACAGGTTAAATGTCTTCTTAAAGCCTTAATTTTTGGCACATATAAAACTAACATACTAATATCTTCTCAGATAGGATTTGAGCTCTATCAGTCACATAGTTTGACAGTCACAGGGCTTAAAAGTAGCAAAAAGTCCAAATATTGGGTCTTTGGGAGCCTTTTAGAGACCTCAATTTGACCTTCAAAATTAAAGCTTCAGACTTAAAATCTGTTACATACTAAGATTACACATAGAATATATATCTAATACAGTTTGAAACTTCTCAGACTTACCATTTCCAAGTTACAGGGAAAAAGATGTGAAAAATGTCTTATAAGGGTCACTCGGGTGGGTGTTTATGGTCCTGATACACAGGTTAACTGTCTATTAAAGGCCTAAATGTTGGGGCACATATAAGAAAACACATAGATATATTCCCAGATGATATTTAACTTAGATGAGAGACATAGTTTGAAAGCTACAGTGCTTGAAAGTGGCAAAAAGTGCATAAATTGGGTCTCTGTGGGCACTTTTGAGACCTTAAGTCGACCCCTTTGGGTAAACCTACAGCCCTAAAATTTTCTACAGACAAGGATTACATATCAAAGTTATACCTAGCGCAGTTTGAGACTCATCAGAATTACCACTTCCAAATTATAGGGCAAAATATGTGTAAAGTATAGCAAAAAATCCCTAAGTGGGGGTATTTATGGGCCTCAAACACAATTTTCTCCTCAACTTAAAGTCATGATTTTCGGCACATGTACTAAGAACATATTAATGTGTTGTCAGGTAAAATTTCAGCCAGCTGAGCATCATAGTTTGTGACCTACAGGGCTCTAAGTGGCCAAAAGTGCAATTTCTGACCTTAAGGTGGCCATAAGTTCTTTTTTACTGGGAGTTTAAGGTCACCTTAAAATAGGGATCTTCCTTTGGGCACCCTTAACATGTGTACCAAGTTTGAAAAAAAAATATTAATTTGTTTTTGAGTTATCGCGTCCATAAGGAAATTTCTACGGCGGCGTAGGCGGCGCAACGGACCTGAATCCAATATATCCCCGACTTTCGTCTGGGGATATAATAAGCCGGGCGTTTCGAAGAAATAACCCGAATTTGGGGAAACCACATTTTAGCACACACTGACTGGAAGTAAAATATGTGGTTGGTAAACAAATCTCGATGCAATAAAAAGTGACATAACCACTAAAATAAGGACAATTTTGTTGAAAACGGCTATAGTGTGGATGGGCGCTTTCAAAAGCATAAGCGATACAGAGCGCGGCTACGGTAATATAGGTCAAGAAGAATTTTATACAACAAACAGTAAATGAGATCCATTTTAGACACTACAGAGTCAAAACTACCCAGTAAAATTTAGAATTATTAAAAAAGTAAATATTTTACCCACAAACTGCTTGCAAAAATAACGACACTGTTTACTCTGTATAACTAATGGTGGCATAAGTATAATTTAGGTATAACTGACTGGTATTAGTGGAAATTACAACCCAATCCTGTTAACACATATGTTACAAGCAATCTATGTAACCAGGCAATATGGATAATCACTGACCATTTCAGTCATTTTATAAATAACCTAAACAGGTGAAGTTAGACGAGGGATAGCAAGTCAATTGTACTTGCGTAATTTCAATTTTAAATATGAGAAAAGTTTGGTCATATTTCGGCTGTGTACATAACACTTCAGTATACCGATACCTGTTTTGACTGGGAGAAAACTGGAACAAGTTTGGATTCTCATCAATGAAGTAGGTATCCACCACTCCTGACAAGAACTTGGGATGTCTTAACACATTCAACAGGAATGGAGTATTTGTCTGTAAACATATATATTTTCCAAAAACAAGTGACATCGGGTGTCAAGGAGATGAAGTTAGGAAAAATAGGTTTTGTCTAAAAATATTATCAATGATGTGACAGGACACTTGGTAATTCATTCATTAGCTTGCCACTGTTACAATTTTCTCTTAATTTGTGAAGAAATAAGAGGAGAATCAAACACAATTCTCAGCACGTCAATTCAAAAACTGAGGTAATGGTCAATTGATATCATTTCCTGTACAAGTTATCAACTTGTGAGGAGACAAAACATTCAACTTGTCCATCTTTTTCTCTACAAAAAATTTTCTATAAATTTTTATATATTAAAGAAGACTGAACCAGTGAACTATTACTAATAGACAGTTTACTTTGTAATAAGATAACATTAACATGTTAGAGATTACATTCTATACAATTCTTCTTTTCTAATATTACAGACCTTTTCAAAATAAAAATGTGTAACAGCTCTGCATCACTTTCTCTTATTTTAAAAAAGTTTTCACTATTGTTCTACTTCCTTTAAGATTCAGCTCAAAATGGTTCAACTGTACTAAATGTAATTATAGCTGAATCCGGTACAGTTAAACATCAGTGAACCAGAAAAGAAGTCTACTTAACGAAATATCTTCTTGCTCTTTAAGCGCGAGCCTTGAAAGAGCTCGCGCTTCTACAGATCACTTTTTTTTTCGTCTCCGGACTTTGATGAAATTTACCTGTGCATTCTGAATTTCCCTCTCTTGATCTCCAATAGCTAAAAGGACACATGTCCTTTTGCCTTTTCTCATACATATGTCCTTTTGTCTCTGGACTTTGATGACATTGACAACACTCCAATAGCTAAAAGGACACATGTCCTTTTGGCTTTTGCCCATACATATGTCCTATTGTCTCCGGACTTTGAAGACATTGACAACACCTGTACATTCTGAATTTCCCTCTCTTGCTCTCCTATAGTTAAAAGGACACATGTCCTTTTTCGTAAATTCTAGTGCACTACTCGTGTCTCTGATGGCTTTGCGCTCGCGCTAGGGGACCAAAACACCTTTTGGCCTTGTTCTAATAACATCTCACCTTTACACCTCTGATCCTGAACTCTTTCAGAGCTCTCTCCATCTTATGACAAGCCCTCTCATAGTTCCTTGAATGTGCAATAACCTTGACCAACAGAGAGTCATAGTAAGGACTAATAAAACCACCCGCAAAGGCTGATGCACTGTCCAATCGGATGCCCATACCTTCAGCACTGCGAAACACCTATAAAGTACAACATAACTCTGTATAGTGGAAATCTGAATATAAAATCATTTTCCAACTTTTAACATTGAAATACTTCAGCAAATTTTGTTAAGATCATTAACTTAGATTTGGTTGTCACTTTGAAAGAAATAAAATATTTAAAATTAAAATTTATTGTTTTATATGAAGTCAAATAATAATGAGGGAAAACAAACCATAAGGAAGTGATTTTTCAACAGACAACCTTTTTAACAAATACTACACAACTACAAATTCCCCGAAGTTAGAAAATACTAAGATATTCAAAACTATTTAACTACAGGTTACCCCTTCCAACTATGAAAGGTCCAGGTAAATATTTCTACACAACCAGAATTTCCATAAATATTTGTAAATTTCAAAAGAAGAGGCCTTAATAATTCTACTTAACTGAGTATTACTAAGGAGTTTATACTGTTATAACATATAAAGTCTCTTACCTCAATTCTGCCTGTATCAGGCTGGAATCCCCTGGCTGGATCTTCTGTAGTCATCCTACACTGTATAGCGTAACCATTGGGGAAGATGTTGTGCTGCTGAAGGCCCATCTCTGCTAAAGACTTCCCTTCTGCCACACGGATCTGTGAGTGTACCAGATCAATGCTGTAATAATAATTAAGCAGTTTGTATAATTCTAATCTAGTTTCATTTGATGACAAATTATTCATGCATATGGTATAGCTATAGCTTTGAAATGTACATACTGTCAAGACTCATGATGTACTTCCCAACTTCAATGGAACTGAAATTTCTTAAAAACACAGAAGACACACAGGTAAAAGCACAAATAGACACTGAAAACAACCTGCTTAAAAGTATAAAAATCAATGCACTTTTTTTTTCCTTTTGGCAAAATACTATTTTCACTTTAGCATCAAACATATGTTTCCTACTAATTTAAGGGTATCTATGGTGCTTATTCACTTTTCATTTTGATTACTTTATATATTTTTAAAAAATTTTACTCCATATAATTCCATTGTATATTTCCTACTAAATATTGATTGTAAATAGATATCTGATTTTTCATTTTTTTTTCTTTTTACTTATCATTTTGATCTATCTGAGTTGATTATTTGTTTTAGATTTTAAACGTGCACAATGTACTGCAGAATCACAATACATAAACAGTGATTTCCTCTGTAACAGTATGTTCCACTTACCCAGTGATTTCCTCTGTAACAGTGTGTTCCACTTGTAGTCTGGCATTGACCTCTATGAAGAAATACTTGCCATGCTCATCCATCAGAAACTCCACTGTACCTGCATTCTCATACCCCACATGCTTGGCCAACTTCACTGCATCTCTACACATTTAGAAGATTAACTTGTACGCATAATGGACCTTTAGTAGTGGGATCTTTTTTGGCAGTGTAAAAGATGGAAAACCAGACACCTGCTTTCTGTTCAATTCACGCAAATATAAAAAAACTTGTATATTTAATAACAAATGGATAAAACATTGAAAAAAATGCTTAATACTCTGTGTATGTATAACACTTTGTCAATATTCACTGACTTAATATCTAAAACCCACATATTTTGGTTACATTTATGTCTCATGTTCATCCATAAAATATTCTGTAGCTAGGCCAATACTAAAATGAACATTTCTAAATTTCAACAAATTTTTGTTTTTGGAACCAGGTTCTCAAACTTCCAATTAATCTTAACACTTCTCTTTATACAGAACTCTTTTGACAGAAATTTTTTGTTAAGAGGAGGTAAATATCATGTTTTTGGATAGGAGTTTTCTTTGTAATACACTCTGTATTTTTTTGTGTGGAGTTTCTGCTGCTGCCTTGAGATATTACTTGACAAGGTGTAACTGAAATGTTAAATAGGGCTGCAAATGGTCACTCAAGTCTTGATAGATGAGTTAAAACACATTGATCATTTGGGTTTATGCACTCAGTCGATTACTCACACTGTACTGTCAAATACACTTGTACCTTCTTTGTCCCATCTTTGTACCATCAATACAATGTATATCTTTGTCCCGTGTCTAGCACATTATTTTGTTAATAAAATATGTTAACCAATTTGCACTCACAGCAGAGATATTGCGCAATGTCTGAGGAAATATGGGTCTTTCAATAGTTTATAGACAGTTAATGTTGCCAAAATTTCCACTGAAAATATTCTTTGTCATCAATAATATCCTCATACAAAATTGTAAATGGATTAATTCAAGTATACCAAGAGTTTTGAACACATAGTTTTGAATTAAATATAACTAGAGGATCGCTCGCAAAAAAAAAGATAATGTTTTTGCATAGCAAAAACAAAGCGTCCCGAAAAGGATATAAAGGTGAGTGCTAAAGTATTAAGAAAATGCTTCGTTTCTAGCCTTATACTGTTGTGGCAACCAAAGTCAGCGCAGTCTGCTCTATCTAGCACGGTTTTCAAGATATAAGCATTTTTGTGTTTTGCAAAAAATAAAAAAATTAAAAATGTCCGCTATATTTGGCGAGACAAAAATATTTTGAAAATTGGCATGGCTACTCTGCAGAGATACCCAGCAGGTCCAAAATTTTGTTGAGTTCGCTCCATATAGCACGGTTTTCGAGATATAAGCATTTTTGTGTTTTGCAAAAACTTTGAAAATTCAAAATGGCCACCATTTTTGGGGAGACAAAAATTTTTATCAAGACCACTGCCGCGGTGTGTATCTCCCGCCGAGCATTAAAGCAAAAGAAATAGCTTTACCGAGATATTCACAATTTTTCATTTTCGTGTGTGAAAGCTCTTCCAAAAGTAGGTGAATGAGTTATTTGAGAAAAATTGGCTATCTGCAATATTATTAAGAGATAATTCACATTTACTCATTTTGAGTAGGTGAATAATTATCTATGGGTCTGAAACTTCACCAAGTGAAAGCTCTCCCAAAAGTAGGTGAATGAGTTATTTGAGAAAAATTGGCTATCTGCAATACTTTTAGAGATAATTCGCATTTACTCATTTTGAGTAGGTGAGTAATTAGCTATGGGTCTGAAACTTCACCATGTGAAAGCTCTCCCACAAGCAGATGAATGAGTATTTGATAAAAATTGGGTATCCGCAATATGTTTACAGATAATTAGCATTTACTCATTTTGAGTAGGTGAATAAATAGCTATGGGTCTGAAACTTCACAGGGTGAAAGCTCTCCCAAAAGTAGGTGAATGAGTTATTTGAGAAAAATTGGCTATCTGCAATACTTTTAGAGATAATTCACATTTACTCATTTTGAGTAGGTGAATAATTAGCTATGGGTCTGAAACTTCACCAAGTGAAAGCTCTGCCCAAAGTAGGTGAATGAGTTATTTGAGAAAAATTGGCTATCTGCAATACTTTTACAGATAATTCATATTTACTCATTTTGAGTAGGCGAGTAATTAGCTATGGGTCTGAAACTTCACCAAGTGAAAGCTCTCCCAAAAATAGGTGAATGATTGAGAAAAATTGGCTATCTGCAATACTTTTAGAGATAATTCGCATTTACTCATTTTGAGTAGGTGAGTAATTAGCTATGGTTCTGAAACTTCACCAAGTGAAAGCTCTCCCAAAAGTAGGTGAATGAGTTATTTGAGAAAAACTGGCTATCTGCAATACTTTTAGAGATAATTCGCATTTACTCATTTTGAGTAGGTGAGGAATTAGCTATGGGTCTGAAACTTCACCAAGTGAAAGCTCTCCCAAAAGTAGGTGAATGATTAATTTGAGAAAAATTGTCTATCTGCAATACTTTTAGAGATAATTCACATTTACTCATTTTGAGTAGGTGAGTAATTAGCTATGGGTCTGAAACTTCACAGAGTGAAAGCTCTCCCAAAAGTAGGTGAATGAGTTATTTGAGAAAAATTGGCTATCTGCAATACTTTTAGAGATAATTCGCATTTACTCATTTTGAGTAGGTGAGTAATTAGCTATGGGTCTGAAACTTCACCGAGTGAAAGCTCTCCCAAAAGTAGGTGAATGAGTTATTTGAGAAAAATTGGCTATCTGCAATACTTTTAGAGATAATTCACATTTACTCATTTTGAGTAGGTGAATAATTAGCTATGGGTCTGAAACTTCACCAAGTGAAAGCTCTGCCCAAAGTAGGTGAATGAGTTATTTGAGAAAAATTGGCTATCTGCAATACTTTTAGAGATAATTCATATTTACTCATTTTGAGTAGGTGAGTAATTAGCTATGGGTCTGAAACTTCACCAAGTGAAAGCTCTCCCAAAAATAGGTGAATGATTGAGAAAAATTGGCTATCTGCAATACTTTTAGAGATAATTCGCATTTACTCATTTTGAGTAGGTGAGTAATTAGCTATGGGTCTGAAACTTCACCAAGTGAAAGCTCTCCCAAAAGTAGGTGAATGATTTATTTGAGAAAAATTGGCTATCTGCAATACTTTTAGAGATAATTCGCATTTACTCATTTTGAGTAGGTGAGTAATTAGCTATGGGTCTGAAACTTCACCATGTGAAAGCTCTCCCACAAGTAGATGAATGAGTTATTTGATAAAAATTGGGTATCCGCAATACTTTTACAGATAATTAGCATTTACTCATTTTGAGTAGGTAAATAATTAGCTATGGGTCTGAAACTTCACCATGTGAAAGCTCTCCCAAAAGTAGGTGAATGAGTTATTTGAGAAAAATTGGCTATCTGCAATACTTTTAGAGATAATTCGCATTTACTCATTTTGAGTAGGTGAGTAATTAGCTATGGGTCTGAAACTTCACAGAGTGAAAGCTCTTCCAAAAGTAGGTGAATGAGTTATTTGAGAAAAATTGGCTATCTGCAATACTTTTAAGAGATAATTCGCATTTACTCATTTTGAGTAGGTGAGTAATCATCTACGGGTCTGAAACTTCACCATGTGAAAGCTCTCCCAAAAGTACATGAATGAGTTATTTGATAAAAATTGGGTATCTGCAATAGTTTTTGAGATAATTAGCATTTACTCATTTTGAGTAGGTGAGTAATTAGCTACGGGTCTGAAACTTTACCAAGTGAAAGCTCTTCCAAAAGTAGGTGAATTAGTTATTTGAGAAAAATTGGCCATCTGCAATACTTTTAGAGGTAATTCGCATTTACTCTTTTTGAGTAGGTGAGCAATTAGCTATGGGTCTGAAACTTCACCAAGTGAAAGCTCTTTGGGATAGCTGCTCTGCAGAGATACCCTGAAGATAAAAAATTTTGTCGAAATCGCTCTATGTAGCACGGTTTTCGAAATATTAGCATTTTTGTGTTTTGCAATTTTTGCGCAAAAATTCGAAAATTCAAAATGGCCGCCATTTTTTGCGAGAAATTTTTTGTTTGAAAATTGGCATGGCTACTCTGCAGAGATACCCTGTGGGTCAAAAATTTCGTCGAAATCGCTCTATCTTGCAGGGTTTTCGAGATATAAGCATTTTTATGTTTTGCAATTTTTGCGAAAAATTCGAAAATTCAAAAGGGCTGCCATTTTTGGCGAGACAAAATTTTTTTCAAAATTGGGATAACTACTCTGCAGAGATACCCTGCGGGTCAAAAATTTTGTCGAAATTGCTCTATCTAGCACGGTTTTCAAGATATAAGCATTTTTGTGTTTTGCAATTTTTGCGAAAATTTCGAAAATTCAAAATGGCCGCCATTTTTGGCGAGACAAAAACCTTTTGAAAATTGGGAAAAGTACTCCGCAGAGATATCCTGCGCGTCAAAAATGTCGAAATTGCTCTATCTAACACGGTTTTTGAGATATAAGCATTTTTGTGTTTTGCAATTTTTGCGAAAATTTCGAAAATTCAAAATGGCCGCCATTTTGGGCGAGACAAAATTTTTTTGAAAATTGGGAAAACTACTCCGCAGAGATACCCTGTGGGTCAAAAATTTCGTCGAAATCGCTCTATCTAGCACGGTTTTCGAGATATAAGCATTTTTGTGTTTTCCTTATTTGGAAAATTCGTAATGATTAATTAATCATTAATTACTCGGCCATTTCTTGACCAATCAATGCCAAAATCTAATGATTTCCAGATTTTAATAGAATGAATGTATTTGCCAAGTTTCAGGTGAATTGATAAAATTCCTTTCAAGTTATCATCCGGACAAGCTTCCCCATCGAAAAAAGACATTTTTGGTCATGTGACCTCTCTGATTGGTTGAAATGTCACTGCGGCATATTCAAAAAAATTCCCCAAGGCTACTGCCTAAACCTGCCAAATTTGAAAAGAATCCGCCTAACGGTTACAGAGTTATAAGGAAAACAAAATGCGGAGCCGGCGGAGCCGGCGGAGCCTGAAGCTCTCCCATACACAAACAAGCGTCCCTTGCGGGACGCTTAATGACCAAAGAATCTACTGCCATCTGACAGATATAATACTACTGATTTTATTTGCCGTTAATTGTAGACAACAAAAAAGTTTGCAAAAAACATTAGCATGCTCTATAACTAACACATTAGTTAATCAGAACAAACTGTAGATCTGAAGTAAAAATAGAAACACACACGCTACAAATGAGAGTTACCTGTGCATACTTTCTCTAACATCACTGGGCAGACTTGGGGCTGGAGCAACTTCTATCAGTTTCTGATGACGTCTTTGAACAGAGCAGTCTCTCTCATACAGCTGTACAACATTGCCGTATTTGTCACCTGTTTGATGATACACATACTCAAATCTATTTCAAAGCCAAACCACAACACACTCAGATAATATTACACAAAACACTGCAACAGTGGTCTCACTGATTTACTGTTATTTTGTACACAAACACACTTGTATACAAAATACACCAATGGTCATTTACATAGAAGTAAGCGTCAAGTTACTCAATAAGTACAGTGACATAACAGGAGTTTCTGAAAAAGCTGAGAATACTTTCATGCTATTGGCTATTAAGGTCAGTCAGTATTTCACGTGCAAATTTTGACTGGCTCCACAAGTCTTTGACTTAACATTGATGGAGATATTCCAAGGGGGAGCATAATAAGGTGACAGTTAGGCGCCACAAAATAAAACCTAGCAACTCCTTTGAGTGTTTGCTTAAATATCCCAGAATACTAATGTATGTCCAGTATAATGTAAATCAGTTACTAAAACAATCAAGACATTAACAAGCTTTATTGAAACTAAATTATTTTATATGACAAGGACGATTAAGCTATTTTTGATTTTACTTTTTCCACAAATAAAAGCAAGTTAAAAACTGTGAAAGGGTTGGGTTAGTAAGATATCACACAAAGAGTGGTCCACTTCACAAAAGACAGGACTGAATTAAATCCACGCAATACATTAGTGACACAATATAAAACAAGAGGGTCAGAGGTGCCCCAAAAGGCGGGTTGCGCACGCAGGAAACAAGGTTAGCAACTGCTCTCATTAAATTAGGAACAAGGAAAGAAATGTTAGGTTACCCACTTAAGGTAAATGTGTTCGACGTGCTAAGAAATGTAATACTTCTAATCTAAGTTACATTATTGTATCTATACTATAATAAATATAGAACTAAAACTAAGTAAATGAAGACCATTAATTTACCACTTATTTTCACCAGAAATTGAAATATCCACAGATGATCTAGTTGTAAGGTTTCTGTTTGTAAGAACTAAGAACGAAACTCACCAGGTCCAACTGGTGGCTTCTATTCTTTTGTGTACTAATCTTTTTGTTGCAGTCTCTCACAAGAAGGCGTCTTTTCACCCTGGCATATACAGATCATGTCACTCTTTTGATGCGCTGATGTTGTTCCTTTAAAAATCTTGTTGTCACAGTTATGTTTTTTTACACTGTACATTGATTCTTGGATGTGTTTACTGTCCTCCAGGATTATGTTCCATCACAGTCTTAGATGAATTTTGCTTTTTGACATTTGCTTCTTTTTTGGTTTTTCGTTCACTGCTCCTATTACATCTGCGATGGTTTTATGATTATAATTAGAAACATTATAGGCTCATGTTTAAGAGTATATTTTTAGAAAGTGAGCAGTAGATCTCTTGAATCAAATGGCAATCCATACTCCTTCATGATCACTCCAGTATGTTTCCAAAACCCCACAGGAAATATTAGATATATTGGAGTAAATGTGATCTAAAGAAGAGTGGTAATCAGTTGTTTCTTCAAGTAATTTTGTTTCTATGTGGAAATGAGTTTTCATTGAATTTTGTAGCATTGTTAAATCAGATGAAGGTTTTAACTGGTTTACGTTAAAGTCTCCCACTGCTATAGTATCCATTTGGTTTTTCTTTGGTATATCCTTCAACATTGATGTAAATATGGTTTGCTTCTGAGCCGGATGTTTGTATACAGCAAGCATATTGATACTTCGATTGCCTGTATATACTTCAAAATTTATGAGAACTGACTTATCTTTTTCCCTATGAAAATATGAATCAAGGATCAGTTCAGGCTCGATATAGATCATCATACCCCCATGTGGCCTTGTGGTTGGATTTGGTGAGGTTGCATTGTACTGTTTGGCCAATATAAATCCTGGTATGTCATAGGCAGATGAAAGATCTGAATTGATGGCCCACGTCTCTGCTATTATCAACAAATTTGTATGTTTGATGTTTTGATCACTTCTAACATCTGCTATATGCTTGTGAAGCGAGCGTGTATTAATGAACACTATTTTAAAGTGCTGGTGCAAAGTCTGATGGTATAGTGGCATGGGCTTAATCTGAAGTGCTCTTGAATTTCGTAGGCGTAGCATGTCTACTTTGACAGCACTGTCAACTTTGATCTTTTGCGAATTAAAGTCTAGCAGGTAAAGACCTTGGAGATGTGTAAGCCGGCTAAGTGCCACATACATCATATGTGGAGTTACATAACCTTGGAATGATGCAACTGCTGTTTCTAACGATGACCCTTGTGACTTATGAATAGTTGTTGCTGAGCAATGTTTGAGAGGAAACTGTCGCCTTACCACTAAGATATTCTTGTATTTTCCAAATTGAAATCTTCTTTCAATGTGTTGTATAGGAGTCCACCTACGGTCTGTTTGTGAATTGTACAAGTTCTTGTTTGTATTTCGACATTTCTCTCCAATATCAATATCATCAAATAGTACCCATAAAATTGTAGGTGGAACAGTCTCATGACTAAAATCCATAATGGTACAGGTGGCACCATTGGTCAAGCCATCAGAGGTATCAACATTTTGAATGAGCATAAATTTGGCAGAAATTTTTATATGCAGCGTTGTTTCTAGGTTTTGAGTTTTTTGTGGTTTCATTTGTTGAGCCAACTGTAAGATCGTTTCTTTGAGCGATGGTGTGACATCACCAATAATGAAGTCTTTTGCAACACACAAGCATCCTCGAGTTGTAAGTGTTTGCATAATTTGTTCATTGTGTTTTTCTACAAGTGAATTTGAAGTGAAAAGATGAATAGCATCATTTGGATAGGTTGTAGTCACTGAGGACTGTATAACTCGAGAACTCAGCAGGCTCACATCATCTGACGTATGGTTAGCCTCTCTAATTCTGTTTAATGTGCTGGCAAATGTAGCATCATCTTTTTGTCTCATCACTATTGTAAGTTCATAGAGTTCAAACAAATCTTGCCACAAATTTGCTGTTAAAGACTGATAAGGTGATGATGTATTTTGGAAAACCCATTTGTCCATCACAGGACGTAATTGGAACATGTCACCTACACAAAGTACACTTACACCACCAAATGGTAGGTTACACTGAAAGATTTCTTGTAATCGGGCATTATTGGAACATATCTGCACATGTCACCTACACAAAGTACACTTACACCACCAAATGGTAGGTTACACTGAAAGATTTCTTGTAATCGGGCATTATTGGAACATATCTGCACCTACCATAGATATTTCATCTATTACGATGATTTTCAGTTTACTAAAATTGGACCTCAGTGTATTTCTTCTGCTATCATCCAAATGTATATATTTCTTAAGGCTTTGGCTGGCAGGTATGGCAAGAAAAGAATGTAGAGTAGCTTCACGGATATTGTAGGCAGCTTTTCCAGTAGGTGCTGCAAGAACTAGCTTAATGTCATCTGGATCTTGCCCTGGTAAGCTATTACAATATCGAAGGAGAGCTTGAAAAATTCCTTTTACAAGATGAGTTTTTCCAACTCCTGCACCTCCAGAAAGGAATAGATGGAAAGGTGTTTTTTGAGTTTTGACACAATGTAAGACATGGTATAGAAATTCCCGTTGTTGAATATTAAAACCCTGGAGTAAGTGGTAAAAATCATCATCTGCCATTTTGTTGGGGATCAAAGATTCAGTCACAGAAAGGGAAGGGCAATCAATTTCTTGTCCAAAGTCAAAGTGAGAATGCTGTGGTAAAGATGGCTGTAAACTACTGAAAGCACTGGTAGCATTGTCTGTATTATTCGAATGTGCATCTTCATCTGATTGTCGTGCATTCGGAGCAACAGTATCCATAGCATGAAACTTACCATATGTACAGGATAAATGTGGACGGACAGACAGAAGGACAGACAAATGGACGAAAAACAGACAAACGAACAGACGCAATTTCACCAATTTCGAAAGGAACCTAGCTATGATGGAGATCTATCTCCCTATCAAGTTTGAATCCGATTGGTCAAACCATTTTCGAGTTAGAGTCCGGAAATGAAAACGCAGACAAACAGATGGATGGACAAACGGACGAAAAACAGACAAATGAACGGACGGAATTTCACCAACATCGAAAGGAACCTACCTATGATGGAGATCTATCTCCCTATCGAGTTTGAATTCGATTGGTCAAACCGTTTTCAAGTTAGAGTCCGGAAACGAAAATGTGGACAAACAGACGGATGGACAGACATACGGACGAAAAACGGACAAACGAACGGACAGAATTTCACCAATATCGAAAGCAACCTAGCTATCATGTTGATCTATGTCCCTGTCAAGTTTGAATTTGATTGGTCAAACCGTTTTCAAGTTAGAGTCCGGAAATGGAAAATGTGGACGGAGCGGCGGACGTCGGACACATCAATCTAATAGGCGGGTTGGTTACACGCAACCCGCCTAAAAACGAACAAATGGACAGAAAAACAAGACAAATGAACGGACGGATTTACACCAATTCCGAAAGGAACCTAGCTATGATGGTGATGTATGTCCCTGTGAAGTTTGAATTAGATTGGAGTAACCGTTTTCGAGGTAGAGTCCGGAAACAAAAATGTGGACGGACAGATGGATGGACAGAAAAACGGACAAAAACGAAGAAACGGACGGAAAAACGGACAAACAAAGAGACGGAATTTCACCAATTTCGAAAGGAACCTAGCTATGATGGTGATCTATCTCCCTGTGAAGTTTGAATTTGATTGGGCAAACCGTTTTAAAGTTAGAGTCCAGAAACAAAAATGTGGACAAACAGATGGATGGACAGACAAACGGACAAAAAACGGACAAACGAACACATGGAATTTCACCAATTTCGAAAGGAACCTAGCTATGATGGTGATCTATCTCCCTGTGAAGTTTGAATTTGATTGGTCAAACCGTTTTAAAGTTAGAGTCCGGAAATGAAAATGTGGACAAACAGATGGATGGACAGACAAACAGACGAAAAACGGACAAACGAACACACAGAATTTCACCAATTTCGAAAGGAACCTAGCTATGATGGTGATCTATCTCCCTGTGAAGTTTGAATCTGATTGGTCAAACCGTTTTAAAGTTAGAGTCCGGAAACGAAAAATGTGGACGGACAGACGGACAGACGGACAGACAGACAGACGGACAGACGGACGTCGGACACATCAATCTAATAGGCGGGTTGGTTACACGCAACCCGCCTAATAACACATTTCATATACAAAGATATTATATTTACAAAGAGAATTTTTTCTTGGACAGTACACAATGAAAATGTTCATCTACAACAATGTGTTAAGAACTGACCCAGTATCTGAACTTCAATGTGTCTCGGTCGTTCTATGAATTTTTCTAGAAACAATGCACCATTGCCAAAAGCTGCCCTTGCCTCAGATGTTGCTCTTTCATATGCATCAGGGATCTCCTGTAAAATGTAATGGCTTGGGTTGTTTGGCATACAATACCTTCTTCTTAAGGTCTACATCATTTTAAAGAAATTTGAACATATTTTGTGACAATTCCACAGACTCCATCACTTAAATTGTTTTCCTATGTTGTATCAATGCATGCAAATGATGTAAAATAAGTGAACTACTGATGTAAGTTGAATTTAATTCCTCAGACTCCACCACTTAAGACTAACTAACTTAATTCCCTGTATTGCCTAATAGAAGCGGGGGAAAGAGTAAAGGAGTGTAAAGTTACCACATTGACCTTGTCAATACTAGCACATCATACACAAAGGATGAAATGGCACGGATGCTTCCATTTTATCATCCAGCCAAAGTGAAACTATTTCAACTCCAAGGTACCAAAAGATATTACGTGAAAATAATTCCCCAAACTAACAAGCCCACCTATATTTGATATACTTGTTCATTTAATTATTACTTGTCAATGAAATATGCTTAAACTAATTAACACACAAGTATTGTTTACCAAAATCTCAATAACAGCCCCCCCAAGAAAGTTGTAAAAATACACAGAGGCAATAAATGGTTATACATTCTTAAAATTCATGGTCTGACAATTGTGACAAGTAGAGTGCTCTTTTAAATAGAAATAAATGTCACGTTCCCCTCATTTAACAAAAAATTCTCCTTATATTTGAAATTCCTGATTAAGCACAAGTATTTATCTGGTCCCTTGAAATTCAGCTCAACAGAAGTTAATTTTATTATCCACTGCACGCCGTATTTGACCTGTATAGGGGGATATACAGAGCAGGATATATTTTATTTGTATAGAACAGTGCCTGCATGCCATGGGTAATTAGTGTCACTAACTTCTGGTTTTTCAATAATTTCTTGAAAACTATGTGATCTACAAATGTTTTATACATCATTAGAAAGGTCTTTTCAAAGTGCTTCTGCTCGTGTTTCTTGCATAAAAATCCATGCAAAAAAGACTGAGCTCTTGTTAGTTAAAAATGAAGCTTTTATATTAACTGTTGTCCATGCTTTTTAACAGCCTTTTTCACATTCTCATAAATCATAATGGTGGATAATAAAAGTAAAACATCCCTCATTAGACATATACATAAAAATATATCACTCATGAAGATTAACAATATAATATTTATGCTACACACTTGTATAATATTGTTACCTTCATTTGTGATATATTTTTTCTGTAAATGTCATTCAGGAACTTTTCTTATTATATTTTATATTGTCCCACCACAGTTTAGTTGATCAATAATTGTGGAACAACAGTCTCATTTTATACACTAGTACAGACCTCCATCTCTGTGACCTTGCGCATGCCCCTTCCACCCCCTCCATAAGCCGCCTTGAAGATGACAGGTAGTCCGTACTGTTCACAGAACTTCAGGGCCTCTTCTACATTCTCCACAGGACCGGGGCTACCAGGCACAACCTGCACACCTAGAGTGTAAGAGTAATATTGAGAGTACTCAGAGAGACCAGACCTCCTCCAAAGTGTGTAACAATATGTAAATGGGAAACCCAATATCTTTATATATCCAGTGATCCAGATCAGTCTCAAAATTTAATGGCATCTAAGTTAGACCAAGACCCATCTACTGAATTTTTCATGAAGTTCCAACCATTAGTAACCCTGCTAACAAACAGATAAAATTGCAAATTTAATAAGTAAATTAAATTTTTATAAGTTAATACCCTATCCAATAGACAAATGCTATTCCGGTCGGTGCGACCGGCTCGCCAAACGTCAGAAAAAGACGTCCTGTGTTTCCACCGGCCAGCCGGTCCTAGTACTAGTGCACTCGCCAGATGGCGTGTCGAACCCCTTTCCTGTAGCGACAACGTGACGTCATAACATCTTTTTCGTTGTATAAACCTATTAGACCCCTAGTAAGCTGATAGCGGGGTTGGTGGGAGGGTCTTGTGTGTCCATTGGATAGGGTATTAACTTATAAAAATTTAATTTACTTATTAAATTTGCAATTTTATTGCCTTAATACATCCTATCCAATGGACAAATGCTGAATAACTACCGCCTGGTCGGCGGGTAAGCTACTAGGGACTTAGATGAACTCATAACAGAACTAACAAATTTTCCTCTCAGGCCTGGGTCGACCTTGAGGTCAGACCCTTAAGGCTACAGTAGGTTACCGGAAACCGGTCAACCAATTTACCCCCCCCCCTTTTTACAGACCTGCTCTGAGGTAGGGGAAGAGAGGGCTGAGTTCAGTCCCATAATAAGAAGAAATAAACTTTCCGAAGGAAGCATAGCACAGTTTTTTTTGTTTTTTTTTTGTTTTTTTTTTATATATATATGTACACTATTTACATATTTAGTAAATATTATTTACATATGTACAAATTCTCCTCCCTCCCTGGGCTATTTGTAGATCTGCTGAGCAGCCACTACAGGTCCCAGGTGATAGAGCTCAGAGTCAGCCCAAGCCACATCCTTCAGATAAAATTGGGTGAAGGTATTATGTGACTTTCAATGACATGCTGACAAGATCTGTTCCAAGGAAATTCCAGCTTGGAAAGCCTTGGAAGCCGCAAAGGCCCTGACATCATGGGCTTTAACCTGATGCAAAGTGTGGGCCTCCTGGTCTGAAAGCTCATAGCATAGGATCACAGTTTGTTTGATCCATGAGGAGATAGTGGCAGGTGAGATATCCTTGTCAAAACCTTTCTTGAAGGAGACAAAGACCAACTCCTTATGCTGCCTGATATCTGCGGTCCTGTCCAAGTAGTAACGCAAGGCTCTGACTGGACAGAGTGACCTATCAGATTTGAGGGATCTATCCAAAGTTGGGGCCAGGGCTGGTATCACTACTGGGGCCACACACTCTGGACCTTCCTTCGCCAGCTGGTTCTTGGAAAGAAAGCTGGGAGATGGGTACAGGGACACCTTTGACCAGTCAGACTGGTGCCTGATATTTTTGTGTTGCCAGGCATGAATCTCACTCCTGCGTTTGCCTGAACCCAGGGCTAATAGGAAAACCGTCTTGAAGGTCAAACACTTCAAGGAAGCTTCCCTGATTGGCTCAAAGGGAGCCTTGGTCAGTTGGTGTAAGACCAAAGACAGGTTCCAGGAAGGGATACCCCTTCTACCCTTAGGTTTGTCTCTATGGAAACTATCCAAGAAGCGAGTGAGATTTTCATCTTTGCTGATGTTGAGGGTTAGATTTCCCAGTTTATCAGCAATGGCGGACCTGTATCCATCAATGGTGCTGGGCTGCAACTTCCTGTTCTCAAAAAGGTACATAAGGAAATCAGCAACCGACTTCACAGGGGGTGTCCTGAAGTCCACCTGATAAGTGATGCACCACTTTGTAAAAATGGCCCACTTTGCCTCATAGACAGATCTGGTTGATCCTCTTTGAGGAGCCTCAATTCTTGTTGCCACTGCTTCAGAGAAGCCCTGCTCCTTGATTGCTGTGGCTCTAGGAGCCATGCATGGAGATTTAGGTTTGTCAGATTTCTGTGAGGGATCTGATTGAAAGGCTGTGTCAACAGGTTTGGCAGATTGGGCAGGCTCAGTGGGATCTGACTGGACATGGTCACTAGATCCCAAAACCAAGGCATGTTGGGCCACCCCGGAGCAATCAGAATGATTCTCTTGCAAGGGAAGTCCTGCAACCTCTCCACCACTTTGCCCAAGATGGCCGCTGGTGGAAAGGCGTATGCGTCCAGATTCTCCCATGGCAGACTGAGTGCATCCACTGCTACTGCCAAGGAGTCCGGTACTGGTGACACAAACTGAGGTAACTTGTTGTTGAACCTCGTGGCAAATAGATCTATCTGAGGTTGGTGCCACCTGCTGCATATAGCTTGGAAAACCTCGGGAAGGAGGGACCATTCCGTCTGAATGGTCTGGCCCAGCCTGGATAACTTGTCTGCTACCACATTCAGCCGCCCGGGGATATGTCGGGCTTTTAGAGTCACTTGATGTCTGGTACACCAGGTCAAGATTCTCCATAGAAGGGCACAGAGTGTGCCCGACCTCATGCCTCCTTCCTTGTTTATATACGACATCACTGTGGTGATGTCGGTTGCCACAAGTACTATCTTGTTTGCACAGAGGTTTTGGAACTCTTTCAAGGCAAGAAACACTGCCTTGAGTTTCAAATAATTTATATGCAACTTGCTTTCTGGCAGTGACCAAGTCCCTCTGGCAGTGAAGTCATTTAAGTGAGCGCCCCACCCTTCTTTTGATGTATCTGCAAAGATTTGCAGAGCATGTTTTATTGGGTGTAATGGTTGGCCTGTGAGAACATTGTCTTCCTGTAGCCACCATTGCAAATGAGGGTACAAGGATCTGGGAATTGGGATCACTTTTTCTAGTGACTCTGGTATTCTCCAGTGCTGCTTGAGGTGCCACCGTATGGGCCTCATATGTAGCCGGCCTAGGTGAACTTGTTTTTCTGTGGCTGTTAGCAACCCTATCAGGGACATGAACTGTCGAACTGGACAGTGTGGCAGTGACATTATTTCTAATATTTTGTCCTGAAGGTTCTGCCACCTGTCTGGGGTCGGTCGGACCCGACCTGCCCTGAGGTCGAACCGGTAACCTACAAAATCGAAGATCTGCTTTGGAACCAGTTCTGATTTTTCTAAATTTACCAGCCAGCCCAATTTTCGACATATTTTCACCAGACTCTGAGTATGTTGAAGACAAGCCTGGTGGGATGTGGCTCTCACCAACCAGTCGTCTAGGTACTGGTGGATCCTTATACCCTTGTGACTGGCCATCAGTTTCACTTCTTTTGCTATCACAGTAAACTCCAAGGGTGCTGTGGCCAGACCAAAGGGCAGAGCCTTGAACTGGTATGTCTGACCCTGGACATGAAATCTCAGATATTTCCTGGACTGTTCCTGTATTGGTATATGGAAGTAGGCGTCTTTGAAATCTATCGAGGTAACCCACTCCCCTTGTTGGAGGGACGTCCTGATGGTTTCCGGTGTTTCCATCTTGAACTTCTCTGCCTTGAGGAAAAGATTCAGGTTGCTCAGATCCAGGATAGGCCGCCATTTGTTGTTGGGTTTCGGGACTAGAAATAGTCTGTTGAAAAACCCCAGAGAAGTTTGGTTTCTTACTAGTTCTACAGTATTTTTGGCTATGAGCTGATGTAATGCCTCCAACAGGTAGCTGTTCCTGTGAGGATTGACATAGCAGCTGATAACCTTGGGTGACCTTGTGAGCCTTGGCCGGATCCGGAAGGGAAGGGTGTAACCCTCTTTTAGGATCTGAACTACTTTTGGACCTGCTCCCAGATCCAGCCAAGTTTGCCAAAAGTTCTGAAGTCTTGCCCCTACAGGCAGATTTGGTGCAGCATTTTTGACATTTGTTACAGGTTGAGCACAAGACAATTGAGTGACACAAGAAACACTTTTCACAGACTTTAATTTGCAATTTTTGTAATGACAACCTGCTGACCCGGGACTTAATTCTTTCTTTTGGGAATGCCCGGGTGCAGAATGAACATGTGATGCAACAGGAAGCTTTACATTTAAATTTAGACCAGTGTTTATTTCTGTAGAATGCTCCCGGCCAGCAGTCGTGGCTGTAACTTGGTTAAACAATAATTGCCATTTATACCACTGCTGGCCCTTGGCTGGTCGTGATGAGAAGGTGGTGGTACGTCCTCGACCTCTCTTGAACTGCTTCCTGCCAATGGTTTTCCATGCGGGTTTCTCAGATCTGGAGTCCCGGTTAACCGACCTCTTACTCTAGCTGGGCTATATCTTCTTCTGCCCGCTTAATAACTGAGTCTGGGAACAAAGTTGAGATATGCAGGGGGGCTGACCTCAATGCTGTGAGAGTATCTGGCTTGATACCGGTGTAATGGTAAATCTTCCCCCCATAAAATATTCCCCCCCGGGGGGAGGATTTTCTAGAAAATATTACCCCCGGGGGTATATTTTCTAGAAAATATTCCCCTCCGGGGGGGAATATTTTCTAGAAAATAATACCCCCCGCCTGAAAATTTTCCCCCCCACCTAAGGACATTAATCTTGAACTGTTAGTTTTGTACTTTATTAGTTTTTAGAATATCTGTCATACAGACCTGCTGTTTGCCATTTCATATTTTGCTATCCTTTTAGATTTGTGATAATAATACCTTCCATTTTGGTGGAACTATTAGGTTTCCTTGTTGCATCACTTATTTGAATGAAACAAAAACATGACACATATGCAGACCTGTACCTGTACTTTAGCATTGTATATGTTTATTTCATTAATAATACCTTCCATTTTGGAAGATCCATTAGTTTTACTTGTTGTATAACTTCTTTGAATGAAATAAAAAAATCATTAAACTCATTATGCAGACCTGTACTTTATCAGTGTATGGTTTTACTTCAGATTACTTCTAATATCATCATTACCTAACATTTATTTTTATCTATCATGGTCACTTATGGTGTGAATTCTATGAATGGAATGAACACCCATTAAACAGCACAGTATTTTAGGGTTTGATCTTTTTTTCTGGTTAGGTATATTATAATAATAACTTGCATTCCAAACTTTCAGGTTTACTTTTTGTATAACTTCTAATCATTGAAATTTAAATAAGATATTTCAAAAGTGTAATCTTCAACAGTAATTTAGAATTTGATATTGTCTTCTGGTTAGGCTTATTATTGTAATAGCTTACATTCCAAATTTTCTGGTTTATTTTTGTATGATTTCTGTAAATAAAAAGACAATCATTTTTATTTAAACAAGAGAAATCAAAAGTGTAACCTTAAACATATTAGATAATTAATTTGAATAAGATAATAGAACAAAATACTAGACATCTCTATTCTGGTAAAATATTTATAATTGCAATATAGGTTATGTTTGGATTATTTTTTTCTCTATGAAGTGCTTCTGCATTAACATATACCATTAATACAAATGGGTTAATCTTATTATTGATATTCTAACTGGTTCTTTTATGTTGTTTATTGCAATAGAGATGGGTTGACAAAGTCAAAAGTGTGAATGTGGCTTCTTTCTGTTTCTTCCAGCTAATTGAATTAGTATGCATGGCTTCTTATAATCCATGGAACTGACTTTGAATAGAGAAACTAAATCAAAGAAGTTATCTTGTGTCAGTTAATATATGTAGTTCACACCAAAAGATTTGTACACTGTTTAAATAAAGACAATTTGAAAATATTAATAATTTTTTATCATTATCACAGGTGGGGGGGTAAATTTTCATGGCGGGGGGGGGACTATTTTCTAGAAAATTTTGCCCCCCGGGGGGGAAGATTTTACGGGGGGGAAGATTTACTTTTACACCGGTTCTAAGGTGGCTCAAGTATGCATCCTGGCGTACTAGGGTGAGGTTACCCATAGTCACAAAAACAAATTCTGACAAATGTTCCATGGATTTTGCAGTCGCCTGTGTAATGCATCTTCGCAGTGTTTCCTGAGAAATTCTGCGAGATGCTGGTGGAGTGGACGACAATCCAGTATACTTAGCTATTCGACTGTAGCTGCTATTAAGTTTTGAAGCATCTATGTTCCAAGATGAAATCTGTGAGGATTCAGCTTTAGGGTCGGAGTGAAGTCCATACCATTTGGACTGTGTCCTGGCAGGCCTCAGAAAAACATCTTTAGCTAGGCCACCAGCTTCTGATCCACGGGAGGGATAGCCCTCAACCAAAGTAAGATTCAATTTGGCCAGTTTTCTACACAGCCAGTCTTCAGTAGGCATTTTAACCGACACTTTGCCAGGGGTTACAGTCTTGGGCCCTGCAAAAGGATTATCATCTGAAGTGGAAGCTGTATTATCCAGTTCTGGAATGTGTGACCAGCCCATGAAGGAGCGGATACCCTGCATAGTATCCCTATAATTCTGCTCTTCTGAAACTAGTTGGTCCGGTTCCGGTACCGGCTGATCCGGGTCCTCAGATAACTCCCCTTCCTCAGTATATAAATCCAATGGTGGGTTATCAGACATGCTACTGGCCTCAGATGACAGACTGGATATGCTATCATGCCTAGACCTGTGAAGAGCAGGGGAACCGGTGCCAGTCGGTTCAGATGACAGTGGCCGGTCGGTAGAAGTAGGCCGGTCAGAGGAAGGCCGGTTAACATCAACTTCACTTGCAGAGTGAAGGTCGGTTGAAGGGTTGGTGGCTGGTGTCGGCCGGTTGACTTTGGTTTGACTGGTAGGCTGATGCACAGTAGCAGAGGAGCCCTTTCCAGTAAACCCTACAGTTGAAGTCGGTCGGTGAACATTAGTTTGACTGGCCGGCTGATGCTTGTTAGCAGAGAAGCCCGTACCAGGAAACTTAGTTGTAGAAGCCTGTTGACTGGTCACTGCTTGACTGGTCGGCTGATGCTTTGCAGCAGAGAAGCCAGTTCCAGTAAGCTTTGAAGTAGAAGGTCGGATGAAGGGTTCAGTCGTATTTCCAACATCATGAGGAGGTGAGTGTGTGGGTGCAACTTTCACCTTTGAAGAGAAGGTCGGTTCAAAACTTTTAGCCATTATCAAAGCTTCCAGACGACTGAAGCGCTCCGACCATTTGCTATCCATTTCTGCAAATTTCTCGTCAGTACTGTGTTTAGAAACCTTGGTAGAGGGAGATTTTCCTTTCTTACTGATCTTATTGTCTTTCTTAGGTTTCTTATCAGGTGGGGGAGCTACAGCAGGAGCTTTCACAGATCCCTGCTCGTCAATAACCCCAATAACAGACACGCTTGACGGGTCGACAAGTTGATCAGAATCCTGGGAAGGGGGTGGTTCAGTAAGCTTAGCTTCACGCTTTTCCTTTTTAAGCTTGTAAGAAGGAGTAGCTAATTGCTGGAGTTGATCAGACGTGAGGCTATTACATATCTGGCAGTTAGACGTCTGTGGATCTGAAACACAAGGTTCCTTACCCTTTCCCTTGTCCCTGCATCTCGCACAATGAGAATGTGTATCAAAATCCGCCATTACATGTCCACACTTCCCTCTACGTTGGCCAGGAGATGACATGATGTATCCGTAACACAATGTTAGTAAATTTATGTATCCGTAAACAATGTAACTGTTGAAAATCTTAAAATATTGCAGATAACATAATATCCGTGTACACTAGTTCGCGCCAAACGAAAAAGATGCTATGACGTCACATTGTCGCTACAGGAAAGGGGTTCGACACGCCATCTGGTGAGTGCACTAGTACTAGGACCGGCTGAAACACAGGACGTCTTTTCCTGACGTTTGGCGAGCCGGTCGCGCCGACCGGAATAGCATTTGTCCATTGGATAGGATGTATTAACGCAATAAAAGGACAAACTAACAAAGAGTCATAAAAATATTACCTCCTTGATGGAGGTAATCAGTAGGGCAGGGTCGGTAGCAGATTTTCCATTTTGGTATCCCGCCAGTGCAAAACTGTACCGATTCCAGGATACTGAAAGAAGAAATTTCGTTCTAGCATTTCCCCAACCGAATAGGCCCACCAACCGAAAGTAAGATTCGTCAAAAGAAAACCTTGCAGTTCTGAAAGAAATCACTATAAAAGTGCTAAAATATATGAAAAATATGGGATAAAAGTTTGTAATTTCTTCAGATTTGTGGGTTGTTTCTAATACTTTACGTTTTCTTACAAGATTATATACTCACATTCAAAATACCGGCTGTAAAGAGTCGCCACAGTGTTGAAGTGAATTAGTCTCGATACCGAGATACTGGTGTTACCGACCCTGCCTAGTAATCAGATATCTCATTCCATTGCTCAAAATTGCAAATTCCATTTACTCTGGTCTATTTGATATTTCTTATTATTAATACACAGATAACAAAAGTTTGTTTATAATTGAGTTTCCACCATATTCACCTGCTTCAATGGCTGCCTCTCTGGCCTGTACTTTGTCTCCCATACGTAGGATAGCTTTGGGTGATGGACCAATGAACCTGATTCCTGCTCCCAAACAGGCCTCAGCAAAGTCCCCACGCTCTGATAGGAAGCCATAGCCAGGATGAATAGCATCCACTCCATTCTCCTGTAATATGAAGTGGCCTTCAATTAAAAATCATCATGATAATGAAATTTTAGCTTCACAGAGTACAGATTCTAGTAGAGACTGCACAAGGTACTTTTTGAGGGCCATCATTTTTAATCATTATGGATTCATTATTCAAGGTCATATATAAATGGTAAGCTACCCTTAGTTGTTGACTTGAACCTAGGGTAAAAGGCTGGGGTTATTTTCAGACACTTGGTGGGGATGCTTAGGACTACTACATTATGCCTGGTGAACTCTCATTTATAATGCTGGGTTTGTTTTTCTTTAGAATACTTGCATGTTAATGGAAGTCTTTAATTATCACTCATTACCTTCATTCAAGTGATTTAATACAGAAATATATGGTTTTAATGGGTTTGTTGTGTATTTTCACAAAGATAAAAGACCTTTATTGATTTCTCTGTTGTGTTAAATATATAGTACTTTATGATATTTTGACCAGAGTATAACAGATTGACCTAAACTATAATTATGTATTGTTACTTTAATTCATCAAAGAACTCCATTTGTAACTATATTTTGACAACATTATCAGTAGAATTAAGTGTTATAAAACAAAACAAACCTGGTGTGACCTTTATTTATAAATAATTAACTTATATATATGCTAATTTGAAACTGGTTTAAATTAACCTGGTTCTTGTCAAATGAAATGACTGTTTACTTGGATCTTATGCAATGCAACAAATCCCTCCATAGGCCTCTGATAAGGCTACCTTCAATAGTAACCCTGTTCAAATTTAATAAATTATGCTGATAAATGAAGGCTATATCCATTTCACTGATGGACATGTATATGTGATCATTTGTTTGAATGGTCTTGACTTGTTTTGCACATGTTCATAAAATGTGAGTGAGGCATGCAACCTTCATGATCACTGCTTGATTTGATGTAAAAACACACCTGGGTTCTTGAACTATTGATGACTGGCAAATGCATCAGGTATTGTTTGTTTAAGGCAGTACTGGTGTAATTCTTTACAGAAGATGTTTATAGTGTATTAACCAAAGCACATGATCAAAATCTCTATAAATCTATAGGTTTTTTTTGTAGATACCAATTTGACACAAAGTACTGCATAATTAATGAAATTTATACATAATGTAATCAACATTAGTCACATTGAAATTAAATTACATACAAAGGCAAATCAAACTTATTTTACAAATGTGATTTTATAAATAAATAAAAGAAAAAGTTTTATCTGTAACTCTGAGAAATTAGGCTTTCTTGTGGAGAAATACTTAAAACTGTTCTCCACTGAAATTTATTGTGTCATACAGAAATCCTTGACATATGACTAAGCCATACTCCACTGAATAAAAAATGCATTTTTATCAAGAATCTCTTTACAGCTATCCAATTCTATTCAATATCAAAATGTTGGGATCACAACTTGTAATGAAAGTACCATTAAGTGATCATAAGCATATTATGTAAATTTTTATATTTTATAATGAAGAAAGACAAAAAAGTAGAAGTCACAAGAATGAAAAGAGTGTATTTTGCTCTTCAAGTAATAAAATTAAAAAGACACTACTCAGCGGGATTAGGTAGTTATCTTTTTTTAATATTTTTACAATATCATCTTTTTTCAAAGAGTTACTATTAAAATCAAAGCATGGCAAATTAATATTTGCCAGGTAACCTCAGAATCTGAGACAGTATTGTAACTTCAAAGATCTAGCTTCATATAAATATGTCAAATGATGTTCTGAAAGTATGACGTCAGAATGACGCACTGAGCCATATAAAAAAATAAAACCAGTTTATTGTGTTCCCAATTAAGATTAATAAGTATTATGGTGAATAATGTAAAATATTTGAAGCTGCATATTCAGGCAAAATAAAACAGCCACTGTTGGTGAAAAATTATACGACATAAACTATCCGTGTCATACTTCAAAGGAGATGCAATCTATTTTCAGAATACACTAGTACAAGAGTTAATGTTACACTCAGCAGCATTTTTGTTTGTATGTTTGTTTTTATTTACACAACATCTGTAGCTTATTGATCTGTTATTATTTCTAAAGGTGTGCAGTATTGCACTCATTCACTTTTTTGTTAATCAGACCTTCGTGAAAACTATCAATAATGTGAAAAGGTTCACCCACCATCTGTTAAAATACATCAAAATGAAACTAACATTAATGTACTAGCCTTTAAATATAGAAACAGGATTACATAAACTACAACCATCATTTTATTATGGAAATGGCCACTAATAAAATATTAAAATCAAGTTTATATGTGCACCAAAACATGATCATGCAAAATACAAAAAGTAATGTGGTAAATGAAAACTTGAAAAAATAAAACTAAAATATCTATTATCTAGTCGACTCTTATTAAATTATCAACTCTTCTAATTATATCATTCTTGAGTGTTTTATAATACAATAATACATCTTCTATATTACACCAATACAACCTTTCTATTAAATTTGTATATAAATTTGGATCTCTCAAAATAGTCTGATAATAGAGTTTCTACTTATTTAATTTGTTTAAATTAGCTATGGGTCTGAAACTTCACAGAGTGAAAGCTCTCCCAAAAGTAGGTGACTGAGTTATTTGAGAAAAATTGGCTATCTGCAATACTTTTAGAGATAATTCGCATTTACTCATTTTGAGTAGATGAGTAATTAGCTATGGGTCTGAAACTTCACCAAGTGAAAGCTCTCCCAAAAGTAGGTGAATGATTAATTTGAGAAAAATTGGCCATCTGCAATACTTTTAGAGATAATTCCCATTTACTCATTTTGAGTAGGTGAGTAATTAGCTATGGGTCTGAAACTTCACAGAGTGAAAGCTCTCCCAAAAGTAGGTGAATGAGTTATTTGAGAAAAATTGGCTATCTGCAATACTTTTAGAGATAATTCGCATTTACTCATTTTGAGTAGGTGAGTAATTAGCTATGGGTCTGAAACTTCACCAAGTGAAAGCTCTGCCAAAAGTAGGTGAATGAGTTATTTGAGAAAAATTGGCTATCTGCAATACTTTTAGAGATAATTCGCATTTACTCATTTTGAGTAGGTGAGTAATTAGCTATGGGTCTGAAACTTCACAGAGTGAAAGCTCTCCCAAAAGTAGGTGAATGAGTTATTTGAGAAAAATTGGCTATTTGCAATACTTTTAGAGATAATTCGCATTTACTCATTTTGAGTAGATGAGTAATTAGCTATGGGTCTGAAACTTCACCAAGTGAAAGCTCTCCCAAAAGTAGGTGAATGATTTATTTGAGAAAAATTGGCTATCTGCAATACTTTTAGAGATAATTCGCATTTACTCATTTTGAGTAGGTGAGTAATTAGCTATGGGTCTGAAACTTCACCATGTGAAAGCTCTCCCACAAGTAGATGAATGAGTTATTTGATAAAAATTGGGTATCCGCAATACTTTTACAGATAATTAGCATTTACTCATTTTGAGTAGGTAAATAATTAGCTATGGGTCTAAAACTTCACCATGTGAAAGCTCTCCCAAAAGTAGGTGAATGAGTTATTTGAGAAAAATTGGCTATCTGCAATAATTTTAGAGATAATTCGCATTTACTCATTTTGAGTAGGTGAGTAATTAGCTATGGGTCTGAAACTTCACCATGTGAAAGCTCTCCCAAAAGTACATGAATGAGTTATTTGATAAAAATTGGGTATCCGCAATAGTTTTTGAGATAATTAGCATTTACTCATTTTGAGTAGGTGAGTAATTAGCTACGGGTCTGAAACTTCACCAAGTGAAAGCTCTTCCAAAAGTAGGTGAATGAGTTACCGTAAATGACCTATTTAGCGCATCCGCCCTTGTAACCGCACCCTATCTCTTTTCAAAGCAATATACTTGGCAACTTCTAGTGGGTGACCGATCAGACAGTGAAAGTGCACAATCGCGGTTGGTTATAAAAGGTTACTAATGATCGATTATTCAGCTTAAATCTTACCTTTCTTAATTTTTCTCAATATCCACATATTTTCTATATAATTTACGTATTTTTACTTAATAAATTGACATTTTTATCAAGACTTTCGAGTTTGTTTTCATCTACCGCCATATTTACAAGAAACTTCATCCCGGAAAGTGTTTCATGATGGGTGCGCTAAAAGGGACATTTTTTCCCAACAAATATTGAATAAAAATAGACTTTGCTTAGCGCACTGTGCGCTAAATAGGTCATTTACGGTATTTGAGAAAAATTGGCCATCTGCAATACTTTTAGAGGTAATTCGCATTTACTCTTTTTGAGTAGGTGAGCAATTAGCTATGGGTCTGAAACTTCACCAAGTGAAAGCTCTTTGGGATAGCTGCTCTGCAGAGATACCCTGAAGATAAAAAATTTCGTCGAAATCGCTCTATGTAGCACGGTTTTCAAAATATTAGCATTTTTGTGTTTTGCAATTTTTGCGCAAAAATTCTAAAATTCAAAATGGCCGCCATTTTTGGCAAGAGAAAATTTTTTGGAAAATTGGCATGGCTACTCTGCAGAGATACCCTGTGGGTCAAAAATTTCGTCGAAATCGCTCTATCTAGCACGGTTTTCGAGATATAAGCATTTTTGTGTTTTGCAATTTTGCGAAAAATTCGAAAATTCAAAATGGCCGCCATTTTTTGCGAGAAATTTTTTGTTTGAAAATTGGCATGGCTACTCTACAGAGATACCCTGCGGGTCAAAAATTTCGTCGAAATCGCTCTATCTAGCAGGGTTTTCGAGATATAAGCATTTTTATGTTTTGCAATTTTTGCGAAAAATTCGAAAATTCAAAATGGCCGCCATTTTTGGCGAGACAAAAATTTTTTCAAAATTAGGATAACTACTCTGCAGAGATACCCCGTGGGTCAAAAATTTCGTCGAAATCGCTCTATCTAGCACGGTTTTCGAGATATAAGCATTTTTGTGTTTTGCAATTTTTGCGAAAATTTCGAAAATTCAAAATGGCCGCCATTTTTGGCGAGACAAAAATTTTTTGAAAACTGGGAAAAGCACTCCGCAGATATCCTGCGGATCAAAAATTTTGTCGAAATTGCTCTATCTAGCACGGTTTTTGAGATATAAGCATTTTTGTGTTTTGCAATTTTTGCGAAAATTTCGAAAATTCAAAATGGCCGCCATTTTGGGTGAGACAAAAATTTTTTGAAAATTGGGAAAACTACTCCACAGAGATACCCTGTGGGTCAAAAATTTCGTCGAAATCGCTCTATCTAGCACGGTTTTTGAGATATAAGCATTTTTGTGTTTTCCTTATTTGGAAAATTCGTAATGATTAATTAATCATTAATTACTCGGCCATTTCTTGACCAATCAATGCCAAAATCTAATGATTTCCAGATTTTAATAGAATGAATGTATTTGCCAAGTTTCAGGTGAATTGATAAAATTCCTTTCAAGTTATCATCCGGACAAGCTTCCCCATCGAAAAAAGACATTTTTGGTCATGTGACCTCTCTGATTGGTTGAAATGTCACTGCAGCATATTCAAAAAAATTCCCCAAGGCTACTGCCTAAACCTGCCAAATTTGAAAAGAATCCGCATAACGGTTACAGAGTTATAAGGAAAACAAAATGCGGAGCTGGCGGAGCCGGTGGAGCCGGCGGAGCCCGAAGCTCTCCCATACACAAACAAGCGTCCCTTGCAGGACGTTTAACCAGGATTGGCAATATACCATATAAATCATGTGTCGGCTAATTTAAGTTATATGGAAAAACTTCAAACACAATCAAGCAAGAGCTAAATATATATCAATCAGTGACCAGTGAAGTGGAAACAACTGCTTGCATTGAACTGTCATGTAGAACCTCTATTATCTGACCCTCTTGGGAGAGTAACAATTAGACTGGATAGTGGAAAGGTCGGATAATAGAAAGCCTAAAATATCAGGTTTAAATGGAGTTGGGAGAGTGGATTGCAGGTCGGATAATTAAAAATTTGGATAACGGAGGGTCAGCTAATAGAAGTTATACTGTATCTACCTGAGCTATGTTGATGATTTCAGGAATGTTGAGGTATGCAGCTACTGGGGGTAGACCTTTTCCTATAAGGTAGGCTTCATCAGCTTTCAGCCTGTGCATCTGATGCCTGTCTTCCTGAGAGTAGATAGCCACCGTACGAATACCCATTTCGGTACATGCTCGAAACACACGAATAGCTATCTCACCTGTGGACAAAATATTGAGTTGAGAAAAAGTTTATTCATTTTAATCATATATGAAATCAATCTGTGCAGACAGCTGGTTTCATCTCCCTAAAGATGTTTGGCTTGATAAATGTAATTGAGATTTTTAGCGATCTAAAAATTTCTCTATTATTGATAACCTTCATTCAAGCAGAAAACTCATGTTTTGCCAAGATATCATTTTTATTTTGTAAATATAAAACTGGGTATATTCCATGCCCAGAAACCACAGCACTGTCATCCTAGGAAGAGGGAAATCAATATTTAAACTTGAAAATTTAAAGATACAATTAGAATATACATGTGTTATTATTCTGGAATCTGGAATACAGTAAAGTTCAAAATATGACACTATAAGAACAGACATATGCTAGACTGAGTCTCAGTTACACTGGGTTATCAAAGAGGTTATCAGTTGTACGTATCAATTTCATAACTGAGATAAAACTCCTGACTTCATTTATGGCTTTTTTTTACTCTACTAATATCACATCAATCGCAAATTACACAATAAATGGCTACTATCCAGGAGCTCTATGACATTAATTTATATATTTATGTACTTGAATTAAAACATTCTGAGTTGTTGTGTTCTTTTCAACTTTCAATCAATAAGAGAAATTTTGGTGGAAAAACAGCACATTCCATAAGGTCATAACCCATTGACATAATGAACAACATTTTACTACATTAATTAAATAATAATTTTGCTATCATACATCATCACATATCTAAACCCTTTGACATTGAAACTTGAAATTTTATAAACTTTAAAATGTAAATGGTAACCTGTATTTTTTTTTTGCTATTTCTGTATTAATGAAACAATTTCATGTACCCAGCTCAATAATGTCAGAATTATTTAATTTAATCTGAAACAAAAGGTAAGACAAAGTGAAAGTTGACACTATCAAAGTATTTTGAACTATGTAAATGACTGTTGTAATAAATGGAAAATTAAGCCAATAATTAAAATCAATGACTGTCATTTTAAAGCAAAGGAAAAGTAAACTTCATTTGCACTGTTCTTTGTTAAATATATAATGATTTACTTGTTTAGATTTATTACACTTTGGATGGTCTAAAATACTGTGAGGTCCAATTTAACACACCTTAAACAAGATATCAGTGCAAAAAAAAAGAAATGTGAATTTTCTACAAGGTCACAAAGATCACTTTTTCACTACTTAAAATGGGTATATTACCCCCTACATTGAAAAGGGTCATTTGTCATAGAAAAACCTTGCAAGAAAGAATTTGTCTTTATTGCACAGATATACCTATAAAAGATGAATATCTTTTTCGTTATTGCTGTGCAGCATATAACAGAGAAATTTTCTGAAGAAAACTAAAAAATATTAAGCTCAATTTTGATTGTTTGAATCTGAATGAAAAATGTTAAGCCATGATAAGAATAGACATTCAATGCAAAGTGTCTTGCCAAATATGTTAAAACTATTTACCTGGTTGTTGGTTGTTTTGATCATCAAAAACAATTGTTTCTAAAGCTTCAAAACCAGTTATTGTAGTTTGTGATGAATGTAAATTTTTTTTCCAAGATTTCATCAAAATATTGTTGAAGGTTGTAAAAGGGTAGAAATTTCATTGAGAAGGAAAATACTACTTGTTGTAACATTCAACTTTTCTAGCAAGAATTATCACAAAGATTTCCCAAACTGATGAAGATATATATCTTTTATAGGTATATTTGTGCAAGTTTTGTTAGTGCTGTGCAGCATATAACAGAGAAATTTCTGAAGAAAACTAAAAAATATTAAGCTCAATTTTGATTTTTTGAATCTGAATGAAAAATGTTAAGCCATGATAAGAATAGACATTCAATGCAAAGTGTCTTGCCAAATATGTTAAAACTATTTACCTGGTTGTTGGTTGTTTTGATCATCAAAAAACAATGGTTTTTAAAGCTTCAAAACCAGTTATTGTAGTTTGTGATGAATGTAAATTTCTGTACATTTTTTTGAAGGTTGTAAAAGGGTAGAAATTTCATTGAGAAGGAAAATACTACTTGTTGTAACATTCTTCAACTTTTTTAGCAAGAATTATCACAAAGATTTAGCAAACTGATGAAGATATATAACTATATTAATAGGCTTTTTTAAAAGATAGTTTTAATTCATGTTTAAAACCAGTTGTAATTTGTTATCACTAGTTGAACTAATATGGATCAAAAGAAAGATTTTTTTGGTCTAATCTAAAAAATAACCAGGTTTGACAGGCAAAACTCTTAGCCCACAGGTACAACGAAATGGGCAACAGCATGGAGATTTGGGAAAAATCTAAGGAAAAACTTCAAATGTCAGAAGTATACAGAACCCACAGGATACTGTCAGTAGAGTCAGACGTAAGAGCTTTCATGTGGCTGAAGAAGGGGCAACTTACATATCTAAATCCTGTTTTGGTAAAGTTATCCTGAAAATTTGGTGTAAATCCATGTATGGGTTTAAGCTGCGGAACACCCACACAGTTTAAGACCCAAATATCTTAAAAAGCATTGCCATGGCAACAGCTGTTGCCAGATACCACCAAAAAACTAATCGGCTCTAGATTCTTTTGGGAATTAACATATCCTGAAAATTCGGTATAAATCAATGCATGGGTTTAGGCTGTGGAACATCCACAATGTATAGACCAAAAAAAACCATAAAAGGGTTGCCATGGCAACAGCTGTCTGCTGTTGCCAGATTCCCCCCACCCCACTCCCTAAAAAAATCCTAATGAGCTCTAGATCTTCTTGGCATAAACATATCCTAATAACACGGCATAAAAATCCTTGTAAGTTTAGGCTGAGGAACATCCCCAAAGATTAAGAACCACAAATCTTAAAAGCATTGCTATGGTAATAACAGGCATGAAACAGCCTTCATGGGCTGGAGTTAAAAAGCCACAAAAGCAAATTTTAGATGCAGTGGTGACAATTCTTAATCTACATCTGTCAATTATACCTTGAGGTCACAAACTAGTGTAAAGTCATTAAATAGAACAGTTTCAGAATACTGCACTATCATGTGACTAGTAAAGTGTAAACAACATGACTAACAGACTACCTGATTCCTATGTTCTAATCACATGAGTTTTTAGATCATCATGTGAAGACACGTGATGATCTTAAATTACAGTGAGAAGGTTAATGTATAGCTGGTAAAAAAGAAGACTGTATCCCTCAAACTTATTTTTCAGTTTTATACATCTTATTCTTGTCTGGAAACAAATTACATGTATGTGACATAAAAGCACGATGTTAACAAGGCAACTATATACATTATTCTTATTATTCTTGGTCTTGCAATACACTTGTGATAAAACCAAGAATTTTTCAAAACCCAGTTTCTTACTTTTCTTTGTAACATTTTAGAATGCACTAAAACAGTTTAAGGAACCTCCTTACCTCTGTTTGCTACAAGGAGCTTTTGGATAGGCTGGTATTCATGGTGAGTGGTTTCTTGAGGCTTACTTGTGGTCTGATGACGCACACAGAACAAACTCTGAGGCAAACTGTAACCTAGCTTCTGTGACCTTCCTATGTGATTGAAAAGAAAGGACAGAATAATTCAGTGAAATTATTTAGAAAGGCAAAAACAGAAAATGGTCAACAACAATAACTTAAAATCACAAACTGCTTCAATTATTGCAGTCATTTCTTCATACACTGATTCAGCAGATCAGATTTAGATATAAATTGAACAAGTTGTTAAAGAACCAACACATGATGTATGGCAACAGTTTCTTAGTGAAAGTGGAAGTTGGATGCAGACTAAACAAATCCTGTGGATTTTCCACAGTTGACTTTTTCCAAGTTTACCACAGAAAAATATTCAGGAAAATATTAAAGTCAGTCTATTGTTTTGATTTTTTAATGATGTTGGTTTAACATTGGTTTTAAGACATTGTATAGGTTTAATGTTGATGGGTCTCTAAAGGGATTGAGGATAACCAGGGATACTAGTTGGTCCAGATTCTGCACTGAAACTATCGAGCACAAGCAAGCAACTACCAACGTTCCCAATTCAAGTCAGGGTGGGAATAGAGTCCAGGACATGACAGCAAATGTTATCCCCTATATCACCACACCCCTGGTTTCAGTGGTGGATTAGAAAGCAGCACATACGACATGGTCACGGTTCTAAACAGGACTTGAGGATGATTCAGCAAGTAACTGCAAAATTCCCCATTTCACACTATGGCTGCCATTCAAACCCACAACCTCAAAGTTAGGAGGGAAGTATGTTACTCACTCTACAAATCAACCACCTTTCCCATGTCCAAAGTAATCATTCTCATAAAAAATAATTGTTAGTATCATACAATTACCATTCTCTTTGTAACAAGCTTCTATTAAGGATTATTTAAAATAGATAAAAATGCAAAGGTATTGGTACATTAAACAGTATCAGTATCAAAATAAACTTTACCAAACTCATTGACAGAAAGTGAAAAAGAACCTTACCTGAACTCTTCTGTACAAGACTTGTGCCCCTGACAGACAGGTGACAAATCCTTGAACGAAGCCGTAACATCCTTGATACACCTAATTAACATGATAAAAGCAAGTCTGACACAAGTGGACTTCAATCACTGTCCTAGTATATTATTTACATTTTATAAGAAAAGGTTATTATCAACTCAAACTAAGTCTCAGATATTTTCAGACCTTGCTATTTAACATGACAATGTGTCAACTGGACATTGAATATACTAGATGCATAATTAATTTCTTAAACACATTACAACAGCTTTAAAACCCATTGCTCAGATGTTATATGGAAGTATTATGATATTAACTTAATCTAAAACCAACTTAAGCTACACTATCCCTCCATGAATCACATTCAACAAAGAAATGTTAAACTAGATTTAGATTATTTCAGATCATTGTAACTCAATAAACAATGAAATACTTGGTGGAATCAAGTAATTTTGTTGGTAAAAACCTAGGAAACGCACAGAAAAAGTGGAGCTTCGATCCACGGCATCGTGGATTTAAAATTTATTATATTTACACGGCATCGTGAGCTTAATGTCATACTTAAATACACGGCCCCAATATAGGGAGACTTAAGTTTAACATTTAAGTCTGACATTTAAGTTTAAAATTTTAAGAATCGTACAAAAATTAGTTTTGAAGCTATAAAATCCAACTTCAAGTTTTCTTTTTGCGGAGCAGCATTGTGAGTGATAAAATAGAACCCATGAGGTTATGCAGGGTTATATCAAGGAATTTGTGGTGTCTTAGCCAATCAGATTCGCGGACACAGCCGTGTCATGTTTACGGAAAACACACAACTAGCGTAAACTGGTTGTCTTGATCTTCCATTTGTAAAATATGGCTAGAAACCTATTCTCTGGTGAGGTTTCAGTAACAAATGATTTCATTGGTTAATTAAATTAATCACGTTTGCAGATGAAAAGTAGACTGGTTGTCTTGATCTTATTTTCAGTTTCACAATGGTGATTGACCAATCAAAATCGTGGACAGAGCCGTGTCATGTTAGAATATAGGGGCCGTGTATTTAAGCGTGACATTAACCTCACGATGCCGTGTAAATATAGCAAATCTTAAATCCACGATGCCGTGGATCGAAGCTCTTCGATTTTTTTAATTCTTGCAAAAACAGTAAGTAATTAACATTTTCAATATTTTTAAATACATATTAACAGGATATAAATTGAATCTTCCACCAGATCATATCTAAGTTGGACCAAGACCCATCTTCTAATTTTGTTCTTGAAATTCAAACTAGTAGTAGTTGCATTATCCTGCTAACAAATAAACAGACAAACAAATGGTCATGAAAATAATACCTCATTGATGGAGGTAATAAATACACATGTAATTGGAGATGTACACATGCTTTTCAAAATACCAAATTCTAAATTAATATGAACTGTTAATTGTATATTTCACCATGGCACATATATTGACTCACCTGAACTTTTATCCTGTCCTCAGAAATACTGCACTTTTTTCAAGTTTAAAATTCCCTTGGATTTTTGTCAAAGTTATTATCACTGTGCTTCTTCAGATACGCATAATTTTTATGACATTTCACTTTTACTTTATATCCCCTACAAATACACAAGATTTTAATGTTCAGTTGTAAACACCATTGTATATCTATAGTTCAGAAAATAATTCTGCAAAGTTTTTGTCTCAGCAGCAACTTACACATAGCACACAATTAATATACAAATATGACAGATATCAAATGGTATTATGTCCATCTATAACCTATATTTCATGGTTTGTTCTTCCAAGATGAAACATGAAGTGCTAGCTTAAGCTTTTACATCAAGATTATATCAAATGCCAATACTGTCAACAGTACTTTATGTTTCAATAACTAACCTCTAAAATTTACCCACACTGTAACATACATGCATGTTTTGCATAACAGAGACAATGAAACTTTCCAGTTAGTGTTCAAACTATGCATAACTTCTTAGTATTAATAAGTTGAGCAAATTTATACAAACTAAGTGACACTTCTGTAAACTATTATTTGTTTGCATATATTGTAAGACTGTTGATATATGTACACTTCAAATAAGGTCACTTGCAGCCTTAGTATACCATTCAATATTTTAAACAACCAAATACGCCTCACATAGATCATGTATTTTAAAATATTTCAAACACAGGTATCTTTACTACAAACTGCTTTCACACAAAAATTAGACTGAACTGACAACACCTTGTTTTTCCTTAAATAAAGGTACACTGAAATGATAATACCTGAAATGGCAATACCTTGTTCTTCCTTAAATAAAGGTCATCTTATTTGATACCAAATCTTCAAATGAAACATGGTACTCACTTGAGTTCAATGATACATGTGTAAATGCTTGCAAATAGATAACAATACCCAAATAAGTCTAAAAAAGGAATATACACTGTCATGCATCCCATGGTGCAAAAGAAGATTACATAACCATGCCTCTTTTTGTTTTGTTTTTTCATTATTTAAAGTAGGTACACATGGAGATAGTCTGGCTTAAGACTCAGGTTTAAAAAAGTTATATTTATAGTTAAAGTCTGTTATTTTTAAAATTTTTGATTTTATGCTATATTCTTATCACACAATAATTACACCTGATATGTACTAAAAAATTTAATAAAGTTCAACTTTCACAGTTACACTATATTCAAACATGTATCAAAATTCTAAACCACTTCACAAGTATTTGCATGTACAGTGAACAGAAACACAATTTTGTGCTGTCATTTGTCAATTCCAACACTTATATTGTTATGAAACCTTCACTTGACATTCTTGAGTTTATTTTTTTCTGCTTTTTCTTAATTCACTTTTTTCTCTCTTGTTTGAAACAAGGTGTAGTGATCCACATGCTTCCTACTTCCCTGTGTTATTTTCAGTATAATATTTTTCCAAGTCATAATAACAGAAGTTTCTGAGGTTAAATAATGCAAAACTGTCAAACTAATATTATATCTTAAATCATATTTAATATTTATTTTCTATTCTAGTTTCAGTGATATTTACTTTTTTCTATTCTATTTCAGAGTTCTGTACCACTTAATCTTCCTTTTTATTTATGACACATTCTCACTGAAACATGTTCATTTTATTGTGACTGGTTAGTAGGCCTGGGCAAAATGAATCCCTGAAAAAAGCCCATCAGGAAAAATGCCCATCAAGTGAATCCCATCAGTAAAAAAGCCCATCAGGAAAATTGCCCATCAGCTAAAGTGGTGCATAGGAAAATTGCCCATCAATTTTTCAAAATTTCTTTATAACGTATAATTTAACTATTATTTATAAAAATCTAATGAAAGGTACTGATAAACTACATTTACAATTGATTAAGGCCCACTTCTAATTCAGGTATGTGCATAAGTTTCATAAGTTTTTCTTATTTATTTATATCAAAGGAAAAATGCATAAGTTTCATATGTTATTTTATTTATATCAAAAGAAGGGTGCATAAGTTACCTACCTTTTATTTACACCAAAGGAAGAGTCTATGTGGTGTGTCTACTCAGGTGAGAATGAATTGTTTGAAAGCTGAGAACAAATTCACTGATGGGCAGTGTGTGAGGGTAATTACAAATTGCAACTTGGTGCTTCTTTCATTATCTTTTCTCAGTATAAATCAAATGATGGGTAAAGATTGAGATTGTATTTGCAATTTACAATTATTTCTGCTACTTCTTTCATTTGTTTACATCAAAGGAAGGCTGATTCTGAATGAAATAGTGCTAAAATTTGAATTATCATGTTGGTTGATATTAGCCTGTAATGTATTGAAGTTGTATAATCATGTTAAGTTGTTCTTAATCTGTTAAAGTTTCTTGAAAATGCTCTATTACATTGTTAGTATTTTAAATAAAACACTAAATTAAAAACTAGACCTACGCATCGGAGGACCGATGCAAATTTGTATCCACCGAAAAGACAACTCACCAAAGCCAGTGAACCATCGTTTGACGTTGAAGGAGGGGCCCAAGGTCAAATCTAACATCAGAAAATTCCTAGCCCAAGATTTCGCATGAGTTGGTGTTACCATCCCAAACCTCTAGGACCAATAATAAGTGAGTTATAAGCACTTTTAAGTTTGGCTATCCTCGTTTGACCTTGAACGAGGGGTCTAAGGTCAAATCAACCACACCAAAGATTCCCAGCCAATGATTTCCTATATGTTGGTTTACCATCCCAAACCTCTAGGACCAATAATAAGCGAGTTATAAGCACTTTTAAGTTTGGCTGTCCTCATTTGACCTTGAAGGAGGAGCCCAAGGTCAAATCCGGCCACACCAGAAGATTCCCAGCCCATGATTTCCTATATGTTGGTTTGCCATCCCAAACCTCTAGGATCGATAATAAGCGAGTTATAAGCAGTTTTAAGTTTGGCTGTCCTCATTTGACCTTGAAGGAGGGGCCCAAGGTCAAATCCGACCACACCAGAAGATTCCCAGCCCAGGATTTCCTAAACACTGGTTTATCAGCCCAAAACTCTAGGATCGATAATAAGCGAGTTATAAGCAGTTTTAAGTTTGGCTGTCCTCATTTGACCTTGAAAGAGGGGTCCAAGGTCAACTCCGACCACACCAAAAGATTCCCAGCCAATGATTTCCTATATGTTGGTTTACCATCCCAAACCTCTAGGACCAATAATAAGCGAATTATAAGCACTTTTAACTTTGGCAATCCCCGTTTGACCTTGAAGGAGGGGCCCAAGGTCAAATCCGTCCACACCACAAGATTCCCAGCCAATGATTTCCTATATGCTGGTTTACCATCCCAAACCTCTAGAAACAATAATAAACGGGTTATAAGCAGTTTTAACTTTGGCTATCCTCGTTTGACCTTGAAGGAGGGGCCCAAGGTCAAATCCGACCACACAAAAAGATTCCCAGCCCATGATTTCCTATATTTTTGTTTACCATCCCAAACCTCTACAATCGATAATAAGTGAGTTATAAGCACTTTTAAGTTTGACTATCCTCATTTGACCTTGAACGAGGGGTCTAAGGTCAAATCCGACCACACCAAAAGATTCCCAGCCCATGATTTCGTATAGGTTGGTTTACCATCCCAAACCTCTAGGACCAATAATAAGCGAGTTATAAGCAATTTTAAGTTTGGCTATCCTCATTTGAACTGGAACAACGGGCCCAAGGTCAAATCTGACCACACAAGATTCCCAGCCCATGAGTTTCTATAGTTTGGTTTACCATCCCAAACCTCTAGAAACAATAATAAACGGGTTATAAGCAGTTTTAACTTTGGCTATCCTCGTTTGACCTTGAAGGAGGGGCCCAAGGTCAAATCCGACCACACAAAAAGATTCCCAGCCCATGATTTCCTATATTTTTGTTTACCATCCCAAACCTCTACAATCGATAATAAGTGAGTTATAAGCACTTTTAAGTTTGACTATCCTCATTTGACCTTGAACGAGGGGTCTAAGGTCAAATCCGACCACACCAAAAGATTCCCAGCCCATGATTTCGTATAGGTTGGTTTACCATCCCAAACCTCTAGGACCAATAATAAGCGAGTTATAAGCAATTTTAAGTTTGGCTATCCTCATTTGAACTGGAACAACGGGCCCAAGGTCAAATCTGACCACACAAGATTCCCAGCCCATGAGTTTCTATAGTTTGGTTTACCATCCCAAACCTCTAGAAACAATAATAAACGGGTTATAAGCAGTTTTAACTTTGGCTATCCTCGTTTGACCTTGAAGGAGGGGCCCAAGGTCAAATCCGACCACACAAAAAGATTCCCAGCCCATGATTTCCTATATGTTTGTTACCATCCCAAACCTCTACGATCGATAATAAGTGAGTTATAAGCACTTTTAAGTTTGACTATCCTCATTTGACCTTGAACGAGGGGTCTAAGGTCAAATCCGACCACACCAAAAGATTCCCAGCCCATGATTTCGTATAGGTTGGTTTACCATCCCAAACCTCTAGGACCAATAATAAGCGAGTTATAAGCAATTTTAAGTTTGGCTATCCTCATTTGACCTGGAACAACGGGCCCAAGGTCAAATCTGACCACACAAGATTCCCAGCCCATGAGTTTCTATAGCTTGGTTTACCATCCCAAACCTCTAGAAACAATAATAAACGGGTTATAAGCAGTTTTAACTTTGGCTATCCTCGTTTGACCTTGAAGGAGGGGCCCAAGGTCAAATCCGACCACACAAAAAGATTCCCAGCCCATGATTTCCTATATGTTTGTTTACCATCCCAAACCTCTACGATCAATAATAAGCGAGTTATAAGCACTTTTAACTTTGGCTGTCCTCGTTTGACCTTGAAGGAGGGTCCCCAAGGTCAAATCCGACCACACCAGAAGATTCCCAGCCCAGGACTTCCTATACACTGGTTTATCATCCCAAAACTCTAGGATCGATAATAAGCGAGTTATAAGCACTTTTAAGTTTGACTATCCTCGTTTAACCTTGAAGGAGGGGTTCAAGGTCAAATCTGACAACATCAGAAGATTCGCAGCACATGATTTCCTATAGGTTGGTTTCACATTGCAAACCTCTAGGACCAATAATAAGGGAGATATAGGCACTTTTAAAGTCCGCTATGGGGGTTACTTCAGCACTTCGTGGATGACCTTGAATTAAGAGCTTCAAGGTCAAATGTGTGCAAGGTTGTAGAGGACATGTATATCTGTTATACATATATCCTATGAAGAGATTCCACCTTCTACCTATTAGAAACAGCCTGTAGAAAAATGTAGATTATTTTCAAAGAAATGCCCGTGGCGGCCATCTTGTTTTTCAGAATGAGGCTGTTTTCTTTCCCAGAGAAGCTTACCCCCCCCCCCCCCCCCCCCCCCCCCAATCAAGATATCCTGCAAATTTGGTGAACCTAGCTGCTGTTGTTTTCCTCTTAGAGTGTTAACGCCGAAAATCTCTCTACGCGCGACAGTGGCGGCGTAGCGAATGCTAAACCAAAGTATCCACTGGATGCTTCCGGTGGATACAATAAGATCATCAAACTGGTTTATTTTGTAAATATAAAACAATTTGGAAGACATAATTAAAGTGTTATATGGATATTTTACAGAAGCAAACTGTAAGTATTTTCATAAAATATTCAATAATTTCATTTAAAATACATAAGAAAATATATTTCCCTTCATATTTTTTTGTGATTTACGTACGAAATCACGTGATAACATCTAGGAAATGGAAACCCAAATACAAAAGCGCCTTCGAGCGGTTGAATGTAGAACTACGGAGTTGTGCATATTTTCATTGTCTCTGCCACGAATCAATCTGTATTCTAACATGACACGGATGTGTCCTCGATTCTGATTGGCTAAACGATGAAATACTTCACCGGTAAAATACAGCATAACCCTGTGTCTCCCTATTATCACTCATTATGGCTATCGTAATAATGAAGGTTTTACAGTAAAATGTGCAATAATTATTCATTTTAAAATAATTTGTCATGTTAGAATAGGAATAACCCCCTGCCAAACTGTGGTTTGGTCAGGGGTTATTCCTATAGTAAAATAACATCCATTCATTTTTCTGTCTATCCATTTTGAAGGCCGATATTGGAAGACTTAACAACTAACAGGTTCTGAAACTGAAGGGGCACTGTATACAGAATGTATCTGCAATGTGTACATGTATTAAGGTCATCTTTGTGAGAAATGGAAATAAATAGCGATAAAGATGTAGAAAGCAAATTAATTCACGAATTCCATTGTCGTATGACCACCAAGTGTCACACAGTCACTGTTAGTGTAAAATTCTAACATTTGTGTCCACGATTCTGATTGGTCAATCACCGTGGTAAAACAGAACACAATCCAACACTAGTCGTGTGTTATTCCTTAAACACTGTCTGCGCATCATCCCATATTTTTATTGGCCAATGTCTAGTACTACCGTGACGTCACTTCATTCATTAATTTCTTTGCGGTTTATTTGTTTGACAAATGAGAAGGCTGTGACTACCTATTTTAAACAAAAATATCTGTCAAACGATGTGAATGATTCATAGCAATGCTTTTTAAATTGTCAAGCTTTGATGAGTGAGGTCACGTATATGCGCAGACAACGATTTCACATTAAGTGTACATTTCCATACACACTGATCCGCAATCTGTATCCGTGATGCAGATGTGTGAATGCGTTTCTGTTTATTTGCAGCATGTATAAATGATAGAGACTGTTTCCATATGCACTGATGCTTATTGCGTTAAGCATGCGTATGCGCAACGCATTCACGCAACGTAAAATAATGTCAAGATCACTGATTTTGTTATCTTTTCTCTTTAAACAAACATAAAATCGTCATTTTTTTGCTCAATTTTTAAAAATAAGGTATTATTTTGAAGCTTGTAACATGCAGAATATATCTACACTGGTTATGTGATTGATTTCATGGTAAATATGACAACACCAACAAAAAAATACAAATGGATAAATTGAAAAATTGGCTTTTCAAAAATATTCATATGTGGTAAAATATATTTTTACTATGGATTTAACTATTGACCAATACTTTTCTACTAATTCAAATGAAAATCTATGCTTTCTTTTCCCAAATCTGCATGATTTATACTTATGTTTAAGCACATATGGAAACACATTTTATGCAATCTGCATACGCATTGCGGATCTGTGGTGCGGATAGGCAATACGGATCAGTGTGTATGGAAATGTACACTAACAGTGACTGCGTGATAAAGCAGCAGACAATAAATATATGTACTTTAATTGGCCTTTCAGGTCCAGAGACCAGCAGACGAAACCATTAAAAAAGACTCGTTCGAGTAAGCCATCACAATGGGAAACAAAATAGTTTCTAGGACATACGGGACCTTACAGAAAGCCAGACGTAGTGCTAGACAAGCTTCTTACTTTATAAAATATAACTTAATAAAAGCATTAAAAATTTTCAAAATGGCAGAGTGTATACTATACACCTTAATGTACAGATATGTGAACAAATATGCAGAATTTGATATTTAAGGGCTTAAACGGCCGATTTAAAATCGCAGCCACAACCCAGTACATAACTCGAATCAAGATTCGACTAAAAATTATCAGTAAAAGACTAAATAAGATCAAAGGTGAGTGGCATTTTTTTAAGGGATTAGCTTGGGTAACTGATGCTTTACTTCATTTCACTTCAAAGAAGACAAAATGCTTTAATAATGTGTATTCAAATGGTTCAAAAAAAGATAAAATGCTAGTGTGTGTTCAATAAAATATACCGTATTTGAAATATGCCACTGTGTTCAATAAAATATATTTGAAATAAACTGTATATTTATTGCATATAGCGTATATTCCCATGACTGTGTAGCGAATATTCCAGAAGTTGTAGAACTCACGACCACGGGAACTCGCTAACAGTAACTCGCTACCACATCTCGCTACCAATTAATATATATCCTTGCACTGCCACACATTTTCTAAGTTGCATATTTATTTTATTACATTTCTAGGAATCCCCCACGGAATTCCGTGACCTCACGTTTTCTTATTTGCTAATTTGCATATTTTATTTTAGCATAAGAGTAAAATATTTGTCTCGAGTGAGGTTTCAGCAACAATTGTTTTCATTGGTTAATTAAATTAATCACGTCTGCAGAAAATCGGCTAAGTCACCCCTTTGTGAAATCCATTTAAGTCCCAGACCCAGCTACGACCAAAGTCTTAGATTTAAGTCAAAGACTTAGCCAATAAAGGGACTTAGTTTAAGTCCGTTAGTGAAATCGGCCCCAGTAGTACTGTACTGCTCAGCTACCCAAGTTCGTCGCCTACCCATGTTTGTCACCTGCTTTAAAAACTGAAAAGGACAAGCAATATTGATACTAAAACAAGCTGAACAGTAGCCCTAATGTAGGCCGTTAGTAAATTTGTGTTACCCCATACTAACGTCCTATCGGCTTCCATTTGAAAATCTCAGGCATTTCAAACTTTGGCTTTATACTCTTTAAATAGAAAGAATATTCTTGGATACTCACTGGTTTTACGTTCAATGTCAATAGTATTAACAGTCTAAAACCAAACATCCACTATTTATAAGATACAACTGCAATATTCTGCTATTATATTCAGCACCTTTTCTAACCCTAATATAGGCCTAATGTGTTAACTTCATTGAATGAAACATTAACAAAACACCTTCATATTGGTATTATTATGTGGATTATAACTGCTTTATTGTTTTAGACTGATAATACTACATACAAGACCTATTAAAGCTGTAAGTAACCAATATTTATCTGATACATGTAAGAGTATAAAGCCAAAGTTTGAAATACCTGAGATTTTCGAATTACGTGCAAGTCGCCGACAAAACAACTCGCAGACAGCAACTCACCGACAAAACTCGCCGACAATGGACGAGTGCATATGCTTCTATTTTATAAAGTATTGCAAGGAAATACCAGGGGAAATCCGTGACCTCATATCTTCTCATGAATATTAATAACTTGAGTGTACATGCCGTGAGATCTGTAGTTTAAAGTATCGATCTTCGTCTATATGCTTCTATTTTATAAAATATTGCAAGGAAATGCTAGAGGAAATCCGTAACCTCATATCTTCTCATGAATATTAATGACTTGGGTGCTGTGGCCGTGAGTTCTGTAGTTTAAAGTATTTGATCTTCGTCTATGCTTCTATTTTATAAAGTATTGCAAGGAAACACCAGGGGAAATCCGTGACCTCATATCTTCTCATGAATATTAATAACTTGGGTGCTATGTCCGTGAGGAATTCCTCCATGAGTTCTATTGGTTTAAAATGTTAAAGTACGCATACCCTCTTATTCAAACGGATAAAATTGTCGCGAGTTTTGTCGGCGAGTTGCTGTCTGCGAGTTGTTTTGTCGGCGACTTGCTCATATACCAGGGGCCGTATTCTTCAACAACACTTAGCTAAGGTCACCTTAGATCCAAGTTAGGTATGGTTTTCTACTTACCTAAGTATTACTTGGATTTCGTATTCATCAACCTCTACTTTGTTAAGTATTACTTAGATTCTAAGTTAGGAAAACTCCCTTTACTTTGTACTGTAACTGTTAAAATGGGAACCAGTATATCTAAGTTAGGAAGAGTCTTATTCCACATTAATTCTTACATAAGGTCTACTTTGTTGTTTACTAAATCATCTGCTTTGTTAAAAATGGTGAAAAAGCTAATTTTCTTGAAGGAAAATGCTGTTTTTAATATTGAGTTACAGCTTTATATCAATAAAACACAAGATTCCCTGCAGTTACTGCATATTTTAAAAACATTCCATCATCTAAGGTACCTCTGCAGATAACTTGAAATCTAAGTAGAGGTCTAAGGTGACCTTAGAGTTAGGAACGTTGATGAATACCATTTTATTCTAAGTTAGTAAAAGCTTAAGAAAAACTTAAAATCCGAGTTAGGAACAGTCTAAGTATTGTTGAAGAATACGGCCCCAGATTTTCAAATGGAAGCCAATAGGACGTTATGTCAGCGGTTCACCGCTATTAGATAGGTAAATCATTTGATATAACGGCCTATTTTAGGGCTAGCTGAACAGGTGCTTATAACAATGATGTATTACCCTACAAAGAAAGGTAATTGCTAATACTGTAATAGGTTTAAATATTGTCAATAAACGCAGGCGACGAACTTGGGTAGCTGATAATCAAGTGTAGGGTTTGGCCTCAAAATGCCAACTGTGTCTTTGTGCACCCACTATACGTATATATATTCGGGTCCATATATTCTGTGTTTATGCTAGTGGTAATCCAATATATTTAGACAGCTACTGTACAGTACACATTTACATGTTCACTGACCCAAACAGCCACGCATTCCCTGTTTTGACAGAAGTGACCCTGACCTACAATTAGGAATCAACTAAAGGTACAACTAAAGAACGAAATAATTTAAGGATTTCTCATAATTCTTCAATAAATTGTGGCAGCAAATTTTTAAATTAGGTGAATTTTATAATAATTATAGTCGTTTGTCTTTGAATGTGATTTAGAGAAAATTGCATTTTGCAAATCTAGTTAATCCAAAGAATCCAAATCTGAATCTAGATTGCACAAATTAGATCTTGAAATACGCCTAGTGCACATAAAAATATGTGGTACATTAGATTCTTTTAGCATTTAAGCTTTATCTATTTACCTTTTTGAGAACCAAAAGTTTTTAATGCATGTGCACATAAATAAATTAAACCAATATGCTGTTGACATAATTGTGAACAGAAAAAGTTGCATGAAGCTTTTTTCACATTGGATAAAATTTATGTTGATGTCATGTGAAAATCAAATGTCATACTCATGGATAACTTTATAAAAGATCTGCAAGAGGGCTTAATATAATTGTATTTTACGATTGTTGCCTAGTTCCTAATAAAATATGTTTAAATCAAAGGGCTTAAGCTTGGTCTTAGACTCAATTTGAGACTTTAGCTCAAATATTTGACCCTAGTTAGCTGAGCCCACAGGTTCAGACACCAATAGTTCCAAAAAGAGACTAACCTTGAGATTTGGCTGAATCGTGGGTCTTACTGGAAACTACCAAGGAGTTCACTCAATTTTTTAGTTCAGTGTCTCAAGAGTCTTTTCTGTCAATTGAAAAGTTTCTGGAGGTAGTCTTCTCATGAATGGTAAATATGGCCTGTTATACCATTCTTTGATAATTTCCAGGGAGTGAGCTATGGTTTAAAACCTGTATGAATGCTGCATAATGCTCCATTCTGAGCCTGTGCACACCACTTGGGAGTTCGTGATGGAAGCTTTGACTCTTCTTGAGTTATTCATGGCCTGTGTTCTTATATGTGGATCTAAATCAACACAAATGACAAAGAAAAAAGGAAATAAAAATAATCATAAAATTTCACTATCCACCATATAAAAGATGTATTTTTTATTTGTTATACGTTTTCTGGTGTTATTTACAAAATCCACAGCATTAAATTACTTTACTTGACATGTTTTTACAATGAAACCACATGTAATCTGTATCTTTGTTGTCATTAGAGGTGAAGATCACATGTAAATTGGAAAGTTCCTGGAGGTACCGAACTCACAAGAGGTAAATATGGCCTGTAGCACAATTCTTCAACAATTTACAGGCTGTGAGCTTATTTTTATGACCGACAAGAATGCTACATTATGCTGCATTCAGGTAGAAACTCGCAATTGGTGTTCTCCACTCATGCATAAGTTCATCTTAACCAATGGGAAGCTTTGTTCTTGAGTTATTCATGGCCTGTGTGTTTATATTTGGATGTAAAAAAACACACAAATGACAAAAAGAAACAAATAAAAGTAATCACAATATTTTGTTATCCACCATGTAAAAGATGTATATCTCATTTGTTATACCTTTTCTGAGGGTATTTACAAAATCCGGAGCATTCAAACACTTTACTTGACATGATTTTTTATAATAAAAGCACATGTATTCTTCATTTTGTGGTCATTAGAGGTGAAGGTCTCAAATTGGAAAGATTCTGAAAGTATCCTACTCATAACACCATTCTTGGCATTTTACAGGCCATCAACTTGTGATTATACCACTCGTGAATTTTCACGTGAATACAGCATTACTTGCATTCAATTGCAACTGATTTAATTAGGCATGTTTCACAAGCTTGATCTTTGTGATCCAGGTCACAAAGCTCAATGGATCCTATTATAAAGGATGACAGATCATGATCTTTCGTATCTAACTCAAAGGTTGCATCTATGGATTCAGATCTCACAGATTACCCACAATCCCTAAGCTTCTGCACCTTGCATGGCAGCAATTGGTAAGGTTACCAAACCTAGGTATCCATGCTGGGGTATTATTACATGTAAAGCACTTCAAATAGGGTTATCCTATTAAAAAGACCTTATATCTCCTCAAATATTACTCCTAGAAGTTCAGAATGATAAAAACAATTTGTAGGAGGTCATGGCCTGGGAATCTTTTCCAGGTGTTGATTTTGACCTTTGACCCCTGCTTCAAGGTTAAATGGAGTCGTCACATTAAAATGTCCTTTTTTTTCCCTTATTGGTGCTATGGCTTCCATACATATGTCAGTTTGTCAGGTTTTAACATAAATCTTAACATCTCATTGATTTATAAAGATATCCTCATCAAATTTGCAGGGAATGTTTATGGCTACAAAAACCTGTCTCTGCAAAATTTTGGCCTCATTTTGAAAAACAAAATGGCTGCCATAGCCAACTGTTCAAAAATCATAAAGTTGTTCTAAATCTCGAAATATTCCAGCTAGCTTCATCATATTTGCACAAAAGATATATAGCTAGAAAGGCTAGCCTGATAGTAATTTTGACTTAGTTCTAAAAGGAAAATGGCTGCCATATCACATGTTTATTGTCAAACGGGGTTATTCTATTAAAAAGGCCTTATATCTCCCCTAATAGTCCTCTTAGAGGTTCAGAATGTGAAAACAACTTGTAGGAAGTCATGGCCTGGGAATCTTTTCCAAGTGTTGAATTTGTCCTTTGACCCCTGTTTCAAGGTTAAATGGGGTTGTCACACTAAAATGTCCTTATTTCACCCTTATTATTGATGCTATGGCTTCGGAATATAAAGACAGACCATCAAAAGTCTTGGCTTTCAAATGTTTTGCTTGAGAAAAATTTTGGCCTTATTTTGAAAAACAAAATGGCCGTCATAACCAATTATTTAAAAATCATTAAGATGCTCTAAAACTTGAAATATTGCAACTAGGTTAATCAAATATGCACAAAATATTGAAATGGCCCAGTGGAAGTGTTGTATCTCTTATCTCTGTACTGGGGTCTCAATTCTGTAGCCACCAGTTAAATTTAATCTGTTTGAGTGTCACAAAGTAGACTTGTCTCAATGCAATATCGCAATAACCAGTTTCTGATCAGTCTTGATCATAGTCTAAGTCTTAATATCAAAGTGTAAGGGTATTATGTGGTCAGGGGTACTAGCTAGTGCTTATATAATAGTAATTTCTCTTCAGCAGATTCCACAGCTTTGGTCAGTATTTTTAAATAGAAGTATGAGCAAGTGTCAAGATAGTAGTGAAAAGAGGCAAATATATAACTACAAAGTCAGTTTATTAAAAGAAAACAGTAACCTATGCTATGGAGAAGTTATATAACTGTACAGATAGGATACACAGTATTCAGTAAAATATTATGTACAGTGTAATATATATAACGGTCCATGCAGAATCAATCTAAGGTTTAGACAATGACAAGAAAAATACAATCCTTGAGTTAAATGGTCCAGCTGAATTGTACTATTCAGTTATTCATACAGATATTATTTCAGTACTGTTAATATCCTCAGTCATGGGCCAAATTTATGAGTCACCCAGAAAACTAAAGTGACCTACTCAAAGGGGTATTTTAGCTTTTGCCAAGTTTCTCTTAGTGCTTGTTAATTATCAATGAGCACTCTGTCTGGCCTTATAAATACTGCTGTTAAATATCAGTATACCAAAATTATCCTTCTAAAATAATTAAATATCACCTATTAAGTAACTGGGTAAAATAATAAAGGCACTTACAGTGATTTCCGAGAGTATTCTGATAAGATATCTGTGATACTATAAGTTTATATCAGTCTGACAGCTGTCACAACAACGTAGTAAGTTGGAGCCAAATATGGAAAATTTCATCTGCCAATTATAATATGTAAACAAAGAATATAGGGGTGATAGCTTTCTAGCAAGTTGTGGTTGTAGATTACCTCAGTGGATAAATGTGGAATTATCAGAGTGGAGTGGACTAATCTGCTGGTAAATTCTCAGGAGAGATGTTTACACACTGGAGTTCTGAGCTAAACTCCACAAATTACCTATTTTACTCTCAATTCATAAGGCCTACTCTGACTTACTCTGGTTTCCAGAGTACATTGATACCCACAATACCTAGAAGCCATTTGATTGGCTGAGCCTACTGTGACATACTCTGACTCTACTCTGATATTCAGAGTAATTATTTACACAAAGTTTCTCCCCAAAATATAGTAAAATTACATTACCATAGATTATTAAACATGTCCCAATACATCAAGAATATGTAAGTACAATTTTATATACATGTATAATTAACTTTTGAGACATAATAATGACATTCAGTTTTATACTAAACTATCCCCAGAATACATTCCTCACTCTACACAAGTGTGTGTACTGAAACAAACCCACTAAAAGGTCGAGATTTACTGGATAAACTAAACACACACACATCCAAAGAAAGCATGTTCAGCCTAGAAAATCAATAAAGTGAGTACAGAGTTAAAATATCTGTAACTTGGATAAACTTTGTAAGTTCCTGTAGTCATGAATTAATTAAATTCATAAGAAAAAAAAACTGATCTACCCCAGACCCATTACAATATATATGGCTAGGAAAGTTTGACCCCTACTTCAATGTCAAGAAGGGTTATCTTACTACAAAGGCCTTATATCTCCTTTAGTTCTCCATTATTACTGATTCTAGGGCGGGAGATAACCGCTGCGACAGAACGAAGTGATCCCAATCGATTACGCGTATTAGAAACTGCCCAGTGTAAATCACGTTTTATCGTCCATGAACAAGGTAGGAATGGGAAAGCTTGAGTGAACACTTCTGGAAACAGGTAGTAGTTTAGAATGTGGGTTTTTAATAATTTAGATCAACATTGCCTATCTGTCATAATAATACTATATAGGGGCATTGATGCTCTGACGTCGGCTAACTTTGGCCCTGCAAACAAAGCCATGGGTTAGCACAGCCCTATAGTCAAGTATCCTTGATTCGAGGGTCTTGTTAATTCGAGTATGGCCGTTATTCTTGGATATAAGAGCATCTATTTTCACTTTTTATAACATAAAATGGTGCTTTGGTATTTATATTTTTATAAAACACATCCAAATTGCTGCAAAATAAAATATTTAGACGTGAAATAAGCTCGTAACTGAAACGTTAAAACTCGCGAATCATCAAGACGTAAGGCTACTGTATGGCGGTACGATGTTATTTCGACGTACTAACAATAAAACATATAATTGCTCATCGGCAACACAATAAACCAAATAATTAATTGTACTTACATGGTCTAGAGGTTCTTTTCATTTGTTTTTCCACTTTCACGACAACTGCATCAAATTTATCTTATTCAATGAGATTTTATTTTCACATCCTCCTTCTACTTGTTGCTGGAAGTACTTTATTGATTCGACGTATCAGAAGAGGTCTTACAAAGTACTGAATGTTGCCTTACAGTAATGCTCTAATTTTCTGCTAATATATTAGCCAGAGATATTGGATGATGAAAAAATGAGAGGGCCATAAATAATGAGCAAATCTGTTAAAACTACCAAATGTATTCACTGTAAACAGGGAAAAAGTAGTCATCAGTCAAATCAAGTCAGTCTTACTAGTTCAAATTTGCAATAAATAAAGATGTCTGAGAAAACCATGTTAATGATTTTTATCATATCTAGTGCCAGTGCAATTACCCATATCATAACAAACAGTCCCGAAAACCCTCCCCATGTATATATACATATATGCATTGAAAACCAACTAAAGGCAAGTTATATTTTAATTTAATTTGAAAATTAATCTTAAATAAAAAAGTTTTTTTAAGTGTGCGGTTTACTGTTCACTTTCTCCTTGATCACAACAGGGACACAAGAAGATTTCATTCTGTGACACTGAAATTTTTTTGTGGTAAAATTTAAGATGCACCCAATGTGGACAGATATCTGCAGAACATTTTGCCCAATTCACAATAACCAGTTGTTTAAAATTTTTTAGTTTGGGGGGACTTTGATGATGACAAACACAGCAAGGTTCTGACGTGTCAAAATCATCATGGTCAGATTCATTTCCTTCACTAACATCAACATTGAAGGCTGAAGGCCCAGGCTTTGATGGTGACCAAGGGACTTTTGGGAAAATTTTACGGCCAGATTTTGAGTGGGGTAATGATGATGCTCGTTTTTTTGGTGCAGTTGGAATAAAGTCTTCATTGACAGGAGCCTCAAGTTCTTCAATAACAATATCATCAATCAAAATCGACTGAGATCTGCTGGCACATTCTTTGGCAACAGAGCTCTTTGGTGTTTCTCTGTTACAGATGTTCTCATATCCTACAATTTAATATGAACATTGAAATATAAGTTAACATTTATATACAATGGTTGGCTATTTTTCAGGAAGCATGTATGCTTTATTATTGATCAGTACATGGTGGCTTATTAATTATATTGCTGGGTATATTAATAGTAAGATACCATACATTATTCTTCCAAATCCCAACATAAATAGTTTGCATATGCAAGTTTTAAGACTTAACTTTACCTTCCCCCTCTGTGATAACCATTCCTCCAATCTGCTTCCTCTTACTGGTATGCCTTTGCTTTGGTGGGGATGGTGTGACTATTTTGGCATGCAAAAAATCTGTGACATCTACTGGGGGAATATCATTATGATTGTTGACAGTTGCTTCAGCTGGTTTAAAGCTGGATTGATGAACTACATCTGAATTAAATGGCCAGATTCCAGTCTTTCTAAAAGAGTTCTGTACATTGGCAGGAGTGAGGGCCACAGTGTAAGCTTTGCATATCAGAGCTGTCATGTTATAGCGTGTGATCTTTAACCCTGGATGTTCCTTCAGAAAGCGATGGGCATAGCTATCATAAGCATTTTTCAGTGGCTTAAAACATCCAACATCTAGAGGCTGCAAATGATGGCTGGAATGTGGGGGCAAAACAAATAAAATTATTTCTTCACCCAAGGCCCATTCCACAAGTTCTCTGTTAATGTGTGTTGTTGAGCCATCATACAATAACAAAGCATGGTCACCCTTTTGCCTTTGAATATATCTCAAAAAATGTGTCTTCAAATATGTTTGGAATATGGAACTGTTGGACCAACCAGATTGAGAAATATTAAAGCCACATCCTGGAGAACAGCCAACCTGCAAATCATCATTCAGTCTCTTCCCCTTGTGGATCAAATATGGGGGGATTGCTGTGCCTAGACCATTGCATGCCCCAATGCATGTCACCATACTTGACCTTGGGGAAGTTACTGCCTGAGGAGTATGGCCTTTAATTGTAGCTATTCTTGGAGGGGAATGTTCTGGGGAAAAACCTGTCTCATCTATATTGTATATCAGTTCTGGCTTTTCATGAAGGTTGTATTTGTCCATAATGCTTTTGAGATTGCTAAAATATGTATCAATGTTCTCTTTTGTGACTGCCTTAGCTCTACACATAGAGAGAGAACGCGGCTTCAAAAATGTTATGTTCAAATGTCTTTTCAAAAATCCAAGGTACAACCATGCTTCAGAAAGGCTTTTATCTTCTGGGAGTTTCTTCAGGTAGTGTGCCATGTCTGTTGCCAAAATAATCAGTTCCCTTCTGGTATACCCATAGCCCATTTGCATCATTTCAACAACATGCTCCTTCAACCGTTTCTCCTGACAATCTGTAAAAATTGGACCATGTCCACCACCAAATGTATCCCTCTGCACTTTACCTAACCTCCTGTCTTTAATTGTTGTTTCTGGGACACCAGTCAATTTTGATGCCTTATAAGCTGATAAGCCATTATCTATTAGCCTCAAGGCTTCCTTTAGATTTTCTATGGTGTAATTTCTGTAGCCACCCTTACATTTGTGGGGATTTACCTAAAATAAATGAGGAATACCAGGATTAATGTTATCTCAACACCAAAATAGGGGTGGGGCAAGGAGAGGGGGAAGCCAATCACAGCACAAGTTATCAGTAGCTGAAGTGTCCTATGCATGATCAATTAAAATTTTCTGGTCTCAGGTCAAATTAATTATAAACACTAATTGCCAGCTAGAGCAAAACATCAGAGTATTACAGTAATGAGTACACAGGAAACAAGTATCAAGAAATCACGGAGTGGCAGTTTTGAGAGAAAAATTCATAAAAAGTGTTTTCAAATGGATATTCAGCAAAACAAATAAAATTAAATTAATTAAGGTAAGTTGAAATTTTGTGAAAATATAATATCTTACCATTTTACACCTCATTCTGTTGATTTCTTCCAAATTAACTAAATTTTCCAGTTTTCTTTCGAATCAGGAAGTGATTCCTTTAGGTAACCATAGTGATTTACGGTAAACCAAAGTAAACAAACGTTCCGTTATCGCATATACGATATACACAGTCGTCAATCGACTACGAGAAAATGTGGGCTTCCGGGGACTCACACGGACGAGTATAAGACACATATAACAAAAAATCAAATAAATTCTGTAACTGTAAGTGTGGACAATGTTTTAGTAGGGCAAAGCCTGAAATATACAATAAATTAATGAATGTATATTTGACAAACAGTCACACTTTAAAATATTTTGTTGAATTCGAATTATATAGTCTGTATGAATACCAGTTCAATGTGTGCTTAACATTCTACGAATACTAGCACTAAGTGTGATTTGCAGTATTGTTTTGCAGTTTGAAATACCTATTTTTGTGAACATACTGGACTTTCTGATGGAGAAAATACTTAATTCATAATACTTAAAAATAACAATAATAATTAAAATTAAAATGACTATTTTGTTAACTTTTTTTTTTGGGGGGGGGGGGGGGGGGGGGGGGGGCTATAGCAAGCACTTACTGGCCATGAAAAATATATAATTAGTTCAGTAATGGTCTCATACTTTCAAAGCCTCTATTTGGGTGCATTTTTAGTTACGACCCGATTTTGGAATAAAAATTTATAATTAAAAATATGAACGGGGATGTTTAGTTTAATTTGAGATGTTGTTGTAGGCACTGTAATGTAAATGAAGTGGGAATGTATCTACCAAGAGCAGTGACATGACAATACTGCTATGGGAATCGAACCCATGGACATTCTCTTCATTTGTAAGTTTGATGACCTAATTATATCCCCAGACGAAAGTCGGGGATATATTGGATTCAGGTCCGTCGCGCCGCCGCCGCCGCCGCCGTAGAAATTTCCTTGTGGACGCGATAACTCAAAAACAAATTAATATTTTTTTTTCAAACTTGGTACACATGTTAAGGGTGCCCAAAGGAAGATCCCTATTTTAAGGTGACCTTAAACTCCCAGTAAAAAAGAACTTATGGCCACCTTAAGGTCAGAAATTGGACTTTTGCCCACTTAGAGCCCTGTAGGTCACAAACTATGATGCTCAGGTGGCTGAAATTTTACCTGACAACACATTAATATGTTCTTAGTACATGTGCCGAAAATCACGACTTTAAGTTGAGGAGAAAATTGTGTTTGAGGCCCATAAATACCCCCACTTGGGGATTTTTTGCTATACTTTTCACATATTTTGCCCTATAATTTGGAAGTGGTAATTCTGATGAGTCTCAAACTGCGCTAGGTATAACTTTGATATGTAATCCTTGTCTGTAGAAAATTTTAGGGCTGTAGGTTTACCCAAAGGGGTCGACTTAAGGTCTCAAAAGTGCCCACAGAGACCCAATTTATGCACTTTTTGCCACTTTCAAGCACTGTAGCTTTCAAACTATGTCTCTCATCTAAGTTAAATATCATCTGGGAATATATCTATGTGTTTTCTTATATGTGCCCCAACATTTAGGCCTTTAATAGACAGTTAACCTGTGTATCAGGACCATAAACACCCACCCGAGTGACCCTTATAAGACATTTTTCACATCTTTTTCCCTGTAACTTGGAAATGGTAAGTCTGAGAAGTTTCAAACTGTATTAGATATATATTCTGTGTGTAATCTTAGTATGTAACAGATTTTAAGTCTGAAGCTTTAATTTTGAAGGTCAAATTGAGGTCTCTAAAAGGCTCCCAAAGACCCAATATTTGGACTTTTTGCTACTTTTAAGCCCTGTGACTGGCAAACTATGTGACTGATAGAGCTCAAATCCTATCTGGGAAGATATTAGTATGTTATTTATATATGTGCCAAAAATTAAGGCTTTAAGAAGACATTTAACCTGTGTATGAGGACCATAAATCCCCACCCGAGTGACCATTTTTAGACATTTTTCACATATTTTGCCCTGTAACTTGGAAATGGTAAGTCTAAGAAGTTTCAAACTGTATTAAATGCATATTCTATGTGTAATCTTAGTATGTGACAAATTTTAAGTCTGAGGCTTTAATTTGAAGGCCACATTTAGGTCTCTAGAAGGCCCCATAAAGACCCAGTATTTGGACTTTTTGCCAATTTTAAGGCCTGTGACTGTTAAACTATGTGACTGATAGAGCTGAAATCTCATCTGGGAATACATTATTATGTTCTTTTTACATGTGCCAAAAATCAAGGCTTCAAGTAGACATTTAACCTGTGTATGAGGACCTTAAACACCCACCTGAGTGACCCTTTTAAGACATTTTTCACATATTTTGCTCTGTAACTTGGAAATGGTAAGTCTGAGAAGTTTCAAACTTTATTAGATACATATTCTATGTGTAATCTTAGTATGTAACAAATTTTAAGTCTGAAGCTTTAATTTGAAAGCCACATCGAGATCTCGAAAAGGCCCACAGAGACCCAATATTTGGACTTTTTAACCACCTTTAAGCCCTGTGACTGTTAAACTATGTGATTGATGGAGCTGAAATCCCATCTGGGAATGCATTATTATGTCCTTTTTACATATGCCGAAAATCAAGGTTTTTAGTAGACATTTAACCTGTGTATGAGGGCCATAGACACTCGCCCAAGTGCCTTTTTGGACATTTTTTCCGTATTTTGCCCTGTTATTTGGAAATGCTTAGTGTGACAAGTCTTAAACTGTATTATATATAATTTTTGTTTGTTATGTATGTCCCACAAAAAGTTTCAGATCTGTTGTTTAATTGCTAAGGTCTCTTTAACAATTGTAAAATGCCCACAGAAACCCAATTTATGGACATTATGCCACTTTAAAGCCCAGTAACTGTCAAACTATGTGGGTTATAGAGCTGAAATCTTTGAATTTTTAAAAGGAAATGCCTGTCTATTTAAATTTTGAATATTAATAATGTTATGGCTATCTTAGTCTTTTAAGAACTTATTTTTGTGTGTTATACCTCTGCTTGCTGAGTTTTTAACTTTTTAAAATGAAACTGGTTAAACATATTCAAGTAGACAAAATGGACACTTTAAGTGAGCTTTAAGTCCCAATATTAATGAAATTATATCCTTATGTAGTAAAAGTAGGGGATTTTTAACCCTCAACTAGCCCAGTTTTATTCAACTTGCCTCAGTTAATTTTGACACAGCTCCTACAGTTATGAACTCATTTCAGTTGATAATCACATACTTAAAATTCTCAATTCTTTTTGTATTTGAGTACCCCTTTTATATAGATTGTTTGTTTACCATTTATGCATCCCCCACCCGGATTCCCCCCACCCACCTCTGGGACCTCCAGCTATATTGAGTGACACTAAATAAACAAAGGTATTTAATGATATCAGATGAGAAACAAAGAACTCAGTGGGGTTGCAGATCTTGTGTAATAGTGAGAGAGGTGTGGAGAAGGGGAGAGGGGTGGGAGGTGGTGGGCTTCATTACATATAACACAAAGGGGAGTCAGAACTGAGATTGTGTCACATATTTAGGTTGCATATATATGGACCACATATATAGGTATAGAGGAAATGAATAACTGAAAACAATTTGCAAATTCTAAAAATAATATAATAAAATAATAATATAAATAATTTTTTTTTAAATAATATTTTATTTGTGAACAAATATAGTAACAGATATGCGCTTTTGGGATTATGAATTTTAGAATGGACATTGAATCATCAATCATTTAAATACTTTGAAGGAAGATTGAAAAGTATGATGAGTTGAGTTAAAAATAATATTTTATTTGTCAACAAATATAGAAACAGATATGCTCTTTTGGGATTATTATTTTAGAATGGACATTCAATCATCAATCATTTAAATACTTTGAAAATAGGTTTAGAGTTATCATTGCAGGAAGATTGAAAATATAATTTGAGTTATGTATTCGGCGTCTGGGGATACACCATCTTCCTTGGAAGATATAAACAGAGTAGATTGATGTGCTGAAGTTCATATAATAATGGGTAATTATGCTTTAAAAAATTCCCGATCAAAACCTGTGGCGTGAGTGATGACCTGTCTGGGGATATGTTGGCGCCGAGTTGGCCCAATCTAGTTTTAGAATGGACATTCAATCATCAATCATTTAAATACTTTGAAAATAGGTTTAGAGTTATCATTGCAGGAAGATTGAAAATATAATTTGAGTTATGTATTCGGCGTCTGGGGATACACCATCTTCCTTGGAAGATATAAACAGAGTAGATTGATGTGCTGAAGTTCATATAATAATGGGTAATTATGTTTTTAAAAATTCCCGATCAAAACCTGTGGCGTGAGTGATGACCTGTCTGGGGATATGTTGGCGCCGAGTTGGCCCAATCTAGTTATGTGTTTGTACGTTTATCTGCTGCCGACCTTAATTTTTTCATTGTGTAATTTAAAATTTTTTTATGTGCCGACTTGCCAACCTGCCGACCTTTACTTTTTAACCATGTGCCGACCTGCCGACCTACCAATTATTATGTAACTGTATATATAAACAATTGCTATAGATATATAATCCTTATGCCTGAACTACTTTTCACTAAAGACAGAACTACTTTCATGTACTTTAGGGAGGGTAATTCTGCAATTTCTAATTCTACATACCTAAGGTATTTCCTTGCTAGGTATTATTTGCAATTTTTGAAAAAGAAAATGACCTCTTTCATAAGATATGGATTTTTTGGCGAAATTTACTTTACAGTATTTTCCTGTGTATATGCATTTATATTCAATACATATTTTAAATTCAAACCACCAAAATATTAGTTTCTGGTGAAAATTGGCAGCTTTTATAGCCTAACAGACTTTTTCTTGAGCAATCTGTAGCATTAAGTTAAAATTTTTTACTTATTGGACAGGTATTCAAAGAGAATGAGGACCCCATTTTTTGGTATTCGGGGACACATGGAACAAGTATTCAGACTCTTCTACATTTCCTTCTCGTGCATAAGATTAATGGCCGTAATAAAACAAATTTTGTCTGCCATATAAAAAGCCCATATAAATACACTAACACAGCAGAAAATACCTTCAAAAGTTAAGGTATTTTGTTTTCTATCACCAAATAACTGAAATTTCGTCTATTTCTTTTATACTCGTTCGACCGAGGTCCCGGAAGCCCGCATTGGACTGGGGGCGTTTGACGACTGTGATATACGTCGAAATAATATATGCGACGAATGAACATAAAACGACCATACTGTAATATACACAGTCGTCAAACGCCCCCAAACTGATGAAAACTTCCTGCGGCGGATCAAGTGAAGAGAGAGGCGCATTCAGTCGAAACGCCACTAAAACATGGGTCGAGCGGGGAGATCTTCCGTCGGTTTGCCCATCGGCGCCTCTATCTTCACTTGTCCCCCTGCGGCTCTCACAAACGAGTATAAAAGAAATACTGCTCAGCTACCCAAGTTCGTCGCCTACCCAAGTTCGTCACTTGCATTTTTTGACAATTTTAAAACCTCATCACAATTATATTTCATTTTAGACTGAGTTTCTGTCCTGTCGCCCATTGCTGTTGATATTTCTGAGGGTACGCAATGGCGAGGGACAGAGTTCACATGTACCTGTTTTCTGTGTAAATCTCGAACTGTGGGGCATTATTGTATTCACTTTCAAAACCCCTTGTTATGTCTATTATAGTGGTGGTGGACCAATTCACGCCCATGTACCTATTCACGCCCATCCTCAATTTTCTCAAAGATTTGAAATTTTTCATGGAAAAGATGTTTACCACATCATAGATAATTATCAAATTGATCATATACATAGGTAATTTATTGTGTAATTGTGCTGGTTTTGGATAAATTTAGGGGTGGGTGTGAACAGGTACACGGGTGTGAATTGGTCCACCACCACTAGCTGTATCCAGTTTACAATACTTATGTTATAAAATTAAACTGTTTTAGAAGCCAGGAATTTCTTTTGTAGATAACTACTTAATGTTAAAGGTTTGTTTACATTTTGAAAATTGGTTGAAATATATACATGCCAGTTTGATTGGCATAAAATATAAGTGAACGGCACGTATACGTACCTTAAAGAAACCAAATAAGACTTTATACTTGTGGTAATATGTGTACAAATATGCCGTTCAAAATTTACACAGAAAACAAGTACATGTGAGCTCTGTCCCTCTCCATTGCATCCTTCAGTATATCAATAGCAATTGGCGAAGGGACAGAAACTCGGTCTACTTTCATTGTAGAATTGTACATCATCATTCTTAGTATTTGTTTCATTTATTATTGTATCAATATTGTATATCCTTAACAGTTTTTAAGGCAGGTGATGAACTTGGGTAGGCAACGAACTTGGGTAGGTAAGCAGTACTGCTCAGCCAGTGAAGTTTGTCACCCCAGTGAAGTTCGCCACCTGCATTTTATGGCAATATTAAAGAATTTTTACTGTCCAGTTACGGCATATATGTATACCTTGCCGTTGAAAGAAGCTATTGATTTATTTAAATGTGAATATTGCCTGTCCTGGAGCGTTTTTTCGGCAGGGGGCGAACTTCACTGGGGTGACGAGTTTCACTGGCCGACCAGTAGACAAAATTTCAGTTATTTGGTTATAGAAAACAAAATACCTCAACTTTTGAAGGTATTTTCTGCTCTGTTAGTGCATTTATATGGGCCTTTTATGTGGTAGACAAAATTTGCTTTATAACAGCCTTTAATGTTATATACGAGAGGGAAATGTAGAAGAGTGTGAATACCTGTTCCAAGTGTTCCTGAATACCTCAAAATGAGGTGCTCATTCCCTTTGAATACCTGTCCAATAAGTAAAAAATTCTCAGTTTATGCTACAGATTGCTCAAGCAAAAGTCTATTAGACTATTAAAGCTGCTAATTTTCACCAGAAACTAATTACTGGCCATAAAAAATATTAAATTAGTTCAGTAATGGTCTCATACTTTCAAAGCCTATATTGGTGTGCCTTTTCAATTACGACCAGATCTTGCAATGAAAAGTTACAATTTTTTTTTTTTTTTTTTTGCAGATTCTGTACACAATTTAATGGTTATCTCAGTCTGAGAGGCCTGGGTTTGATATCCAGTGACGTAAACAAGACATCATAGCTTAGTGCTAGAACACCCAGTCTGTTTTTTTTTCTGCAATTTTTTAACATTTTAAAAAAAGAATTACACTTTAAAAATTTACTTCAAGTATTTTATATGTTAAATGTTACCTTAATTATATTGTTGTATATTTAATCTCCATCCCAACTATCATCAAAGATCAGTGACTGTATTCGCAATAATATCTTAGTTAAGTCTTACATTTAACTTTTATGTGGACATATAGCCAACTTAAGTCTAAGATTTGGCTAAGACCTTTCATGGATTACATACCTAGGCTTTCAAGGTATTGCCTTGCTAGGTATTATTAGCAATTTTTGCAATAGAAAATGGCCTCTTTCATAAGATGTGGATTTTTTTTCTTTTTCTTTTTTTTTTTTTTGAAATTTACTACATTATTTTAATGTGTATATATGCAATTATATTCAATACATATTTTGAATCCAAGGTACAACACCACAAAACTCTCACAAATGACAATGCTGAGGACTTGCCTGAGTATGACGGTGGCCATTGAGCAGGATTTAAAACCACAGCTATCACTTTTAAGAAAATAAATGGTAAAAATAACTGTTGACCCAGAATTTTTAGCTGGCGAATCTGATAAGCCAAGAGAGATGACAGAAATCTCCACACTTCCAAAATAATGCTTGCTATAACCTACGACACCCCCCAAAAAAACAAAAAAAAAAAAACAAAAAAAAAACAGGAAAGTTAACGAAGCAGTCACTTTTTGTTAAGTTAGCATTAATTATTAATTTTATTATCTCCCGCCCGGCTCGCCGGAGGGAGATTATAATTTGCACCATGTGCGTGTGTACGTGCGTGCGTGCGTGTGTCACGCAGTTTTCTCTGAAACTACTACAGTTACACATTTTTGGTAAATCACAAGTCCTAATGAATTTTTTTGCTCTTCAATATTTTTGGGGTTTGGTGAACTTTGGCCTACTTTTGAGTGAGTAATAGCTATTTTAGCTAATATAATTGTATGGCTTATAACTCTGAAACTATTGCATTTACAGTATTTTGTTCTAATATGTTGTTCAGCTACTTTCTCCACAGCTACAACATGGTCAGTAGTTTGGAAGTGTATCTCCATAGCTAAGTGAGTAATAGCTACTTTGTCAATTTTTAATGATAACCATAATGAGTAAATGGTTTATATCTTCAAAAGTATTGCAGCTACACAATTTTGTTCCAATATGTTGTTCAGCTACTTTCTCCACTGCTACAACATGGCCAGTGGTTTGAAAGTGTATCTCAATAGCTAAGTGAGTAATAGCTACTTTTTCAATTTTTAATGATAACCATAATGAGTAAATTGCTTATATCTTCAAAAGTATTGCAGCTACACAATTTCTCTCAAATATGTTGTTCATGTACTTTTTTGTGAACTGTAACATATTTAAGTTTCACAACTGTTGCTCAATGTACAAGTGAGTAATGGCTACTTTATTGCTACTTTTAGTGAAAATGTGAAAAATCAGAAATATCTCTCAAACTGTAAGATATAGAGCAATTTTGAGCAAATTTTTGACCCACAGGGTAGTACTAGAGTATCCTATTGCTAAGGGGGAAAAAGTTTGGTGAACTTTGGCCTACTTTTGAGTGAGTAATAGCGCTTTTACCTAATACAATTATATGACTTTTAACTGTCAATGAGTAAATGGCTTATATCTTCAAAAGTATTGCAGCTACACAATTTTGTTCCAATATGATGTTCAGCTACTTTCTCCACAGCTACAACATGGTCAGTAATTTGGAAGTGTATCTCCGTAGCTAAGTGAGTAATAGCTACTTTTTCAATTTTTAATGATAACCATAATGAGTAAATGGCTTATATCTTCAAAAGTATTGCAGCTACACAATTTCTCTCAAATATGTTGTTCATGTACTTTTTTGTGAACTGTAACATATTTAAGTTTCACAACTGTTGCTCAATGTACAAGTGAGTAATGGCTACTTTATTGCTACTTTTAGTGAAAATGTGAAAAATCAGAAATATCTCTCAAACTGTAAGAGATAGAGAAATTTCGAGCAAATTTTTGAACCACAGGGTAGTACTAGAGTATCCTATGCTAAGGGGAAAATGGTTTGGTGAACTTTGGCCTACTTACTCACCTCCTCAAAATGAGTAAATGCGAATTATCTCTAAAAGTATTGCAGGTAACCAATTTTTCTCAAATAACTCATTCACCTACTTTTGGGAGAGCTTTCACTTGGTTAAGTTTCAGACACGTAGCCAGTTACTCACCTACTCAAAATGAGTAAATGCTAATTATGTCTAAAAGTATTGCAGATAGCCAATTTTTCTCAAATAACTCATTCATATACTTTTGGAAGAGCTTTCACTTAGTGAGGTTTCAGACCCCTAGCTAATTACTCACCTACTCAAAATGAGTAAATGCGAATTATCTCTTAAAGTATAGAAGATAGCCAATTTTTCTCAAATAACTCATTCACCTACTTTTGCGAGAGCTTTCACTTGGTGAAGTGTTAGACCCGTAGCTAATTTCTCACCTACTCAAAATGAGTAAATGCTAAATATCTCGAAAAGTATTGCAGATAGCCAATTTTTCTCAAATAACTCATTCACCTACTTTTGGGAGAGCTTTCACTTGGTGAAGTTTCAGACCCGTAGCTAATTACTCACCTACTCAAAATGAGTAAATGCGAATTATCTCTAAAAGTATTGCAGATAGCCAATTTTTCTCAAATAACTCATTCATCTACTTTTGGAAGAGCTTTCACATGGTGAAGTTTCAGACCCATAGCTAATTACTCACCTACTCAAAATGAGTAAATGCGAATTCTCTCTAAAAGTATTGCAGATAGCCAATTTTTCTCAAATAACTCATTCATCTACTTTTGGAAGAGCTTTCACTTGGTGAAGTTTCAGACCCGTAGCTCATTACTTACCTACTCAAACTGAATAAATGCTAATTATCTCTAAAAGTATTGCTGATAGCCAATTTTTCTCAAATAACTCATTCATCTACTTTTGGGAGAGCTTTCACTTGGTGAAGTGTCAGACCTGTAGCTAATTTCTCACCTACTCAAAATGAGTAAATGCTAAATATCTCTAAAAGTATTGCAGATAGCCAATTTTTCTCAAATAACTCATTCATTTACTTTTGGAAGAGCTTTCACATGGTGAAGTTCCAAACCTGTAGGTAATTACTCACCTACTCAAAATGAGTAAATGCGAATTATCTCTAAAAGTATTGCAGATAGCCAGTATTTTTCAAATAACTCACTTCACCTATATTTTGGGAGAACTTTCAATTAGTGAATTTTCAGATCCATATGTAATTACTCACCTACTCAAAATGAGTAATTGCCTATTATCACTAAAAGTATTGCAGATAGCCAGTATTTCTTTTAATGCATTAAAATTAATGAAATCATGCACTAAATCGATTATAACTTATTGTATTTAGAGCATTTTGTTAAAATATGTTATTCACCTACTTTTTCCCACAGCAACAACATGGTGAGTAACTTGGGTGTCTATCTCAATAGATAAGTGAGTAATAGCTACTTTTGGATTTTTCACTAACTTCCATCATGAGTGAAATCACTTGTAACTTGAAAACTATTGCATTTAGACCTTCAGGGTAATACAAAAGTGTCCTATGCAAAGGGGAAAGATTTCAATTTTCGCCACTTTTGGCGGCCATCTTGGATTTTAGCGGAAAAAAATGAAAAAGTGTGAATATCTCGAAAACCATAAGAGATAGAGCGATTTCGAGCGAATTTTTGACTTGCAAGGTAGTACAAGAATGTCCTGTGCAAAGGGGTAAAATTTCAATTTTCACCACTTTTGGCAGCCATCTTGGATTTTTGCGGAAAATGGAAAAGTGTGAATATCTCTAAAACTGTAAGAGATAGAACGATTTCAAGCGAATTTTTGACCAGAAGGGTAGCACAAGAGTGTCCTGTGCAAAGGGGAAAAATATCGATTTTCGCCACTTTTGGCGGCCATTTTGGATTTTTGCGGAAAATAGAAAAGTGTCAATATCTCGAAAACCGTAAGAGATAGAGCGATTTCGAGCAAATTTTTGACCTGCAGGGTGGTAAAAGAGTCTCCTGTGCAAAGGGGGAAAATTTCAATTTTCGCCACTTTTGGCGGCCATCTTAGATTTTTGCGGAAAATGAAAAAGTGTCAATATCTCGAAAACCGTAAGAGATCGAGCTATTTCGAGCGAATTTTTGACCCGCAGGGTGATACAAGAGTGTCCTGTCCAAAGGGGAAAAATTTCATTTTTCGCCACTTTCGGCGGCCATCTTGGATTTTTGCTGAAAATGGAAAAGTGTCAATATCTCGAAAAGCGTAACAGATAGAGCGATTTCAAGCGAATTTTCGACCTGCAGGATGGTACAACAGTGTCCTATGCAAAGGGGAAAAATTTCAATGTAGTATTTCTTCCCCTGCGGTACTCAGCGGGAGATACATACCGCGGCAGTGGTCTTGTTTATTATTATTTTTAAGTTTTATGAATTTAGTGTTTTTTCCTTCAGAAAGTCTAGTATGTTCACAAAAACAAGACTGCAAATCACACATAGTGCAGGTATTCATAGCATGTTGAGCACACATTGAACTGGTATTCATACAGACTTTTTAAAAATTATATAATTCAAATTTAACAAAATATTTTAAAGTGTGGTTGTTTGTCAAGTATACCGTCATTAATTTATTGTATATTTCAGACATTGCCCTACTAAACCATTGCCTACACTTATAGTAATGGAATTTAATTGATTTTTTGTTATTGCTCTCTTATACTCGTTCGAGAGAGACGCCGGAAGTCTACATTTCTCTCGAAGTCTGAATATAGAACGTTATGTGAGACGCGGGCCTCCACTGACATAAGCGGTAACGCAAATCTACTAACGGCCTACATTAGCTTTACATTACTACAGCTAGTAGTGCACTATTGCTTCACGCCTTAACTTGGCACACCAAGGACACATGAAGCTTATTTTTGATTAGTTTGAGTTTAGTTTTGTGAATTTCTTTTCATTAAAATATCTATTGACACAAGCGCATGTTATAAAAGTATTTTAGTGACAGAATTAAAATAATAAACCTTTTACTAGTACACTCGTTTTTAATGAACGACAATATAATTATATCCCCAGACGAAAGTCGGGGATATATTGGATTCAGGTCCGTCGCGCCGCCGCCACCGCCGCCGCCGTAGAAATTTCCTTGTGGACGCGATAACTCAAAAACAAATTAATATTTTTTTTTCAAACTTGGTACACATGTTAAGGGTGCCCAAAGGAAGATCCCTATTTTAAGGTGACCTTAAACTCCCAGTAAAAAAGAACTTATGGCCACCTTAAGGTCAGAAATTGGACTTTTGGCCACTTAGAGCCCTGTAGGTCACAAACTATGATGCTCAGCTGGCTGAAATTTTACCTGACAACACATTAATATGTTCTTAGTACATGTGCCGAAAATCACGACTTTAAGTTGAGGAGAAAATTGTGTTTGAGGCCCATAAATACCCCCACTTGGGGATTTTTTGCTATACTTTTCACATATTTTGCCCTATAATTTGGAAGTGGTAATTCTGATGAGTCTCAAACTGCGCTAGGTATAACTTTGATATGTAATCCTTGTCTGTAGAAAATTTTAGGGCTGTAGGTTTACCCAAAGGGGTCGACTTAAGGTCTCAAAAGTGCCCACAGAGACCCAATTTATGCACTTTTTGCCACTTTCAAGCACTGTAGCTTTCAAACTATGTCTCTCATCTAAGTTAAATATCATCTGGGAATATATCTATGTGTTTTCTTATATGTGCCCCAACATTTAGGCCTTTAATAGACAGTTAACCTGTGTATCAGGACCATAAACACCCACCCGAGTGACCCTTATAAGACATTTTTCACATCTTTTTCCCTGTAACTTGGAAATGGTAAGTCTGAGAAGTTTCAAACTGTATTAGATATATATTCTGTGTGTAATCTTAGTATGTAACAGATTTTAAGTCTGAAGCTTTAATTTTGAAGGTCAAATTGAGGTCTCTAAAAGGCTCCCAAAGACCCAATATTTGGACTTTTTGCTACTTTTAAGCCCTGTGACTGTCAAACTATGTGACTGATAGAGCTCAAATCCTATCTGGGAAGATATTAGTATGTTATTTATATATGTGCCAAAAATTAAGGCTTTAAGAAGACATTTAACCTATGTATGAGGACCATAAATCCCCACCCGAGTGACCATTTTTAGACATTTTTCACATATTTTGCCCTGTAACTTGGAAATGGTAAGTCTAAGAAGTTTCAAACTGTATTAGATGCATATTCTATGTGTAATCTTAGTATGTGACAAATTTTAAGTCTGAGGCTTTAATTTGAAGGCCACATTTAGGTCTCTAGAAGGCCCCATAAAGACCCAGTATTTGGACTTTTTGCTAATTTTAAGGCCTGTGACTGTTAAACTATGTGACTGATAGAGCTGAAATCTCATCTGGGAATACATTATTATGTTCTTTTTACATGTGCCAAAAATCAAGGCTTCAAGTAGACATTTAACCTGTGTATGAGGACCTTAAACACCCACCTGAGTGACCCTTTTAAGACATTTTTCACATATTTTGCTCTGTAACTTGGAAATGGTAAGTCTGAGAAGTTTCAAACTTTATTAGATACATATTCTATGTGTAATCTTAGTATGTAACAAATTTTAAGTCTGAAGTTTTAATTTGAAAGCCACATCGAGATCTCTAAAAGGCCCACAGAGACCCAATATTTGGACTTTTTAACCACCTTTAAGCCCTGTGACTGTTAAACTATGTGATTGATGGAGCTGAAATCCCATCTGGGAATGCATTATTATGTCCTTTTTACATATGCCGAAAATCAAGGTTTTTAGTAGACATTTAACCTGTGTATGAGGGCCATAGACACTCGCCCAAGTGCCTTTTTGGACATTTTTTCCGTATTTTGCCCTGTTATTTGGAAATGCTTAGTGTGACAAGTCTTAAACTGTATTATATATAATTTTTGTTTGTTATGTATGTCCCCCAAAAAGTTTCAGATCTGTTGTTTAATTGCTAAGGTCTCTTTAACAATTGTAAAATGCCCACACAAACCCAATTTATGAACATTATGCCACTTTAAAGCCCAGTAACTGTCAAACTATGTGGGTTATAGAGCTGAAATCTTTGAATTTTTAAAAGGAAATGCCTGTCTATTTAAATTTTGAATATTAATAATGTTATGGCTATCTTAGTCTTTTAAGAACTTATTTTTGTGTGTTATACCTCTGCTTGCTGAGTTTTTAACTTTTTAAAATGAAACTGGTTAAACATATTCAAGTAGACAAAATGGACACTTTAAGTGAGCTTTAAGTCCCAATATTAATGAAATTATATCCTTATGTAGTAAAAGTAGGGGATTTTTAACCCTCAACTAGCCCAGTTTTATTCAACTTGCCTCAGTTAATTTTGACACAGCTCCTACAGTTATGAACTCATTTCAGTTGATAATCACATACTTAAAATTCTCAATTCTTTTTGTATTTGAGTACCCCTTTTATATAGATTGTTTGTTTACCATTTATGCATCCCCCACCCGGATTCCCCCCACCCACCTCTGGGACCTCCAGCTATATTGAGTGACACTAAATAAACAAAGGTATTTAATGATATCAGATGAGAAACAAAGAACTCAGTGGGGTTGCAGATCTTGTGTAATAGTGAGAGAGGTGTGGAGAAGGGGAGAGGGGTGGGAGGTGGTGGGCTTCATTACATATAACACAAAGGGGAGTCAGAACTGAGATTGTGTCACATATTTAGGTTGCATATATATGGACCACATATATAGGTATAGAGGAAATGAATAACTGAAAACAATTTGCAAATTCTAAAAATAATATAATAAAATAATAATATAAATAATTTTTTTTTAAATAATATTTTATTTGTGAACAAATATAGTAACAGATATGCGCTTTTGGGATTATGAATTTTAGAATGGACATTGAATCATCAATCATTTAAATACTTTGAAGGAAGATTGAAAAGTATGATGAGTTGAGTTAAAAATAATATTTTATTTGTCAACAAATATAGAAACAGATATGCTCTTTTGGGATTATTATTTTAGAATGGACATTCAATCATCAATCATTTAAATACTTTGAAAATAGGTTTAGAGTTATCATTGCAGGAAGATTGAAAATATAATTTGAGTTATGTATTCGGCGTCTGGGGATACACCGTCTTCCTTGGAAGATATAAACAGAGTAGATTGATGTGCTGAAGTTCATATAATAATGGGTAATTATGTTTTAAAAAATTCCCGATCAAAACCTGTGGCGTGAGTGATGACCTGTCTGGGGATATGTTGGCGCCGAGTTGGCCCAATCTAGTTTTTACATGAAATGAGCGCCTCAAATTGGCACAATTTGCATACGGAAATTGCCGATGGTATTTAAATTATTTCTGTCATCACTTGCAATTCCTTATTTGTTAAGCGGAAATGCGCGAGTGTGGGCGATAAAGTACAAGTGTTACTTTATAATTTAACTTCCGCTTTGTGCCAATTTAAGGTTTGTGCCATTATATGGCACCAATCAGTAGTGGCATTCTACCGCTAAATGCCCATGGTGTGATTAATATTGTGTAATTAACTAACTTGTCAACCAACAATGACATCCAATTGGTGAGAGAGAAGTTGGTTCGCCATGCCAGCTAGCTTTAGTGAGTTGTAACTTGAAAACCATTGCATTTAGAGAATTTCATTTAAATATCATATTCATCTACTTTTGAATTAGCTATAACATAGTAATAGCGTAGCAGAGTAATAGCTATTCTCAGGTTCTCACTGTTGAGTAAATCAGTTGTAACTTGAAAACTATTACATTTAGAGTATTTTCTTTAAATGTGTTGCTCACCTACTTTTGAGTCAGCTATAACATTAACATAGTGAAATTGCAAACCTGTTTGTCATGGCATAGCTGAGCAATAGCTACTTTGCAGTTCTCACAGTTGAGTAAATCATTTGTAACTTCAGAACTATTGCATTAGGAGTATTTTCTTTAAATATGTTGTTCACCTACTTTGGGGTTAGCTAGAACATAGTAAAATTGGAAACGTGTAGCTCATAACATATCTGGGTAATACCTATTCTCAGGTTCTTACCATTGAGTAAATCAGTTATAACTTGAAAACTATTGTATTTAGAGTATTTTATTTAAATGTGTTATTCACCTTTTTGGGGGTCAGCTATAACATAGTGAAAATGTAGACCTGTATGTCATGGCACAGCTGAGCAATAGCTACTTTGAGGTTCTCCCTGTTGGGTAAATCAGTTGTAACTTGAAAACTATTGCATTTTGAGTATAATTTCTTTAAATATGTTGTTTACCTACTTTTTGGTCAGCTATAACATAGTGAGGTTGCAGGCCTGTAGCTTATTGCATAGCTGAGCAATAGCTACTTTCAGGTTCTCATTTTGATTAAATCAGTTATAACTTGATAACTATTGCAATCAGAGTACTTTCTTTAAATATGTTATTCATCTACTTTTGATTTAGATATAACATAGTAAAATTGAAGACATGTAGCTCATGGCATAGTTGTGTAATAGCTATTCTCAGGTTCTCACTCTTGTATAAATCAGTTGTAACTTGAAAACTATTGCAGTTAAAGAATTTTCTAAAGATATATTGTTCACCTACCTTTGGGTCAGCTATAACAGGTGAAATTGTAGACCTGTAGCTCATTGCATAGCTGAGCAATACCTACATTCAGGTTTTAACTGTTTAGTTAATCAGTTGTAAGTTGTAAACTATTGCATTCACAGTATTTTGTTTAAATATGTTGTTGACCTACTTGTGCCCCAGCTATAAAATAGTAAAATTGGAGACCTGTAGCTCTTTGCATAGCTGAGTAATAGCTACTCTCAGGTTCTCACTGTTGAGTAAATCAGTTGTAACTGCAAAACTATTGTATTTAGAATATTTCCTTTTAATATGTATGTTCACCTACTTTTGGGTCAACTACAATATAGTAAAGTTGCAGACCTGTAGCTCATTCCATAGCAGACCAATAGCTACTTTGAGGTTTTCTCTGTTGAGTAAATCAGTTGTAACTTGAAACCATTACTTTTATAGAAGTTTGTTTAAATATCTTATTTATCTACTTTTGAATTAGCTATAACATAGTAAAATTGCAGACACGTAGCTCATGGCACAGCTGTGTAATAGCTATTCTTAGGTTCTCAATGTTGAGTAAATCAGTTGTAACTTGAAAACTATTGCATTTAGAGTATTTTCGTTAAATATGCTGTTCACATACTTAGGGGCAGTTATAACATAGTGAAATTGTAGACCTGTAGCTCATAGCATAGTAGGGCAATACCTACTTTTATGTTTTCACTGTTGAGTTAATCACTTATAAGTTGAAAACTATTGCATTTACAGTATTTTGCTTGAATATGCTACATGTATTAACCTGCTTTTGGGTCAGCTATTAAATGGTAAAATTGCAGACCTGGAGCTCCTTGCAAAGCTGAGTAAAAGCTACTTTCAGGGTCTCACTGCTCAGTAAATCAGTTGTATCTTGAAAACTATTGCATTTACAGTATTTCTTTAAATATGCTATTAACTTACTTTTGTATGAGCTATACTAGTGGTCTCAATGGTAAACTGGTGTACCACATTTCGTTTCATTTAGGTAGAAATGACGAAATCCGCAAAGAACATTTAAGTACCGGTTATTGAAAACTAGTGCTGGTATTGTTTATTGATATTGAAATATTTATCGATTCACGCTAAATTTGCCGATATCAATAATGTAGAGTGCCATATCAATATCGAAATATACTACTTAACAGGTACAAATATGGGGTTTTTCATTCAAATAAAAGAAAATATTTGAAGAATACATTGGTTTTCATATTATTTTTGTATACTTTCACTTACCGCTAAAGCGGAAACGCCATATTTGTTTATGTTTTTGGGAAATACTAAACCTCATGAAAGAGTTTGGAAGGTGTCCCAAAGGAAAGCATCTCATACCCCGATATTTCAATATCGATCGATACGGAAGGCAAAAATATGGTTTGATATCGATATGCATATTATTATTCGATACCAACACTATTGAAAACGTCATTATATTAGGCTTTCTACTGGTTAATATTTCATCAAAACAATAAAACCATATAAATTTGAGGAAATAGCTTACATTTTGACTTTACATTCATGGTAAATGAAATTTACAATCTTCAAAATATCTCGCAAATCCATATTAGAATGTAGCTCAAGTACGCTTGTGTAAAATTTTTATTTTATCTCTGTAAACTTTCGATATCCTGGATTTCGTTTGGTTTCAAAGGCCTGAAAACCGGTTTTTATTTTTAGAACAGGTCTGACCACTAAGCTATACCATAATAAAATTACAGCCCTTTAACTGATTGCATAGTTGCTGTTGGATTCTCACTGTTGAGTAGATCAGTTGTAACTAGAAAACTATTGTATTTGCAGTATTTTCTTTAAATTTGTTGTTAAGCTACTTTTTACACCTAAACAGTTATCTTGTTAATTCTGAATACTACTTACAGGGCACAACTTTTGAGTCCTTTTTTACCCCACAGCCCTTAAGGGCTGTCAGGGTATTGTTTTCATCCATGGTGTCCGGATCGGCGGGCGGGCGGCGGGATAAAGATTGTCCGGGCTGTATTTCGGAAACTGTAAGGTGTAGGAAGTTGATACTTGGTAGGGACATCGGTTAGGATGTGTAGGTGTTGAATTGACCATTGATCTTGATTTGACCCTTGATCTTGCCATAGTGACCTTGAGTTTGAAAATCTTGTCCAGGCTATATCTCGGAAACCGTAAGGTGTAGGAAGTTGATACTTGGTAGGGACATTGGTTAGGGGATGTAGGTGTGCAACGTCATGGTGTGACCTTGATTTGACCTTTGGCCTTGCCGTAGTGACCTTGACCTATAAAATCTTGTCCAAGCTATATCTCGGAAACCATAAGGTGTAGAAAGTTGATATGTGGTATGGACATTGGTTAGGGGGTGGAGGTGTGCAACATCATAGTCTGACCTTGATTTGACCTTTGGCCTTGCCGTAGTGACCTTGACCTATAAAATCTTGTCCAGGCTATATCTTGGAAAATGTAAGGTGTAGGAATTTGATACGTGTTATGGACATTGGTTAGGGAATGTATTTGTGCAATGTCATGGTGTGACCTTGATTTGACCTTTGATCTTGCTGTAGTGACCTTGACCTATAAAACCTTGTCCGGGCTATATCTCGTAAACTGTAAGGTGTAGGAAGTTGATACTTGGTAGGGTAATTGGTTAGGGGATGTAGGTGTGCAACGTCATGGTGTGACCTTGATTTGACCTTTGACCTTGCCGTAGTGATCTTGACCTATAAAACCTTGTCCGGGCTATATCTCGTAAACTGTAAGGTGTATGAAGTTGATACTTGGTAGGAACATTGGTTAGGGGGTGTAGGTGAGCAACGTCATTGTCTGACCTTGATTTGACTTTTGACCTTGCCATAGTGACCTATAAAATCTTGTCCGGGCTATATCTCGGAAACCGTGAGGTGTAGAAAGTTGATGCTTGGTAGGGACATTGGTTAGGGGGTGTATGTGTGCATCGTCGTCGCGTGACCATGACTTGACCTTGCCGTAGTGACCTTGACCTATAAAATCTTGCCCGGGCTATATCTCAGAAACTGTAAGGTATAGGAAGTTGATGCTTGGTAGGGACATTGGTTAGGGGTTGTAGGTGTGTAGCATCATTTTGTGTGACCTTGATTTGACCTTTGACCTTGTCGTAGTAACCTTAACCTTTAAAATCTTTTTTGTTGCACCTTTGGATCTGTCTTTTGATGCAGATTAAGCACTGTTAAAGTCATATTAGAATTCATTAAGAATTTTACTTTTACAACTTCCCATTGTAGCAGATGGAATTTCATTGAGGGAGCCACAGATTTTGCTCCAACACCACACATAAGCATTCATTGAATGTATTACCACTTCTGTATGCATGGTAATATTCAAAACATCCAAACTATAATTCAGCCATGCCAAATGTAGGTAAAGAGTGTCTTAATGTTTAGTTTACTGATTAATGCTGTCATCTTGTTATTGAGTTGTCTTGTTTTTATACTTCATCTTTACATGCATTATCTTTCTCTTAGACATTATTTTCTCTATTTAAATATTGTTTGGACCTTTATATAGCTGACAGTGCTCTGAAAGTATCCTGAACTTTGTACTGATACAGTGCTTCCATATCTCATGGTGTTACAAATATTTCCCTAGGCTGTGGGGTACAGGCATCTCTGATGCTATTTTTCCTGTCACTTCTGTCACTCGCACGTAGTCAGCTGACACAGAGCCTGTTCAGAGGCACTGATTGTTTATATTTTATGAAAATAACTAAAGTAAATAAAACTAAAATAACAAACTAAAACTAAATAAAACTAAATAACATGCAGATGATCAGCTGAAGATAGTTAATACTTATTTTTTCTAATAGCGATGACTGAAGAAACGAAGCCTCAACTAACTTTTCCCATAATGAAAGATGAGGGGGGACGCTACGCAGTTGTGCCAAATGCTTCAATACAGAATATAGCAGATGCAGGGGGACATTTAGATCTTCCTCAAGAAGCTGTCACCCTGTTAGCAGAAGATGCTACATATCGTCTCAGGGAAGTTATAGAGGTAGTGAGATTGGCCTTTATAATAATTCATAGTTGTTTAGAATTTCAGGTGAAAATGAAAATTTATTTTTGACATACATACAGTCGTAATCCAGCAATTAAAAAGAGCTTACCTGGATGAGTCATTGTAATTTTTAAATATACTCAAGTATGTTCACATTTCCTAGTGAATTGGCATAGAGAAGAGATATTATGTTTTTAAGAACACACAGTGATTTTATGCAGATAGTTTTGTGTGTGATATTTCTGGTACAAAGTTACCAGGACAGTAAACTTTTTTTTGTCTTTATTTTCTCTTTCTCAGAATGCTAGTCAATATATGAGGCATGCAAAGAGAAAAAGACTATATGTCGAAGATTTGAACAGGGCACTTAGGTCTGCAGATGTCCAGGTTTGTTGTAGGCCACTTATTTCTCACTTATATTTTTGCACCCACGGTCACTGACTTTTTTAATCTGAGCATAGTTAAATTAATAAGTGTTTGAGAATATTGTAGGCACAGTATATAGACTATGTACTGATTTCAGCTGACTGATTTTGATGTGATAGTAATGATGTCATCTTTGTTGGGTGGGGTTTTTTTAATCGGTAAATATACAGCTCTGTATTTTTACATTTGACCAGTCCAGTGTGAACTAAGTCATTGCCTGTATAAGACAAAACTTTTGTTTATATTATCTGTTTTTCAGCCAGTGTTTGGTCATGGGGCCCCTGAAGGTCAACCCTGGAGACAAACAAAGGAAGGGGAGTTGAATTTCGTGGAAGATCTGGATTTAAACTTGCCAAACATTGCCTGTAATAGCCTCATTCCCAATCATTTAGGCTGTACAAGTGTCAAAGGTTAGGTCTTGTCAATTATTATAGTTGAAAGTATAAGACATAATGCTATACACAATGTATCTTAATTAACTGTTACACATGTCCTCTTTGAATATCTACCAGTGTTTAGACATAAATGATAATATAGATCAAAGCATAATACAGTGTATATTAAGATAAGCTGAAGTAGAAATGAAATATGGATATAACTTTCTAATTGGAAAATTATTATTGCAAGGACAAAACCAATGTGATATCCTGCCTCCTAATATTTACAATTTAACTCTAATGTGTCGAGAAAATAGAATGCTGTTAATGCTGAAACAAGATATTTTCCCATATTTTGAATAAACTTGCTTTCAGCAAACTGGTTAGTAATTGAGGGGAATCAGAAAGGTGTGGCTGTGTCACAAGCTGTTCAAGGTAAAACACTTAATTAATGTTTTAAAATTGTGGCTTCTTTAGAAAGTTTTAAATTTGTAGTTTCTTCAGAAATTTTTAAAGAAATTAATATATGTTATTATTTCAGGTATTTAAAATAAGTTAACATAAAAAGGAATAGATGTTGATGTATTAATACATTGTAACATCAGTCGCTCAGTATTTCTTATTTTTTCACAAGTGTCAGTCACATTTAGTCACATAATTGTTTGGACAAATAAATTCGGTTAATCGATTCAAAACATTTATTTTACAAGTCGGTGACATGCACTATTGTTTAAATCTGGTAATATTTACAACTTATCTAGCCAGGTATTACATTACATAGCAATTTTAGCAAATGGGTAAGTTTACATTGTTGACACATATATGTGTACATGATCTGAGGGTGTACAATACAGGTAAAGTAACCACTAAACCAGGAAGAGGTATATCGGAAGATCTGATGCAGTACCATGAAAATGTAACAAAGGCAATTCTTGGATCAGATCAGGAACTTATGAAGGTATGTTTGAAGGTTTGTAATGTATTAAATAGTTAGTTGTGAACTATCCATATGGATATAGAGTGATTACAGATAACTATAGAAATGACTATGTTTAGAAAACATTAGTAAAAAATCATTTATGGCAACACTTTTCTTTTGAGATAAAGTGTAACTGACATATTACTATATACCTATTGCATAAATTATTGTTATTTTTATATCTGCAAAGTTAACGTTTGAACGTCACAAAATGTGTGACACAAATGAACGATTGTATTTTAGAATTTTAGTTTAGGTCAACACGATAAATTTGATCGGAAAATATTCATTAAAAACTACTAAGCTTAATTTGTAAATTGCATTAAATGGCAAATAATGTGTATTGATATTTTTCAAAACAAAATATCTATATTTTACTGCAACTTTTGACTGACTTATATCAGATACATGCTAAATTTTTGTATCATGTTGAGAAAGTGAATATGTGGGCAAAATAACATTTGAATATATTATTTTAGGCAAACATTAATGCACCTGTTTTAATTGTTACTTTTCTGAATCTTATAGAAATTATCAAACAAAAAGTTGCTATATTTTTTTTATTTTTTATTTATTTATTCAATTCATACACTAAGGTATACATATGCAATGGAATGGTACATAAAGAGTAAAAGTACAAATAAAAAAAACTCTGAACCAGAAACATAGAACTAGCATAAGAAATTAGTAAACGTAGAAAGAGAAGAGAAAAAAAATCACTACAAAGAAATATACATTGGGTCATTTCAGTTTTACGAAGTTGAAAAATGTTCCAGTAAACATGTCAATTCAAAACTGTTAAATTGGGAACATTTACTATCCCTAATATACAGTAGATCTTTAATGTTGCCAAACAAAAATAATCTGGTGCAATATATATTCTATGGATATAAGAATCGACCTTACTACTGAAAACACTTGGTGGGGCATTAATACTTTCAGATACACTAGAACCACTACTATTTATTGCCAAATGTACACAAGTTTTAACACACCCATTACTGCTACATAAGGCTTTATTTAAGAATTTATTCAGCCTTTTAAACAACTGTACATCAATGGGTAGATCATCACAGATTAGAGGCAGGTATTTACTATGTGTTCTGAGTGGTAACCTCAACAATTTTCTAATGCTTTTACGCCATGTAACATAGAAATCTGACATACTTTTAGAGCCAAGGTTCCAAAGTACACACCCATAAAGAGACATGCAGTATGTTTTAAGGAGTTTATATTTGACATCACAATATGCATCTTTAAAAGTAGCAATAATGCCATTTAGTGCAACAATAAATTTATCAATACCATCTTCAATAGCTTTAGTTTTAGCTGCAAGACCAATGGTGTGACCCAAATGTGTAGCTACAGACTGACACTTGATCAAATGATTATCATATATAAATTATCAACAGTAGTATTAGTGGTACAAGGATAATATGAAAACTGGTGTTTGTTTGAATTAAATTTGACATGAATTCTTTACCAAAGTCATCACATATACGAAGCATTGATTTCAAAGAGCATACAGTAGGAGCAATAATGACAACATCATCAGCATAGCCTAGTGCACCCATGAATAGATCTCCAATGTGGCATCCCAAATTTGCTTTTTACAGATTAAGAAGAAGGACATCCATATAAACAATAAACATTATAGGGGAAAGGATATCTCCTTACTTTGCACCATTCTGTACAGAAAATTTTCTGGAGATTTCAGTGTCCCATTTGACACATAATGACTGATTGGTGTACATATAAATTAATAACCTGCATATTACTGGGCATAAACCTCTTTTTAGAAGAAGTGAGAACAATTTGACATATTCCACTCTATCAAATGCCTTACTGGCATCCAGCATCATGACATAAACATCTGTTTTGTTACTTTTGTAATACTGGATAACTTCCTCCAGCACAAACGTACAATATGTGGTTAAACATTATTATATGAAATAGGCCTATTTTACAGCACGCTCTGACAGACTTGAGGACCAATCCAAACATCTCTCCACTTGTTCCTTACCTGGTAGAATTTGTGTCCAGCTGGGTGAAGACCATCAACTATGACCCGGCCAAACTGACCAAGATGTTGTACACAATCCAAGCCCTGATTAGCAATGAGCATTTATTCCTGGAACCCCAGCCTTATGTATGTACAGCAAGAATGTGATAATTTGCCAACTGTGTGAAGTTTTTCACTCTTTAAAATTATGAAAAGACACAAGCATTTTTGGAAAGCAACATGCAAAAGCTGCACAGACCGTTGCATAAATGCAAATGGTGTTACATTAAAGTTTGATGTATTTCGTGGTGACTGATTTTCATCTGATGTTTTTCATGTTGATAACTCAGTTTAAAATATGAAACATTAACCATCAGACCACAGTCCTTATAATATTGATTTCATGATGAAATATATATTTTTTCTGCTAATGTATGTATATGTTACAGTAAATATGTGAAATCAGTAAATACGTGTATTTACTGAAATTTTTAGTAAATACGCATATTTACTGATTTGGTCAGTAAATACGCGTATTTACTAAAATCATAATGAAGATTTTGTATCTTTAACAGTTGGGTGTTATCTGCTATGTCTTCATATTATATCTTTAATAGTTGGGTGTTATCTGCTACGTCTTCATATTAACAGTTGTTTAAAACTTTAAATGGCTTTATCATATTCAAAGTTTGATACTTGTTTACAATCCAGCACTGGGATAACTATTTTACATCACTTTATAATTTCAAAAGCAGTTGCATGTGAGATGTGATACAAACTTGTAAATTTTTTTTCATTTAAAATAAATTGTACTGTAAATCAACAAGTTTATAAATTTAAATATCCAAATATTTGTCAAATTATGATACTTTATGTATGAGGAAGAACAAGCAAGGTCATAAGATTTTATTGTTTAAATACTGAACTTCAATGTAGTTTTAACAATGTATTTCTTTGTCAAAGGTCACCAATGGAATTTAGATCTATAATTAGGGTTGAATAAAATCTCCCCTTAATGTTGTCCCTTTAATCAAGGAAGCCACATCATAACCATAGATGCCTTAAAAGGGATTAAGTCCCTCTGAAATATATTGCTTTAATCCAATTAGGGGCTAGCTGGCCTTTTTACCCCACAGCCCTTAAGGGCTGTCGGGGTATTGTTTTCACCCATGGTGTCCGGATGGGTGGGCGGGCGGGTGGGCAGGCGGCGGGAAATAGTTTGTCCGGGCTGTATCTCAGAAGCCGTAAGGTGTAGGAAGTTGATACTTGGTAGGGACATTGGTTAGGGGGTGTAGGTGTGCAACGTCATGGTCTGACCTTGATTTGACCTTTGACCTTGCCGTAGTGACCTTGAGTTTGAAAATCTTGTCCGGGCTGTATCTCGGAAACCGTAAGGTGTAGGAAGTTGATACTTGGTAGGGACATTGGTTAGGGGGTGTAGTTGTGCAACGTCATGGTTTGACCTTGATTTGACCTTTGACCTTGCCGTAGTGACCTTGAGTTCGAAAATCTTGTCCGGGCTGTATCTCGGAAACCGTAAAGTGTAGGAAGTTGATACTTGGTAGGGACATTGGTTAGGGGGTGTAGTTGTGCAACGTCATGGTCTGACCTTGATTTGACCTTTGACCTTGCCGTAGTGACCTTGACCTATAAAATCTTGTCCGGGCTATATCTCGGAAACCGTAAGGTGTAGGAAGTTGATACTTGGTAGGGACATTGGTTAGGGGGTGTAGTTGTGCAACGTCATGGTCTGACCTTGATTTGACCTTTGACCTTGCCGTAGTGACCTTGACCTATAAATTCTTGTCCAGGCTATATCTCGGAAACTGTAAGGTATAGGAAGTTGATATTTGGTAGGGACATTGGTTAGGGGGTGTAGGTGTGCAACGTCATGGTGTGACCTTGATTTGACCTTTGACCTTGCCGTAGTGACCTTGACCTATAAAATTTTGTCCAGGCTATATCTCAGAAACCGTAAGGTGTAGGAAGTTAATGCTTGGTAGGGATATTGGTTAGGGGGTGTAGGTGTGCAACGTCATGGTCTGACCTTGATTTGACCTTTGACCTTGCCATAGTGGCTTTGACCTATAAAATCTTGTTCGGGCTATATCTCGGAAACAGTAAGGTGTAGGAAGTTGATATTTGGTAGGGACATTTGCTAGGGGGTGTAGGTGTGCAGTATCATGGTCTGACCTTGATTTGACCTTTGACCTTGCCGTAGTGGCCTTGACCTATAAAATGTTGTCCGGGCTATATCTCAGAAACCGTAAGGTGTAGGAAGTTGATACTTGGTAGGGATATTGGTTAGGGGGTGTAGGTGTGCAACGTCATGGTCTGACCTTGATTTGACCTTTGACCTTGCCATAGTGACCTTGACCTATAAAATGTTGTCCGGGCTATATCTCGGAAACCGTAAGGTGTAGGAAGTTGGTGCTTGGTAGGGACATTGGTTAGGGGATATAGTTGTGCAACGTCATGGTCTGACCTTGATTTGACCTTTGACCTTGGCGTAGTGACCTTGACCTATAAAATCTTGTCCGGGCTATATCTTGGAAACCGTAGGGTTGAGGAAGTTGATACTTGGTAGGGACATTGGTTAGGGGCTGTAGGTGTGTATTATCATGGTGTCACCTTAATTTGACCTTTGACCTTGTCCTAGTGACCTTGACCTATAAAATCTTGTTGCACCTTTGGGTCTCTCTTTTGATGCAGATTAAGCACTGTTAAAGTCATATTAGAATTTATTAAGAATTTTACTTTCATAACTTCCCATTGTAAGAGATAGAATTTCATCAAGTGGGCCACAGATTTTGCTCCAACACCACACATAAACATTCATTAAATGTATTACCACTTCTATATGCATGGTAATATTCAAACCATCTAAACCATAATTTGGCCATGCAGATGTAGATAAAGAGGGTTGAATTTTAGTTTGCTGATTAATGCTGTCATCTTGTTATTGAATTATCTTGTTTTAATACTTCATCTTTATATGCATGATCTTTCTTTTAAACATTATTTGGACCTTTATATAACACTGACAGTGCTCTGAAAGTATCCTAAAATTTATACTGATACAGTACTTCTGTATCTCATGGTGTTGAAAATATTTCCCTAGGCTGTGGGGTACGGGCATCTCTGATGCTATTTTTAATGTTTGTAACAACAATCCTTTGATCAAGTAACCACTACCTACATTAAAGTCATATATCTACCAGAAAATGGCAAAATATTAAGCCTTGATTAAAATAAAATAAAGAAACTACTTACTGATAATCTCTGGTTAACAGTAACAATTCTTAAAGAATACATGTGGAGTTGTTTGGGTGTAAATCATTGTCTTAAATGATAAGGCAAAGTTTCTGTTGAATGAAAGCAGTTAAAATATGTTAAAATTTTGAAACTCAAATTTCAATTTATTTCTAAAACTATTATATACTGCCAATAAAAACACTTTTTATGTATCAGTCACATAAAAATGGTGAAAAGTTAAACAATCTCATATCATTTTTAACGATGCCATAGGTCCTTTGTAGCTGTGGGATTAAAAATAATAAAAGCTTAAATGAAATATTTACAGAAAGCACATACCCAAACTTTGTAAACATAAATATTTAAAATTCTAGTGCTATTTTTTGACATAAAATATTGCATGTAGTGTATTGCTAAGTATATTGTAATAGTCATCATAAAAGAGTAAAATGTTCTAATATAATGTATGTTTTGCTTTACATTTCAACATTTATTTTATATATTTACAACCAGTAAACATCAAAGTTTCATTTCAAATATTTACTGAAAGTCAAACCAGTAAACTTGTGAAACAACACAGGTCATAAATCAGTAAATACGCGTATTTACTGAAAATTTCAGTAAATACGCGTATTTACTGATTTCACATATTTACTGTAACATATATATTAGCTCAAGTGTCAATATATTCTGAAAATGCTTCTAAATGTTCAAATGAAATATGAAGGGTAAAATAAGTTACTCGAGTATTTGTACACACTTTTAGCTCAGCCTCTTGATTGATGTGGTAGTGTACAGCTTGGTAGAACCGCCAGACAACACTCTCACCAGTTTTAGTGATCACTGGATTATAAGGGACTATGCAGCCCGTCTGCTGGCCAGAATCTGCAGGTACCTGTGGTTTTATATTACTAGTGATCTTTTGAAGTTTACCTCAGTTTAGCATGGAGAAGGGTTTGTTATAAGCATCTATTACTATTACTTTGCAATGTATTAGTATTACTTTTCTATCTATTGCTATTACTTTGAATCAGTTTGATTAACTTTCTATTACATTTTTACCATAACAATGAAAACATGATTAAATATTTAAAAATATTTTATTCACCTTTCATTTAAATAAAGTGAAACGCTAAAAAAATACTCTGCCTTCAAGTTAGTACCAGAAGGTTCATTTATATCTTTGTTAAAGTGATTCCAGAGAGCCATCTTTCTGTTTATACAAAATGCTCAATGCTAGAAAGAATGCTAGTTTAGGTCGTAGCTACTGATTGATGTTGATGTTGCCTTTTCAGCATACTACACAGATTTTATCAGGTTTTAGTGTTTCAGGATGTTATTGGGGTCAGGATTCTGCTCTGTAGTAGTGTTGATATTGAATTGTTATTTCAATATTGATTATTTTGTAAAGTCATAACTTTCTAAAGCAATAAACCTTTAACACATTACATTACATCTATATAAATAATGCAATCTGAAAGTTTAGAGTTTTAGTGTTCAGCAGTTATAAATTATAGAACATTGTTGCATTAATGTCGCATTTTAATATCAGTTTTGAAACTCGGAAGCATTATTGATGGATGGTGAAATATCGATATGCAGTACAAACGCTTCTCTGTCAGCCAGTGAATATTTGTAAATAAACATCAGCTTTTTTTAACGTAAGGCCAGGATTTTAAATTAAAATCGACAGCTGCAGAAGTAAGAAATAAATGTAATATAATGAATATAGCTGTTGAACCTCGTGTTAAAATTTTATTCTTTAAAATGGTAATGACCCATAAAAATAAGTTGATGGTAAATTTCAAAGCTGATAAATATGGCTTAAGATGTGGTTATTGATGGACCAACATAATGCACATCAACTCACACTAGACACTTAAAAAAAATTAATAATTAACTTCACTTGGTCTATTCTAAATGACTGTCAAGGTTATGAACATAGAAGCCAATATTCCAGTTGACATATCTAAACAAAAGATGTAAATACATGGCAGAGTATGTCTAGACATGTTAAAAATGCAGTAAGTTGCTTGGATATCAAATGTTCATTACAATAGATGCAACATTATATTTTGCATTTTTAAATTTGTTACAAGTACTGGTAAGTAAGATTGAGTACAATAAACTGTGTAAGTAGAGTCCCAGTGTCTGCAGGGTTCCATTCTGCCTATGGCTAATGTCCATTTACACGTACAGACATATATCCTTTTTCTGATGGGTTCTACTTCTACTTTAATTTAACGGACACCGGTGTATATGAAGTATAAAATGTTTGGGTATCAGACAATTAACGGTCTTAAGCTCAACCTTTATCTGTGATAGGCAGTGGGAAAGCAGTGCCAACAAGCTGATTGGCAAGATGCTTGATGTTTTGTCTGAAGTGTTTCATGACGTAACCAGACCATTCACTGCTCATTATGGGGCCATTTTAGCACTCTGCTACTTTGGGGAGAAAGTGAGTAAAGCGAAAAACTACTTCTGCTGCGGATAATTTGAATTTCTGGGATACCATGTATTCATCACATGACTGCAAGTAAAACATTATTTTGAAAAGATTATATCTAATTAAATATCAGTTCCAAGACCTTTGATATGTTGCTGTGGATGTAGATGTCTATTCAAAACAAATGTCAAGTGCTTAGAAGCCAATATGGGTGCAAGACCAGACTTCCATAGACCTCTGTCTTTGACATAAGTCCAGGTTTTTCTCTGTATCTTCCATACCACTTTATCCCTTTCAGTTTACACTGTTTACCACCAGCTTGTATTTGGCACTCCAAATTTTCCTCTTCTGTGAGTTTAGAGAGAATTGTACTGAAGTGGCTGTTTTTATGCATTTTTGGGACCAATCTTATCCTTTCATAGGTTAGCAGAGACATGAATTCAACTCATTTTATTGTCATATGCTCCTTCTTTTTAGGCGGGTTGCGTGTAACCAACCCGCCTATTAGATTGATGTGTCCAACGTCCGTCTGTCTGTCTGTCCACATTTTCGCTTCCGGACTCTAAGTTAAAAACGCTTTGTCCAATCGAATTCAAACTTGACAGGGAGATAGCTCACCATCATAGCTAGGTTCCTTTCGAAATTGGTGTAATTCCGTCCGTTTATTTGTCTGTTTTTTGTCCGTTTGTCTGTCCGTCAACATTTCCGTGTCCTGAATGTAACTCGAAAACGCTTTGTCCAATCGAATTCAAACTTGACAGAGAGATAGATCACCATCACAGCTAGGTTCCTTTTAAAATTGGTGTAGTTCTGTCTGTTCGTTTGTCCGTTTTTTGCCCGTTTGTCTGTCCGTCAGAAATTTCAGTTTCCGGACTCTAACTTGAAAACGCTTTGTCCAATAGAATTCAAACTTGACAGGGAGATAGACCACCATCATAGCTAGGTTCCTTTCGAATTTGGTGTAATTCTGTCCATTCGTTTGCCCGTCTACATTTCCGTCCCGGACTCTAACTCGAAAACGCTTTGTCCAATCGAATTCAAACTTGACAGGGAGTTACATCACCATCATAGCTAAGTTGCTTTCGAAATGGGTGTAATTCCGTCTTTTTGTTTGTCCGTTTATAGCATAGATACAATTATGTAACCTAGATTACAAGTTTTACATTTCTTAGCACGTTTAACACATTCACCTTAACTGGGTGACCTAACATTTCTTTCCTTGTTTCTAAATGTAATTACAGCAGTCGCTAACCTTATTACTGCCTGCGCAACCCGCCTTTTGGGGCATCTTTGACCCTCTTGCTACTGTATGGTTTCACACCTTCATTATGTCCACCCCCCTGGGGGGTGGATATATTATTTTTGCTTTTTTTGCCGTCCGATGTCCGATGTCCGGCGTCCGGCGTCCGGTGTCCGGCGTCCGATGTCCGGCGTCACGCATGGTTTCCGCTCATTTAAAGGAAAAGTATTAGAGCTATTGTCACCAAATTTGGTATGCAGGCTTATTGGGTCAGTAGCTTGCTTGGGATTGCTTTTGGCTGTTGTACCTCTTTTGCTTACTGAGTAATACTTAAGTACAGCTATTTTCAGTACCCATTGGTTTCCGTGCATTTAAGCCAAAATAATTAAAGATATTTTACTACAATTTTGAATACAATATTGTTATGTCCATAGCTCGCTTGGTATTGCATTTGGGACTGATAGCTTTGTCAGTACATGAGTAATAGCCATTTAGGTACTTCATTGTGTATTTTCAGTACTACTTTTGAGTAATTTGCTTCTATCTCCTTAACCGTGCGAGATAGAGCGATTTCGGCAAAATTTTCGACCCGCAGGGTACCTCAGGAGTGTACTCTTTGCAATTTTCAAAAAATTTTCCCCTCCCCAAAAATGGCGGCCATTTTGAATTTTCGAGTTTTTGCCAAAAATGGCAAAACACAAATTTGCTTCTATCTCCTTAACCGTGCGAGATAGAGCGATTTCGTCGAAATTTTCAACCCGCAGGGTATCTAAAGAGTGTACTCTTTGCAATTTTCAAAAAATTTTCCCCTCCCCAAAAATGGCAGCCATTTTGAATTTTCGAATTTTTGCCAAAAATGGCAAAACACAAATTTGCTTCTATCTCCTTAACCGTGCGAGATAGAGCGATTTCGTCGAAATTTTCGACCCACAGGGTATCTAAAGAATGCAATCTTTGCAATTTTCCAAAAATTTTCCCCTCTCCAAAAATGGCGGCCATTTTGAATTTTCGAATTTTTCCCAAAAATGGCAAAACACAAATTTGCTTCTATCTCCTTAACCGTGCGAGATAGAGCGATTTCGTCGAAATTTTCGACCCACAGGGTATCTAAGGAATCTAATATTTTCAATTTTCAAAAAAAAATTCCCCTCCCCAAAAATGGCGGCCATTTTGAATTTTCGAATTTTTGCCAAAATTGGCAAAACACAAATTTCCTTCTATCTCCTTAACCGTGCGAGATAGAGCGATTTCGTCGAAATTTTCGACCCACAGGGTATCTAAGGAATGCAATCTTTGCAATTTTCAAAAAATTTTCCCCTCCCCAAAAATGGCGGCCATTTTGAATTTTCGAATTTTTGCCAAAAATGGCAAAACACTAATTTGCTTCTATCTCCTTAACCGTGCGAGATAGAGCGATTTCGGCAAAATGTTCGACGCACAGGGTATCTAAGCAATGCAATCTTTGCAATTTTCAAAATATTTTCCCCTCCCCAAAAATGGCGGCCATTTTGAATTTTCGAATTTTTGCCAAAAATGGCAAAACACTAATTTGCTTCTATCTCCTTAACCGTGCGAGATAGAGTGATTTCGTCGAAATTTTCGACCCACAGGGTATCTAAGGAATGCAATCTTTGCAATTTTCCAAAAATTTTCCCCTCCCCAAAAATGGCGGCCATTTTGAATTTTCGAATTTTTGCCAAAAATGGCAAAACACAAATTTGCTTCTATCTCCTTAACCGTGCGAGATAGAGCGATTTCGTCGAAATTTTCGACCCACAGGGTATCTGAGCATTGTACTCTTGGTAATTTATAAAAAATTTTCCCCTCCCCAAAAATGGCGGCCATTTTGAATTTTCGAATTTTTGCCAAAATTGGCAAAACACAAATTTGCTTCTATCTCCTTAACCGTGCGAGATAGAGCGATTTCGGCAAAATTTTCGACGCACAGGGTATCTAAGCAACGCAATCTTTGCAATTTTCAAAAAATTTTCCCCTCCCCAAAAATGACGGCCATTTTGAATTTTCGAATTTTTGCCAAAAATGGCAAAACACAAATTTGCTTCTATCTCCTTAACCGTGCGAGATAGAGCGATTTCGGCAAAATTTTCGACCCACAGGGTATCTGAGCATTGTACTCTTGGTAATTTTAAAAAAATTTCCCCTCCCCAAAAATGGCGGCCATTTTGAATTTTGGAATTTTTGCCAAAAATGGCAAAACACAAATTTGCTTCTGTCTCCTTAACCGTGCGAGATAGAGCGATTTCGTCGAAATTTTCGACCCACAGGGGATCTAAGGAATGCAATCTTTGCAATTTTCAAAAAATTTTCCCCTCCCCAAAAATGGCGGCCATTTTGAATTTTCGCCAAAAATGGCAAAACACTAATTTGCTTCTATCTCCTTAACCGTGCGAGATAGAGCGATTTCGGCAAAATTTTCGACGCACAGGGTATCTAATCAATGCAATCTTTGCAATTTTCAAAATATTTTCCCCTCCCCAAAAATGGCGGCCATTTTGAATTTTCGAATTTTTGCCAAAAATGGCAAAACACAAATTTGCTTCTATCTCCTTAACCGTGCGAGATAGAGCGATTTCGGCAAAATTTTCGACGCACAGGGTGTCTAAGCAATGCAATCTTTGCAATTTTCAAAAAATTTTCCCCTCCCCAAAAATGGCGGCCATTTTGAATTTTTGCCAAAAATGGCAAAACACAAATTTGCTTCTATCTCCTTAACCGTGCGAGATAGAGCGATTTCGGCAAAATTTTCGACGCACAGGGTATCTAAGGAATGCAATCTTTGCAATTTTCAAAAAATTTTCCCCTCCCCAAAAATGGCGGCCATTTTGAATTTTCGAATTTTTGCCAAAAATGGCAAAACACAAATTTGCTTCTATCTCCTTAACCGTGCGAGATAGAGCGATTTCGTCGAAATTTTCGACCCACAGGGTATCTAACGAATGTAATATTTCAATTTGCAAAAAATTTTCCCCTCCCCAAAAATGGCGGCCATTTTGAATTTTCGAAGTTTTGCCAAAAATGGCAAAACACAAATTTCCTTCTATCTCCTTAACCATGCGAGATAGAGCGATTTCGTCAAAATTTTCGACCCACAGGTATTTGAGCATTGTATTCTTGGCAATTTAAAAAAAAAATTCCCCTCCCCTAAATGGCGGCCATTTTGAATTTTCAAATTTTTGCCAAAAATGGCAAAACACAAATTTGCTTCTATCTCCTTAACCATGCGAGATAGAGCGATTTCGTCGAAATTTTCAACCCACAGGGTATCTAAGGAATGTAATCTTTGCAATTTTCAAAAAATTTTCCCCTCCCCAAAAATGGCGGCCATTTTGAATTTTCGAATTTTTGCCAAAAATGGCAAAACACAAATTTGCTTCTATCTCCTTAACCGTGCGAGATAGAGCGATTTCGGCAAAATTTTCGACGCACAGGGTATCTAAGCAACGCAATCTTTGCAATTTTCAAAAAATTTTCCCCTCCCCAAAAATGACGGCCATTTTGAATTTTCGAATTTTTGCCAAAAATGGCAAAACACAAATTTGCTTCTATCTCCTTAACCGTGCGAGATAGAGCGATTTCGTCGAAATTTTCGACCCACAGGGGATCTAAGGAATGCAATCTTTGCAATTTTCAAAAAATTTTCCCCTCCCCAAAAATGGCGGCCATTTTGAATTTTCGCCAAAAATGGCAAAACACTAATTTGCTTCTATCTCCTTAACCGTGCGAGATAGAGCGATTTCGGCAAAATTTTCGACGCACAGGGTATCTAAGCAATGCAATCTTTGCAATTTTCAAAATATTTTCCCCTCCCCAAAAATGGCGGCCATTTTGAATTTTCGAATTTTTGCCAAAAATGGCAAAACACAAATTTCCTTCTATCTCCTTAACCGTGCGAGATAGAGCGATTTCGGCAAAATTTTCCACGCACAGGGTGTCTAAGCAATGCAATCTTTGCAATTTTCAAAAAATTTTCCCCTCCCCAAAAATGGCGGCCATTTTGAATTTTTGCCAAAAATGGCAAAACACAAATTTGCTTCTATCTCCTTAACCGTGCGAGATAGAGCGATTTCGGCAAAATTTTCGACGCACAGGGTATCTAAGGAATGCAATCTTTGCAATTTTCAAAAAATTTTCCCCTCCCCAAAAATGGCGGCCATTTTGAATTTTCGAATTTTTGCCAAAAATGGCAAAACACAAATTTGCTTCTATCTCCTTAACCGTGCGAGATAGAGCGATTTCGTCGAAATTTTCGACCCACAGGGTATCTAACGAATGTAATATTTCAATTTGCAAAAAATTTTCCCCTCCCCAAAAATGGCGGCCATTTTGAATTTTCGAATTTTTGCCAAAAATGGCAAAACACAAATTTGCTTCTATCTCCTTAACCGTGCGAGATAGAGCGATTTCGTCGAAATTTTCGACCCACAGGGTATCTGAGCATTGTACTCTTGGTAATTTTTTAAAAATTTTCCCCTCCCCAAAAATGGCGGCCATTTTGAATTTTCGAATTTTTCCCAAAAATGGCAAAACACAAATTTGCTTCTATCTCCTTAACCGTGCGAGATAGAGCGATTTCGTCGAAATTTTCAACCCACAGGGTATTTAAGGAATGCAATCTTTGCAATTTTCAAAAAAATTTTCCCTCCCCAAAAATGGCGGCCATTTTGAATTTTCGAAGTTTTGCCAAAAATGGCAAAACACAAATTTCCTTCTATCTCCTTAACCATGCGAGATAGAGCGATTTCGTCAAAATTTTCGACCCACAGGTATTTGAGCATTGTATTCTTGGCAATTTAAAAAAAAAATTCCCCTCCCCTAAATGGCGGCCATTTTGAATTTTCAAATTTTTGCCAAAAATGGCAAAACACAAATTTGCTTCTATCTCCTTAACCATGCGAGATAGAGCGATTTCGTCGAAATTTTCAACCCACAGGGTATCTAAGGAATGTAATCTTTGCAATTTTCAAAAAATTTTCCCCTCCCCAAAAATGGCGGCCATTTTGAATTTTCGAATTTTTGCCAAAAATGGCAAAACACAAATTTGCTTCTATCTCCTTAACCGTGCGAGATAGAGCGATTTCGGCAAAATTTTCGACGCACAGGGTATCTAAGCAACGCAATCTTTGCAATTTTCAAAAAATTTTCCCCTCCCCAAAAATGACGGCCATTTTGAATTTTCGAATTTTTGCCAAAAATGGCAAAACACAAATTTGCTTCTATCTCCTTAACCGTGCGAGATAGAGCGATTTCGGCAAATTTTTCGACCCACAGGGTATCTGAGCATTGTACTCTTGGTAATTTTAAAAAAATTTCCCCTCCCCAAAAATGGCGGCCATTTTGAATTTTGGAATTTTTGCCAAAAATGGCAAAACACAAATTTGCTTCTGTCTCCTTAACCGTGCGAGATAGAGCGATTTCGTCGAAATTTTCGACCCACAGGGGATCTAAGGAATGCAATCTTTGCAATTTTCAAAAAATTTTCCCCTCCCCAAAAATGGCGGCCATTTTGAATTTTCGCCAAAAATGGCAAAACACAAATTTGCTTCTATCTCCTTAACCGTGCGAGATAGAGCGATTTCGGCAAAATTTTCGACGCACAGGGTATCTAAGCAACGCAATCTTTGCAATTTTCAAAAAATTTTCCCCTCCGCAAAAATGACGGCCATTTTGAATTTTCGAATTTTTGCCAAAAATGGCAAAACACAAATTTGCTTCTATCTCCTTAACCGTACGAGATAGAGCGATTTCGGCAAAATTTTCGACCCACAGGGTATCTGAGCATTGTACTCTTGGTAATTTTAAAAAAATTTCCCCTCCCCAAAAATGGCGGCCATTTTGAATTTTGGAATTTTTGCCAAAAATGGCAAAACACAAATTTGCTTCTGTCTCCTTAACCGTGCGAGATAGAGCGATTTCGTCGAAATTTTCGACCCACAGGGGATCTAAGGAATGCAATCTTTGCAATTTTCAAAAAATTTTCCCCTCCCCAAAAATGGCGGCCATTTTGAATTTTCGCCAAAAATGGCAAAACACTAATTTGCTTCTATCTCCTTAACCGTGCGAGATAGAGCGATTTCGGCAAAATTTTCGACGCACAGGGTATCTAAGCAATGCAATCTTTGCAATTTTCAAAATATTTTCCCCTCCCCAAAAATGGCGGCCATTTTGAATTTTCGAATTTTTGCCAAAAATGGCAAAACACAAATTTGCTTCTATCTCCTTAACCGTGCGAGATAGAGCGATTTCGGCAAAATTTTCGACGCACAGGGTGTCTAAGCAATGCAATCTTTGCAATTTTCAAAAAATTTTCCCCTCCCCAAAAATGGCGGCCATTTTGAATTTTTGCCAAAAATGGCAAAACACAAATTTGCTTCTATCTCCTTAACCGTGCGAGATAGAGCGATTTCGGCAAAATTTTCGACGCACAGGGTATCTAAGGAATGCAATCTTTGCAATTTTCAAAAAATTTTCCCCTCCCCAAAAATGGCGGCCATTTTGAATTTTCGAATTTTTGCCAAAAATGGCAAAACACAAATTTGCTTCTATCTCCTTAACCGTGCGAGATAGAGCGATTTCGTCGAAATTTTCAACCCGCAGGGTATCTAAAGAGTGTACTCTTTGCAATTTTCAAAAAATTTTCCCCTCCCCAAAAATGGCAGCCATTTTGAATTTTCGAATTTTTGCCAAAAATGGCAAAACACAAATTTGCTTCTATCTCCTTAACCGTGCGAGATAGAGCGATTTCGTCGAAATTTTCGACCCACAGGGTATCTAAAGAATGCAATCTTTGCAATTTTCCAAAAATTTTCCCCTCTCCAAAAATGGCGGCCATTTTGAATTTTCGAATTTTTCCCAAAAATGGCAAAACACAAATTTGCTTCTATCTCCTTAACCGTGCGAGATAGAGCGATTTCGTCGAAATTTTCGACCCACAGGGTATCTAAGGAATCTAATATTTTCAATTTTCAAAAAAAAATTCCCCTCCCCAAAAATGGCGGCCATTTTGAATTTTCGAATTTTTGCCAAAAATGGCAAAACACAAATTTGCTTCTATCTCCTTAACCGTGCGAGATAGAGCGATTTCGTCGAAATTTTCGACCCACAGGGTATCTAAGGAATGCAATCTTTGCAATTTTCAAAAAATTTTCCCCTCCCCAAAAATGGCGGCCATTTTGAATTTTCGAATTTTTGCCAAAAATGGCAAAACACTAATTTGCTTCTATCTCCTTAACCGTGCGAGATAGAGCGATTTCGGCAAAATGTTCGACGCACAGGGTATCTAAGCAATGCAATCTTTGCAATTTTCAAAATATTTTCCCCTCCCCAAAAATGGCGGCCATTTTGAATTTTCGAATTTTTGCCAAAAATGGCAAAACACAAATTTGCTTCTATCTCCTTAACCGTGCGAGATAGAGCGATTTCGGCAAAATTTTCGACGCACAGGGTATCTAAGCAACGCAATCTTTGCAATTTTCAAAAAATTTTCCCCTCCCCAAAAATGACGGCCATTTTGAATTTTCGAATTTTTGCCAAAAATGGCAAAACACAAATTTGCTTCTATCTCCTTAACCGTGCGAGATAGAGCGATTTCGGCAAATTTTTCGACCCACAGGGTATCTGAGCATTGTACTCTTGGTAATTTTAAAAAAATTTCCCCTCCCCAAAAATGGCGGCCATTTTGAATTTTGGAATTTTTGCCAAAAATGGCAAAACACAAATTTGCTTCTGTCTCCTTAACCGTGCGAGATAGAGCGATTTCGTCGAAATTTTCGACCCACAGGGGATCTAAGGAATGCAATCTTTGCAATTTTCAAAAAATTTTCCCCTCCCCAAAAATGGCGGCCATTTTGAATTTTCGCCAAAAATGGCAAAACACTAATTTGCTTCTATCTCCTTAACCGTGCGAGATAGAGCGATTTCGGCAAAATTTTCGACGCACAGGGTATCTAAGCAATGCAATCTTTGCAATTTTCAAAATATTTTCCCCTCCCCAAAAATGGCGGCCATTTTGAATTTTCGAATTTTTGCCAAAAATGGCAAAACACAAATTTGCTTCTATCTCCTTAACCGTGCGAGATAGAGCGATTTCGGCAAAATTTTCGACGCACAGGGTGTCTAAGCAATGCAATCTTTGCAATTTTCAAAAAATTTTCCCCTCCCCAAAAATGGCGGCCATTTTGAATTTTTGCCAAAAATGGCAAAACACAAATTTGCTTCTATCTCCTTAACCGTGCGAGATAGAGCGATTTCGGCAAAATTTTCGACGCACAGGGTATCTAAGGAATGCAATCTTTGCAATTTTCAAAAAATTTTCCCCTCCCCAAAAATGGCGGCCATTTTGAATTTTCGAATTTTTGCCAAAAATGGCAAAACACAAATTTGCTTCTATCTCCTTAACCGTGCGAGATAGAGCGATTTCGTCGAAATTTTCAACCCGCAGGGTATCTAAAGAGTGTACTCTTTGCAATTTTCAAAAAATTTTCCCCTCCCCAAAAATGGCAGCCATTTTGAATTTTCGAATTTTTGCCAAAAATGGCAAAACACAAATTTGCTTCTATCTCCTTAACCGTGCGAGATAGAGCGATTTCGTCGAAATTTTCGAGCCACAGGGTATCTAAAGAATGCAATCTTTGCAATTTTCCAAAAATTTTCCCCTCTCCAAAAATGGCGGCCATTTTGAATTTTCGAATTTTTCCCAAAAATGGCAAAACACAAATTTGCTTCTATCTCCTTAACCGTGCGAGATAGAGCGATTTCGTCGAAATTTTCGACCCACAGGGTATCTAAGGAATCTAATATTTTCAATTTTCAAAAAAAAATTCCCCTCCCCAAAAATGGCGGCCATTTTGAATTTTCGAATTTTTGCCAAAAATGGCAAAACACTAATTTGCTTCTATCTCCTTAACCGTGCGAGATAGAGCGATTTCGGCAAAATGTTCGACGCACAGGGTATCTAAGCAATGCAATCTTTGCAATTTTCAAAATATTTTCCCCTCCCCAAAAATGGCGGCCATTTTGAATTTTCGAATTTTTGCCAAAAATGGCAAAACACAAATTTGCTTCTATCTCCTTAACCGTGCGAGATAGAGCGATTTCGTCGAAATTTTCGACCCACAGGGTATCTAAGGAATGTAATATTTGCAATTTTCAAAAAATTTTCCCCTCCCCAAAAATGGCGGCCATTTTGAATTTTCGAATTTTTGCCAAAAATGGCAAAACACTAATTTGCTTCTATCTCCTTAACCGTGCGAGATAGAGTGATTTCGTCGAAATTTTCGACCCACAGGGTATCTAAGGAATGCAATCTTTGCAATTTTCCAAAAATTTTCCCCTCCCCAAAAATGGCGGCCATTTTGAATTTTCGAATTTTTGCCAAAAATGGCAAAACACAAATTTGCTTCTATCTCCTTAACCGTGCGAGATAGAGCGATTTCGTCGAAATTTTCGACCCACAGGGTATCTGAGCATTGTACTCTTGGTAATTTATAAAAAATTTTCCCCTCCCCAAAAATGGCGGCCATTTTGAATTTTCGAATTTTTGCCAAAAATGGCAAAACACAAATTTGCTTCTATCTCCTTAACCGTGCGAGATAGAGCGATTTCGGCAAAATTTTCGACGCACAGGGTATCTAAGCAACGCAATCTTTGCAATTTTCAAAATATTTTCCCCTCCCCAAAAATGGCGGCCATTTTGAATTTTCGAATTTTTGCCAAAAATGGCAAAACACAAATTTGCTTCTATCTCCTTAACCGTGCGAGATAGAGCGATTTCGGCAAAATTTTCGACGCACAGGGTATCTAAGCAACGCAATCTTTGCAATTTTCAAAAAATTTTCCCCTCCCCAAAAATGGCGGCCATTTTGAATTTTTGCCAAAAATGGCAAAACACAAATTTGCTTCTATCTCCTTAACCGTGCGAGATAGAGCGATTTCGTCGAAATTTTCGACCCACAGGGTATCTAACGAATGTAATATTTCAATTTGCAAAAAATTTTCCCCTCCCCAAAAATGGCGGCCATTTTGAATTTTCGAAGTTTTGCCAAAAATGGCAAAACACAAATTTCCTTCTATCTCCTTAACCATGCGAGATAGAGCGATTTCGTCAAAATTTTCGACCCACAGGTATTTGAGCATTGTATTCTTGGCAATTTAAAAAAAAAATTCCCCTCCCCTAAATGGCGGCCATTTTGAATTTTCAAATTTTTGCCAAAAATGGCAAAACACAAATTTGCTTCTATCTCCTTAACCATGCGAGATAGAGCGATTTCGTCGAAATTTTCAACCCACAGGGTATCTAAGGAATGTAATCTTTGCAATTTTCAAAAAATTTTCCCCTCCCCAAAAATGGCGGCCATTTTGAATTTTCGAATTTTTGCCAAAAATGGCAAAACACAAATTTGCTTCTATCTCCTTAACCGTGCGAGATAGAGCGATTTCGGCAAAATTTTCGACGCACAGGGTATCTAAGCAACGCAATCTTTGCAATTTTCAAAAAATTTTCCCCTCCCCAAAAATGACGGCCATTTTGAATTTTCGAATTTTTGCCAAAAATGGCAAAACACAAATTTGCTTCTATCTCCTTAACCGTGCGAGATAGAGCGATTTCGGCAAATTTTTCGACCCACAGGGTATCTGAGCATTGTACTCTTGGTAATTTTAAAAAAATTTCCCCTCCCCAAAAATGGCGGCCATTTTGAATTTTGGAATTTTTGCCAAAAATGGCAAAACACAAATTTGCTTCTGTCTCCTTAACCGTGCGAGATAGAGCGATTTCGTCGAAATTTTCGACCCACAGGGGATCTAAGGAATGCAATCTTTGCAATTTTCAAAAAATTTTCCCCTCCCCAAAAATGGCGGCCATTTTGAATTTTCGCCAAAAATGGCAAAACACAAATTTGCTTCTATCTCCTTAACCGTGCGAGATAGAGCGATTTCGGCAAAATTTTCGACGCACAGGGTATCTAACGAATGTAATATTTCAATTTGCAAAAAATTTTCCCCTCCCCAAAAATGGCGGCCATTTTGAATTTTCGAAGTTTTGCCAAAAATGGCAAAACACAAATTTCCTTCTATCTCCTTAACCATGCGAGATAGAGCGATTTCGTCAAAATTTTCGACCCACAGGTATTTGAGCATTGTATTCTTGGCAATTTAAAAAAAAAATTCCCCTCCCCTAAATGGCGGCCATTTTGAATTTTCAAATTTTTGCCAAAAATGGCAAAACACAAATTTGCTTCTATCTCCTTAACCATGCGAGATAGAGCGATTTCGTCGAAATTTTCAACCCACAGGGTATCTAAGGAATGTAATCTTTGCAATTTTCAAAAAATTTTCCCCTCCCCAAAAATGGCGGCCATTTTGAATTTTCGAATTTTTGCCAAAAATGGCAAAACACAAATTTGCTTCTATCTCCTTAACCGTGCGAGATAGAGCGATTTCGGCAAAATTTTCGACGCACAGGGTATCTAAGCAACGCAATCTTTGCAATTTTCAAAAAATTTTCCCCTCCCCAAAAATGACGGCCATTTTGAATTTTCGAATTTTTGCCAAAAATGGCAAAACACAAATTTGCTTCTATCTCCTTAACCGTGCGAGATAGAGCGATTTCGGCAAATTTTTCGACCCACAGGGTATCTGAGCATTGTACTCTTGGTAATTTTAAAAAAATTTCCCCTCCCCAAAAATGGCGGCCATTTTGAATTTTGGAATTTTTGCCAAAAATGGCAAAACACAAATTTGCTTCTGTCTCCTTAACCGTGCGAGATAGAGCGATTTCGTCGAAATTTTCGACCCACAGGGGATCTAAGGAATGCAATCTTTGCAATTTTCAAAAAATTTTCCCCTCCCCAAAAATGGCGGCCATTTTGAATTTTCGCCAAAAATGGCAAAACACAAATTTGCTTCTATCTCCTTAACCGTGCGAGATAGAGCGATTTCGGCAAAATTTTCGACGCACAGGGTATCTAACGAATGTAATATTTCAATTTGCAAAAAATTTTCCCCTCCCCAAAAATGGCGGCCATTTTGAATTTTCGAAGTTTTGCCAAAAATGGCAAAACACAAATTTCCTTCTATCTCCTTAACCATGCGAGATAGAGCGATTTCGTCAAAATTTTCGACCCACAGGTATTTGAGCATTGTATTCTTGGCAATTTAAAAAAAAAATTCCCCTCCCCTAAATGGCGGCCATTTTGAATTTTCAAATTTTTGCCAAAAATGGCAAAACACAAATTTGCTTCTATCTCCTTAACCATGCGAGATAGAGCGATTTCGTCGAAATTTTCAACCCACAGGGTATCTAAGGAATGTAATCTTTGCAATTTTCAAAAAATTTTCCCCTCCCCAAAAATGGCGGCCATTTTGAATTTTCGAATTTTTGCCAAAAATGGCAAAACACAAATTTGCTTCTATCTCCTTAACCGTGCGAGATAGAGCGATTTCGGCAAAATTTTCGACGCACAGGGTATCTAAGCAACGCAATCTTTGCAATTTTCAAAAAATTTTCCCCTCCCCAAAAATGACGGCCATTTTGAATTTTCGAATTTTTGCCAAAAATGGCAAAACACAAATTTGCTTCTATCTCCTTAACCGTGCGAGATAGAGCGATTTCGGCAAATTTTTCGACCCACAGGGTATCTGAGCATTGTACTCTTGGTAATTTTAAAAAAATTTCCCCTCCCCAAAAATGGCGGCCATTTTGAATTTTGGAATTTTTGCCAAAAATGGCAAAACACAAATTTGCTTCTGTCTCCTTAACCGTGCGAGATAGAGCGATTTCGTCGAAATTTTCGACCCACAGGGGATCTAAGGAATGCAATCTTTGCAATTTTCAAAAAATTTTCCCCTCCCCAAAAATGGCGGCCATTTTGAATTTTCGCCAAAAATGGCAAAACACAAATTTGCTTCTATCTCCTTAACCGTGCGAGATAGAGCGATTTCGGCAAAATTTTCGACGCACAGGGTATCTAAGCAACGCAATCTTTGCAATTTTCAAAAAATTTTCCCCTCCGCAAAAATGACGGCCATTTTGAATTTTCGAATTTTTGCCAAAAATGGCAAAACACAAATTTGCTTCTATCTCCTTAACCGTACGAGATAGAGCGATTTCGGCAAAATTTTCGACCCACAGGGTATCTGAGCATTGTACTCTTGGTAATTTTAAAAAAATTTCCCCTCCCCAAAAATGGCGGCCATTTTGAATTTTGGAATTTTTGCCAAAAATGGCAAAACACAAATTTGCTTCTGTCTCCTTAACCGTGCGAGATAGAGCGATTTCGTCGAAATTTTCGACCCACAGGGGATCTAAGGAATGCAATCTTTGCAATTTTCAAAAAATTTTCCCCTCCCCAAAAATGGCGGCCATTTTGAATTTTCGCCAAAAATGGCAAAACACTAATTTGCTTCTATCTCCTTAACCGTGCGAGATAGAGCGATTTCGGCAAAATTTTCGACGCACAGGGTATCTAAGCAATGCAATCTTTGCAATTTTCAAAATATTTTCCCCTCCCCAAAAATGGCGGCCATTTTGAATTTTCGAATTTTTGCCAAAAATGGCAAAACACAAATTTGCTTCTATCTCCTTAACCGTGCGAGATAGAGCGATTTCGGCAAAATTTTCGACGCACAGGGTGTCTAAGCAATGCAATCTTTGCAATTTTCAAAAAATTTTCCCCTCCCCAAAAATGGCGGCCATTTTGAATTTTTGCCAAAAATGGCAAAACACAAATTTGCTTCTATCTCCTTAACCGTGCGAGATAGAGCGATTTCGGCAAAATTTTCGACGCACAGGGTATCTAAGGAATGCAATCTTTGCAATTTTCAAAAAATTTTCCCCTCCCCAAAAATGGCGGCCATTTTGAATTTTCGAATTTTTGCCAAAAATGGCAAAACACAAATTTGCTTCTATCTCCTTAACCGTGCGAGATAGAGCGATTTCGTCGAAATTTTCGACCCACAGGGTATCTAACGAATGTAATATTTGAATTTGCAAAAAATTTTCCCCTCCCCAAAAATGGCGGCCATTTTGAATTTTCGAATTTTTGCCAAAAATGGCAAAACACAAATTTGCTTCTATCTCCTTAACCGTGCGAGATAGAGCGATTTCGTCGAAATTTTCGACCCACAGGGTATCTGAGCATTGTACTCTTGGTAATTTTTAAAAAATTTTCCCCTCCCCAAAAATGGCGGCCATTTTGAATTTTCGAATTTTTCCCAAAAATGGCAAAACACAAATTTGCTTCTATCTCCTTAACCGTGCGAGATAGAGCGATTTCGTCGAAATTTTCAACCCACAGGGTATTTAAGGAATGCAATCTTTGCAATTTTCAAAAAAATTTTCCCTCCCCAAAAATGGCGGCCATTTTGAATTTTCGAAGTTTTGCCAAAAATGGCAAAACACAAATTTCCTTCTATCTCCTTAACCATGCGAGATAGAGCGATTTCGTCAAAATTTTCGACCCACAGGTATTTGAGCATTGTATTCTTGGCAATTTAAAAAAAAAATTCCCCTCCCCTAAATGGCGGCCATTTTGAATTTTCAAATTTTTGCCAAAAATGGCAAAACACAAATTTGCTTCTATCTCCTTAACCATGCGAGATAGAGCGATTTCGTCGAAATTTTCAACCCACAGGGTATCTAAGGAATGTAATCTTTGCAATTTTCAAAAAATTTTCCCCTCCCCAAAAATGGCAGCCATTTTGAATTTTCGAATTTTTGCCCAAAATGGAAAAACACAAACTGGCCTTAACCGTGCAAAATAGAGTTATTTTGTTGAAATTTTCGACCAATAGGGTATCTAAGAAATGTACTCTTGGCAATTTTCAAAAAAATTTCCTTTTCCCAATAATGGCGGCCATTTTCAATTTTCAAATTTTTGCCAAAAATAGAAAAACAGGAATTTCCTTCTATCTTCTTAACCGTGCAAGATAGAGTGATTTCGTCAAAATTTTCAACCCAACCAATGCAAAAAGGCATGAAGCTGAAATAATTTACATCTACACTAACAAATATTTAAGCATCATTGATATATTTTACAAATGAAACAGGGTCTTGTAAGACTACTGTACAATTTGGGCAAAAGGTTCATGGGTGGACATTACACATGATAATGTGTGTTCTTCTATGCTATCCTGTTTCTATTCGCATCTACTATCAACAGGGCGGCCTATTTCTAGTTCATATCTGTTTTCCAGGCCTTGAGAGATATCGTGCTGCCTCATTTACCAGTGTACTTGGACCATCTGATGGTAACCCTGAAGGACGTGACTCTCTACAAGGATAAGCTTGATGCTCATAAAGTCCATGGGGTTCTTTTGGTAAGATATATGATAATGGTGTTTCTGGTCATTTCAAAATGGCCAGTTGCCATTTCGAAACAGCCAAATAATATATCTGGCCATTTAAAAGACCTGCCCATTTAGAAACCTATCTGAACAGAGGAAAAAAAGCTGTTTCCTGTGATGTTGGTGTGTGATTGTAACAAGCTCAAAATAGGCTCAAAATATTAGGGTGAAGTAGCAGTGAATGGTCCTGTAATATAATAATTAGTTTGAGATTGGTGTATGACCAATCAATAACAGTTGTTAACATTTATACCTCAAAAGCAATCCAAATGAAAGAAATGGCTTTCCCCTAACCTTGTGTTTTCCTTGCAGTAGTTATTCCTTCGATGGTGATTTGTAAATCACTCTTTAAGTAATCACTTGATTGGATTTCCATGTTAGGGAATCAAAGAAAAGACCTTTAATTAAAAACAAGGAACAAACTGGATGGGTTAACACTATTATTAACACTTCCTCAATTGTAAAACATTTTTAAACTTTATGTCATAATTACATTATAAAGGTTATATAAAATATACTAATGATTATTAGGTGCAGATACAAATTCATAACAATTGGGGCTATATACTTTTAAAAATCAGTATTGTAACACAGGATGATTGCAGCTGGTGAGATGGTTTTGAAACAGCCAAACCATTTCAAAATCTCTCCTAGGTTTTGAAATGGCCATCAGACTTATTTGGCCATTTCAAAATGGCCATGGCCATTTTGAAATGACCAATGGTTTCAAAACGGCAAGTAACAATAGCAATGTAATGCACCTAATGGCAAGTGCTCACCATTGATTTAAAGATTAATGAAAACCAAAATGACATGTTTTAAACCTTCCAATAATGATATTAATATTACTGTCAGTGTCATGATATTGTTTCTCTCCTCTTCCAGTGTGCTGCAGCCATTATGCTGAAGTATTTTGATACAACAAATCACCAGATGGTCAGTGTGATGAAAAAACAGCCAGCAAAAGAAATGAAACCAGTTAAAAAAGAACCTGGCCTCTTTGACATTCAAGAAACTTCTGTAAAAGTAAAAATGGAAATGGATCCTACTCCAATCATCGATACTACTGAACCACTCAGTAAAGAACTTGTTACTCAGCCAAAGTGTTATCTTCAGTTTCAGGAGGAATTTGGTGAAAGCCTCCTTCCACAGTTGCCAAGTTTATCGAGTTTTACCTTCAAAAGGCCAGTGCTCAAGGAAAAAGAGGTATCTTTGGCTGATGCAGATTCTCATAGAACAGGGGAGGAAATGCTACAAGAGTTTCTTACCCACAATTCTCACCCAGGTGGAAATAAATCTGAGAGAATCCCGTTTATGAAAATGGAGAGTACAACTAGTTCTGACATGGAGGTATCTAATAACAGTGATGAAAGGTCATCATATGAAGGGGACGATTCTCATCTCACAGTCAAAGCTACAGTCAGTGATCCATCAAAAGGAATCAAACTATTCATCAGCAAAAAGAGGTCAAAGGGACTGAGAGAGGAAGAGACAAAGAAAAAGGGTGGTACTCGTGGTAAAGGGGAAAGCAAGAGAAAGAGACAGGACAGTTTGCAGAGTAAATTGCACGAGGCTTTCGAGATTACAGTTTTAAAACCAAGGAAAAGCATCAGTTTTGGCTTCAGTCCTGTTGACTGGAAAGGAAACCCACAAAATATTTATAGATATTCAAAACAAATGGCTATTGCTAAGCCTTTTGCAGTTAAAAGTGAATATAGAAAATTGTGTTTAAGTATAAAACCATTTGGGAAGGCAGCAAGATCAAAATCAAAATCGAGATCTTACTGGGAATCCTATAGTACTAGTTGTTTAGAATATATGTTATAACACTGAATAAACGTGTAACATGCATTGTTTTGCATTTTTTTTAATGAGCTAGTATTATAAGTGATCAGCAAGACACATCTAACAGACCTGATTGAATATAGTCTTCAGTTTAAAAGTTTTGTATTTACGTTGTAAACTCAATAGCCTAAAGTAGCACAATACATACAGAACAATCAGTGAGATGTATGTCCAGGCTATGACTTTTGGTTCAAAATTTAAATGGCCAATGCAGGCAGAAACACTTGTTTCAGTTATTAATTCATTTTTACCCCACAGCCCTTAAGGGCTGTTGGGGTATTGTTTTCACCCATGGTGTCCGGATGGTCAGGCGGGCGGCGGGAAAAAGTTTGTCCGGGCTGTATCTCAGAAACCGCAAGGTCTAGGAAGTTGATACTTGGTAGGGACATTGGTTAGGGGGTGTAGGTGGATACTTTGGTTTAGCGTTTGCTACACCGCCGCCGCGCGTAGAGATTTTCGGCGTTAACACTCTAAGAGGAAAACTACATCAGCTAGGTTCACCAAATTTGCAGGATATCTTCATTGGGGTGGTAATCTTCTCTGGGAAGGAAATCAGCCTCATTTTGAAAAAACAAGATGGCCGCCGCAGGCATTTCTTTGAAAATTATCTACATTTTTCTACTGGCCGTTTCTCATAGGTAGAAGGTTGAATGTCTTCATAGGTGATATGTATAACAGATATATATGTCCTCTACAACCTTGCAGACATTTGACCTTGAAGCTCGTAATTCAAGGTCATCCACAGAGTACCAAAGTAACCCACATAGTGGACTTTAAAAGTGGTTATATCTCCCTTATTATTGGTCCTAGAGGTTTGCAATGTGAAACCAACCCATAGGAAATCATGTGCTACGAATCTTTTGATGTGGTCAGATTTGACCTTGGACCCCTCCTTCAAGGTTAAACGAGGATAACCAAACTTAAAAGTGCTTATAACTCCCTTATTATTGGTCCTAGAGGTTTGGGATGGTAAAGTAACTTATAGGAAATCATGGGCTGGGAATCTTTTGATGTAGTCAGATTTGACCTTTGGCCCCTCCTTCAAGGTCATACGAGGATAGCCAAACTTAAATGTGCCTATAACTCACTTATTATTGGTCCAAGAGATTTGGGATGGTAAACCAACCTATAGGAAATCATGAACTGGGAATCTTCTGGTATGGTCGGATTTGACCTTGAACCCCTCCTTCGAGGTCAAACGAGGATAGCCAAACTTAAAAGTGGTTATAAGTCGCTTATTATTGGTCCAAGAGGTTTGGGATGGTAAACCAACCTATAGGAAATCATGGGCTGGGAATCTTCTGGTGTGGTCGGATTTGACCTTGGCCCCTCCCTCAAGGTCAAATGAGGATAGCCAAAGTTATTGGTCCTACAGGTTTGGGATGGCAATGCAACTTATAGGAAATCATGGGCTGGGAATCTTTTGATGTGGTCAGATTTGACCTTGGACCCGTCCTTCAAGGTCATACGAGGATAGCCAAACTTAAAAGTGCTTATAACTCGCTTATTATTGGTCCCAGAGGTTTGGGATGGTAAACCAACCTATAGGAAATCATGGGCTGGGAATCTTCTGGTATGGTCGGATTTGACCTTGAGACCCTTCTTCAAGGTCAAACGAGGATAGCCAAACTTAAAAGTGCTTATAACTCGCTTATTGTTGATCCTAGAGGTTTGCAATGTGAAACCAACTTGCAGGATATTGTGGGCTGGGAATCTTCTGATGTCAGATTTGACCTTTTGGGACCTCCTTCAAGGTCAAATGATGGTTCACCGGCTTTGGTGAGTTGTCTTTCCGGTGGATACAGATTTGCATCGGTTCTCCGATGCGTAGGTCTAGTTCGTTTATATATTACAAATGCTATAAACAAAAAATAAAAATAACATCAGATGTTTGTATATGTCACAGCCCAAGAAAGTAGCTTTGGACACACCATTAGATAAGAACTTAAAGTGCAAAGCTGGAGGAAAAATAAACACTTAACAGAGAGAAAATGTATGTAAAGCCCACAATACACCGAAGTAATTGAGATAAGGCAAAATTAAAGAAATATACAATATTTAAGCGTCCCGCAAGGGACGCTTGTTTGTGTATGGGAGAGCTTCTGGCTCCGCCGGCTCCGCCGGCTCCGCCGGCTCCGCCGGCTCCGCATTTTGTTTTCCTTATAACTCTGTAACCGTTAGGCGGATTCTTTTCAAATTTGGCAGGTTTATGCAGTAGCCTTGGGGAATTTTTTTGAATATGCTGCAGTGACATTTCAACCAATCAGAGAGGTCACATGACCAAAAATGTCTTTTTTCGATGGGGAAGCTTGTCCGGATGATAACTTGAAAGGAATTTTATCAATTCACCTGAAACTTGGCAAATACATTCATTCTATTAAAATCTGGAAATCATTAGATTTTGGCATTGATTGGTCAAGAAATGGCCGAGTAATTAATGATTAATTAATCATTACGAATTTTCCAAATAAGGAAAACACAAAAATGCTTATATCTCGAAAACCGTGCTAGATAGAGCGATTTCGACGAAATTTTTGACCCGCAGGGTATCTCTGCGGTGTAGTTTTCCCAATTTTCAAAAAATTTTTGTCTCGCCCAAAATGGCGGCCATTTTGAATTTTCGAAATTTTCGCAAAAATTGCAAAACACAAAAATGCTTATATCTCAAAAACCGTGCTAGATAGAGCAATTTCGACAAAATTTTTGACTCGCAGGATATCTCTGCAGAGTACTTTTCCCAATTTTCAAAAACTTTTTGTCTCGCCAAAAATGGCGGCCATTTTGAATTTTCGAAATTTTCGCAAAAATTGCAAAACACAAAAATGCTTATATCTCGAAAACCCTGCTAGATAGAGCGATTTCGACGAAATTTTTGACCCACAGGGTATCTCTGCAGAGTAGTTGTCCCAATTTTGAAAAAATTTTTGTCTCGCCAAAAATGGCGGCCATTTTGAATTTTCGAATTTTTCGCAAAAATTACAAAACACAAAAATGCTTATATCTCAAAAACCGTGCTAGATAGAGCAATTTCGACAAAATTTTTGACCCGCAGGATAACTCTGCGGAGTAATTTTCCCAATTTTCAAAAAATTTTTGTCTCGCCAAAAATGGCAGCCATTTTGAATTTTCGAAATTTTCGCAAAAATTGCAAAACACAAAAATGCTTATATCTCGAAAACCGTGCTAGATAGAGCGATTTCAACGAAATTTTTGACCCGCAGGGTATCTCTGCAGAGTAGTTATCCCAATTTTGAAAAAATTTTTGTCTCGCCAAAAATGGCGGCCATTTTGGATTTTCGAATTTTTCGCAAAAATTGCAAAACATAAAAATGCTTATATCTCGAAAACCCTGCTAGATAGAGCGATTTCGACGAAATTTTTGACCCGCAGGGTATCTCTGCAGAGTAGCTGCCAATTTTCAAACAAAAAATTTCTCGCCAAAAATGGCGGCCATTTTGAATTTTCGAATTTTTCGCAAAATTGCAAAACACAAAAATACTTATATCTCGAAAACCGTGCTAGATAGAGCGATTTCGACGAAATTTTTGACCCACAGGGTATCTATGCAGAGTAGGCATGCCAATTTTCAAAAAAATTTTGTCTTGCCAAAAATGGCGGCCATTTTGAATTTTCGAATTTTGGCGCAAAAATTGCAAAACACAAAAATGCTAATATTTCGAAAACCGTGCTACATAGAGCGATTTCAACGAAATTTTTTATCTTCAGGGTATCTCTGCAGAGCAGCTATCCCAAAGAGCTTTCACTTGGTGAAGTTTCAGACCCATAGCTAATTGCTCACCTACTCAAAAAGAGTAAATGTGAATTACCTCTAAAAGTATTGCAGATAGCCAATTTTTCTCAAATAACTCATTCACCTACTTTTGGGAGAGCTTTCACTTGGTGAAGTTTCAGACCCATAGCTAATTACTCACCTACTCAAAATGAGTAAATGCGAATTATCTCTAAAAGTATTGCAGATGGCCAATTTTTCTCAAATAACTCATTCACCTACTTTTGGAAGAGCTTTCACATGGTGAAGTTTCAGACCCATAGCCAATTACTCACCTACTCAAAATGAGTAAATGCGAATTATCTCTAAAAGTATTGCAGATAGCCAATTTTTCTCAAATAACTCATTCACCTACTTTTGGGAGAGCTTTCACATGGTGAAGTTTCAGACCCATAGCTAATTATTTACCTACTCAAAATGAGTAAATGCTAATTATCTGTAAAAGTATTGCGGATACCCAATTTTTATCAAATAACTCATTCATCTACTTGTGGGAGAGCTTTCACATGGTGAAGTTTCAGACCCATAGCTAATTACTCACCTACTCAAAATGAGTAAATGCGAATTATCTCTAAAAGTATTGCAGATAGCCAATTTTTCTCAAATAACTCATTGACCTACTTTTGGGAGAGCTTTCACTTGGTGAAGTTTCAGACCCATAGCTAATTACTCACCTACTCAAAATGAGTAAATGTGAATTATCTCTAAAAGTATTGCAGATAGCCAATTTTTCTCAAATAACTCATTCACCTACTTTTGGGAGAGCTTTCACTTGGTGAAGTTTCAGACCCATAGCTAATTACTCACCTACTCAAAATGAGTAAATGCGAATTATCTCTAAAAGTATTGCAGAGAGCCAATTTTTGTCAAATTAATCATTCACCTACTTTTGGGAGAGCTTTCACTTGGTGAAGTTTCAGACCCATAGCTAATTACTCACCTACTCAAAATGAGTAAATGCGAATTATCTCTAAAAGTATTGCAGATAGCCAATTTTTCTCAAATAACTCATTCACCTACTTTTGGGAGAGCTTTCACTCTGTGAAGTTTCAGACCCATAGCTAATTACTCACCTACTCAAAATGAGTAAATGCGAATTATCTGTAAAAGTATTGCAGATAGCCAATTTTTCTCAAATAACTCATTCACCTACTTTTGGCAGAGCTTTCACTCTGTGAAGTTTCAGACCCATAGCTAATTACTCACCTACTGAAAATGAGTAAATGTGAATTATCTCTAAAAGTATTGCAGATAGCCAATTTTTCTCAAATAACTCATTCACCTACTTTTGGGAGAGCTTTCACTTGGTGAAGTTTCAGACCCATAGCTAATTACTCACCTACTCAAAATGAGTAAATGCGAATTATCTCTAAAAGTATTGCAGATAGCCAATTTTTCTCAAATAACTCATTCACCTACTTTTGGGAGAGCTTTCACTCTGTGAAGTTTCAGACCCATAGCTAATTACTCACCTACTCAAAATGAGTAAATGCAAATTATCTCTAAAAGTATTGCAGATAGCCAATTTTTCTCAAATTAATCATTCACCTACTTTTGGCAGAGCTTTCACTCTGTGAAGTTTCAGACCCATAGCTAATTACTCACCTACTCAAAATGAGTAAATGCGAATTATCTGTAAAAGTATTGCAGATAGCCAATTTTTCTCAAATAACTCATTCACCTACTTTTGGGAGAGCTTTCACTTGGTGAAGTTTCAGACCCATAGCTAATTACTCACCTACTCAAAATGAGTAAATGCGAATTATCTCTAAAAGTATTGCAGATAGCCAATTTTTCTCAAATTAATCATTCACCTACTTTTGGGAGAGCTTTCACTTGGTGAAGTTTCAGACCCATAGCTAATTACTCGTCTACTCAAAATGAGTAAATGCGAATTATCTCTAAAAGTATTGCAGATAGCCAATTTTTCTCAAATAACTCATTCACCTACTTTTGGGAGAGCTTTCACTTGGTGAAGTTTCAGACCCATAGCTAATTACTCACCTACTCAAAATGAGTAAATGCGAATTATCTCTAAAAGTATTGCAGATAGCCAAGTTTTCTTAAATAAATCATTCACCTACTTTTGGGAGAGCTTTCACTTGGTGAAGTTTCAGACCCATAGCTAATTATTCACCTACTCAAAATGAGTAAATGTGAATTATCTCTAAAAGTATTGCAGATAGCCAATTTTTCTCAAATAACTCATTCACCTACTTTTGGGAGAGCTTTCACTTGGTGAAGTTTCAGACCCATAGCTATTTATTCACCTACTCAAAATGAGTAAATGCTAATTATCTGTAAAAGTATTGCGGATACCCAATTTTTATCAAATACTCATTCATCTACTTGTGGGAGAGCTTTCACATGGTGAAGTTTCAGACCCATAGCTAATTACTCACCTACTCAAAATGAGTAAATGCGAATTATCTCTAAAAGTATTGCAGATAGCCAATTTTTCTCAAATAACTCATTCACCTACTTGTGGGAGAGCTTTCACTTGGTGAAGTTTTAGACCCATAGATAATTATTCACCTACTCAAAATGAGTAAATGTGAATTATCTCTTAATAGTATTGCAGATAGCCAATTTTTCTCAAATAACTCATTCACCTACTTTTGGAAGACCTTTCACACACGAAAATGAAAAATTGTGAATATCTCGGAAAAGCTATTTCTTCTGCTTTAATGCTCGGCGGGAGATACACACCACGGCAGTGGTCTTGACAAAAATTTTTGTCTCCCCAAAAATGGTGGCCATTTTGAATTTTCAAAGTTTTTGCAAAACACAAAAATGCTTATATCTCGAAAACCGTGCTATATGGAGCGAACTCAACAAAATTTTGGACCTGCTGGGTATCTCTGCAGAGTAGCCATGCCAATTTTCAAAATATTTTTGTCTCGCCAAATATAGCGGACATTTTTAAGTTTTTTATTTTTTGCAAAACACAAAAATGCTTATATCTTGAAAACCGTGCTAGATAGAGCAGACTGCGCTGACTTTGGTTGCCACAACAGTATAAGGCTAGAAACGAAGCATTTTCTTAATACTTTAGCACTCACCTCTATATCCTTTTCGGGACGCTTTGTTTTTGCTATGCAAAAACATTATCTTTTTTTTTTGCGAGCGATCCTCTAGTTTCATTTCCTGTGTATTTAGAAATTTACTTGCTCTGGAGAGGACACATATTTTGGATAGTTTGTATTTCATTTATGTGGTTTGTCCAATGTAAATATTCATTAAGCGAGACCCCCAGAAATTTTGTGACCTGTATTTGAGATATTTTCACATTATCATTTGAAATATCAAGCCATTTGGACACTTTAAAGCCATAAAGGCTGGGGCTATAGTCCTCTGGGCCATCCGGGCGGCAGCGGGCATAAAGCTTGTTGGGTGTTCCACAGTCTAAAACCTCGCACGGACATGTCAACACTTTTAAGATTTTTGGGTCTTAAAGTTTGTAGGTGTTTAACAGCCTAAACCCATGCACCGATTTTCAGCAAACTCTTCACTCCAAGAGGATCTAGAGCAGGTTAGCTTTTGGGGGTATCTGTAACAACTGTTGCCATGGCAACCATTTTAAGATTTTTGGTCTTAAAAATGTGGGTGTACCACAGCCTAAACCCATGCATGGATTTTCACCAAATTTTCATGGTATGTTTAACCCAAAAGGATCTAGAGTTGTTTGGGGAGTATCTGTAACAACTGTTGCCATGGCAACCATTTTAAGATTTTTGGTCTTAAAAATGTGGGTGTACCACAGCCTAAACCCATGCATGGATTTTCACCAAATTTTCATGGTATGTTTAACCCAAAAGGATCTAGAGTTGTTTGGGGAGTATCAGACAACAGTTGCCATGGCAACACTTTTAAGATTTTTGGGTTTAAAGTTTGTGGGTGTTCCACAGTCTAAACCTATGCATGGATTTTCACATTTTCAGGTTATGCTACCCAAAACAGGATCTAGAGCTGAGTAGGTTTTGGAGGGTATCTGGCAAAACCTGTTGCCATGGCAATAATTTAAATACTTTTCGATCTTAAAATTCTTAAATGAAAAAGGGGTGCTATTAAAACTGATGTTACTAACTTACTAGTTGCATTTTTATCTCCCGTGGGCCAAATCCAGGGTTGGGAGATTATGAAGCGCCCTGTGTGCATGTGTGCGTGTGTGTGCATGCATGTGTGCATTTGTCACATTTTGATGTCCACCCCACTGGGCATATTACTTTTGCTTTTTTTTTGGGTATTGTTTTCACCCATGGTGTCCGGATGGGCGGGCGGCAGGAAAAAGTTTGTCCGGGCTGTATCTCCGAAACCGCAAGGTGTAGGAAGTTGATACTTGGTAGGGACATTGGTTAGGATGTGTAAGTGTGCAACGTCATGGTCTGACCTTGATTTGACCTTGATGTAGTGACCTTGACCTAGAAAATCTTGTCCGGGCTGTATCTCGGAAACCGTAAGGTGTGGGAAGTTGATACTTGGTAGGGACATTGGTTAGGGGTGTAGATGTGCAATGTCATGGTGTGACCTTGATTTGACCTTTGACCTTGCCGTAGTGACCTTAACATATATAAAATCTTGTCCGGGCTATATCTCGGAAACTGTAAGGTGTAAGAAGTCGATGCTTGGTAGGGACATTGGTTAGGAGGTGTAGGTGTGCAACGTCATGGTCTGACCTTGACTTGACCCTTGACCTTGCTGTAGTGACCTTGAACTATAAAATCTTGTCCGGGCTATATTTCGGAAACCGTAAGGTGTAGGAAGTTGATACTTACTAGGGACATTGGTTAGGGGGTGGAGGTGTGCAGCATCATGGTGTGACCTTGATCTTTAAAATCTTGTTGCACCTTTGGGTCTGTCTTTTGATGCAGATTAAGCACTGTTAAAGTCATATTAGATTTCATTAAGAATTTTACTTTTACAACTTCCCATTGTAACAGATGGAATTTCATCAAGTGAGCCAGAGATTTTGCTCCAACACCACACATAAGCATTCATTGAATGTATTACCACTTCTGTATGCATGGTAATATTCAAAACATCCAAACCATAATTCGGACATGCTAGATGTAGATAAAGAGTGTCGTAATTTTTAGTCTACTGATTAATGCTCTCATCTTGTTATTGAATTGTCTTGTTTTAATACTTCATCTTTACATGCATTATCTTTCTCTGAGACATTATTTTCTCTATTTAAACATTGTTTGGACCTTTATATAACTGACACTCCTCTGAAAGTATCCTGAACTTTGTACTGACACAGTACCTCTATATCTCATGGTGTTAAAAATTTTTCTCTAGGCTGTGGGGTACGGGCATCTCTGATGCTATTTTCCAGACTGATTTACTCAGCAATAAAGGGCCATAGTATCTTGTTTAATTAGAATTCGGAGTTACATCTAACAACAGTGGAGAAAATATTAAGTAAAATATATATTTGGTCACCTAATATAGTGCACACTTTGAGATTATGCCCCCCTTATACTGCATAATTTTATCACAGAATTATTTTTAAAATTTATCTTTTATCTAAAGAGTATGTTTCAGTTTAGTTTTGTAAATCTCTAATTATCACTCGACACTTTGTATTTTATTGCGCTACAATAGCTTACCATGTGGGACTGAATGCTTTATTGGTTGCCGCGAGGCATCACAACCAACGTCTAAGAAAAACAGACATTTATTGTTGGCCGTAGCCTCAGGTTGTCGTCGCGTGATCTGCCCCTTTGTAACCACTTTTCTCGTTGGTCGCCGCCATCTTACAATCTTTGGGAAGTATTTACTGCCTTTTTCTTTCTATATCTCAGTGCAGTGTTATTGTTAAACGTTCCCGTTTATGTATTTCATTTATTATTGTATAAAGCCCATTCTGGCCAATTTTCAGCACTTCCGCTTTTGTAAATTGTCCTTATTTTAAGTTTTGTGAGCTCGCCTCGACTGGCTTTTCTTCTGCGAGTTTTGACTCGAGTTCTACTCGCGTTTGTTTTATTGCGTTAAAAGCATGTCTTCTCACCAAACTAGTAAAATACCTACAGCAAATGCATTCATTTCTTTCCTACCTGCAGAGAGGCAGGTAAGGTCGACGATCTGTGTGTCCCAGTTAATCTTGAGAAATCTTTGTCTTCTCACATCAACATACATATATATATTGGAGGCGTTCAATAATTTTCGTGAAGATTTTCAGAAATCTTTACAAAAGCAAAGGGAGGTGGATCAGACCTCTTCTTCTGCTCACAAAACGAACGCACCCTCCAAAGATCTGGACAAACCCTCGAATCCAGTAGTGTTATCGAGTCACTGGAGGTGGAGTTCGCCCCAAATTTACCGCCTCGCCTCGTATTCTAGTTGCCTCGTAGACGACTCAGGTCAAGTTCGTAGTTTGGCCGAGGATCCCTCGAAGGTTGCCTCGACCAGTCCAAAACAATATTCACACTCTTCTAGACAATATGCTGTAGATCCGAGCTCTCTCGGACCACTACTTGGACTATTCTAATGACCCTCAATCAGCCCCTAGTAGGCCCAAAGCACTCTGATAAGCCAAACACAAGTCGAGGTCCAGATTCGTACCCTCATCTTCAGAGGAGGATCAGTCCCCTGAACATTTGCATAGGTTCCCTAAGCCCTCCAGGAAGTCATACCCTGATCAGGACCACTAATTCACAGTTGGTGAAGGAAACCCCAACATGACCCCTACCCTCCTTATTATAGGGAAGTAGCATTGTCTGACATCCCATTCCAATATGTTGAGGAGGTGGATACGTTTCGATGCATCCTCAAGTTGCCTGAACCTAGGGAATCCTTACCTAGATCTTCAACTGCGGTCATGTACCTGGATGATGAGAAAGGCAGGCAAAAAAACTTAGACCAAGAGGTCCTTCCTCCATGTTGCCTCTCAATTCAATCATTAAGAATGCCTTTGATAAATTTGATCAGGACTTCCAAACAGCAAATTTACCTGAGGGCAGGTACATCCAACCACCTCCTTCCACTGTCAAGTGGTACCAGCTAGGCCAGTCTTGTTATGAGGACAAAATACAAGAGCTGAATACAGACTTTGCCAAGGTTTGTATTTCTCCTAAGTCATCTGGGCTCCTATGGTCAAGGTTCCTCTTCCAATTCTTAAAGAATTGGAACATCAGGCAAGACAGAATTTTTCCACTCTCAATTTCGCTACTACCTTTGCCAAAACTTCCTCTTTCTGTCATGTCACTTTGGAGAAGTGTCAATATAGCCTGAAACACTTTTTCAAACAGGTCAAGTCTCAGATCAGGAAAGGTGCCGACCCTGATAAGTAGCGAAACGTGGATATGAGGAAGCCTGTGAGTCTCTGGATCTGTGGAATAAGACCATCCTGATCCAACACAGGGCCTTGCCTTGCCTTAGTAGTCCTTGTCCCATATTCTCCAGAGAAAATTATACTCAATGGGCAATACTGGCTTGCTTAGGCTCGAAGCCGAAATGACCCTATTACAACCACACTTAGGAGAAACCAGGTGCCAAGAACTCAGGAATGCTGAAGGAAGACGAGGACTTCCTTCTTTAAAAAGGCACCTCAAAAGGTTCTCAGGGTTTCGGACCCTACCAGAATAAGCCCTTTAAGAACTCTGGAAGGCGTCCTTCTGGGCGTCTTCCTGATTATAAAACACATTCCGTGCGTGTGTGCGTGTGTTATAAAGGGCTAGTGTTAGTGTCACGCTTTTATAAAGGGCTGTACATCACACTGGTTGTTTCTCCTTGGCCTTTTCAATGTTTTTTATGACCTTATTGCTTATGTCCTTTCATTTGATGCTGTTATTTCACACCTAGGACCATAGCTAAGTGAGTAATAGCAATGGTGGCTACTTTGAGTAAAGTGCTCATAACTCCAAAACGACTGCATTTAGAGTGTTTCTGTAAAATACGTTGTTCAGCTACTTTCTCCATGCCTACAAGATGGTACCATTTTTAGGGTTCTATCTTCATAGCTAAGTGAGTAATAGCTATTTTCTGTTATTAACAATGAGCAAAATGAGTAAATTGATTTTGTCTTTGTAACTGACTTACAATATTGGCCTGAAATATGTTGTTCAACAGCTCCTTCATGTACTATATCATGGTGAGGTGTCCAAGGTGTAGCACCATAGCTAACTGAGTAATAGCTAAACTAAGTTTAACATTTGACCATTGAGCAAGTCACTTATAACTCAAAAACTATTGAATATAGAGGATTTTTGTCGAATATGTTGTTCACCTATCTTTTGGATATACTGTATTGTGAATTTTCACAGCTGTAACTCCATAGCTAACTGAGTAATAGCTACTTTGATGATAACCATAATGAGTAAATGGCTTATATCTTCAAAAGTATTGCAGCTACACAATTTTGTTCCAATATGTTGTTCAGCTACTATCTCCACAGCTACAACATGGTCACTAGTTTGGAAGTGTATCTCCATAGCTAAGTGAGTAATAGCTACTTTATCAATTTTGAATGATAACCATAATGAGTAAATGCCTTATATCTTCAAAAGTATTGCAGCTACACAATTTCTCTCCAATAAGTTGTTCATGTACTTTTTTGTGAACTGTAACATATTTAAGTTTCACAACTGTTGCTCAATGTACAAGTGAGTAATGGCTACTTTATTGCTACTTTTGGTGAAAATGTGAAAAATGACAAATAGCTCGCAAACCGTAATAGCTACTTTGTCAATTTTTAATGATAACCATAATGAGTAAATGGCTTATATCTTCAAAAGTATTGCAGCTACACAATTTCTCTCAAATAAGTTGTTCATCTACTTTTTACTCATTCACCTACTTTTGGGAGAACTTTCACTTGGTGAAGTTTCACACCCATAGCTAATTACTCACCTACTCAAAATGAGTAAATGCGAATTATCGCTAAAAGTATTGCAGATAGCCAATTTTTCTCAAATAACTCATTCACCTACTTTTGGGAGAGCTTTCACTTGGTGAAGTTTCAGACCCATAGCTAATTACTCACCTACTCAAAATGAGTAAATGCGAATTATCTCTAAAAGTATTGCAGATAGCCAATTTTTCTCAAATAACTCATTCATCTACTTTTGGGAGAGCTTTCACATGTTGAAGTTTCAGACCCGTAGATAATTACTCACCTACTCAAAATGAGTAAATGCGAATTATCTCTTAAAAGTATTGCAGATAGCCAATTTTTCTCAAATAACTCATTCACCTACTTTTGGGAGAGCTTTCACATGGTGAAGTTTCAGACCCATAGCTAATTACTCACCCACTCAAAATGAGTAAATGCGAAGTATCGCTAAAACTATTGCAGATAGCCAATTTTTCTCAAATAACTCATTCACCTACTTTTGGGAGAGCTTTCACATGGTGAAGTTTCAGACCCATAGCTAATTACTCACCCACTCAAAATGAGTAAATGCGAAGTATCGCTAAAACTATTGCAGATAGCCAATTTTTCTCAAATAACTCATTCACCTACTTTTGGGAGAGCTTTCACTTGATGAAGTTTCAGACCCATAGCTAATTACTCACCCACTCAAAATGAGTAAATGCGAATTATCTGTAAAAGTATTGCAGATAGCCAATTTTTCTCAAATAACTCCTTCATCTACTTTTGGGAGAGCTTTCACATGGTGAAGTTTCAGACCCATAGATAATTACTCACCTACTGAAAATGAGTAAATGCGAATTATCACTAAAAGTCTTGCAGATAGCCAATTTTTCTCAAATAACTCGTTCACCTACTTTTGGAAGAGCTTTCACATGGTGAAGTTTCAGACCCATAGCTAATTACTCACCTACTGAAAATGAGTAAATGCGAATTATCTCTAAAAGTATTGCAGATGGCTAATTTTTCCCAAATAACTCATTCACCTACTTTTGGGAGAACTTTCACTTGGTGAAGTTTCACACCCATAGCTAATTACTCACCTACTCAAAATGAGTAAATGCGAATTATCGCTAAAAGTATTGCAGATAGCCAATTTTTCTCAAATAACTCATTCACCTACTTTTGGGAGAGCTTTCACTTGGTGAAGTTTCAGACCCATAGCTAATTACTCACCTACTGAAAATGAGTAAATGCAAATTATCTCTAAAAGTATTGCAGATAGCCAATTTTTCTCAAATAACTCATTCATCTACTTTTGGGAGAGCTTTCACATGGTGAAGTTTCAGACCCGTAGATAATTACTCACCTACTCAAAATGAGTAAATGCGAATTATCTCTTAAAAGTATTGCAGATAGCCAATTTTTCTCAAATAACTCATTCACCTACTTTTGGGAGAGCTTTCACATGGTGAAGTTTCAGACCCGTAGCTAATTACTCACCTACTGAAAATGAGTAAATGCGAATTATCGTTAAAAGTATTGCAGATAGCCAATTTTTCTCAAATAACTCATTCATCTACTTTTGGGAGAGCTTTCACATGTTGAAGTTTCAGACCCGTAGATAATTACTCACCTACTCAAAATGAGTAAATGCGAATTATCTCTTAAAAGTATTGCAGATAGCCAATTTTTCTCAAATAACTCATTCACCTACTTTTGGGAGAGCTTTCACATGGTGAAGTTTCAGACCCATAGCTAATTACTCACCCACTCAAAATGAGTAAATGCGAAGTATCGCTAAAACTATTGCAGATAGCCAATTTTTCTCAAATAACTCATTCACCTACTTTTGGGAGAGCTTTCACATGGTGAAGTTTCAGACCCATAGCTAATTACTCACCCACTCAAAATGAGTAAATGCGAAGTATCGCTAAAACTATTGCAGATAGCCAATTTTTCTCAAATAACTCATTCACCTACTTTTGGGAGAGCTTTCACTTGATGAAGTTTCAGACCCATAGCTAATTACTCACCCACTCAAAATGAGTAAATGCGAATTATCTGTAAAAGTATTGCAGATAGCCAATTTTTCTCAAATAACTCCTTCATCTACTTTTGGGAGAGCTTCACATGGTGAAGTTTCAGACCCATAGATAATTACTCACCTACTGAAAATGAGTAAATGCGAATTATCACTAAAAGTATTGCAGATAGCCAATTTTTCCCAAATAACTCGTTCACCTACTTTTGGAAGAGCTTTCACATGGTGAAGTTTCAGACCCATAGCTAATTACTCACCTACTGAAAATGAGTAAATGCGAATTATCTCTAAAAGTATTGCAGATGGCTAATTTTTCCCAAATAACTCATTCACCTACTTTTGGGAGAACTTTCACTTGGTGAAGTTTCACACCCATAGCTAATTACTCACCTACTCAAAATGAGTAAATGCGAATTATCGCTAAAAGTATTGCAGATAGCCAATTTTTCTCAAATAACTCATTCACCTACTTTTGGGAGAGCTTTCACTTGGTGAAGTTTCAGACCCATAGCTAATTACTCACCTACTGAAAATGAGTAAATGCAAATTATCTCTAAAAGTATTGCAGATAGCCAATTTTTCTCAAATAACTCATTCATCTACTTTTGGGAGAGCTTTCACATGGTGAAGTTTCAGACCCGTAGATAATTACTCACCTACTCAAAATGAGTAAATGCGAATTATCTCTTAAAAGTATTGCAGATAGCCAATTTTTCTCAAATAACTCATTCACCTACTTTTGGGAGAGCTTTCACATGGTGAAGTTTCAGACCCGTAGCTAATTACTCACCTACTGAAAATAAGTAAATGCGAATTATCGTTAAAAGTATTGCAGATAGCCAATTTTTCTCAAATAACTCATTCACCTACTTTTGGGAGAGCTTTCACTTGGTGAAGTTTCACACTCATAGCTAATTACTCACCTACTCAAAATGAGTAAATGCGAATTATCGCTAAAAGTATTGCAGATAGCCAATTTTTCTCAAATAACTCATTCACCTACTTTTGGGAGACCTTTCACTTTAACAGCAAAACTATTCAATTTAAAGGAGTTTTGTCAAATATGTTGTTCACCTACTTTTTGATGTAGTGCGGCGGGAGATCATACCATGGCAGCGGTCTTGTTTAAATCATAGTTGGTGAAGAAAGGCAAGGACTTCCTTCCTAAAAAAGACACCTTGGCTTATATCTTCAAAAGTATTGCAGCTACACAATTTTGTTCCAATATGTTGTTCAGCTACTATCTCCACAGCTACAACATGGTCACTAGTTTGGAAGTGTATCTCCATAGCTAAGTGAGTAATAGCTACTTTATCAATTTTGAATGATAACCATAATGAGTAAATGCCTTATATCTTCAAAAGTATTGCAGCTACACAATTTCTCTCCAATAAGTTGTTCATGTACTTTTTTGTGAACTGTAACATATTTAAGTTTCACAACTGTTGCTCAATGTACAAGTGAGTAATGGCTACTTTATTGCTACTTTTGGTGAAAATGTGAAAAATGACAAATAGCTCGCAAACCGTAATAGCTACTTTGTCAATTTTTAATGATAACCATAATGAGTAAATGGCTTATATCTTCAAAAGTATTGCAGCTACACAATTTCTCTCAAATAAGTTGTTCATCTACTTTTTACTCATTCACCTACTTTTGGGAGAACTTTCACTTGGTGAAGTTTCACACCCATAGCTAATTACTCACCTACTCAAAATGAGTAAATGCGAATTATCGCTAAAAGTATTGCAGATAGCCAATTTTTCTCAAATAACTCATTCACCTACTTTTGGGAGAGCTTTCACTTGGTGAAGTTTCAGACCCATAGCTAATTACTCACCTACTCAAAATGAGTAAATGCGAATTATCTCTAAAAGTATTGCAGATAGCCAATTTTTCTCAAATAACTCATTCGTCTACTTTTGGGAGAGCTTTCACATGGTGAAGTTTCAGACCCGTAGATAATTACTCACCTACTCAAAATAAGTAAATGCGAATTATCTCTTAAAAGTATTGCAGATAGCCAATTTTTCTCAAATAACTCATTCATCTACTTTTGGGAGAGCTTTCACATGGTGAAGTTTCAGACCCATAGCTAATTACTCACCCACTCAAAATGAGTAAATGCGAAGTATCGCTAAAACTATTGCAGATAGCCAATTTTTCTCAAATAACTCATTCACCTACTTTTGGGAGAGCTTTCACTTGATGAAGTTTCAGACCCATAGCTAATTACTCACCCACTCAAAATGAGTAAATGCGAATTATCTGTAAAAGTATTGCAGATAGCCAATTTTTCTCAAATAACTCTTTCATCTACTTTTGGGAGAGCTTTCACATGGTGAAGTTTCAGACCCATAGATAATTACTCACCTACTGAAAATGAGTAAATGCGAATTATCACTAAAAGTATTGCAGATAGCCAATTTTTCTCAAATAACTCGTTCACCTACTTTTGGAAGAGCTTTCACATGGTGAAGTTTCAGACCCATAGCTAATTACTCACCTACTCAAAATGAGTAAATGCGAATTATCTCTAAAAGTATTGCAGATAGCCAATTTTTCTCAAATAACTCATTCATCTACTTTTGGGAGAGCTTTCACATGTTGAAGTTTCAGACCCGTAGATAATTACTCACCTACTCAAAATGAGTAAATGCGAATTATCTCTTAAAAGTATTGCAGATAGCCAATTTTTCTCAAATAACTCATTCACCTACTTTTGGGAGAGCTTTCACATGGTGAAGTTTCAGACCCGTAGCTAATTACTCACCCACTCAAAATGAGTAAATGCGAAGTATCGCTAAAACTATTGCAGATAGCCAATTTTTCTCAAATAACTCATTCACCTACTTTTGGGAGAGCTTTCACATGGTGAAGTTTCAGACCCATAGCTAATTACTCACCCACTCAAAATGAGTAAATGCGAAGTATCGCTAAAACTATTGCAGATAGCCAATTTTTCTCAAATAACTCATTCACCTACTTTTGGGAGAGCTTTCACTTGATGAAGTTTCAGACCCATAGCTAATTACTCACCCACTCAAAATGAGTAAATGCGAATTATCTGTAAAAGTATTGCAGATAGCCAATTTTTCTCAAATAACTCCTTCATCTACTTTTGGGAGAGCTTTCACATGGTGAAGTTTCAGACCCATAGATAATTACTCACCTACTGAAAATGAGTAAATGCGAATTATCACTAAAAGTCTTGCAGATAGCCAATTTTTCTCAAATAACTCATTCACCTACTTTTGGGAGAGCTTTCACTTGAAGTTTCACACTCATAGCTAATTACTCACCTACTCAAAATGAGTAAATGCGAATTATCGCTAAAAGTATTGCAGATAGCCAATTTTTCTCAAATAACTCATTCACCTACTTTTGGGAGACCTTTCACTTTAACAGCAAAACTATTCAATTTAAAGGAGTTTTGTCAAATATGTTGTTCACCTACTTTTTGATGTAGTGCGGCGGGAGATCATACCACGGCAGCGGTCTTGTTTAAATCATAGTTGGTGAAGAAAGGCAAGGACTTCCTTCCTAAAAAAGACACCTTAAAGATTCTCAGGGTTTCGAATAAGCCCTTTCGTGCTCCCCACAAGAAAAGAGACTCCTACAGGAAACGCCCCTATGGGGGCAATTCCTCACAAAGCAGTAACCAGTCGTTTTCTTCCAACAGGGGAAAACAACTTCAGAGGCTCCAAGGGTCGTTTTTTCGACCCCACAACAGGGGAAGAGGGCGTGGATCCCTCTTCCCAATGACTCCTTTAAAGCCTCAAGCAGTCCACCAGTAGGAGGTCACCTCCGTTCTTTCAGCAGAGACTGACAAACAAACAATTGTTCATCCAATGTATTAAACCTTATCACCAATGGCTACGTACTGCCATTCCTCTCAAAGCCCAACTTTGACAGATTTTCTCTGATAATATCAGAATACAAGGCCCTCCCAAAGGACCAAGCTTTGGCCCATTGCATCCAGTCTCTACTGTCAAAGTATGTTAACGAAAGGGTGGAAAATGTAAAATCTCTCGGGTTTTACAATCGCCTGTTTCTAGTACCCATGCCTCACTAAGGTGGAGGCCAGTTATAAACTTAAGCAGGCTCAACACTTTTCTACATATAGAAAAGTTCAAGATGAATACTCCAGGGTCCATCAGGACCTCCCTGATTCCAGGGGAATGGGTATCGTCGATAGGTCTTTCGGACACCTACCTTCACATCCCCATCCATCCCCACTCAAGGAAATACCTAAGATTTTGCCACAGGTCTCAGGTGTTCCAGTTCTCCTCCCTACCTTTCGGACTGTCCACAGCCCCCCAGGTCTTTACCATGATCGTAAAGGAGGTGAAGCTCACGGCCCTCTCCAGAGGTCTCAGACTCCACCAATACCTGGACAACTGGCTGATTAGGTCTCAGTCGCGGGAGGAAGCCCTAGTGAACACTCAGGCAGTGGTAGATCTAACCCAGCCCTTGGGATAGATCATCAATCAGGAAAAATCAGAACTGAATCCCACTCAGGTGTTTTTCGTTTGTGGGTTACGAATACCACCGGGATTCAGCCCTTGTAAAACCCACTTAAGAGAGATGGCTCAAACCAGGATTTTATCCAACACCTGAAGTCAAAACATGTTTTGGCTGCAAGATGTTTGATGTCTCTAATTGGGTTGCTAGCCTCAACAGAGAAAATGGTCCCATAGGGACGACTTCACATGAGGCCCTTTCAGTTTCACATCAAGGAGCACTGGAAATTTCCTCAACCACTGGACAGCCTCCTTCCTTGGACAGAAGCCATCTCTGCACACCTAGACTGGTGGCAGAATCCTGCATACGTGATGAAAGGCTCAGACCTTCATCCCAAAGACCACAGTATCCGACTCTTTACAGACGCCTCAAATGAAGGTTGGGGCGCTCATTTAGAACACAACTCTACTCAAGGTCTGTGGTCACCCCAGGAAAAAAGGGCTACACATAAACGTCCTAGAATTGAAAGCTGTCTTTCTGGCCCTGAGACACTTCAAAGAGTAGCTTACATAAACAAACAAGGAGGAACACACTCAGCGGAGATGTGCGCACTCCTGTGGAGAATCATGACCTGGTGCCATCACTTTCACATAACATTGAAAGCCAGGCACATTCCAGGGTGCCTGAATGTGATGGCCGACCTGCTGTCCAGGTCGAATCAGGTTCAGTCGACGGAATGGTCACTATATCCACAGGTGTTCAAACAGATATGCCAACGGTGGTGAACAAGGCTTCTCTGTGGAAGTGACAGAGAATTGCTGCACCTCAGCGGTCATCAACAAGGACCATCTACCAATCAAGTGGGCCCTATTTGAAAAATGGTGCACAGAAAATTTGGTGGATTTCTCCACTCCATCTGTGAAACAAATCTCAGATTTCTTCATGTATCTGTACCAAGACCTTAACAAGCGCCCCTCCACCATTGATGGTTACAGGACTTCCATTGTTGACACCTTGGGCCCATCGGGCCAACATATTGCTCATAATGAAGACCTTCATAGGTTGCTCTCCAATTTCCACAGAGATCGCCACAAAAGTTCCAGAAATCTCCCCAAGTGGAACCTTCCTGTTGTTCTCAATGAGCTCACAAAAGCACCCTTTGAGCCTATGAAAGACACAGACCTCAAACATGTCACTCTCATAACTGCTTTCTTGCTAGCTTTGGCCTCCTGCAAGCGCTGCAGCGAAATCCATGCCTGGGTTGCAAACAAAGTATCTAATCAAGGCCACTGGGAAAAGGTCTCCTTGTTCCCTTCTGACTTCATAGCCAAAAACCAACTAGCAAGAGAAGATTCTCAAAGTGTGTCTCCGGTGACTATCCCTGCTTTGACTACCATTGTGGATAGACAGTTCAAGAAGACAGGACCCTGTGTCCGGTGCAGGCCCTGAGGTACTATCTGGACCGAACCAAGGACCTAAGAGGTTCCCGGTCCCTCCTTTTCATTTCCTTCAAGAAAGGACATACATCAGTCATCAGACCCGCTACTCTCTCTTCTTGGTTGAAACAAACCATCCTACTTTGTTATAAACAAGCAGACCATCAAACCTTCCACTTCTTGTCAAACACCCTGACAGTTTTAGCACTGTCCTTCATTCAGGTTTTTGGCTTCTACAGGTCCGATCTTCGGGATTGGGGCCCTGTAGACGGGACTCAGACTGGTACTTTCGATCTTTCATTCTTTTATTATCTCCAGCCTCAGCTGTAATCCCTCCTCCGAACGGTTGGATTCAGCATCCAGTCCCACATGGTAAGCTATTGTAGCGCAATAAAATTGAAAATTTTAATTACTTAAATGTAGCTTTTATAAGCTACAAGCTTACCATGTGGGACTGAGGAGAGTCCCACCCTGCCTCCCCGCTGTATTACAGCTGAGGGATATGGGTTTAAATCTCAACGAGAAAAGTGGTTACAAAGGGGCAGATCACGTGACGACATAAATGTCTGTTTTTCTTAGACGTTGGTCATGATGCCTCGCGGCAACCAATAAAGCATTCAGTCCCACATGGTAAGCTTGTAGCTTATAAAAGCTACATTTAAGTAATTAAAATTTTCAATTTTGCTTGAAAAAACAAACGTATTGGCACAAATAGTATTTAATTTGCAAAAATGCATATTGTAAGTAAAATAATATGTGATTAAAATAATTTGAACACATACAAAATTGAAAATAGCATCAGAGATGGCCGTAGCCCACCACCTGGGGAAATAGTTTTCAACACCATGAGATATACAAGTTTTGAAACAGTACAAAGATCTGGATACTTTCAGCACAGTGTCAGTTATATAAAGCTCCAAATAATGTTAAAGTAGAGAAAATTACATCTAAGAGAAAGAAAATGTATGCACAGATAAAGTATTAAAACAAGACAATTCAATAGCAAGACGACAGCATTAATCAGTACACTAAAAATTATGAAGCTGTAAAACTTATTAGAGAATAGCTGTCAATGGAAAAAGCACAAGGTCACACCATGATGCACACCTACACCCCCAACCAATGTCCCTACCAAGTATCAACCTTCTACACATTATGCAATCAAAAAATAACTCCCGACAAAATTTTGAAACTCATGGTCACTATGACCAGGTTAGAGGTCAAATCAAGGTCAGCCCATAAAGTTGCAAACCCCCAACCAATGTTCCTACCAAGTATCGACTTCACCTTACGGTTTCCAGGATATAGCCCAAACAAGATTTTATAGTTCAAGGTCACTACAGCAAGGTCAAAGGTCAAATTAAGGTCACACCATGACACTACACACCTACAGCCCCTAACCAATGTCCCTACCAAGTATAAACTTCCTACACCTTACAGTTTCCGAGATATAGCCCGGACAAGATTTTATAGTTCAAGGTCACTACAGCAAGGCCAAAGGTCAAGTCAAGGTCACATCATGACATTACACACCTACACCCCCTAACCAAGGTCCCTACCAAGCATCAACTTCCTACACCTTACGGTTTCCAAGATATAGCCTGGACAAGATTTTACAAGTCAAGGTCACTATGGCAAGGTCAAATCAAGGTCAGACCATGACGTTGTACACCTACACCCCTGACCAATGTCCCTACCAAGCATCAACTTTCTATATCTTACGGTTGGGGAGATATAGCCCAGACAAAATTTAATAGGTCAAGGTCACTATGGCAAGGTCAAATCAAGGTTACATCAAGACATACCACACCCACACCCCCTAACCAATGTCCCTACCAAGTGTCAATTTCCTACACCTTATGGTTATCGAGATATAGCCGGGACAAGATTTTATAGGTCAAGGTCACTACGGAAAGGTCAAAGATCAAATCTAGGTGGCACTATAATGTTGCACACCCACTAACCAATGTGCCTACCAAGTATCAACTTCCTACACATTATGGGTTGCCGAGATATAGCCGGACAAGATTTTCAAACTCAAGGTCATTGCGGTAAGGTCAAATGTTAAATCAAGGTTACACCATGACGTTGCACACCTACACCCCCTAACCAATGTCCCTACCAAGTACCAACTTCCCACAACTTACGGTTTCTGAGATATAGCTAGGACAAGATTTTCAAACTCAAGGTCACTACAGCAAGGTCAAAAGTAAAATCAAGGTCACACCCAGAGGTTGCACACCTACACAGACACACCCCCAACCAATTTCCCTACCACCCCCCACCAATGTCCCTACTGCCAAGACACCTGCCCACCCATCCGGACACCATGGGTGAAAACAATACCTCGACCGCCCTTACGGGCTGTGGGCTGAAAAGTGGTCATATGCTGTGACATTTGTCAGAGCTGTAAATGTGATACATGCATTTGCCTTTAGCGTCCTACGCATCCTTATGCAATATCTATCGTATGCGGTGATATTTAACAATAAATTTAGAATGTGTCTGTCAGGCTTATTTCTGTATGAGCATATTTTTGATGGTATAGTTATCCCGTTTTCACATCCTTTAAACTTTAACATGTTTTCACTTTTCTGTTTATTGGGACGCTGTCTTCAAAAACCTTTTTCTAGTTTAAATATAGAATTTTTAGACACTGGCGGACTGGGACATTCATACCTTCAGGCAATTCGGGGAATTACAAAACAAAAACCATAACTTAAAATGGTGTTAATTTATTTAAAATAGCATCAGAGATGCCCGTACCTCACAGCCTGGGGAAATATTTTTCAACACCATGAGATATAGAACTAGTGAAGCAGTATAAAGATCGGGATACTTTCAGAGCAGTGTCAGTTATATAAAGGTCCAAATAATGTTTAAGTAGAGAAAAATTATGTCTAAGAGAAAGAAAATGTATGTAAAGATGAAGTATTAAAACAAGACAATTCAAAAGCAAGATGACAGCAATAATCAGTAAACTAAAAATTATGAAGCTGAAAAATTTATTAAGTGGAGAATAGATGTCAATGGAAATAGCACAATTATGTAAAAGTACATATAATAATCAGTTGCAGCAATCCATATATCTTTGTCAAAGAGAAACATGTCAGGTGTATGGCAGGTGCACACACTTTGGTAGAGCCAAAGTTAAAGGTCACACCATGATGCACACTTACACCCCCTAACCCTATGTCCGTACCAAGTGTCAACCTTCTACACCTTACAGAATTCAAGAGCCCTGACAAAATTTTCCAACTTATGGTCAAAGGTCAAATCAAGATCACACCATGAAGTTGCACATCTACACCCCCCAAACCAATGTCCCTACCAAGTATCAATTTCCTACATCTTATGATTTCCAAGATATAGCCCGGACCAGATTTTATAATTCAAGGTCAAAGGTCAAATCAAGGTCACACCATGAGATTGCAGACCTACAGCCCCTAACCAATGTCCCTACCACACTCTCCAAAACTGACAGGAAGTGAAGCTCATGAAACCAAAAATGGCAGTTTCCTCTCAACAAAATCATTGTAAAAGTTCCAAAATGTACCAACATGTGTGATAAATGTTCATAATTCTGTAGATATAGGGTTTGCACCTACTGTTTGAAGTTTTTCTTCAAATATATGTGTTGACAAATGAGAAGGGAGTTGTTAAAATGTTGTTAGGGTATTTTAGTCAAATGTTCTACGACTGGCTACAAATCCATCCCTAGTGCACACCGATACCCCTGACCCAATTTCCCTGCCAAGTATCAACTTGCTAAACCTTATGGTTTCTGACATAGATCCCGGACGCTATTTTAAAAATCAGGTTCACTGCAGCAACATCAAATCAAGGTCACACCATGACATTTCAAACCTAACCCCCTCAAACAATATCCCTACCAAGTATCAACTTTCTACACTTTACGGTTTCTGAGATTTTAAAGGTCAAGGTCACTACAGCACAGTTAAAGGTCAAATCAAAGTCACACCATCATGTAGCACACCTAAACTCCTAACCAATGTCCCAACTAAATATGGCTTCTGAGATAACCCACACAAGATTTTTCCTCTCATGGATAAAAACAGTACCCGAACAGCCTTTAAAGGCTGTGGGGTAAAAATAATATGCCATATGTTTAATCTATGAATTACTATTTGAGCCCTAATCTATGTTTACATTTAAAAAAAAAAAATTCATCAGAGCTTGCTTCCGCAATGAAAGTCAGTAATTCCCTCAAGCTATACTTAATCTGGATACTGATTACTGAGTAGTAACACTGAAATGGCCCAACCTTTCTCTGCTTTTATGATACAGACAATATATTCCATAGATTACATTAATATATACATATTTGTACACAACCATACACAAAATTGTTATAAAATGAAATGAAAGGTCCTCGAGGACACATAAATAACACAATGAAACATTTACACACTGACAAATAAGTTTCAGAAACTACTTAAAACGTATTATATCTAAAACAAATTACTTCTACACAAATACATAATTTCAATTTATTCTATGCTGAGCTCATAACTGCCCAGCTGGTCAAATTCACTGTTTTTCATCTCTGCCCACTGCTCTAGTCTTGTTGTCTGAAAATAAAAACATAAGTTTTATTATTTTGACCATACAAATGGTAATGTATGAAAAGGTGAAAATGATGTTTTGTTACTTCTGAAGCTTTATCAGTAGGGAGAAAAGTGCACACTAACTTAAATGAGAAGTTAAAGAATGCCGGATTCATTCAAAAAAATTTGAGTCGGGAGCAGCAACAATTGATGAAAGATGCTGCTTCTTTTTTGGTTCTCTAAGTTTCTGAAAGCAAACACAAAATGGATGAAAAATGGATAATTTTTCACCAAAAACTGGTCAGCTTGTGTACTTTTTTTTAAAGAATCCAAAATAAGTTTCCAGTAACACATGCCCTAAACAAGTGTTTCTAAAGCAATAACCACTGCACCCAATCACTGATGCTGATTTCCATCACTTTCATTGAATTCATTTAAACTGTTGCCTTAAACCCGACTTGGCCAATTATTGAGGACTAGAATTAGGGATGCGAATGGTTATTCGAGCCTCAATAGACGAGTCCATCTTTCTAGTACTCAAGTCCATTTTAACTACTCGATTACTCACAGAATATTGTATTATCGCCCACAAATGAAATGTTTGTGTAAAACATGGTACATTTCCGCCACATTATATCATTTAAAGTTGTGAGTTTGGCTTATAAACATATAATTAACTCCATAAACTATAATATCTGATTAAATAGAAGACGTTTTCTTCAAAAGTTTCGCGACAGAAGATTTCTAAAGGTAGGTACTAAATCTCGCGGTTACTCAAACTCAGGGCGGTTGTCAGCACTCGTCCCAGCCCTATTTGGAATATTTGAAATGAGCTTACTTCCAGTGTAAGCAAGACATATTTAAGTTTTACTTTCCAATAGAAAATAAAGAGTAAAACAAGATACCCAGAAACCTTAACAGTTATCTCTGTTTTGAGAACTACAACAAATATTTACTGTTAAAACTTATTTTTTGGCTGCTACAACCTATTACATAAAAATGGAGCTAAACACTCTTGTCCTAAGAGAATGGTCAAAGCTTACGGTTATCAGTGATCTTAGGAACTGAAGCTGCCATCTGAATGTCATAAAGGCCGATATTTTGGTTGGGATAAATCATGCGATTTGTCAGCTTTTCTGCCTTTTTTTTGCCAGGATCAGCACAAGCAGTAGCAACACTTCCAAGTTTAAAACCATCTAAATGTTAAAAGCTGTCCATTGGAACTTATGTATAAATTTAGCCAACTAAGTCCAGCAAACCTTATAATGTGAAGGAAATCTAAATATGATGTAGATTTACCATAATTTTGGAGTAAGTATTGTCCATAAGTTTTAATTTGAGACTTAAGTGTGATATATTTAACTTTTGCTGCTCGAATTTAGTTTTAACTTGAAAGCTATTTACTCGCTCAGATCTACCTTATTGTTTCACTTACTGAATATCTGCCCGTCTTTTTCTTGTACTTTCCACCAGAGGTTTGTGTAAAACTGTCTGTATTGTATGTTTTACCTGAAACAAAAAGTAAAATTTTTGTTTATGAAAAGTACACAAACGCAATACCACTGTTATTGAGGTGAAAAAAAACAACCCAAAATATTACTTTCAACAAAACAGATGTTCATATTTGTTACATTGAGAGAGCGAATTACAATTGTACAATTAAATGATTCAACAAATGCAGTAAACTTCTTTTAAAAGACCCATACTCAGGAAGTTGTACCTTCTATCAGTGCCGTAAAGCTGTAGATACAAAAACAGCACCAATCCCTGAGTTTCAGAGCACTTAAGGTTTATTTACATTGACTATGGATCGGTTTAGTGTTACCAAAGCAGATAACAAAAGAAGTAACCTACTTATATCTAGCGAAGAATGGGTAGCTTCCACTTCAACTGGTGTAGGTTTCACATTGGTCATCTTTTTCTTTCGTTTGACTGCTTTCTCTGGTGAATATTCAAACAGGTTCATTGAGAGGTCCTGCTGTTCCTGTTCATATGATTCTTTCTGCTCGGTCAATGATGGACTTTTTGATGTTGCAACCTTCTTCCTTTTGGGTTCTTTATCATCCAAATCAGTATTCTGTTTTCTCTTTGCTGTTTCCGTTTTACACGCATACTTCAACAAACTGCCATTATTAACTTTCTCATTTTTTTTATTTAAAGACTCTTTTTGACTTGCACCAACCATCTTATTTTTAGACTTCACGGGCTTTGCAGGAACTCTGGTCTTGCCTGTTGTTTTGATATTGGGTTTAAGTCGTGGAGAACCTAGTCCTGAAAGATTACCTGGTGAAGCTACTACTGCTCCATGAGATCCACACTTTATGACAGGTGATACTTCCGGCAGATCCATATGAATTTGTGTGACTACATCTGTTAGGTTATCCTTGACCCCCTTTGGAGTCCTGGGTCGAAGATTTATTGGTGTTGAAGTTGGAGCAGTCATTATCTTATGTTTACGATTATTCTCTTCGACCATTTTTGTGATGTTTATATGCTGCTTAAAGAGTTTTGAGCTTGTATTTCGGAAAGATGTTGGTTTCTTCACTTCATCTTTTCTGGCAGTGCTTTGCCTTGTTTTTACAGACCTTAGTTTTTGAGAATGTAATGGTGCTTTGGGGACTTTTCTACTACCCTGCTGTGTTACTGATGCCGCTGAACTAAAATCACTAGAAGATCTAGTTGTCCTGACAGAGGACTCTGCTGGACTCTTTTTCATCTTCTGTTGTGAAGAAGCTTGATCCTTATGTCTTGTTTTCTTCGATGATGTTGGTTTTCGACTGTTTTTGACATCATCAGCAAAGCAATCTGTACCTTCTGGAAGAATTTGTTTGTCAAAGGAAACTGATTTTCTGTCCTTAGTTTCCTCATGTATTTTACATTTGATTTCTTTCTTGTCTTCAACATTTAAAGTTTTCTGCTTTTCATCTGGAGTCGTTTGGTTTTTTGTCCCTTTTTTGGTTAGGACAGATTTTATTTTGACAAGTTCTTCCTTACAAATCTGTGCAGGCTGATTTAAATTATGCTTGCTCAATTTAGGAGATTTGGGGTTGTGTCTTGGGCTATTTGAAAAATCTTTCAACACTGGCGAAGGTGTCATAAATATCCCACTATCAGATTTACGCACTTTACATTGTTTTTTGGAAAAGAATTCAAAAGAGGGGGACTTGGAAAGATGTAAGAAATGGCCCTTTCCTGTTTTCTGGGTTATCTCTCTCCTGTTTTCTGTTGTGTCACTTTTTCCAACAGATGTCACATTCCCTCCTGATTTGCTTTTAGCTTTACATGCATTCTTTGGTGAAGTAAAAGACAACTTCTGGTTTTCATCATTCATTGCTTCATCTTCAAAATTGTACATATCCATTGATTTTTCCAAGGCTGCAGCAGTTTGCCGTTTACTTCTCCTCACACCACCCTGAAAAATAGACATAATTACAGTAGACTATGTGTCAGGGGTATTTGCACAAGCAGAAAATTTGATAAAATGGAAAAAATACCATTGCATATAAACATGCCAAAATGCTATTTTGTTTGTACATATGGAATTTAATCAAATAAGTAAACAATATAGTGACTAGACCAAAGATGCATCTGTGGCCAGATGCAAGATGTATCTAATGGAAAAGGACAACTAACATGGTTTTGAAGATAAACAGCATTTCTCAATAATAAGTGAGTTGTAAGCACTTTTAACTTTGGCAACCTCGTTTAACGTTGAAGGAGGGGCCCAAGGTCAAATGATACACAAATCCTGACCACATCAGGAGATTCCTAGCCCACGATTTCCTATGGGTTGGTTTCACATTGCAGACCTCTAGGACCAATAAGTGAGTTATAAGCACTTTTAACTTTGGCTATCCTTGCTTGACCTTGAAGGAGGGGCCCACGGTCATATCTGACCACATCAGAAAATTCCCAACCCATGATTTCCTATAGGTTGGATTCATGTTGGAAACCTCTAGAACCAATGATAAGGGAGATATAAGCACTTTTCATGACTGAAAAGAAACACCCGTGGTGGCTATGTTGTTTTTCAAAATGAGACCAAAAATATTTCAAGGCAATATTTTGTAATGAACATTATCTGCAAATTTGAGATCTCTACCTATAATACCCTTTGCTCTAGAGGGCCAACAAAACGCCTTGCTGAAAGTCGAAAGTTGTCTGGTGGCCATCTTGCTTTTTCAAAATGAGGCCAAAAATATTCCCAGGCAAGATTTTATGGTTATGAATAAATCCTGCAAATTTGAAAAGTCCACCTGTAATACCCTATCCTCTCGAGGGGTAATGAAAAAATCTCTACTCACTGCGGCAGCGGCGTACTCCTGTGTAATCCATAGTATCCACCAGATCCTATCTGGTGGATACAATAAGTCCTTTATAGAGGAGATCACCATGACCTCAAAACTAACATTTCATTTTACCTGTGAAACAGGTCTGATTTGATAACCACACACTGTGTTATGAGGCATAAATGGTTCAGTTGCATCTCTGTCACTTTTGAAAATGGTACAAAAGGCACACAATCCAAGATGAACAAGAGGGTCAAAGATGCCCCAAAAGGCGGGTTGCGCAGGCAGCAATAAGGTTAGCAACTGCAGTAATCACATTTAGAAACAAGGAAAGAAATGTTAGGTCACCCAGTTAAGGTGAATGTGTTAGACGTGCTAAGAAACGTAAAACTTGTAATCTAGGTTACACAATTGTATCTATGCTATAAACCGACAAACGAAAGGACAGAATTACACCAATTTCCAACTTAGCTATGATGGTGATATGCTATAAACCGACAAACGAAAGGACAGAATTACACCAATTTCCAAAGCAACTTAGCTATGATGGTGATGTATCTCCCTGTCAAGTTTAAATTTGATTGGACAAAGCGTTTTCGAGTTAGAGTCCGGAAACGGAAATGTTGACAAACAAACGAACAGACGGAATTACACCAATTTCGAAAGGAACGCAGCTATGATGGTGATCTATCTCCCTATCAAGTTTGAATTTGATTGGACACAGCGTTTTCGAGTTAGAGTCCGGAAACAGAAATGTTGACGAACAGACAAACGGACAAAAAACATACAAACGAATGGACAGAATTACACCAATTTCGAAAGGAACCTAGCTATGATGGTGATCTATGTCCCTGTCAAGTTTGAATTCAGTTGGACAAACCATTTTTGAGTTAGAGTCTGGAAACAAAAATGTGGACGGACAGATGGATGGACAGACAAACGGACAAAAAACAGACAAACGAACAGACGGAATTACACCAATTTCGAAAGGAACCTAGTTATGATGGTGATCTATGTCCCTGTCAAGTTTGAATTCGATTGGACAAACCGTTTTCGAGTTAGAGTCCGGAAACAAAAATGTGGACGGACAGATGGATGGACAAACGGATAAACGAACAGACGGAATTACACCAATATCGAAAGGAACCTAGCTATGATGGTGATCTATCTCCCTGTCAAGATTGAATTCGATTGGACAAACCGTTTTTGAGTTAGAGTCCGGAAACAAAAATGTGGACAGACAGATGGATGGACAGACAAACGGACAAAAAACAGACAAACGAACAGACGGAATTACACCAATTTCGAAAGGAACCTAGTTATGATGGTGATCTATGTCCCTGTCAAGTTTGAATTCGATTGGACAAACCGTTTTCGAGTTAGAGTCCGGAAACAAAAATGTGGACGGACAGATGGATGGACAGACAAAAAACGGACAAACAGAATTACACCAATTTTGAAAGGAACCTAGCTATGATGGTGATCTATCTCCCTGTCAAGTTTGAATTCGATTGGTCAAACCGTTTTCGAGTTAGAGTCCGGAAACGAAAAATGTGGACGGACAGACGGATGTCGGACACATCAATCTAATAGGCGGGTTGGTTACACGCAACCCGCCTAAAAACTGAAATTTTAAATTTAACCAATTTTGACACAGATTTTGAGAGGTTTTTCATTTTAAGATCTGCCACAACAAAAGTGAAAAATATGAAGCATCTGGATGTCTGGTAATGATATTACTGTGATGGGTAAAGAAATTAAATAAAATTACAAGATTTGGAAAGTTAGCCCAAAATTTTAAATCTTTATTAGGGTGCTATGGTAAACAGAGAAAGGTACTAACCATGAATAGCTTTCATGTCATGAAAAATACATACCATTTTTATTTCTTTAATTTTAAGGTTTATATGCCACAGCAAAAAACCTGAAACACAAAATTAATATTAATTAAGCAATCTCACTCAGTGGATAGTCACAAGATAATAGAAAAATTTCTATCGTAAGTAAAGAATCTTTTCAAATAGTGCTCAAGATTGTTGGTTCTAAAACAATCAAAATAAAAGTAGCCAAAATAAACGTGATTTTTAAGTTTTAGCTGATACCATAATCTATAATTTACCACATCAAATATTGTTTCATTATTTGGGGGTAGAGAATAAAAACAGCCGTATTTACAATATCCACTGTTGAAAAGGGACTCAATATTTAGTTCTGTAAATTGGAGAAAGTTCTGGAGTGCCGCCATCGATACTGTGGCAGTTTTTCTACGGGACAGTTGCGTGACCACGTCCTTTTAAAAACTATTTATTCATTGGTGACACAGCAGACAGCTGGTGTTTGAATCAAACAGCATTTGATACAGGCACATTTTCTTGGGTGCACGACTGAAATTTTTGCTACAGTTTTAGAATTTTTGCTACAAATTTGAAATTTTTGAAAATTGTCTTGATACATTCACTAGGCCCTGATTATGTGCAACAAGTGACCTCTATTTATAATCATCAAGAAGCCTATTGTGGAATTATAAAGCTTAAGTTAATCCAGATCTTTGATAACTTGTTTTTTTTTTGTATCCAGACGGTGATCCAGATCAGTCTTTAATAGGATTTAAGACGGATGCATGAAGACCCATCTTTGCAATTTTTTTTCATGAAGATTTATTCAGTAGTGTTTGTGTAATCTGCAAACAAACAGACAAGAAGTTTAAACCATAATGGAAATTTCATTTGGCATTATTATTTAGTTGCTGTAATTAATCACACTTAATAATAAGTTCTTTCAACAAGCAATCTTTTTGGTCTTACTGATTGTCTCAATGATCATATATATTGTAGGCCAAGGGAGGCCAGGGGTATTTCTATACATGTTATCAAATGTTCTTATTTGTGTTTCAGTTTACGAATTTAATACTGCCAATTTGATACCCATCCTGTCTATATTTAATTATAATAGCTAGCATTTTCCCAATTTAATTTCCGAACAAGTTAAATACGTCACATATTATATTATACTGAAATATGAGAATATAATACTTAACACTTTTCATTTCTGGATAACCTAATGAAATTTCCATTTATATAACAAAAATTCCATGACCAATAGCGAATATTCCAAGACAAATAGCAAAAATTACAAAACTGTTGGAAAACTTTCAGACAATTGTTCAATAAAAATTTGCTTATAACCTTTAATGTTTTGACAGCAGTATTTCTTATGCTAAATTGATTCTTGTCACATTTTCGGCAAAAATCAATACTTAACGAAAAGAAATATAAATGAAATAAAAAATTCATAATAATACAGTCCAGTTTATAGACAAACTCACAGAAACAAGGAGACATAAAAAGAAGACACTTGCTGACAAAATGGCTTCCCTTATACTTTGGTGTTTGGATGAATTTGCATGTCAATAAGAATAATGTAAAATAATTTAAGCGCGAACTCTATCAAGGGTTGCAATTCTAGAGATTAGTTTTTTTTGTCACTGGCCTTTCATGGAATGTGGCATCTAATGACTATGTTAAGCAACAATGGGTACAATACATTTCTACTTGGGTGGGTGACCGCCATGTGTTCTAGGCCAGGTATGGGATGTATCTCACTGGCAATTTGTGTTGTTTTTTTTGGCGCCACAGTTTCATAAATTCTAGAGCACAACTGGTGTCTCTGATGGCTTTGCGGCTCACACATGTAAACCCAAACGCTTTTCGGCCTTGTTTTATGAACTTTTATCTAAACTTTGCTCAGTCTAAAATTAGTCCTCAGCAGCCAGGCCTGGGGTCAAGTACATGGGGCCAAGCACAACTACTTTGCCAAGTTGCAAGTACAAGTACTGGTCTCAAGACTCAAGTACTTTGAAAAAATTGCAAGTACAAGTACTTTCATAGCGTACGACCCAAAAACTATAATAACTAGATCATCACTTTATATTTAAAACCAATTATTTATTGAGACATACAATTTAAAACAATCGTTAAATGAACACTGATGAGCTAAAATCTGCTCCATTATTTTCTTGTTACACTTAATAAATATGGGTCTTTCAAAAATTTTGTCTGTGAGTGAACTCCTGAATGCATGGAAATCCTGTTTTCCAAAACTAAAAATCTGACTTGAAACATCAGTATGCTTGCATTGACAGATAATGAACTAGAGGATCGCTTGCAAAAAAAAAAGATAATGTTTTTGCATAGCAAAAACAAAGCGTCCCGAAAAGGATATAAAGGTGAGTGCTAAAGTATTAAGAAAATGCTTCGTTTCTAGCCTTATACTTTTGTGGCAACCAAAGTCAGCGCAGTCTGCTCTATCAAGCACGGTTTTCAAGATATAAGCATTTTTGTGTTTTGCAAAAAATTAAAAATGTCTGCTATATTTGGCGAGACAAAAATATTTTGAAAATTGGCATGGCTACTCTGCAGAGATACCCAGCAGGTCCAAAATTTTGTTGAGTTCGCTCCATATAGCACGGTTTTCGAGATATAAGCATTTTTGTGTTTTGCAAAAACTTTGAAAATTCAAAATGGCCACCATTTTTGGAGGGACAACAATTTTTGTCAAAACCACTGCCGCGGTGTGTATCTCCCGCCGAGCATTAAAGCAGAAAAACTAGCTTTTCTGAGATATTCACAATTTTTCATTTTCGTGTGTGAAAGCTCTTCCAAAAGTAGGTGAATGAGTTATTTGAGAAAAATTGGCTATCTGCAATACTATTAAGAGATAATTCACATTTACTCATTTTGAGTAGGTGAATAATTATCTATGGGTCTGAAACTTCACAGAGTGAAAGCTCTCCCAAATGTAGGTGAATGAGTTATTTGAGAAAAATTGGCTATCTGCAATACTTTTAGAGATAATTCGCATTTACTCATTTTGAGTAGGTGAGTAATTAGCTATGGGTCTGAAACTTCACCATGTGAAAGCTCTCCCACAAGTAGATGAATCAGTTATTTGAGAAAAATTGGGTATCCGCAATACTTTTACAGATAATTAGCATTTACTCATTTTGAGTAGGTAAATAATTAGCTATGGGTCTGAAACTTCACCAAGTGAAAGCTCTCCCAAAAGTAGGTGAATGAGTTATTTGAGAAAAATTGGCTATCTGCAATACTTTTAGAGATAATTCGCATTTACTCATTTTGAGTAGGTGAGTAATTAGCTATGGGTCTGAAACTTCACCGAGTGAAAGCTCTCCCAAAAGTAGGTGAATGAGTTATTTGAGAAAAATTGGCTATCTGCAATACTTTTAGAGATAATTCGCATTTACTCATTTTGAGTAGGTGAGTAATTAGCTATGGGTCTGAAACTTCACCATGTGAAAGCTGTCCCACAAGTAGATGAATGAGTATTTGATAAAAATTGGGTATCCGCAATACTTTTACAGATAATTAGCATTTATTCATTTTGAGTAGGTGAATAAATAGCTATGGGTTTGAAACTTCACAGAGTGAAAGCTCTCCCAAAAGTAGGTGAATGAGTTATTTGAGAAAAATTGGATATCTGCAATACTTTTAGAGATAATTCACATTTACTCATTTTGAGTAAGTGAATAATTAGCTATGGGTCTGAAACTTCACCAAGTGAAAGCTATGCCAAAAGTAGGTGAATGAGTTATTTGAGAAAAATTGGCTATCTGCAATACTTTTAGAGATAATTCGCATTTACTCATTTTGAGTAGGTGAGTAATTAGCTATGGGTCTGAAATTTCACTGAGTGAAAGCTCTCCCAAAAGTAGGTGAATTAGTTATTTGAGAAAAATTGGCTATCTGCAATACTTTTAGAGATAATTCGCATTTACTCATTTTGAGTAGGTGAGTAATTAGCTATGGGTCTGATACTTCACCAAGTGAAAGCTCTCCCAAAAGTAGGTGAATGAGTTATTTGAGAATAATTGGCTATCTCCAATACTTTTAGAGATAATTCGCATTTACTCATTTTGAGTAGGTGAGTAATTAGCTATGGGTCTGAAACTTCACCGAGTGAAAGCTCTCCCAAAAGTAGGTGAATGAGTTATTTGAGAAAAATTGGCTGCTCTGCAGAGATACCCTGAAGATCAAAAATTTCGTCGAAATCGCTCTATGTAGCACGGTTTTCGAAATATTAGCATTTTTGTGTTTTGCAATTTTTGCGCAAAAATTCGAAAATTCAAAATGGCCGCCATTTTTGGCAAGATAAAATTTTTTTTGAAAATTGGCATGGCCACTCTGCAGAGATACCCTGTGGGTCAAAAATTTCGTCGATATCGCTCTATCTAGCAGGGTTTACGCGATATAAGCATTTTTATGTTTTCCAATTTTTGCGAAAAATTCGAAAATTCAAAATGGCCGCCATTTTTGGCGAGAGAAATTTTTTTTCAAAATTGGGATAACTACTCTGCAGAGATACCCTGTGGGTCAAAAATTTCGTTGAAATCGCTCTATCTAGCACGGTTTTCGAGATATAAGCATTTTTGTGCTTTGCAATTTTTGCGAAAATTTCGAAAATTCAAAATGGCCGCCATTATTGGCGAGACAAAATTTTTTTGAAAATTGGGAAAACCACTCCGCAGAGATATCCTGCGGGTAAAAAATTTCGTCGAAATTGCACTATCTAGCACGGTTTTTGAGATATAAGCATTTTTTTGTGTTTTGCAATTTTTGCGAAAATTTCAAAAATTCAAAATGGCTGCCATTTTGGGCGAGACAAAATTTTTTTGAAAATTGAGAAAACTGCTCCGTAGAGATACCCTATGGGTCAAAAATTTCGTCGAAATCGCTCTATCTAGCACGGTTTTCGAGATATAAGCATTTTTGTGTTTTCCTTATTTGGAAAATTCGTAATGATTAATTAATCATTAATTACTCGGCCATTTCTTGACCAATCAATGCCAAAATCTAATGATTTCCAGATTTTAATAGAATGAATGTATTTGCCAAGTTTCAGGTGAATTGATAAAATTCCTTTCAAGTTATCATCCGGACAAGCTTCCCCATCGAAAAAAGACATTTTTGGTCATGTGACCTCTCTGATTGGTTGAAATGTCACTGCAGCATATTCAAAAAAATTCCCCAAGGCTACTGCCTAAACCTGCCAAATTTGAAAAGAATCCGCCTAACGGTTACAGAGTTATAAGGAAAACAAAATGCGGAGCCGGCGGAGCCTGAAGGTCTCCCATACACAAACAAGGGACGCTTAATAAGTTACTTGGGGCACATAAAAAGTTTTTAAAGGGTCTGTACCAGCTACATTCTGAATGAGTGGGTCTTTTGTTTAAAATGTGAAAAGGGTTGATTAAATGTAGTCTCTTTAAAATTAAAGAAAACCTAAGTTCTGAATAACTGGACAGTCCTTTGTTCTTTGATAAAACAACACAAACTATTATCTATCTACACTCTGCTGAAAGAGACAGTTTAAAAATTCACACCTTATAAGTCACTTAATTAAAGTTACAAAACTACAAATGTACTTGGAATGTACTTGAAAGTAATTGAAAGTACATGTACTTGGATATTTTAGCCAAGTACAAGTACTTTTAATTTTCAGCTGTCAAGTACAAGTATGTAAGTACTTGAAAATGAGTAATTAAGTACAAGTACTTGTACTCGTCCCAGGCCTGGTCCTCAGTCTAAACAGTTGCCCTCTGAATGGCTTTTGTACAAGCACTGAAATCGAAGATAGCCAAGGTTCTCATTTATAATGTAAGGTACTTGTGAAACTCATATACAACTCATTTAACCACATCTCTGCATTTAGATTTGGGGAGATCAAAGTTGCGGTTTTACGTCCACTGCCAATGTGGAAGACATAGAGCTCATGACCATGTCAACTCGCTACGATTTTCTAGTTGTTACTTGTTACCAATTAACACACACATGCATGGTGTACTTCAAATGGTTAATATTCATGTTTGCATGGAAAATATGTGGTCATGGAATCCTATGGAGTTTCACAACAAATATTACAAGTGGTTACTCATTGGGTTCCCAGTGTGTATCATTAAGGATAACTGACAGGTCCCCAATCTGCATACTGAAGGTTAGACATCTGGGGCGGATTTCATGAAAGGTCCCAGACTTAGCCCAGTCTCAGGCTGAGCCACTAGCTCAAATCTGAGCCTTTTGGCTCAGCTAAGTCTTTGTCTCAAATGGTTTTCACAGAAGGGGTCTCAGCTGAGACCAAGCTTATCAAATAACCACAGTGGTTTTCTGTGTCATGTGACCATTTTTTTGTAGTCAAAATGTTCTACTGATGACATATATGTTCCTTGTTTGACACATAATATCTCTGGTCAAATACCATTTTGCAATGGGAAACCTTGTGAACATGTAAAAACACCCAAAGACTACTTCAGGGGGTTGTTTTATATACTTGTACCCTATTTTCAGGTGAAGAAAGAATTATGGCGGCCATATTTGAGCCTTTGTTTACAAAACTTAAGCCCACTTTCAACCAGTCTCAACATTTGAGCCAGTGGCTCAGCCAAAGCTGAGACTGAGACCTTTTGTGAAATCCGTAAGGGCTGAGCCCATGGGCTCAAATAAAATGTTCCAATAATTTGAGACAAAAGTCTCAAGTTTGAGCCTGAGACCGGGCTAAGACCTTTCGTGAAATCCGCCCCTGGTTCCCAAATTTCTTAGTCTGGTGATGTTGGGTCCATGATAATTTAACGTGTTGGTTTTTTCCCCGGAAATTTCTACTCTTATTACTATAAAGACTGGTACTTGAATGACAGGTACTTGGCATTGATGGTTGTTTTAATATCCATTGAAAAATAAGAATTTTTGCTCTACTTTAATGCAAAAATACACCTAATAGGCCGAAAATACATGTTAGGCCAAATAAGCAAGTATCAAACTATCAACCATACTCCATATGCTCGATGGATGGGTTTTTCGATATGACAACATAAACGGACAATGATGAGTATCAAAACGAACACAATCAAAATGATCAGAAATATAACAACACAAAGTCTCTGATTCAGTGTGATAGCATATTCATTCTAAAATATTATAAAAACGTCATCCAAAAACGACACAGTGAGGTTTTAGTTTAAGGGTAGAGGATCTTTACCCAACGGCTGTGTACGCTAGATCAGTTTCACTGCTAGCGTACCCAATGGTTGTGTACACAAGATCTTTATAGTGTAAATGATCGAAAACATGAATATATCGAAAACCCATACATTGGCTATACCGGTATATTGAAGATCAAATAATATCAAAGTCTTGGAGTTTTATATTTATGTGAACCCATGGAAATCAGTGGGGTTTCCTACGATATTCTAGTAATAGACCTGCTGAACTGCAGAGTCCCCCTGACAGAAGTGTAATTATGCAAATTAACAGGTGAAAAGTAATTTACTTTTGTTTATGAATTTGTATGAGGTATCATAAGAATCAATTGAGGAAAAGGTCCAGGTCGACAGGTCAACAAGTCGACATGTATTACAAGATTTCATAACAAATGCAAAGGAAAGAAAACATTTGGGTAAAAAGGTCGACAGGTTGACATATCATTTCAAAATTTATAAAAAACTCAAGGTCAACAGGTTAACAAATGCAATAATTAAAAATATATATATTACACACATTCTTAAATCTACAATATCTTCCTGATTGTTTGACTTGTAGACCTTGTCGACCTGTCGTCTTTGTCGAATTTGTCGACCTGTTAACCATAACCAAAATTTGCTTCAAATGCTGTGAATATTTTTCCGGAATTTTGTCGACCTGCCGACCTCATATTTCAGTTGACAATATATTTCTTGTAAATTTGTCAACATGTCAACTTCACTCTATTCTTTCTTAGGTGCAATGATCTTATTGCATTTCTTGACTTGTAAACTTCTCCGTTAAGTATCTCACATTTATTTGTCGACCTGTCGACCACAGATATACTTCAGTAAAATGTAGTTCTTACACCTATTTTCTTGACCTGTCGACCAAAGATACAGTAAAACTCCCATGCTATCACTTCCCTCCTGCTTTTCTTAGACCTGTCTACCTCATCAGAATTATGTCTTTTACATTTTGATTTCTGTACATATGAAATTTGTGGATATTTATAAACAACTGGAAATTACTTTTGACCTGCTAATTTGCATAATCACACTTCTGTCAGGGGGATTCTGCAATATTACCAATAGACCAAATACTTCAAATCCACACACAGCCGGAATGCTTTAATATTCATGTATGCACAGAAAATGTATGAGGAATACCTTGGGGTTTCCTAAAATATTTTAATGAAAAATGCTGCGTGAAGATCAGTACTTAAATTCACTATAATAATTTAGTGGCAGCAAGATTTGGTAGAGAGTTATCCTGGTCGTGAGTTAAATGTACTGTATAGTATGGTGATCCATAGACGTGGTTACCTCGGCTCTACTTTACTTGCGTGTAGAGCCGTGGCACGACCCCATATAGAACTGGAGATTTGCAATTTACAACACAGCATATTTTTTTTCTTAAATTTTAATTTATATTTTTACGCCCAAAAGCTTTGAAGACAAAGGGCAATCAAAAACCATTCTGTGGAGTTTTCGTGTCATATACTAATGAAGCTGTTTACAAGTGCTCTGAATTAAAATTGTTAAAAGAATTTCTCATCCAAATATAACTTTAAGTACATTAATATATATCACAAAGCCATGATGTCATGGAATAACAGCAAAAGCATAATTTTCTTTGTTAAGTTTAAGCATACATTTATAACATGAAATCAATGTGCCAAGCACCAATCACCTGTAAACTCGATTTTCAGCAATATATTCACTAAGGCATCAATTATAAATAAAAAGAAATATTACTCACAGCAAAAATTTAGAATATTACAGTATAATTTATGTAGAAAGTTAGAAACCCATACAAAACACTATGCACGAAAACTCCAATGACACGAAAACACCACAGACGACCATACAGTACTATGTCTTGTGCGAACTGAGGACATTTTCTGAACAAATAGTGTAAATACACAACAAAGAAGAACAGAATATCTGCTTAAGTAGGAACTTCACCTGTCCTTGTTCGTCCGTACCCGTGCCCATGAAAAGAATAAAACCAATCAAAGTATCACAGCTAACTACACATGTCCTTATCCGTACCCTTGAAAGTTAATACACGTGTCAGTTCACGGATGGGATGGTTTCTGATCGTTCTTTCACGGACACGGATGAGGGGGGGCAGAACTTAAACATTGCTTGAAGAATACATGAAAATTAAGTTTCCCCCCATCCGTGTCCCCAACAGAACAATCTCAAATGAAAAACGCGTACAGAAATAAGGATAGGTGTAGTCACTGGCACTGACAAGGACACGGACACTGATTGAAATCATGGACACGGGCAAGGACCGGGGAAGTTCTTACTTTATCCTTATCATATGAGAAGAAGAGTGACAGTGTAGCAGTCACTGAAAATTATCCAGTATAAAATGCCTCCTTGTTAAATAAACAAGTAAAACAACAAATATGTATCCCTGGGATTTTCATTCTATTTTTAACTCGGGACACTTTTTAAAAATATGCTAATTCCCTAAATCAATAGTTAAATTGAATTTTCTTATATCCTGTATTTATTGATGCTATACAATACATACTATGTTATATAAAACAAAAAATAGCACAAAATAACATAGATATAACTTGTGCACAAGTTGTGACATTGGTTTCAGGAATGTCATTGTATATCTGTATTGGCTGACATCTTAAAAGTGACTCTATCATCAAAGGGGAATCTGGTCATCTCGGCCCATTTTATTTGCTAGACTTGGGATGTACTTTTGGACAAGTTATATCTATTTGAATTTTGTCTGGCGATAATTGGTACCCGGCGACATTGGTAGCAAGCCTTATTAAGGTAGTTGGGGTAAACAAAGTTTCATGTAAATTATTTGACTTTTAAGCAACATTTCTATTAATAAAATGTTGTAAGGAAACCCCACGGAATTCTGTGAATTCATATTTTTGTGTATACATGAATATAAATGAATTGTGTAAGTCCACGAAATTGAAATGTTAATTCTTCAGCTAAAGACACGTCTCCAGGTAACATACTTGATCTCCAGGCAGCATTTCTATAATATATTGTTAGAAAATCGCAAAGAATAATGTGATTTCATATTTATCGGTGATACCAATTATCGCCGGGTACCAATTATTGCCACCGGGAAATGAAACATTCATATTTCAGTAATGGTCACACATTTTGAAAGCTTTTCATGGTGTATCTGTTCTATTCACTGTTGAAATAGTTTTACCTTATTTGCTAGACTTAGGATGTACTTTCGGTCAAGTTATATCTATTTGAATTTTGTCTGGCGATAATTGGTACCCGGCGACATTGGTAGCAAGCCTTATTAAGGTAGTTGGGGTAAACAAAGTTTCATGTAAATTATTTGACTTTTAAGCAACATTTCTATTAATAAAACGGAGTGGTTATTTACCCAACGGCTGTGTACGCTAGCTGTGATATTGGTCTAGCGTACCCAACGGCTGTGTATACAAGATTTATATCATTGCTAGCGTACCCAACGGCTATGTACACAAGATCAGTGCTAGTGTACACATATTTTAATCATTTCTTCCTTAAATTAACTTTGTTAAAATGTAACAATAAGCTGAATAAGTCTAATTCAGAGAGTGCTCCTTGGCCCATTTCTGACTACTCAAAAAAATTCCTTAAAAACTAATTACTTCACAATGCCTTGGATACAGACCTGTTGAGTACGCTATGAAGGGTACTGATATCGAGTGCACAACCATTAAGTGTAGTGTTGGTATCAAATAATAATATGTATACCGATATCAAACCATATTTTTGCTTCTGTATCGATCGATATTGAAATATCGGGTCATGGGTGTTTTCCGAGAAAGAGCTTCCAAACCCTTTCACGAGTTTTAGAAGTTTCCCGAAACGTAAACAAATATGGTGCTTCCGGTTTAGCGGTCAGTGAAATTTGAGAAGAAAAATGATAGGAAAACCAATATATTTCTTAACCTTTATATTTTATTTACATGGAAAACAGCTTAATTGCATCTATTTAGTAGTATGTTACGATATTGATATTGTACCCTAATCTAATCCAGTGATTCTGCTACATGAAAAGTCCGGCCGGACATTCTGTCCTAAGACTAGGAAAACGTTTAGGACATTTTCGGAGAATTTAGGACAGAATTCTTGTCAATCAAATTTTCATTCTACAGGTTGCTAAAATTAAGTCATTAAGGTCAATGACCCTATATGAATGGGATATAAAGTAAAATTTACTGAATCATAATAAAAATCTCATTTAGTTAAAATGTCAAAAAGTCTTTATGATGTTCAATGATCATGTATTACTAAAACGAGAACTCACGGCCACAGAACCTAAGTATGGTGAATCGGTGATCCATGAGATTTTCATGCTATTAAAATGTTCACTGGCAGTAAACATTACAGCTAGCAAATAAACTTTCAATCTGATTTTTTTTCAGTGCAATTATTAACAAAAAGAAATATTTATCAAAGCAAAAATTCAGAATATTACAGTAAAATTTATGTGGAACCCTACAGAAAACAAAGTCTACAATTACACGAAAATACCAGACGACCATAATTAATATTCATGAGAAGATATGAGGACACAGATTTTGCCTGGGATGTCCTTGCAATATTTTATAAAATGGAAGCATAGATAAAATGATTAAAATCAAATACTTTAAACTCAAGAACTCAAGGCCATAACACCCAAGTCATTAATATTCATGAGAAGATATGAGGACACAGATTTTCCATTTGATTTCCTTGCAATATTTTTTAAAATGGAAGCATAGACGAAAATCAAATAATTTAAACTCGAGAACTCACGGCCATAGGACCCAAGTCATTAATATTCATGAGAAGATATGACGACACAGATTTCCCCTGGGATTTCCTCGCAATATTTTATAAAATGGAAGCATTCTTCTGTCCGGTAACGCGTCATAGGTGACCTAATTATGAAGTAGGTCAAATCGGCAAGTGAAAACAAAGGGAAATCCTATAAAATTGCAAAGTTAAAGCAAACCATATATTATTTAATGTTATAAATATTATTAATTAAAGAGGTACAATATATTGGTCGTTTTCTATATGATTACCTACGTTAATGTGCATTTGTAAATTAGATTTTTGATGAATCCTTGATTATCGCCAACCGTCTGTGACAGAAGAACCAGGAAGTAGCGAAAATCAATTTTAGTGGATACTGTACTTTAACACATTTATATTATCAAAATTATTACTGAAAATGGAGGAATAAATTATGTAAATACGTTCTGTATACTCCATAGAATTTATGAAAATTATATGCAGCAGTTTTAATACAATATCTCCTATTTTCGCCCAGTGCCATCTGTCAAATTAGTACTACTAACAAGAGCCAATATTTCTTGGATATTTCTGAAACCTACAACTGTATTACATACATCAATAGAGAGGTATTTTTGCAGAGCTTCTGCTCGTTTTTGCTGCATCAAAATCAAAAGAAATGGATGAGAAATTGCAGTTTAAAAATTAAGTTTATATATTCATTAATACCTGGATTAGAACTCAGACGGTCACCCATCCAAGTACTAACCAAGCCCAGTGCCGCTTAACTTCAGTTATGAGATGGGTACTCATCAAACTATGCCAAACAGGACAGATTTCCAGATTTAATCAAGGGCTTTTTGTGGTAGTTAATCTCTACTTTATGGCTCGTTATAAAACTCGGAGCTGGAGTTGGAGCTTTACTTGGAGCCACACCTTTTTACCGCACCCCCATTTGATTGGTTGACTTGTATACCCATAGAGTGCTGAAAACGTGAGGCTACGATGGGGTTTCTAACATATTTTACAAACATATAATCCAGCAAGACTCTACTGTCACCGCACCTAATACTGCCATCTCGCAATATTTAAAACAAATAAAATATAAAATGCTGGTACTTGTACACCCAGAGTGCTGAAAACATGAGGCTACGATGGGGTTTCTAACAATATTTTACAAATATATAATCCAGCAATATTTTACTGTCACGGCACCTAATACTGCCTTCACGAAATATTTAAAACAAATGAAATATAAAATGCTGGTACTTCTGCAAATATTTTTACCGCACCCCTCCAACCGCACCTCCTGAGCTCCGAGTTTTATAAGGCACCCTACTTTATGCAGGTGTTCCACTGGAGGCCGACCCTATGACTCTGTATTATTTTAAGGTCGGCTGAAAAAGTCAGGGGGGAGGGGGGGGGGGGGGGGGGGGGGGGGGGGGAGTTGACAAAAATCCACAAAAAAGCGGGACATTTTTGGGTCAGCTATTATCTGCTTTCCGGTTAAGTGTAACCTCAGACTGAGAGGCCTGGGTTTGATTCCCAGTGATGTGTAAATCAAGGCATCATAGCTCAGTGATAGAGCACTCAGTCTGGGTGTTTGCAATAATTGCAAGCAAATTAAATATTAGTTAAATCTAGAATTGGAACAACCACTTAACAAATAATAAACTAAAAAGCATGCAATACTATGTTTACCTGAATTCTGGTACTGAAGTCCAGGTAAATCATATGAGGCCTAAGATGAAGAATAAGATGCAGTGAATAAAGTGATGGGAATACTATGACAGATACACAAACAACTCCTGGAGACCCAGAAAAACTGTGCTAGTTCAAAGAATGAATAGTTCTAAAGTTCAAGGTCACTACGGCAAGGTCAAAGGTCACATGATCTTACACACTATGTAACCTATAGGTATGTTCTATATATCACTTGTAAGGTATTTCTAGTATTTGTATCCCCGGATGAAAGTCGGGGATACTTAGGATTCAGTACGGTCACGCTGCTGCCGCCGCCGCCGCTGCAGAGATTTCCTTTTGGACGCGATAACTTAAAAAATATTTTAGTTAGAACTTTCAAATTTGGTATGTGGGTATATATGGGCAATGCCACGAATGCTATTGTTTTGTGACCTTGACCTACAATCTTTTTTAGGAACATCACTGGGAATCAAACCCAGGTCTCCCAATATGTCAGAATATGCTACTCTGTTACTTACTGTTGCAAAGTGTAATTTTAAATCCAAGAAATATATCCTTGCCCATTAATTTACAGACAGAAATTCCTGGAATTTTTTTGAAAATTACACACCTTTTTCTATGGACAAACAAAAAAATACATCCATCCCACTTTTACAGAATTATACCAATAATGTTCGAGTAAGATAATACATTTTCAAGAGAACTATGCACATTTTTTAGTGAGCTATGGCATTGTGACGTCTATTTACAAACACCCAATGCATACATGGTTACTGTTTTTACTGGGGGCTATCCTCCCCACACCTTCTTAAAAGGCTATTTTATTTCAGTGATCACTTTAAAACTCAAAAATGGTTGGAAAAGCGTGCGAGCGGATAGTCCCCAGTCATAATTGGCCTCTGAATGGCTAGACACAGCACAACAGCTAAGGTCCATTCAGTTAAAGTATCTGTCATCTTTTGACCAGGAGCGCAAGACCCTAGTGGGCTACCATTGGCTATGGGTGGCAAAATATAACTAGTGGGTCACCACTGGGCTACTGCTGGACCACTGACTGCATTTAAAAAAAATTTTTAAAGCATTATAAACAACTTCATAAGCAACCACGACTATTGTCACGCCACCAGAGAACCACCATAAACACTTGATGGCTCCCATCAGTGGACCACTGGTGGGCCATCAGTCAACCTTGTTCGTGGCTACTGAAGGTGGTCCACTGGGGGCCCAATGGAAAAACTTATCATTGGTTGCCGATATAGTGGGCCACTGATGGACCACCAGTAAACCTTATTTTCGGCTGTCAATGGTGGACCACTGTCTACCAGGTGGTCAGGAGAATGGCTACTCACCAGCTATTTCATATTGGATTTTAATGCAAAAAAACATGAGCAGAAGCTCTTTAAATTATCTTTCTAATGATATAAGTAACTTATAATTAGGGTACATAATTTTAGAAATATTTAAGAAAAAACAGAACTTGTTTATAGTGCTAATTAGACAATAGGACAGTGGGCGAAAATAGGAGATATTTTGTTAAAACTGCTGCAAATGAATTAGATAAATCTCAAACCCTAAACAAAACTAATGTACATAATTTATTCCTCTATTTCCAGTAATATTATTTTAAAAATATATGTGTTAATATAGTGTACTCATGTAAATTAATTTCCGCTACTTCCTGGTTCATCTGCCACAGACGTACTTTGTTTTCCCTTACGAAGTTCCCGTATGTGATTTACCGGACAGAAGAATAGACGAAGATCAAATACTTTAAACTCGAGAACTCACGGCCACAGCACCCAAGTCATTAATATTTATGAGAAGATATGAGGACACAGATTTCCCCTGGGATTTCCTCGCAATATTTTATAAAATGGAAGCATAGACGAAGATCAAATACTTTAAACTCGAGAACTCACGGCCACAGCACCCAAGTCATTAATATTTATGAGAAGATATGAGGACACGGATTTCCCATGGGATTTCCTTGCAGATGACGTGGCTTGTCACGAGATTTCATAAAAGACGTCTAGACCTTGCTACAATAAAAAAATTTAAAATCACGTAGCTCTCGCGAGATTTTAGGGTTGTAACGCGACTTCATATTTGTAAATAAAAAGACGTCTAGATCTTCTATTATCGGCCACGGATACGACTCGGACAATATGTCCTAATATTCTATTTAAAATTCGGCGTTTTGTTGCAAAATTCGGTCAATGACCGATGGCCGACGCGAATCTGAAACCCTGTAATCTAATCTAATGTGGACTTTTATAGCGCTTAATCTCCATCACTGATGGACTCTAAGGCACATCTAAACATAAAGCAAGGCAGTTATCGTTAATCAAGGGACATAGTCAGGTCGTACCAAGGAGACACAGATGTGACGGGAGAGGCTATGGTGGGTAGGCTTTTGCAAACAGGTAAGTTTTAAGCTTCTTTCTGAAGGAGGCAACTGATGTTGCACTGCGAACATCTTGAGGGAGGTCATTCCAGATCTTAGGAGCATCAAAGGCAAAACTATGGCCAAAATGTTTGGCTGACTTAAAGACTGATGAATGGAAAGGAGGAATTGTAAGGTATTGACGATCTGGGTGACTATGCCTAGTACTATAGGGACAACTACTAAAAGACAAGAACGGTTCGAAGTAAGAAGGAGAACCACTATGCAAAAATTTATACACAAGTGTTGCGGTTTTGAAAATACAACGATACTTAACAGGCAACCAGTGGAGTTTCTGTAGAATGGGTGTAACATGAGCATACTTTCTATGATTTGTAAGAATACGAGCAAGGGTGTTCTGAATACTTTGCAATTGAAAATTGCTGATTGAAACCGGACAAACCTCTGAACAGAGAGTTACAATAGTCCAGACGACTACTAACCAAGGCATTTGCAGCAAAGACTGCCACTTCAGAAGTGAGATACTTTCTAATTCTACGGAGGTCACGCATCTGAAGGAAGCACGCTTTGCAAGTCCTACATTATCGATATCAGTATATTTAGCATGGGTCGATAAATATTTCAATATCGATAAACAATACCAGCACTAATTGAGTGCATACTACCTTGGGTAATGAGAAATTGGGCAGGCTGTGAAAAATTTGGAGTTGTTGGGTACACAGCGATATAGATCTTGTGTGCACAACCACTGGCCCACTGGGTACACTAGACTAATATCACAACTGCTGGGTACGCTACCAGTGATATGGATCTTGTGTACACAGCCACTGGGTATGCCAGCAATGATACTGATCTTGGGTGCAAAACCATTGGGAACACAGAGTTTACTGCCTTGGGTACAGGGTAGTTGGGTATGCCAGTACCTTAAACAGCTTTTGGTTACACTAACAAAAGAAAATATCAATGACGTTAATCTAGCGTACATAACCATTGGGAAAACAGAAATTAGTGCTTTAACTGGATGCAGGAGAGTTGCATATGCCATTAGTGTACATACACAGCCATTGGGTATGCTAGCAGTGATATAGATCTTGTGTACATAACCGTTGGGTAGGCTAGACCGATATCACTGTTAGAGTACACAACCGTTGGGTACACTAGCAGTGAAATACATCTTGTGTACACAACAGTTGGGTACACTAACAATGCTATTGATGTAGGGTGCACAACCATTGGGAACAAAGGGTTCACTGCTTTGATTGCAGGATAGTTGGGTATGCCGTTAGTGTACATACACAGCTGTTGGGTATGCTAGCAGTGATATGGGTCTTCCATACACAGTCTTTGGGTAAGCTAGACCCATATCACTGCTAACGTACACAACCGTTAGGTAGGCTAGCAGTGAAATAGATCTTGCATACACAACTGTTGGGTATGCTAAGAAAGCTATTGACCTAGGGTGCACAACCATTGGGAACATAGGGTTCACTGCCTTGAGTGCAGGGTAGTTGGGTATGCCAGTAGTGTATGTATACAGCCATTGGGTAGGCTAGCTGCGATATAAATCTTGCGTACACAACCGTTGGGTATGCTAGACCAATATCACTGCTAGCATTCACAAACGTTGGGTACGCTAGCAGTGAAATAGATCTTACATACACAACCATTGGGTACACTAGACTGAGACTGATATACCTGCTAGCGCACAGAACCGTTGGGAACGCTAGCAGTGTAATACATCTTGCGTACCCAACCATTGGCTACACTAGCAGTGAAACTGATCTAGTGTACACAGCCATTGGGAACATAGGGTTCAGTGCCTTGGGTGCAGGGTAGTTGGGTATGCCAGTAGTGTATATACACAGCTGTTGGGCAAACTAGCACTGATATCAATCTTGCATACACAGCCGTTGGGTACGATAGACCGATATCCCTGTTAGCTTACCCAACCATGGGCTATGCTAGCAGTGAAACTGATCTAGTGTACACAGCCTTTGGGAACATAGGGTTCAATGCCTGGGATGCAGGGTAGTTGGGTATGCCAGTAGTGTATCTACACAGCCGTTGGGCACACTAGCACTGATATAAATCTTGGGTACACAGCCGTTGGGTACGCTAGACTGGTATCTCTGTTAGCGTACCCAACCGTTGGTTACGCTACCAGTGATATAAATCTTGCGTACCCAACCGTTGGGTACGCTAGCAGTCAAATAGATCTTGCGTACACAACTGTTGGGTACGCTAGCAGTGAAACTGATCTAGCGTACACAGCCGTTGGGTAAATATCCTCTACCTTAATAAAATGTTGTAAGGAAACCCCACGGAATTCTGTGACCTCATATTTTTGTGTATACATGAATATAAATGAATTGTGTAAGTCCACGAAATTGAAATGTTAATTCTTCAGCTAAGTACACGTCTCCAGGTAACATACTTGATCTCCAGGCAGCATTTCTATAATATATTGTTAGAAAATCGCAAAGAATATTGTGATTTCATATTTTATCGATATTTCATACATAAATATGAATATTAATGAGTTGTTCTCATATTCACTTTGTAGGGGGCCCGACTTTGAAACGGGCCGAGTTTAAAGTGGGCCGAGTTGTCCATAAAATATCAAAGGAGTAACATGGTAAAAAATAAATCGAAAAAGGGATTGTTTTGGCAATTGTATATGGTTGATACATGGGTGGTGCAATTATTTTTATCAAGTTTTAATCATTTTTTATGTACGGGTGTCCTGAGTTAAAACCGTCCCGAGTTTTACAACGATCCGTTTACAACACAGGTGTAGGGGTCGAAACCAGACAGGTTTGGATCTGGGCGTTGCATCAGCTTAGGTTTGACAAATCACAAAAGATAAATGTATATAGAGACTGGAATATATATTGTTCCGTTTGAAAGCAAAAGGATGATCAATGAAAAACTTACGTTTAAACTAAATATCCAAACCAAAGTTTGTTTACAAGTTTGTATTTTCCGCCTTTCCAGCACGCATGCGCCATAGTCATCAAACGCACTAAAACCGATGCACACATCCGGCGGCTCTCCCGAACATGTTTAAGAAAATAGCACCAGAGATGCCCGTACTCCACAGCCTGGGAAAATAGTTTTTAACACCATGAGATATAGAAGTAGTGAAACAGTAACAGTGCTTAATCTACACCAAAAGACACCCAAAGGTGCAACAACCAAGATTCAAGAAAAAAGATATAAGAGAGATATAAGAGAGATAAATAGTATTAGATATCCCTGTAGAGAGATAAAATAGCATCAGATATGCAAGATCAAAGGTCAAATCCAGGTCACACCATGACGTTGCACACATATAACCCTTGACCAATGTCCCTACCAAATATCAACTTCCTACACCTTATGGTTTCCAAAATATAGCCCAGACAAGGCATTATAGGTCAAGGTCACTACGGCAAGGTCAAAGGTCAAATCAAGGTCACATCATGACATTTTAAATCTACACACCCTAGGCAATGTCCCTACTCAGTATCAACTTCCTAAACCTTACGGTTTCCGAGATATAGCCCGGACAAGATTTTACAGGTCAAGGTCACTACAGCAAGGTCAAAGGTCAAATCAAAGTCACGCCATGACATTGCATACCTACACTCCATAACCAATGTCCCTACCAAGTATCAACTTCCTACACCTTACAGTTTCCGAGATATAGCCCGGACAAGATTTTATAGGTCAAGGTCACTACAGCAAGGTCAAAGGTCAAATCAAGGTCAGACCATGACGTTGCACATCTATACCTCCTAATCAATGTCCCTACCAAGTATCAACTTCCTACACCTTACGGTTTCTGAGATACAGCCCAGACAAACTTTTTCCCGCCACCCGCCTGCCCATCCGGACACCATGGGTCAAAACAATACCCTGACAGACCTTAAGGGCTGTGGGGTAACAATGACATTGCACACGTACAGTCCCCAACCAATGTCCCTACCAAGTATCAACTTCCATCAATTTACACAGGGCTGTGGGGTAAAAAACATTATCAAAATTCCATAATTATAAATGTAGGATATGTTTTGGCATGACAAGACCTGAAACATATGACAAATGAATGGAGGGATATTTGGCAAATCAGTATATGTATTCGAGTGGGATGATTGAAGTGATTTGAGTGATTGGAAATGATCTTTTGTATTTGAGTGGTACCTTTCACTATAACTAAAATCATTGTGCCAAGTGATCCTACAAGGAAGAACGTTCACTTGCAAGTGATTTAAGTGACATAAGGGATTGTGATTGTTCCCCAAATGAATAGCCCTACTCAAATCACTTTAATCACTTACAAGTAATAGGACTTTTCAGATAGGTAATTTGTCGATCACTTAAATTACTTGCAAGGTATTGTGCATCATTTTAGAATCACTTGTAGTAATATATGTACATGTATTCAGATAGGGTGATTTGAGTGAATTAACTGATTGGAAATGATCATTTGTATTGTTGGTGCCTTTTGGTGTAGCTACAATCATTACATCAAGTGATTTTACAACATCGCACAATCCATTGTAAATGATCTAAGTACTTTAAGTAGGACTATTTCAATGGGGTAAAATCACAATCACTTAGATCACTTAAATCACATGCAAATCATCATGCATCCTAATGAGATCGTTTGGTGTAATGATTTTAGTTACTCTGAAAGTCCCCATCAGAATACAAAAGTTCATTTCTGCTCACTTAATTCACTTAAATCATCTTATCCAAATAACCCATGTGGTGTAGGATCACTTTGTTAAATACTAACTAGGGTTGTTTGGGTGGGGAACAATAACTTGGGTCACTTAACTCACTTGCAAGTGATTATTCTACCTTAATTATGGGATCATTTGGTGTAATAATTTTAGTTACAGCAAAGGGACCATCCCACTACAAAATATCATTTCCGATCACTTAAATCACTTCAATCATTCTCACTAATGATTGTGAAATAAGCCAATCTGAATACACCTATTGAGTTTAATCAATGCCCTGTAGAAATTGTCCTTACACCATTCTCTTAAATCTTTTTCAAAGTCAAAACTTTATATACACAAGATATAATTACTTTGCCCTTTTTCACAAATGATGTATAAAATAATACATGGTGAATTTAACAGCTTAATTTGTGCAGTTTTGCAGAAAACAGGCCTTGATGATGCTTTCTGATGCCTGCTAGAAACAATCTTGACAATCTCATTTTATGGATTGATAATATTTGAATTTGGTCACTCAAATTGTCAATGTATTTTACAAGTTGATTATCTAAATTGATAAAAATGTACTTTTAAAAGTGTATGTCATTACTTATAGTACACGTATAAATTTATTTAAACAAGGAAAGGATATTTCTTGGCATTTGCAATCCATTAATGATTTTGATATCTACTTAATGCATTTAATTACTTTTAATATGCAGGAAAAATGAAAATTTATGTACTCTTATCACACTTATTTCGCATAACCAAACACTTGCAAGATAGAAATACACTGAAAAATAGTATGATGCCTATAAGTGATGCCTTAAATTTATAATTTAAAAAAAAGTGATAGTAAAAAACAAAGAAAAATGGTTTTAATTTACTCATTGCTTAGCTTTGTATATTACAAATTATACAGTAGATGCAATCCACACGATGACCTCTTTCCATTTGATTTCCACCCCAAAAACAAGATCCCCATGTGTCTAGATTCACACCATATTGCGTCATTTTAAAACTCGATTAATAAAGAGTCTACTCTCATAGAATATCAGGAAAAGGTTTTATTGCTTGTTTTATTTTATTTTCTTGAAAGTTTACATGAAATACATGTGTCAAAATTGAAAATAATTGTAAGCATTTCAAGGATTATTTCTGTTTTTGTGATTACGCCAGTGTAAACATTGTTTGGAGAAAAATCTGATATTATCGCTCAGTGACGACTCACTCTCCCACTCTTGCTCAAGTCTGATTCTAACATGACATGGCTGTGTCCGCGATTCTGATTGGTCGAGAGCTATGGTAAAATCCCAGTATACATTTGGTTGTTACAATAATAACCTTCTGCAAGAATAATGGATGAAACAATCCTCATAAAAATCGTTTTATCATCAAATTTATAATTATTAGGCAGAGGATATTTACACCACCGCTGTGTACGCAATGCCGAAAAGTCGTCTTATGTACACCACCGCTGTGTACATAAGCTACATATGGTTCCTTATGTACACCACCGTTGTGTATATTAGCCAGATAATGTCTCTTATGTACACCACCGTTGTGCATATTAGCCAGATAATGTCTCTTATCAGTCTTATGTACACCACCGTTGTGTATATTAGCCAGATAATGTCCCTTATGTACACCACCGTTGTGTATATTAGCCAGATAATGTCCCTTATGTACACCACCGTTGTGTATATTAGCCAGATAATGTCCCTTATGTACACCACCGCTGTTTATGTAAGCTAGATTGAATATCTTGTGTACATATGCAAGATATTTGGGATATTTTGTTTATATATAGCAAAAATACAAAAAGAAAAACATTCTTTTTAAGATTCTACTGTATATTTCTCACTAAATACATATCCATGGAGAGTGAACAGGACAATGTGACAATGTCAACTTGTTTTTGGCCTTTCTGTTTCAACTTTATAAGCATTAATCAAATATATTCTTGTAAAAGAGAGAAATTGCATTTATTTTCAAACTAACACTGATAAAACAGCTTTTGTTTTACTTTATATTATTGTAGTGTATTATTGCATTACTCGACAGCCGTGGTGTACATAAAGAACTGAAATACCCTTATGTACACAGCCGTGGTGTAAATAACCAGTTCGTAATTATTAACATTAAAATATTTTGTCATGTTAGAATAGAAATAACATCCTCCAAACCATGTTATACACATAATTTTACCATGGTTTGAGGTTATTATTCAAACATATTATTCAGAATAGGAATTTCTTATATTTAATTAAGTCTCCTACATCATGCATATTCAAGTGGGAATGAATGAATTGATTTAGTGGTGGTGGACCAGTTCACGCCCGGGTACCAATTCACGCCCACCCTCAATTTTCTTGAAGATTTATTATTTTTCATTGAGAAGATGTTTACTACATCATAGATAATCATCTAATGGATCATTTACATTTGTAATTTATTGTTTAACTGTGATTGTTTTGGACAAATTTAGGGGTGGGTGTGAATTGGTCCCCGGGCGTGAATTGGTCCACCACCACTAAGTGATCAGAAAGGATTATTTGTATTCTGTCGATACATTTCGCTGTAAGTAAAACCATTATCTGTACCATATGAGCCTACGAGGAAGACCGATCACTTGCAAGTGATCGAAGGGACCGTTCTTGTTCCCCAAACGAATAGCCCTACTAATCACTAATATTTGATGAAAGTATCACCACAGTATATGATAAGACATTTGGAAATTATATTTTTTGACCCATAACTCTTTTTATGCACTGTTAAGGCAGAGTTATGAAAAATACACCCGGAAATGTTGAACTGTAAAGGGTTAAATTTCTTAATTTAGACGGAGTTTTTGCCAAAATTTCCACCAAAAAGACAAGTATTAGAGAACTGTCCCTTGCAACTGCATACCATCAGTAAAGCAATTGTCAATATAACAGAAACTCAGTCTAAGGGTTTCTTTGTTGTAGAAAAATCCATCACTTGTTAAAAACTTTATGCAGAATTATATTCTGAATGGCACTTTAGTAGGACAAAGGCTTATCAGACTGTAATTCTGCATAATATCCAAACATTGAGGGGTTATTATTATTCTAATACGATAAACATCAATTTTTTTATTTAAGTTTGAACTTAATTAGATAGAGGTTGTAGGGAATTTTAATCCAACAATTTTCACTGCTCAATCAATCAGATTCACTGACAGAGCCATGTCATATTAGAATCAAAAGTGAATATCAAAAGTTCTCTGTCAGATGACTGCTGACCTAGGACAGAAATCCATAAAAAAGTCTCATTCTGTCCTTGAAAGTTGGTGAACATATTTAATGCCTGTTGTACCAAAAGCTAAAAAAAAATTGCTGTATTTTGGTTAGTGACAGTGATGATGGTCGGCCATTTGCTGCTATCATGATGTTCCAAACAGGGAAGGAAGATACATTCCAGGAACGTCAGGACAGCGAACTAGAACTTTTAAAAGCCATCTATGTAGATGATGTGGTTGACCTTAGAACCAAGGATAAATGGAAGGTATTTTTTTTTAAATAATGGTAAAAATACAGTTCTGTATCAGAAATATGGAAATGATTCAAATAAAAAGTTCTACTGCAACATAACAGTTTTGCTTATTTTAATGTGGTAATAAGTTTATAATCCATCACTGGGTGGACTTTAAGGCCGGTTGGCAGTTTTATGCCACAAAGGTGAAGCACTTGACACTTTTTATATGGATGGTAATTTGGTGGACTTTATACCAATTTTCAAACTGATAAGTTTCGCTTCTGAACCAGTCAAAATCATGAGTATGAGTGTTTCCTATTAGAAATTAGATTATGTGTCAATACAGTAATTTTAAATATTTAACTTCAAAGTGTTGCCCTACTCATGAAGGGTATTAGCGGTGGCATCAATGTCACATCATGACATATTCACAAACAGATTTATTTTTGAATAACACATTGATATTTTCATTCTCATAAAATGTTTTCTATGTACATATTACTGCAATAATACAAAAATAGATTGATTTTGTAGTATTTGCATATTGGAGACGTGTTTTTAACTGACAAATTCATCCACTTCTTAATATTTTGTGCAGATGTTTTCAAAGATTTTGTGCAGATATAGGAAGCAAGTTATTTGTAAATTGCTTATACAATATTAATGCTATTACTTTCTTCTTTATGTCTCCTAAATATCATGTTTCTATGTTATTTGGTTTATACACATCACTAAAATAACATAAAAATTTGGCTAACTTCATGCTAACCTGTGTATTTTATTGATGTTGGTAAGGATGATTTACACTTAACATGTGCATCAAAATGACATAAAACAATAATAGATTGTTGAAAGATTTAAACTTTGTGTAGTTCGTAATCCAGTCATTGTACTCCAGTTTACCTTGAATTTATTGCCTACAATTTCTGCCTTAGTGAGACAGGGGCATTTACCCATATTGCATCACAGGATCATGCCTCTTATGAAATGTTTGACTTCAACAGGTAACCACAGTTCTTACAATTTTATTGCGTTAATACATCCTATCCAATGGACAATTGCTAAACCGGTCGGCGCAGACCGGCCCGCCAAATGCCAGAAAAAGACGTCCTGTGTTTCCACCGGCTGGCCGGTCCCAGTACTGTGCATTCGCCAGGTGGCGCATGGTATTTACTTCCTGTCTAGACAACATGACGTCATAGCATCTTTTTCGTTTGGCGCGTGTACTGTGCAGACGTGTTTTCAACATCTCCAGAGTTTAAAAAGGAAAGTGTGCATTATGACGGATTTTCGACCTTATTTGGGAATATTTTAGTGTAGAAATGTTATCTTCATATCAAGCACGGATATACCTTAAGAAATCTGCTGGAAACGCTCCCTAGCTGACTCAATTTAGTGTTGATGATAGGGCAGTAATCGACGAGGAATATGAAGACAGCCATTTTTTTCTAGTTTCCTCCCATTCAACCATGATGTTGTTAGGGGCAGATCGACTATATTAAGGAAATAATGGATATACTACTTACAGGTATTGTTATCCGTGTTCGTTTGTTGAATGTACCCTCTGTAACTTCCAGTTCAATCACCATAGAAACGTCTTTTCTAGTACTACGAATAGAAATCACGGAAAACCTCAATCTACGTAGTTTTGAACACTGCAAATAGAAGGAAATCCCCAAGAGGTGCATTCTTCAGAGCGCACTGGTACCGACTTCTCTGCTGTAAAGCATCAGTCACACCAGTCTAGCTCGAGTATTTAGTGTTTTTTCATCAGAAGCAATAGGTGAATTCTTCAGATTTCTTCAGAGCGCACTGGTCCAGACATCTTTGCTTTAAAGCATTAGTCGACCGGTAAGCTTAGATATATATGTACATCAGCAGCAAGAGATGAATTCTTCAGATTTCTTCAGAGCACACTGGTCCAGACATCTTTGCTGTAAAGCATTAGTCGACCGGCAAGCTCATGTTCAGCCGACCTCACCTAGTATTTACATAGAAGGAACTTCATCTTTAATCACTCTCAGTCCCTCCCTTGTGGACCCGACACTTATGTCGGTAGTAAGGGAGGTGGATGGCCAGGAAACTGGTTTGAGTGTACAGCCGGCTGAAAAGAAGAGTCAACTTCAGCCCGGCCAGGACTTCATCTACAGAGTGCACTGGCCCAGGCTTCGCTGCTTTAAAAGCATCAGCCGGCCGGCCAGCTCAAAAGAACGCGACCTCTGACGTCATATCCAGTCAGCCAGTCGCGTGTCTTTCCGACCAATCACGAAGCAGGTCACGTGTTTTCACCGACCAGGAAGGTCGGAAGTGCGTTCTTCAGAATTCACGTCTACTGTGACTACAGTCCCTGCTTTACAGACCCGACCTTGTTGTCGGTAGTGGGGTTTTGTGGACTGTAAACTTGCTGGTAAAGCATCACACAAAGAAGGCGAATACTGAGGTCATCTCCAGTTAGCCAATCGCGTGTCCTTCCGACCAAATCACGAAGCTGGTCACGTGTTTTCACCGACCAGGAAGGTCGGAACTGCGTTCTTCACAACTTACATCTACTGCGATACCAGTCCTTCTCTCATGAACCGACCTTCGTTGTCGGTAGTGGGGTTTGTGGATGAGCAGTATACTGCGCATTTGCATGTTTAATTATCACAAAAGAACGCGGCAACTGACGAACTCCAATCAGCCAATCGTGTGTCTTTCCGACCAGCAGGCTGGTCGCGTGACACACCGAATACCAAGTGTTTCTAAAAATAGATTACAAGGGCTTTCCCAGCAACTGTCAAATCTTCAAACAAGACGTGCGATTTAAGAAATACTTCAATTAATGGAGGAAACCTACAGCAAGCTGAATTCAACACAGAAGATAGTTGTTAAATTGTTTTCAGCAACTGGTTACAGAGTGTACGGCTGGTACTGGCTACACAGCCTTGTACACTTGCTTCAACAACTAGTACTGGCTGCACAGCCTTGTACACTTACTTCAACAACTAGGTACAGAGTGTACCCGCTGGTACTGGGTACACAGCCCTGTACACTTGTTTCAACAACTGGTTACAGAGTGTACTGGTCGGTACTGCCTACACAGCCTTCTTCAACAACTGCTTACAGAGTGTACCGACTGGTACTGGCTACACAGCCCTGTACACTTGCTTCAACCACTGGTTACAGAGTGTACCGGCTGGTACTGGCTACACAGCCTTCTTCAACAACTACTTCCAGAGTGTACCGACTGGTACTGGCTACACAGCTTTGTACACTTGCTTCAACAGCTGGTTACAGAGTGTGCCGGCTGGTACTAGCTACACAGCCTTGTGCACTTGCTTCAACCTACCGGTTACAAAGTATACTAACAGGGTGCTGGCTACCCAGCCTGCCAGTTTTTTGCCGGTTACAGAGAATTACTGGTTACAGTAAAGTACTGGATATGGAGTCGTGGTACCGGACAGAGTTACCTAAGGTAAATTTGGTTACAGAGAATTCTTAGACCAGTCAGTGGGCTTGGTGATATGACAGTGATATGACAGTGTCCCAAGCTACTGCCAGGCAACCTTCCCTTATCACACCTCTCAAAAAAAACAAAAAAAAACCTGTTATCGGTGCTGGACTTGACTGGAGAGATAATAAATTTTGTCATCATGTCCGGCCAGGGGTCAGACATCTCACAAATGACAATTGCTCTGTAAATGCTGCACCTTGCAGGCTGCCGGCCCGGGGCGAAGAGTCTATTAATGTGAAAAGTTGTGTCAGCCCCACCAGACCACAATAAGAACAGAGAGACTGTTAATCTGGATCATTGTCACCAGACCGGACCAGTGTCCGGAGGGACAGAAAATGTTTGTCAGAATACCCAAATGTCCCAAATGTGGCACACAATCTGCCTATAGGGTCCAGACTAAGCCCTTTTTGGGAACTTAGGAAGCCTTGGGGACTGGACCCTAGGTAGTACAAATGTTGAAGGAGGGACACCTACGTCCATATACCTATACAAGAACAATCCAGGAAATGCCTGAGATTTCACATCCAAGGTCGGGCATACCAGTTCAAGGCCCTGCCATTCGGTTTGTCCACAGCACCTTTGGAGTTCACCGTGATACCAAAGCAGGTGAAATTGATGGCCATACACAAGGATTTAAGAAGCCACCAGTACCTAGACGACTGGTTGGTGAGAGCCAGCTCCCACCAGGCTTGTCTCCAACATTCACAGGACCTAGTAAATAATGTGTCAGCAACTAGGTTGGCTCGTGAACTTTGAGAAATCAGAGCTGGAGCCCAAACAAGACTTCGATTTTGTAGGCTACCAGTTCGACTTCAGGTCTGATCGGTTCCGACCAACTCTGGACTGGTGACAGAACCTTCAAGAGACTGTTAAAACTGATATCCCTACCGGCTTGCCCGGTCCGGGAATTCATGTCCTTGATAGGTTACTAACATCTACATAAAAGTATGTTAATCTAGGCAGACTTCATATGAGACCCATACAGTGGCATCTCAAAAACAACTGGAGGGTATCCAGAATCACTGCAAAAGGTGATCCAAGTCCCCAGGTCCCTGCACCCCCATTTACAATGGCGGCTGAAGGAAGACAATGCACTTACAGGCCAGCCATTACACCCAATAAAACATGCTCTGCAAATATTTACAGACGCATCAATAGAAGGGTGGGGCGCTCACTTAGATGAGCACTTGGCAAGAGCAACCTGGTCCCCTCCGGGAAGCCAGATATATATAAACTATCTAGAACTTAAAGCAGCCTTTCTGGCTTTAAAAGAGTTCCACGACCTTTGCTCAACAAGATAGTACTTGTAGCAACTGACAACACCACAGTAGTGTCATACATAAAGGAAGGAGGAATGAGGTCGGGCCCACTTTGTGCCATGGAGAATCTTGACCTGGTGTACCAGGAAACAAGTGACTCTAAAGCACGACACATTCCAGGCCGGCCTAATATGGTAGCAGACAGGCTGTCCAGGCTAGGCCAGACCATCCCAACAGTGGTTTCTCCTTCCAGAGGTCTTCCACTCTATGCAGTAGGTGGCACCGGCCTAAAATAAACTTATTTGCCACGAGGTTCAACAACAAGTCGCCTCTGTTTTGTGTCACCGGTACCGGATCCCCTGGCCACAGCAGTGGATGTGCTCAGTCGGCCATGGTAGGATCTAAAAGCATACACCTTCTCACCATCAGCCATATTGGGCAAAGTGGTGGAGAAGTTGCAAGACTCCCCATGTAAGAGAATCATTCTGATTGCTCCGGGGTGGCCCAATATGCCTTGGTTTTGGGATCTAGTGGCATGTCCAGCCACATCCCACTGAGCCTGCCCAATCTGTCCAGCCTGTTCACAGCCATTCGATCAGATCCCTCACAGAAATCTGACAAATCTTAATCTCCATGCAGGGGTCCTAGAGCCTCAGCAATCGAGGAGCAGGACTTGTCTGAGGCAGTGGCAGCAAGAATTGAGGCTCCACAAAGGGGGGTCAATCAGATCAGTCTATGAGGCAAATGGGTCATTTTTTACCAAGTGATGTATCATTCATCAGGTGGACTTCGGGCACCACCTGTTAAGTCAGTTGTTTACTTCCTTAGGTACCTGTTTCAGGACAGGAAGTTGCAGCCCAGTACCATTGATGGTTACAGGTCAGCCATTGCTGATAGTCTAGAATTTGCCCATCAATGTTAGTAAGGATGAAAATCTCACTCGTCTCCTGGATAGCTTCCACTGAGACAGACCCAAAGGCCGGAGGGGAACCCCCTCCTGGAACCTCTCCCTGGTTTTTGCACCAGCTGACAAGGTTCATTGTCAACCAATTAAAGGCCTCCTTGAAGCATTTGACCTTCAAGGCAGTTTTCCTCTTGGCCCTGGGTTCGGGCAAGCGTAGAAGTGAGATACATGCTTGGCAAACAGCCCAGCACCATTGATGGTTATAGGTCACCCATTGTTGATAAACTGGAAATTCACCCTTCAACATCAGTAAGGACGAAAATCTCGCTCGTCTCCTGGATAGTTTCCTCAGAGACAGACCCAGAGGCAGGAGTGGCATACCCTCCTGGAACTTCTTACTGGCCGTGCACCAGCTAAGAATCCATTTGATCCCCCCTTGAAGCATTTGACCTTCAAGACGGTATTCCTCTTGGCCCTTGGGTCGAGCAAGTACAAAAGTGAGATTCATGCCTGGCAAAACTGATATATTGGACACCAATCCGATTGGTCAAAGGTGTCCCTGTATCCATCACCCAGCTTTCTATCCTAGAATCAGCTGGCCATAGAGTGTCCAGTGTGGCCCCTGGGGTTATAACAGCCCTGGCCCCGACTCTGGATAGATCCCTCAAGTCTGACAGGTCCCTCTGTCCGGTCAGAGCATTGTGCTACTATTTGGACAGGACCTCAGACATCAGGCAGAATAAGGAGGTGGTTTTTGTCTCCTTTAAGAAAGGTTTTCAACAAAGACATCTCACCTGCCACTATCTCCTCTTGGATCAAGCAGACTGTGATCCTATGTTATGAGCTCTCTGACCAGGAGGCCCACATTTAACATCAGGTTAAAGCCCATGATGTCAGGGCCTTTGCTGCTTCTAAGGTCTTCCAGTCGGGAGTCTCCTTAGATCCAATCTTGTCAGCCTGCCACTGAAGTCACAATACCTTCACACTCTTCTATATGAAGGGCGGGGCTTGGGCTGATTCAGAGCTTTACCAATTGGGCTCGGTAGTGGCTGCTCAGCAGATCCACAAGTGGCCCTTAGATTGAGGAGATTTTTATATGTGCATAACAGTTCTTCATGTACATAAGAATTAAGTGTGGCGTGCTTCCTTTGGGAGGCTTATTTGCATTCTGGGACTGAACTCATCCCTCTCTTCCCCTACCTCAGAGCAGGTCTACAAAAAAGGGGGGGGGGCGACGGCGGTATAGCCCCGGGTAACCGGCTGCTGGCAACCGACCATGGCCTCCTTACCTTAAAGTCAACCCAGGCCTGGACCTATAGGTCTCCTGACGAAGTCAGCCTAGACCGTAGGTTAAAATTTGCTATTACTCCCTAGTAACTTACCCGCCGACCAAGCGGTAGTTATTCAGCAATTGTCCATTGGATAGGATATATTAACGCAATAAAATTGCAAATTTAATAAGTAAATTAAATTTTTATAAGTTAATACCCTATCCAATGGACACACAAGACCCTCCCACCGACCCCGCTATCAGCTTACTAGGGGTCTAATAGTGTTAGACAACGAAAAAGATGCTATGACGTCATGTTGTCTAGACAGGAAGTAAATACCATGCGCCACCTGGCGAATGCACAGTACTGGGACCGGCCAGCCGGTGGAAACACAGGACGTCTTTTTCTGGCGTTTGGCGGGCCGGTCTGCGCCGACCGGTTTAGCAATTGTCCATTGGATAGGGTATTAACTTATAAAAATTTAATTTACTTATTAAATTTGCAATTTTTTGTTGTTTTCTTTGGTAGGTGAGGCGTGCCCCAGAAGTCCAGATTACTCTGAGACCATTAGAAAGTATGCATGGTCATGATGTCTATGTTATGGCTGACCTGTGGATCAAGTGTCCTTGGAAATATCCAGAACAGTAGGTGCATCAATAAAACAAGAACTTAACAACATACTGAGACAAGGCTTTTTTTTGCCACTTGGTACTTGGTTTACCAAATAGTGGAAAGACATACTATTTAATTGTACAACCCTTCATTTATACCACTCCTTTGATAAACAAGACCACTGCACAGATGGTAGTATTACCTTGAAACAGAGTTCCAAGCCAAATGTGCAATATTAAGGGGGATATAAAAGCCCTTTTAGTGTATAATAACCCAAATCGACCAAAGGGGTCAAAGATCAAATTCGACACTTGCAAAAGATTTGCAGGCCATGATTTCTTACAAGTGGTTTTCACATTTCAAACCCCTAAGACCAGTACTGAGGGAGATATAAGACCTTTTCGGTATGATTACCCCACTTGACCTTGAAGCAATGGTCAAAGGTCAAAAAGGGGAAAAGTTTGTCCGGGCTGTATCTCAGAAACTGTAAATTGATGGAAGTTGATACTTGGTAGGGACATTGGTTGGGGACTGTACGTGTGCAATGTCATTGTTACCCCACAGCCCTTAAGGGCTGTCAGGGTATTGTTTTCACCCATGGTGTCCGGATGGGCGGGCGGGCGGCGGGAAAAAGTTTGTCCAGACTGTTTCTCAGAAACCCTAAGGTGTAGGAAGTTGATACTTGGTAGGGACATTAGTTAGGAGGTGTAGGTGTGCAACGTCATGGTCTGACCTTGATTTGACCTTGCCGTAGTGACCTTGAGTTTGAAAATCTTCTCCGGGCTATATCTCAGAAACCGCAAGGTGTAGGAAGTTGATACTTGGTAGGGACATTGGTTGGGGGTGTATGTGTGCAACATCATGGTGTGACCTTGATTTGACCTTTAACCTTGCTGTAGTGACACTGAGTTTGAAAATCTTATCCGGGCATATCTCAGAAACCGTAAGGTGTAGAAAGGTAATACTTGGTAGGGACATTGGTTAGGGGATGAAAGTGTGCAACATCATGGTGTGATCTTGATTTTGACTTTTCAGCTTGCTGTAGTGACCTTGACCATTAAAATCTTGTCCAGACTATAAGTTGGAATCTGTAAGGTTTAAAAGGTTGATGTCTGGCAAAGACAGTAGTTAGGGGTTTGGGTATGCAGTGTCATGGCATGACCTTGAATTGACCTAAAATTTTAATACTTAAATTTGTAACTCTCTACTGTAACAATTGTCTTATTGGTTATTAGTCTGGTTTGACTTTTCTATCTTGTAGATATAAAGCACAGTAGTGTGTTGTACTATGTGTTTAATAATTTAATTTATATGTATAATTACGACAGGGTACCTGAGATAAAAATTAAAAACTCTAAAGGGCTATCCAAGCCACAGATTGATGAATTGCAAGAAGAGCTTCGTTCTGTAGCCTCTAACACAGTGGGAGAGGTGAGTACCATATTTTTTGTATTTTTAAAGGATAAAATTTATGGACTCAGTGCAGTATTGTATCATTACAAGGATGAAAGTATTATGCATCAAGCTTAGAAATTTGATGATATTTTGACACCAATTGTTGTACCATGTTTACCACCCCAGTACAGCTATGTCTTATTTGTGTGAAGTATTCTCGAGCTTTGCTCTTTCATGATTTGACAATTGATTGGGTATGTTTGAGTTGTACCTTGAGTAGAGAACTACATCTAAACGCATCTAAACAAAACAACAACAAACAAGAGGCACAGACAACAAAGCTTAAGACAAACTCAGACCATACAAATTCTTGACTACTTTTGTCACACAGTTGGCCCAATATACTAGCAAAGATATCCAACGATTGCTATGGACTGTGTTGTCTTTCTTTTCTTATGAAGTAAAACATAGCAATATAAAGTTGAATGACAGTTAATTGAATTATAGCCTTGTCTGTATTGCAGGTGATGATACACGAGCTCTGTCAATGTGTGCAGGCCTACCTGCATGCTCACAACAGACCTCCAGCACCGTCTTTCTATGAGGAAATGATGAAAAACAAACAGAAACAACAGGAACAGGTGGCTCGAGAAGAACAAAAAAAGGTTGAACTGAAAAAAAGAAAGGAAGAGATGGAGGTATAGTCATTTATAATAATAATAAAAAAATAATAATAAAAACGTTTATATAGTGCAAAATTGATAACAGTCCTTTAATGCACAGGAATTCAAAAAGGGAGCCCAATACCAGGCAGAGGTCATTATCCAATAAGTCATGAAGGAATGACTGTGGAGGTTGGGTATACCCATCTGAACAGGTATGTCTTGAGTGAGCCTCTGAAACTGGAGATGGTCTGCTTGTGTATAAGAATCAGGATGTGAAATTCACCGCAGTTTCTGAAATTAACCAATAGGAACACTCCTTAAAGTAAGTTCAAGGCAAACTGACTGAACTCTGAAACTATTGGAATAAATGGCCCATAATGGTCAGAGGTACAGGAGTTTCCCCGAGTGGCAAATTGTACCTTGATAAATTTCAAATTTCTTACAAATTTCTTACCTTACATGTTAGGTAAGTTCTCTAAATTTGTCATTATTCAAAGAATAAAATCATTTTGATACATTGGAACCTCTGGTATACAAAGTGTACTATACTCCGGAAGTGAAATAATTTCCAGTCTCACAAATGCAGATTTTACTGTGTAAGCTTTGTACTTCAAGAACCTTCTATTGTCTGGACAGACTCTTCCTCTTGCAAAATATTTGAATAATTGAAGGTTTAGTGCACTCCAAGGTGGCTTTAAATTTTTAATCCTTGTCTGAGTCATAACAGTAATGAGTCAAAAATGTATAAGATTTGTGTGCAATACAAATACCCATTATTTAGCGTATTCAACCTGTAGGGAAGTCATTATGACAATTTTTAATTGCTCTGTACTGAAAGTAAGAAAATTAATCAAATTTATTGATGCTATTATACTGTTATTAATATTTTTTCACAGAAGACTCAAAGACTATTATGTTTTTGTAGCTGTTATTAATATTTTTCACGCAGTCTGATACACTGTCATTGTTGTTATTAATATTTTTCACATACAAGTAGATTTGTACATGCAACCCACCAATTAGATTGATGTGTCCATCCGTTCATCAGTATTTTGGTTTCCGGACTCTAACACAAAGACGCTTTGTCTGATCAACTTGAAACTTCAACCGGGTGACTGGACACCACCTAGGCTAGGTTGCTTTCGAAGTTTGTACCATTTTGAAAACAAGATGGCCACCATTGCCACCATCTTGAAATTCCATTTCCGGACTCTAACTCGAAGACACTTTGTCCAATCAATTTGAAACTTAACCGGGTCATAGGACACCACCAGGTCTTAGTTGCTTTCAAAATTGGGGTCAGTCCATTGGCCTGTATTGGGAGTGCACTCATCCAAAATATTTTGGTTTCCAGATTTTTACTCAAAGATGCTTTGTCTGATCAACTTGAAACTTAACAGGGTGATTAGACACCACAAGGGCTTGATGGCTTTCAAAATTGGGGTCGTTCTGTTTGCCTGTTTTGGACTTGCATTTATCCTAAGTATTTTGGTTTCTGGACACTAACTCAAAGACCTTTGTCCGATCAACTTGAAACTTGACAGGGTGACTGAACACCACCAGGGCTAGGTCGCTTTCGAAATTGGGGTCAGTCCGTTTGCCCAGTTTAGGTGTGTGTGCTCACCCAAAATGTTTTGGTTTCCAGGCTCTAACTTGATGGTGCTTTGTTCGATCGATTTGAAACTTAACAGGGTGATAGGACACCACCAGGGCTAGGTAGCTTTTGAAGTTGATGTCCGTTCATTTGCCTGTTTAGGACGTGTGCACATCCGTCCATATAATGCTTTCCGGACTCTGACTCGAAGACGCTTCTACCGATCAATTTGAAACCAGGGTTGTAGGATACCGCCTGGGCTAGGTTGTTTTTGATATTGGTGTCCATCCATCTGGTCATGTGCGCATCTGTCAACATTTTCGTTTCCGGACTCTAACTAGAAGATGCTTCCATTGATTGATTTCAAACTTGACAGAGTTGAAGGACAGCACACAGCACTATTTTGAAATTTCAGACACAGCTATCATGTTGCATACATCTGGCACCCTATCCCTAATAGGAAGGTTGGATAATAGCCTAAAATAATGGGTTTAAATGGATCTGGTTAACTTGTCTGAGGTTGGATAATTGAAAATTCAGATAATAGGGTGTCAGGTAATAGAGGTTCTACTGTATTTTTATTTTGTTGTGTGTAGTAATATATTCAGATAAATTTCTGTTCTCTGAGTTTAGTTGTTAGAAATTGAAGAAGAAATTCAAAAAAGAAAAGATGAAGCCAAGAAACAGAAAGAAGCCATTCAGGTATTAACTATAAATTTGTAAAGTATTTCATGAAAAGTTCTCCAATAAGACTAAGTTTACAATAGTTTTAGAATTGGATATATGTTAACTTTAGTACAGTCTAACTGTATTATATTGGATAATCCATACCTGCTATACTATTGAGGAAATCCAGTGGATTTATGAATTCTCAGTATTCTCAGTATCTTTTAAACTATATTTATATGTAAATGCAATATTTAATGAGGTCATGCCAACAGTTGATGATATAAATAGATAACTTGTGTATCTGTGATGGCTTTGAATCTGAAATAGAAAACTTACTTTTGCACAGCTTGATATAGAAGACAGGGCTGAGCCAACTGCTAAGCAGTCAATATTGAAGAAAAAGAGCAGAGAAAAAACACCAGACAGGAGTACTCACACTTCACGGAGGTAAAATCTCTTATGGAACATTTGATCTGCACAAATGTTAATCTTTTTATTTATGACCTGTTAAGCAGTTGAAAATATATTTTGACAAGCTTGATATGCACCAAAGCAAATACATATGAACTGGGTGAATATATCACCCAGTTCCTACTAGGGACAGAAAAGATCTGAGAAAATATCGAAATGAAATCCATTCTGTAGAAAAAAAAGGAATTATATATCATTGCAGTGATGTGTTGAGAAGATTTTGATAAGCTGTTGCAGATTACTGCTCAGCTGTTGCAATGTTTTAAGTGGAAATTGTACAGCCTTATTTAATTCCATATGTGATGAATTGTTTTGCCTTCTCTTTATATTATTGATTATGGACTTACAATAGGCTCGAGGCTAATTAAGAGTATCTGTAATGATTTTTTCTGTAATTTACTGCTTGTTGATGAACCCAGACTGAATTATACTGACAAGTCTTTGGGACATCGATCAATAAATATCAAATGAAAGCATTCAGAGAGTGCAGACTTCTATTGAGGCCAAGGCCCAACACCTCCAATATTGCTCATAAGTGAAATGATAAAAAATCCATTAGAAAAATTACTGGATCCAGATGGTGATTCAGATCACTGCTAAGATTTAACCATCCTTATGCCATTGTTGACATTTCCTGACAATTTTGTCAGAATCCGTTCATAACTTTTTGAGTTATTTTGTAAACAGACAAACACATACCACCACTTACATAACCTCCTTGGAAGGTGTAATAAGCTTTGATACTTTCTGTGTATATTCCATTAACCTTTTATATCCTCGGTTGACTTATATGTGCAAGTAATGACAAAGTTTGTTTTGCTTTTGCTTCTGTTCTTGCAGTAGTTTCTGGGTCCTCAGTGACCTAGTGGTTAGCAAGTTTGGTATCTAATCACAGGCTGTCACCTCTGTGTGGGTTCAACTCCCACAAGTGGCAATGCTGAGGACCTGTCCCAATATGACCCTGGCTGTTGAACGGGATGTAAAACTCCAACTTTGAACTTTTCATTAGTTTCTAACAAAATTATATTACCCCTGCACAAAAACACCAGTGCACTAAGTAAGTATGAAGGGTTGAAGTACAGAAATGAAGATGGCCTATTTCTTCATCTAATGATCAACTTTTGTGTGTTTTCCTTGTTAACCAAATCACCACAGGAGATCAATCAGCACTTCTAAGTCAACTAAAGAGGATTCAAATCAAATGGGAACAGACATCCTAAAGTTTGTAGCAAGTCACAAAGAGAGAACTGTGATTCGTGGGAAATGTTTAGGTAAAACTTGGATAATAAAGTCTTTTTTCTCCTTAAAATAAATCTTTTAGTCCTTGGGCCAAAATTACATTTGATATTTACTCCAAATTCTTTATTACTGTTATTGTCTTGCAAAGTTTGACTTAAGATATTGTAATTTTCACCTCTTAAAAATTCAGAATCTGTACATATAACTTTGTTTACCAGAATTTAATTCTGCAAACCTTGATTATTTTTAAGTATATTATACATTTGAAAGGTGTGTTATGTTAGTCCCTTTGAGTTGCAGCCTTAAAATTGTTTTTTTTTTTATAAATTTGTTTTAAGTTTCTAAGGTGTATGTTTCTGTATCTTCATGTCAAATTTAGTATTTATATTGAACTATCGGTTCATATTACAGAAATCTGTACCCCTCCAGTTTTTCGTTATAAGGAGGGGTGTTTCTTAGCATGTAGGTATCAATAGATGTAGTACACCTCACTGAAAGGAATGATCTCTTCTAGTGATGTTTAGTTATATTCATTGTCTCTGGACAGGTCAAAGCAGCCGTGGAAGCACTGTATATGTCAGTCTGGACAAGGACACAGGTGACGTATTGGTAGTGATAGAGTGGGTGGTGAGGTGGGGCAGTACCAGTAAGAAGACCGACCCTCTGATGATGAAGGATGCAGAGAAGTATCAAAGCCAGGTAGAGTAGTGACACTTAAATTAGCCAGGGACTCTTTCTTTGTCTCTTCACCTCTGTGTGGATTATACTCCCACAAGTGAGAATGCCGAGGACCTGTCCCAATATGACCTTAGCTGTTGAACATAAAACCCCAACTTTGACCTATCTGTTTGTATTGTATCCTTAAATTTCAGTGTTGTCAGAGCAGTTGGTCTGCATCTTTTGTTCACAAACATTTGCATCCTTCTTGTCTTTGGAAAAAAAGTATTGGCCACAGATGAATGGCTATTCTGTGTTTCATGAATGAATATTTTTTACTCAGGGTAACTTGAGAATATGAGTGAAATTTAGATTGGAACAGAGTTTGTGGTACAGAAAACATAATTAAATGATTAACATAAATTATGATGTGCCTTTTAGGTAGTTTGGAAAGTGAACATACATATCTGAAAAGCAGAAGAAATCTGTGATATGTTTTTTTTTCATGGTGACGTCCAAACTGGGACTTTGTTCCAAACTTATTAGGCGGGTTGCATGGAACCAACCCACCTATTAGATTGATGTGTCTGTCTGTCCGTCAACATTTCTGTTCCGGACTCTAACTTGAAATCGGTTTGTCAAATCGAATTCAAACTTGACAGGGAGATAGATCACCATCATAGCTAAGTTGCTTTTGAAATTGGTGTAATTCCATGCTTACGTTTGTCGTTTATAGCATAGATACAATTATGTAACCTAAATTACAAGTTTTACATTTCTTAGCACGCCTAACACATTCACCTTAACTGGGTGACCTAACATTTCTTTCCTTGTTTATAAATTTAATTACAGCAGTCGCTAACCTTATTGGTGCCTGCGCAACCCACCTTTTGGGGCATCTTTGACCCTCTTGTTTTAAATTTTTACATAATCAATACCTAATGTATCATTTTCATGTCCGTATTGCCTCTCCTGAAAAGAAGTCATGGTGCAAAGGTATTATTTATTCTGAGATATTAGAGTAGCCAAGCAGTTGGTAAGATTTGGTAACCAAAGTAACTACAAGGAATATGGTGCATATTCAGCCAGTGGTTTCTTTGAATGCTGCACGCCAAAAGGATTAGTGCTGTCAATGCACCAAACCTTTTGGTGAGATCATCAGGTCCTCTGGGCTTCTCTACCATTTGTTTGCTGATTACAGTTAATAATACAAAGCTGCAACTCCCAGCATTATGAAAGAGCTGCTTGAAGCCTTCAATACAATAGAGTGCTGTATCGAAAAGCTCTCAGGTTGGATATTTAACAACAAACTGAAACCTAACGTTGACAACACTTAATTTCTACTTTTTGGATCACAGTCTCACAGTTACACAGTTTTTTTTTCAAAATTCAGTAACATTAGGTGAGCATTCTATAATAACTGCCCTTGTTGCATCTGTTTTTATAAGACCCTGGCATTAGAACACCAAGTTCAGTATGTCCGCTAATCTAGATACTGTCAAATATTTCTACCTCATGAAATTTTTAAACCTTCTATCACACAGGAGGCAGCTCAAGTACTTGCCCAAGCACTGGTGGTGTCTAAATTTGAAATGCTCTTAATTATGGAATATTGGTAGATCTCATTCAAAAATTCCAGCATGTTCAAAATGCTGCAGCATAAATAGTAGTGGGTAAATCGTTAGGCTGTGTGGGTATTGATATTCAGTGTAAAAATATTGCAATATCAGCTGACATTTAGGGGAGGGGTGATATTGACCATATCACACCCAAAACAATAAATATTGTAAATATCATTAAAGGATATACCCACTACGGAATAGTCTGTGGCATCAGAAAATTTGACCATATCATACCCATATTAAAATCACTTCATTAGATTCCAATACAGCAACAGATATAATACAAAGTTCTGCTGCTATATTTCAAAGCCATCCATAACCTTGCTCCAGACTACCTTTTGTCCCTTGTTGACTCAACATGTTCTGACCAGGCCTTTTTGATCAGGTTCCCTCGAGTTGTTAAGAGTTTCAAGAACCAAAAGTAAAACCCTATGGTGTACGATGCTATCAGCTTTGCTGCACCACAGCTATTTAGTGGCTTACCTGCTGATCTTAAGGTTGCCATGCCATCCTGAACTTTAAAAAGAAATTAAACTCCTATCTTTTTAGATCAGCATACAATCGCTAGACATTTGTACTGTATAGTGTTCATACTGTAAAGCACCTAGTTTAATAAGTGCAATGATTTGGAAATATAAAGAAATCGAATGCCCATGAAAACGTCCAAAAATATTGAGTTAAGGATACATAAGTAAGCCAAATTCAAAACTGAGATTGAAGTAAGTTGCTCATTCATAAAAATCCTTCCATCATTTTATGTGTGACATGACTTTGAAACACATTGGACTTTTTATTTTCTGTACATGTCTGATTTCAGCTGAAATCAATTGAAGAGGAATTTAACTCATTCTTAAAATTGGATCATGAACATCTGCTCAGTTACATAGCAATGAAATGCACACAGGAAGCAGGGAAGTTTGTGGTATTTGTAAGTAAATGTTTAATTAAATAAAATTTACAGCTAACTCTCCTTCTGGGTATATAATCGGCTTCCAAAGTTTCCCTTTTTTTGTACAAATATAGTTTAAAGTATATAACATGTAAATGGCAGATTTATTTGTGGTTTGAGGGTCATGGATATGTCAGGATCTCTCAATGGACCCAGTTGTCCTACAATATTAATGTATTTTAACTATTATTACAAGTCTTTACTCCACAGTCTTGAAAGGCTGTGTGGGTGTAGTTTCCACCCATGGTGTCTCAGAAGGTGGACAGACGTTTTGGACACGGATGTTTTGGCCTAGGAGATTTTGGCCATGGACGTTCCGGCCTAGGTTGTTTCGGCCAGGCCTTTTTTCAAGGGTGGACGTTTCGTACAGATTTTTTGATAAAAAGTTTTTTTTATGTTCTGGTATTCATTTTCACAAAAGCATGAATGGTAAAAACATTTATTGTACAACATTTTTGTCAACATCAGTAAAAACATTTATTGTATATCATTTCTGTCAACATTTATTGCTTTAACTGAACATTTATCACTACAGTATACTTTAACTGAACAAATCCAGTCAATAGCATGACTGGTAAAAAACTCTGAGCAGTCCAATCCTCAGCAGGTTTCCAAGAATGCTGGCCCCTTCATAACTTTACAAAGAATAAACTTTTTTGACCAGAAATTTAAGCTTTAAATTTTAAACTTTAATTACTCAAACATTTTTGATCATCACCTGAGCTGTACACCACAAAATAGTCCCTCTTTTAACAGAAGAGCCAGCTTCATATAATTTACCTCTGAGCAGTCCAATCCTGAGCAGGTTTCCAAGAATACTGTCCCTGTTAAAACTTTATGAAGAATAACCGTTTTTGATCAGAGTTGGTTTCAAATAGTCACACATTTGAGCATGCACTGACAAAGACTTCTAAGAAATTTTATGAAAAATTTTATTAAGAAATTTCATGAAAAAAAAAAATCTGTCCGAAACGTCCACCCTTGAAAAAAGGCCTGGCCGAAATGTCCTAGCCCGACTACTAGTTGAAACTTCTACAAGCTCTATTTTTATCAAGTGAACAATGTTTTTTAATGAAAATATACTTTTATATTCATAAAATCAACATGTCTGATCTGTAGAAATTACAATTCAGTGTAAATTGCACTTCTTAGATAAAAAAAAAAAACCTGTTAACCTGTGTGTTTTATTTTATTTATTTATTAGAGTGACATGCAATACACAATATACAAATAACACAACAAGCAGAAATACAACATTGGCCAGCCCTGAATGGCCTATAAGTCACTCTTAATCAAGGCAATAATTAACATGGTTATACTGTGAGATAAATTACAATACTACCTGTACTAGTATTTTGGTTTTGCAACTTCATATCATTTTTAATATGTATGTTTATATTATTTTAAAAGTTGCAGGCTATGTTTGTGTGACCTTTAAAAATACATATACAACATAGGACATAATCCTCTAACTTCTAATCACATTTTCAGACCAGAATTATACTAGATTTATTTATTTACATGTATTCCAAAACAAAGCCTTTGAAGGGTACTAGTTAAAATTGATTCTTTCATGACTAAAACCAAATCTAAATTTTAAAACTATGCTGTACATGTAACTGGGTAGGGTTTTACTAATAAAAGGCATATATCAATTGCAATTGTACATGTAGTCATCCTTTGATTCTTTCACTTATCTACTTATTATCCTTGAGGTAATTCACAGAATACCTCTGATACTATGAGATGCCACACAAAAACAGTGGATTATATATATATACCAGATTTCTTGGAAGTACCAATTCTTTTTGAACTTTTATCTTTGAAGCCATAGTATTATTATTAACACTTTTTAAATTGAAGATTTTAAAATAAAATGGAGTTGAAAAATATTTAAAGGAGTAAAAATCCTTGAGTTGGAGTCTCACAAGCATCAATGAACCATGGCTCACATTCATTTTAACTAACTGCTTCAATTTAAAATGTTCATTAAAATATGAACATTGTAAATACCTGTATTTTAGACCTTGCTACTTCATATCTTTCTACATTATGCATGAAACAGTTGTTCATCTGTCCGAAAACCCTTCATTTTACAATAAAAGGATAAATAAACTTTGGTTCTTTTTGATAAGAAAATCTTAATTTTAAAATAATTTAATGTCATTCATTGGCTCAAATTTATTTAATGAAAGGCATATTACAGTTGCAGTTATGCATATTTGTAGATGTATATTGTAACTCAGTAGAGCACAAACGTATTAGATACATCAGAAAAGCTGTGGATGTTTACTATTTTTTGCCAGGTGTTGTCAGAGTATGCAGGTGGGGGTAACCTGAGCCAGTACATTAAGTCAAAGACTCCTCTAGCTATGGAAGTGATCCGCACATATACAATCCAGATTCTCAAAGCCTTGGATTTCCTGCATGGAAATTCTGTGGCCCATAAAGATCTACGGGTGAGATTTGTACTGATTTTAGGTGATTTACATGCAGTGTTCTCTATTAATCTGTGGTTGAACCTTTCTGTGAGTGAAAAACTATTGAGCAATGTGGGTAAAGATGTAAATTTACAGATTTTTAAGAAATTGATCCGAATTTAATTTAATTTGTCTTCCAGTCTGCAATCTTCTTTTTCCCAGCCTGAACTTTTTGGACTTATATTTTCAATGTTTGAGAGGATCAACCTGTGGTCTTGATGACAAACATTTTTAGATATAACATTTTGGAAACTAAATACCGAAAATAGCTTTTACCTAGTCCTTCCAGTTTGAGTGCTTAGACTACGTGTCTTATTTTATTAAAGGAAGCTTTTAGGACATTTATCAAGGTACCTGTTCTTCAGAATGATAACAAATTGACAAATTCCAATGAACTTATCTGATTGAATTGTCCCCTGCTTCTTCTTTAACTGAAAGGTTGGAAATTAATTTTCATCCGTCTGTCAGTCCTTCACAAAAAACTTTATCCTGACCCATAACTTTCAAACCCTTTGATTGATTTCTTCCAGATTTGGTGGAAAGATGTATCCTTTACAGACCTTCAGTTGTTAAGGTTTTGACAATGGTTCAATGAAGAGTTGCCATGAAATAAATTTTTCTTCCATGAAGGTCCCCTGCTTCATTTTTTGTGACTCCACAGACTAAACCCCCGGAGTTTTACCTTTTTGTTGGAAAGGTGTACCTAGAGAGATTACTTCCAGTTTTTGCCAGGCTTCACTGATGTCATTTGTTGACTTCAACCTTGGTATCCAATGACATTTGTATTATGTGATCTGCTAAACTATAGAAGGAATCATTTGACAGACTGACTTAGGCCAAACTTAGTATAGTTGTATAACCTTATAAGATATACAGTTGATTTGATTTTAGTCATGACACTGTGTCAAGTGTTTTATTTAAAGTTATCATTGTGTGCATTATAGTGAATTTGTATAGTGAAAAAACCCTTTAAAGGATATCTATATATTTACAGAGAGGCCTTTTCTTAATTGATGTAACATACATCAAAAACACAGTGCTAAATAAACATACAGAATAAGTTGATAATTTGTGGTTCCATTTTATCATGAAGCAGAGGACAAGTTTCTGATTTTGCTTCTTTTCATAGTTACTACTTGTCCAGATTTCCCAGTTAGACCATTTAAACTTCCTTTCATAATTACTCTATATATTAACTATATAAGTATTCATTGGTGGATTGAAATATTTTCTTTTGTTAGGCATCAAGTCTCTTAATCGATGACGAAGGAAAAATCAGATTAACAGACTACAGTATGAATAAAAGGTATTTCTCCTTATACTAAAGTAACTATTATTTAGACACCACATCCAATAATAGAAAATCCCCAACAACTGTCAGGTATTTCCCCTCAGAGAAGTGTGTTAAATGTTGTTTGTTGGGTATAAAGTTCAAAGGTTAATGGATATTAAGTTAGAAACAACTGAAAAAAGCAAGTGTGACTGTCGTGCTATATTCATTATAATTTGAAAAGTACATACAAAGTATAGTGCCACTGGGTTACTTTCTACCCAAATTAATTATTGTTATATTTTGCAAATAGGTTTTCTTTTCTCAAGAGTGATAGACTTTAATTTACACTCATATTTTTGACTCTCTTTGTTCATCTTGTTTAGTCACCAGTTTTATCACCTCTATTGTTCCCCCCGTCATCCAGGTTTCATTTCCATAAATAAATTTTTTGTGCTCGCAGATTCAGATTTTCTTGATGATAAATATTAAAATGTTTCCTTTATTTTACATTTTTTATTATCCAAACAGCTCTTTTGTCTTGATGTCCGTAAAAGAGGGAGTCACAGTGTAACTAAGTGTACTTTTTGTTTTATGAAAAGAATGACTGACTTAGTGCAGAAAGCAGAGACAAGTCGACCTGGCGTCAGGTTTCAGGAAGTTACCTCGCTACCCACTATAGGAAAAGGTGGCAAGAAAGGGGACATCTACAGACTCGGGCTGATCCTGCTATCACTGGGGGAGGGAATGCAACCACAGGGGCTACTCCCGGAAGTAAGATCCTATAATTATTCATAATTTATATAATGGATGTGATTGGATGAATAGTTTGGATGCTGAGGGACATTTCTGTTCTATGTTTTGTTGACCATGTAAAATATTGAGTTGCAATTTTCATTGAATTTTCAATTTAAATAGTCAGGTAATTCTTCAGGTTCATTTTTTTCTCCAAGGTTAATGGTGTCTTTACTGTTTCATTCAATGTTCTTACAGCATTTAAGAATAAACCTATCTTCTCATCTCCCATCTGTCTCAGTAAGTGGAGAAAATATTGAATTTATTTGAGTTTGTAAAACTTTTTTAGTTTGCTTTACCTTTCCTGACTTTACCTATGTGCCTCTTGTTTTATTTAGATCAATAAAGATCAGGTAAGTTAGAGTAGTGTAACAGTAGTTACTAATGTATAATATTGTATATTATATTATTATTCAAGCTTGTGATATAGGATACCACTGTACATGGTATATTATATACATGGTATATTGTTTTTAAGTTCAGTAATTGTAGTAAAAAAAAGAGCAAAAATGAAATTACTTATACAAATTTTATGTTTATCTACACTGTATTATTGAAATATTCCATTGATATTTGTAGAAATATCTCAATGTAAGTATGTGGAGCATGGGTTTCCCAGTTATATCTCACAATGCATTTTACCGATTGACTTTGCAAATAAACGTGGGAATATGTCAATAAAATGATCTAATGATGAATAACCTTTATTTTTAATTTCACATTTATGTATAGCATTATAGAGTACTTTTATAACCAATAACACAATATAACCAATCCAGTATTGTGCAAATTTGTTGCAAAAAAATTATTAAGCATAAAACTTACTCCTATTTAAATTATGTAGTACATGTAGAGTTGCACTTTCTAAATATCCTCTGAGTAGTTACATCTAGTGAATGGAAATTAAACCTAAACCAAAGATACAGGAATACAGTGTATACTTAAATCTTCACTAAATTCATGGTCAATATCCCAATTCCAACTACAATACACATAACCAGTTAAGCACTTAGGTAGTACAACAATTGGAATGAAATAACAGAAAACAGATAAAAAACACACTTTACAAAAATAATATTATTCATATCTGGCGGTACAGTATCTCTGCCAAAATATCAGTCAAAAATACCATTTCAAAGTGTACATTTGTAAGTGTACAGTTGTTACATATATTTTAATCCTGCAGTTACAAAATATTGTGCCTTCAGCTTTTCTAAGTGCCATAGATTGTGGTTATCAAGACATATTGAATATTAATTTCAATAAATTGTTTTTCTATAGTATCACTGAAACTGCGCTCCAGAATATCAATTCTGATGAGTATGTTTGAAATAAAATTAAGTCAATTCACATATTCGTATTGACCCAAGAATAGTTTGCAACATGAAGCAAGGTGAAAGGGCTTGAGAATAACAAAGCACAAATTTGAATTTATTTAAAATAGAAAATTGTAAAATATTTCCCCAATGTCATTGAAAGAAGGGCAATACATCGTTGGTACATCGTCATATGATAATATAATTTATAATTAACAACCGTGTGTCAATATGCATCCATTCATAGTTTGGGAAAAACATCAACAGATCAATAGCCTGCAGATTACCCCATAGATACTGTCCGCAGTCCTAAGCAATTCACCTAATCCCCCCTGTATCCTTGCTCCCACTCCAGAAACACTTGTAACTTGTCATCCTCATCATTTCCTCCTTGTCCATTCTCCACAGCATCACTGTCAACATTGTCAAACACCTCAAAATCTTCATCTAGAAAATCTGCTGGATCGTCAGCATAATGGTCTTCTGGATCTGTCCCCTTAAGGGCAAACTCCCAAAACTCTTCCCAGATCCTGGTTCTGATTTCTGTGGATACGCTGTTCCTCCATTGGTTATCAGTGAGATACTTGATCCTAAGGTTATGTCTGTGGGCCTGGGTGCAATACATGTTGGCTAGGGCAGAGTACAGGCGCTGGAACTCCAGTAATGCAAGGCAGTTCAGACCCTGGATATACTGCAGAGAAGAGTAGTCATCTTCATGTGCCTGCATCAGTCTCCTCAAACCATTCTGTAGCTTGCCTTCTGCAAAAAGTAGAAAAATACAGAATAAAATGAAAATCTTAAACAGATATCTATGTCAGAGTATATAGGTCGAATATATAATGGTATCAATGTAGATCAATCACAATATGAATATTGATAACATCTCCAGTCAGTTATCCTATAAAAAATGAGTTTGTTTAAAATGAACTACCTTAAAAATTATTAGTTAAATATTTTATAATAATTGATGGACAACTCTTACAGGGCTTTATATTATATTTTTACAAACATTTTGTTTTCACTGCACCCCTCATATGCATTACCAGAATAAAATAAATGAAACCTTACCCAATATCTGAGTTTGGTGAAGAGATGTATACCTCTTACTTAAACTGTATAATAAACCCTTGACACCACGGGCCAAGAGCTCAGACTGAATAGAATTCATGTTCACAGTAAAATATACAGTTGTAAACCTTTTTAGCGATTTAGTGTGTATATCACTCTTTGCTATCAACTACTTCTCTTATAACAATGAAAGATTTAAATACATAAAAAAATCTTCATCCAAAAATATCCTTTATAAGAAGTTACTGTTTTCTATTAGGAACTCTCACATCAGAATAATCAGCAAGTAACTGTAATGACAGACAGTGGCCTAGCACTTGTATTTATACCCTCATACCTATTTGTTGCTTCTTCTCTTTCATCTCTAATCAAATTAACACAATTGGATTAAGTACTTAATCTAATAAAAGAGGTGTGAAGCAGCAGCTGTGGTTTCCCCTTGTTATACCTGTTCTTTGTTTGATTACCTTATTATGCATAAAGGATCAATGTACATAATTCTGTCATGTTTTCCTGTGGGTATATGGCTTCTTGGAATACAGGGGATTATTTTACAAATTCCATCATTGTCACTTAATGTTGATGGCTTCTTTGCTTCAATCTGCTTTACTATGCCTGTGATGTTTTACAGTTTGTGCTAATCAAAAAGCATGTGACTTCCTGTTACTTGTATGATAGATAGATAGATAGATAGATATGTTTTTTATTATACTGACAGTGTGTTATATGCATACAATACAATATCACAACTACATACTGTAACACCCAGCCTGAAAAGGCTTACAAGTCAGTTTTAACCACATTGACAAATATAGTGTGTAATACATAGTAATAATAACATTTTGGTAAATGGACATTTATCATTATAGACACAAGTCATGCCTGTTAATTCACCACAAGTCATATTTGTTAATTTAACACGTTAAAAGTTTATTTTTCCTACATTCCCAAATTTTAACTAGAAATTTGACAAACTTTCTTAGATGACAATTCTGCAGTTTCATTAACTTTAAAAATTTATCTTCCAGATCTAATTCTTGGAAGTCAGAGCAAATATTTTGTGAGATATAATCAAAAAAAGCAGACCGTTCTGCATAATAGCCATCACAACAGATTACAAAGTGTATTTCGTCTTCGACTGCATTAATTTGGCACACAGGACAAACTCTTTCATGTAGTGGCTTTTGCTGGTATCTACCTTTTTCTATTGATAATGGTAAAGTTCCGGATCTTAACTTAGCCAAAAGTGAGCGTTCATTTCTTTTCAAATTCACAGAGACATAGTTTTCTGTTTCTAAATGAGCCTTAAATTTAACATATGTTCTCAACTTTGTCTTTGTACTAAGTGAGTCTTGCCATTCAAGATCACTTAAAATCAAAAGTTTTTCCTTTGCTACGTTTATATCTACTTCTGAGCCCAAAATCATATTTTCATGCATGTTTATGTCCTCTAAAATATTTTCAAGGTCTCCACTCCAGTTATCATTTGAGATATTCTGCAAATCATATTCAAATATGCTGAAGGTTAATCTGTCATTCTTCATTTTAATTAAACGATTATAAAACCTTAAAATATTTAAGTACATTCTATATTTTGGTCTTGTCCAACCCATGTCTCCATGTAAAGCACTGAGTGGGGTTTTAGCATTTACTCCAAGAAAGTAACGGCAAGCTCTATTTTGAATTTTCTCAGCATGCCCAGAATTCCTGTATCCCCAAATGGCACTAGCATAATCTGAGATAGGAATTACTCCACTGTTGTATAATTTTGAAAATGTCTCAAACCCAATATTCTTAAATGTTTTAAATTTAGCGATTATTGCACCCAGCGCTCTCCCCCCTGCTTCAGCTAATTCTTGTGCACAAACATTGTAGTCCAGGAATTCGTTTAATGAAATACCTAAATATTTATAAGAGCTAACAATCCCTAATTTTGATTGACCAACATAAAACTCGGAATCTGTTTTTTTCCTGCATTTATTCCTAAAGTGAACAATCTGACTTTTTTTAATATTCAATTGTAATTGCCACTTTTCACACCATTCATGGAGTTTATTAAGTAATTTTTGTAGATCACTTTCATTTTCGGCCAATATTGCAATATCATCAGCATAAAGTAATATGGGTATCTTTCTATTGCCAATTGGAATGCCAAGTCCCAGGTTCTTTATATCTATAGCTAAATCATTAATAAATATTCCAAAAAGTGTGGGGGAAAGATTATCTCCCTGCCTAACTCCTATATCCACATTAAACCATTCACTTAAAAGTCCATGTAATTTCACGCATGATATGTTATGTTCATACAATGATCTAATTGCCCAATAAATTTTACCTGTTATGTTGTGAACTAAAAGTTTATACCAAAGGAGGTCTCTGTTGACCCAGTCGAATGCTTTTTGCATATCTATGAAAGCCACATAAGTATCCTTTTTGAACTTTAATCTATTCCTAATAATAGTTGTGAGAGAGAATATGTGATCCTCACATGAGCGAGACTGACGGAAGCCATTTTGTTCATCACAAAATAAATCAATTTCCTCGCAGTAACTAACAACACGGTTGTTTAATATTTGTGAATAAATTTTGCCAATATGTGAGAGTAAAGATACACCCCTGTATTCTGTTGGCACATGTGGGTCTTTCATAGAGTTTTTTGGTACAGGGGTTATTATAGCTTTTTCCCAGCATCCTGGAACTTTACCATATGAAAAGCATAGATTGAACAGTTTATATAATGCATACTTACATTCATTATTTTTCAGTACATCAGTTTTGGTTTTATGTTCTATTTCAAATATTTTAAAGACACTTCATTACCTAATTGAAACTTCAATCATTATGGTTAAACAAGCTGTTGAAATCTTGAAATTGGTATACTTTCTGAATATATTCCAATATTTGTGTTTGGCAGCTTTGAGTCTTTTCTCATTAATATTTCTCTTATTATTTAAGTAAAAAATATCCATATAATATGATATCCTTCATCATATTTTCAAATATACTGTATAACTAGGCATTAATTGTAGCTATTCTAGCTAATCAGTTTGGATTGTGAAAATTAATTTAAATCTGTTATCAATATCTCCAGAAAAAAAACTAGCCATTAGTAGAAATTAATTCCAGTTAATTTTGCAAAAATAATTAATTAATAAAATTTTCTTCAAGCTTATTTTTTTTACTTGCACAGTAATTACTAAAACTATAATACAAAAAGGAAGACCGAAGACATATATAATATCACTACTTTTAAGGTTTGTGGTGAGTCAGTCCAAGATTAATTTCCATTTTTCCCTCTTTGACTCAAAAATAAACTGTCTGTCAGCATTGCCAAAAGCTTTTCCTCTGCACATGATTGTTTTAAGTCATGAAGTAGTCTGTCAACACAATGTCTCTATTTTTTTTAATGAATAAATTTTTTTTTTTTTTTTAAATTTTACTTCAGAATATTGTCAATATGTTCATATAGCCATTAATATGATAATTGGGGTGTAGGACATTTTGTACCCGGACATTTTGTACCAGGACATTTTGTACCAGGACAATTCGTTTATCTTAAAGTTTATTATTTCTCTAGGTTAAACATAAATTCCTGTATTTCCTCTCAGTGTTGCAATACTAGGGCATTGAGTGAAAATATGTATAAAAGCTTCTGGACCTTTGGCATATTTAAAGCTGAGTGAGGATGATGAAACTTGTATTTTTTGAAGGACAATGTAATAGGTTGTTCCCGATATTCAACATTAAATATATTTATAGGCTATAACTGTGTAACTGGCAATGATTCCTTAAATTTGTGCAACTTAAACTTACCATTTTAAGCCTACCTAGCAATAAAATAAGGTTGTGACATGAGTCCCCCCCACTTTCCCAAAATACAATTATACTTATTTTAAAGCATTTTTTAAAGTGCACTTGGGAATTTAAGATCAAAGAATAATAGAATTTTTATGTATACTATTAAAAATTGATTTCATGTTTAAGAATATTAATAGGTTTTCTGGAATTAAAGAGAACTACATTTTAGAGAGTTTTAAAGTGTACTCTGGAATTAAAAGTTAAAGAGGTTATTATATTTTAAAGACTCCTGGAATTCAAGGTTAAAGAGCTAATTAAATTTCTAGGACTTTTTATTAAGAGTTAAAGTCTAATAGGTGTACTGTAGAATTAAACATTGAAAGAGCTAAGTAGGTTTTAAAGACATTTTAAGTGTACTCTGAATTTAAGATTAGAGAGCTACTTAAAAATTTAATAAGTGTCTCATTTCACAGATTTTAAATTAAAGGGGTAGGGGGCTTGTGTCATAATGGAAAGAGTGGGGTGGGGGCCTCATATCTTGGTATTCTGTTTGACCACATGAATATTTGACAGAAATCTTTCTGTTCAGTATTTGAGAGTTTAGATCAGTAAGATATAGGAACTGGGTCATATATTCACACAAGATGGGTACTATCTATGGCTCAGTCCTCAAACATGATTTTTTTCTGTATTTTCTCAGATATTTTGTACTTATTGTACACAAAAGTTGACAGTACAGAACACTGTATAGAAAAGACAGGGTATGTGTATGGCAGGATCATTAGCACGGGTTTCTGGAACCAACTTCTGTTTAAGACAACTTGATTGTTATTTACAGACCTGTCAATATTTTAGAAAGAAAAACCTCTTTGTTTGATTTTATTCTGGGCTAAGTTTGTTGAAAAGTTAAATGTGCAGGCCTTAATTGGAAAATTATTGAAATAACTTTCACTAATAAAATAGATTGAGGTGACAACCTATTTGCAGCAGGACTTACAAAACTTTTAACTTTAAAAGTAGATCATAAACTTTGAATAACTTGATTGGTTCTAGATTTACCAATAATAGTTAAAAGAAGTAAGCTCCCATGTAGGACATAATTAAGCGTCCCTGAAAGGGCGCTTATTTGTTTTTGCCTCAGTTTCCTCACCGTCGCCGCCACATTATGGTCTCCCTTGAATATCTCCCTTATTATTAGAAGGTTTCAAACGATATTTGGCAGTTATATACCTTAGGCGTGGGAAAAATTTTCTGCATGCTTAAATTTGACCTTTGACCTTTATGAAGGTCACATGATCAAAAACTATTTTTTGAAGTACACCCCCCCCCCCGTCATCACAGTTCAGGAAAAACTACTTGCTACAGAGCCTTATAATTTGACACACCTGTTCATACTATCGAAAATGCGAGCTGATTAGATTTTGGGAGCAATCCCTTGAAAAATGTCTCATTTATGAGTGATTTTCTGACAGCTTCCAATCTGAAAGCCTTAAATTTAGGCCAACCCCTCTATTATCTTCTTAAGTATTGCATTTAGAGCTATAAAATGTACTGGGAAGTAATAGGAAACCATATGTGGAGAGTCTAAATAGCCGGTCAGTTTTACCCCACGGCCCCCCCTTATGGGTCAAACTGGGGTCATAAAATAGCCGATTTTGAGTTTTTGCCTTATATCTCCTTTATTGTTGCTTTTATAGCTTCAGAATGTATTAAGAGGTATTGGGGAAGCATATATGGAGAGTCTAAATAGCCGGTCAGTTTTACCCCCCGACGCCTCCTTATGGGTCAAAGTGGGGTCATAAAATAGCAGATTTTGAGTTTTTGCCTTATATCTCCTTTATTGTTGCTTTTATAGCTTCAGAATATATTAAGAGGTATTGGGAAAGCGTATGTGGAGAGTCTAAATAGCCGGTCAGTTTTACCCCCTGGCCCCCCCTTATTGGTCAAACTGAGGTCATAAAATAGCTGATTTTGAGTTTTTGCCTTATATCTCCTTTATTGTTGCTTTTATAGCTTCAGAATGTATTAAGAGGTATTGGGAAAGCATATATGGAGAGTCTAAATAGCCAGTCAGTTTTACCCCCCGACCCCCCCTTATGGGTCAAACTGGGGTCATAAAATAGCCGATTTTGAGTTTTTGCCTTTATCTCCTTTATTGTTGCTTTTATAGCTTCAGAATATATATTAAGAGGTATTGGGAAAGCGTATGTGGAGAGTCTAAATAGCCGGTCAGTTTTACCCCCCGACCCCCCCTTATGGGCCAAACTGGGGTCATAAAATAGTTGCTTTGGAGTTTTGACTTATATCTCCTTTATTGTTGCTTTTATACCTTCAGAATGTATTAAGAGGTATTGGGAAAGCACATGTGGAGAATCTAAATAGCCGGTCAGTTTTATCCCCCGACCCCCCTTTATGGGTCAAACTGGGGTCATAAAATAGTTGCTTTGGAGTTTTGCCTTGTATCTCCTTTATTGTTGCTTTTATAGCTTCAGAATGTATTCAGAGGTATTGAGAAAGAATATGTGGAGAGTCTAAATAGCCGGTCAGTTTTACCCCTGATCCCCCCCCCCCCTTTATGGGCCATTAAGAGGTATTGGGAAAGCATACGGTGCAGCTTTGTGTGCATTCTTAGATTTACAGCATGCTTATTAGAACCACAAAGCATTTTAAACTTTAAGGGACACTTCACTTTTGTTAGCAAAAGCATTCCTCTAGTTTTAAATATTAACTTTTGAAACCTGTTTAGGTTCCAATTTATTCCCACCCAAGTTTCTGAATTTTCTGATTGCTTCTACTTGTACTACTAATATTCAATAGCATTAAAGACCCTGGCTATAAAATAATGTGAAAATTACTGTGTACTGATTAACTTTAACTTTTAAATCCATGCAGGTACCAACCCATTTTCCTCAGGATTTCCAAGATTTTCTACAGAAGTGTTTATTGAAAGATGAGAGAAACAGATGGTCTGCCAGCCAGCTTTTGGAACACAGCTTTGTCAAGACTCCACTCTACGCCACATTCCAGACAAGAAAGCAAACTGACACTCAACCACAGAAAACTAAAGGTGGGTTTCAAACTTGAACTTCCTTGGTGTATGTTGATTTCACCAAAAATTGACTCAGGAGTTAATCTTGCTGCCAGAGGCACTGGATTTCTAAGAGGCATATTTTTTGGGAGGGATATTTTCCAGGAGGCAATTTTTTTCTGGGTTCAGTTTTTTGGAACACTTTAAATAGCATATTAATCATAGTACTTATCTATCATTGAACATTTTTTTCTTGACAAAAAAAAAAAAAAAAAAGAATCCTCAGCAGAAAGGATATTTTAGTATATTTTGTCAGACTAGTGCTTTCATTGATTGTTTTGTTGATTGGTTTGGGTTCAACAGCCAGCATCATATGAGGACAGGTCCTCAGCATTACCACTTGTGGGAGTTGAACCCACACACCGGTGACAGCCTGTAGTTAGATGCCAAACCTGCTAACCACTAGGCCACTGAGGACCTTACATATCATTCATATCAAAGTAGGTAGTTAAGCCAATGAAGGAAAACAATGTATCCTAGTTGTTAGAAGTTAGGAATTTTTCTGACATAAAGTCATCAATGAAATTTTAAAAATGGATCTCAAACTTGCATGTGCATTATTGTTTAAATGTTAAATAACTAACAGTATTTTCGGTTTTGAATTTGAAAAAAAAAAAATTGATATTAGAGGTCAGGGCTTGTTCATTGTAGATTGATTGATTGTTATTAGTGGTGAATTCTGTGTCTTTTTGTAGTGAATGTACAACAACAGGACCAAGTGGAAGTGGAGGAGGAGATACCATTTATCCCAAGAAGTGACTCCGGTTCAAGACTGCAGAATGAGTTTTCCATACTCAAGTGGCTGGGAAAAGGAGGATTTGGGGATGTGATCAAGGTATTTAAGAGTTTATATGCATGAGAAGAATATGATACAGTATAAAACAAGCAGAATCTTTGAAAATTTGATGTTTGAGTATTTTGTTTACAGAATTAAAGTTTTGTACAATAAAAGAAGAATTTTAGTATTTTTATGATTGGTGTAATACATTTAGGATAATAGAACTTTTTGTATTCTTTTATAATACTGAATGTTGAACTCACATATACTTGTAAAATAGTTATTAATGTTTTGCAATGGTCCATACTTTGAAACACATTGTTTAAGTGGCTTGGAAAGTCTAGGCTAGACCTTGAAGATGTCATTCCTGTGTGTTTTATAAATTGTAAAGTAAAATTATGTTTGTTTGTCATCAAAAGTTGATCAGCTCTTTTTGGAATTATGTCATACATCTAATTATTTTGTCAGTACTAAGTCTGTACTTAGTACATGTACTTTTTGCTTAATCTTAATGAGTATCTGTTGTGGTATTGGTATTTGATCCAAATTTTTACCTTTTAGAAGATATGCTATAATATCAAACATCTTTAAGTTGGTTTTATGACTTGGTAAAAATTCTTTTCATAATAGATTCTCTCAGGTTACATGTTATTTTATTTCTTTTATAATTTTATTATTTTTAAATATCAGTTGAACAGAAGTTCATTTGGAGCATGCATTTGTTTGAAACATAAATAAGTAATAACAAAGTGACTATTAATCCATATTTAATGGGCTAATAGTCCCCTGGTCTATAGAACCTTATACGGGATAATGATATTATGTGCCCATTTTTAATTGGGAAAAGTAACAATACAGTGAAATTTACGTCCGTCATATTCAGCTTGAGAGTGAGGCACACTGTAGTGAGTGGCTGTTTGTGTGTGTGAATGCATGTGTCTGTATGTCTTTTTATGTGTGTACGTAGACTCCTTTATTGCAGGTTGGTTGGTATTTGAATGATGGATTAATAACTCTTATTGAACTGTAAATGTGTGAAAGTGTCAATAGTCCTGTGGTCTCGTGATACGTGAAATACAGATATTTAGTCACGCCAAAGTAATAAACATAGCCATCAGTGGGTTATGCATTGGTGTTTGTGTGAATTCACATTAATTTTACACATTTGGTGTTTATATATATTTTTAGGAGCATATTTGGTTGATTATGTTATTAATTTTACATTTATTAGGTGAAGAACAAATTAGATGACCGGATTTACGCAATAAAGAGAATTCCACTGAATTCCCAGCGTAAAAACTTCACAAAGAAGATCACTAGAGAAGTGAAGCTTCTGTCCAGATTGAATCATGAGAATGTTGTCCGGTGAGGAGTTAGTTTAAACATATTTTATACACAACTAGGCAACATTTGATTTAACAATTATATCAAGCCTTCTTGCACAATGGGATTTATTTACAATGATAAATGAAATGAGACTGCACTATCACATCATGAACATCTTGTACAATTAAAACCACTTGCTTTGAGCGATAGATTTGTGGGCTGCAGTAAAATTACTTTGTTTTATCATATTTTAGATTTCTGTTACCATGTAACAGGTGAGGAGTCATAATATTTTATTGTTTTGATTATATTCAAATTCCTGATATCTTTTTGTCTTTGTTACATGTTTCTATTTGTATGGACATGTAATACACACAAAGATTGAAATAATACTAGTAAGTAGCTAAAAGCTTCTGCTATTGTCTTGTGACTGTATTATTGTCAATGTCAACAAACAAACATGACATTATCATGAATTAACCAAAGACAAGACCAAATTACCATGTCTTCTTATTTAAAACTATTGTGTTTGTCAAAGAACAACTCTTTGAAAAGAAGTTGCCTGCTAGTTAAGCGTCCCGCAAGGGACGCTTGTTTGTGTATGGGAGAGCTTCAGGCTCCGCCAGCTCCGCCGGCTCCGCATTTTGTTTTCCTTATAACTCTGTAACCGTTAGGCGGATTCTTTTCAAATTTGGCAGGTTTAGGCAGTAGCCTTGGGGAATTTTTTTGAATATGCTGCAGTGACCTTTCAACCAATCAGAGAGGTCACATGACCAAAAATGTCTTTTTTCGATGGGGAAGCTTGTCCGGATGATAACTTGAAAGAAATTTTATCAATTCACCTGAAACTTGGCAAATACATTCATTCTATTAAAATCTGGAAATCATTAGATTTTGGCATTGATTGGTCAAGAAATGGCCGAGTAATTAATGATTAATTAATCATTACGAATTTTCCAAATAAGGAAAACACAAAAATACTTATATCTCGAAAACCGTGCTAGATAGAGCGATTTTGACGAAATTTTGGACCCGCAGGGTATCTCTGCGGAGTAGTTTTCCCAATTTTCAAAAAATTTTTGTCTCGCCCAAAATGGCGGCCATTTTGAATTTTCGAAATTTTCGCAAAAATTGCAAAACACAAAAATGCTTATATCTCAAAAACCGTGCTAGATAGAGCAATTTCGACAAAATTTTTGACCCGCAAGATATCTCTGCGGAGTACTTTTCCCAATTTTCAAAAAATTTTTGTCTCGCCAAAAATGGCGGCCATTTTGAATTTTCAAAATTTTCGCAAAAATTGCAAAACACAAAAATGCTTATATCTCGAAAACCGTGCTAGATAGAGCGATTTCGACGAAATTTTTGACCCACAGGGTATCTCTGCAGAGTAGTTATCCCAATTTTGAAAAAATTTTTGTCTCGCCAAAAATGGTGGCCATTTTGAATTTTCGAATTTTTCGCAAAAATTGCAAAACATAAAAATGCTTATATCTCGAAAACCCTGCTAGATAGAGCGATTTCGACGAAATTTTTGACCCACAGGGTATATCTGCACAGTAGCCATGCCAATTTTCAAAAAAATTTTGTCTCGCCAAAAATGGCGGCCATTTTGAATTTTCGAATTTTTCGCAAAAATTGCAAAACATAAAAATGCTTATATCTCAAAAACCCTGCTAGATAGAGCGATTTCGACGAAATTTTTGACCCGCAGGGTATCTCTGCACAGTAGCCATGCCAATTTTCAAACAAAAAATTTCTCGCCAAAAATGGTGGCCATTTTGAATTTTCGAATTTTTCGCAAAAATTGCAAAACACAAAAATGCTTATATCTCGAAAACCGTGCTAGATAGAGCGATTTCGACGAAATTTTTGACCCACAGGGTATATCTGCACAGTAGCCATGCCAATTTTCAAAAAAATTTTGTCTCGCCAAAAATGGCGGCCATTTTGAATTTTCGAATTTTTCGCAAAAATTGCAAAACATAAAAATGCTTATATCTCAAAAACCCTGCTAGATAGAGCGATTTCGACGAAATTTTTGACCCGCAGGGTATCTCTGCACAGTAGCCATGCCAATTTTCAAACAAAAATTTTGTCTTGCCAAAAATGGCGGCCATTTTGAATTTTCGAATTTTTGCGCAAAAATTGCAAAACACAAAAATGCTAATATTTCGAAAACCGTGCTACATAGAGCGATTTCGACGAAATTTTTTATCTTCAGGGTATCTCTGCAGAGCAGCTATCCCAAAGAGCTTTCACTTGGTGAAGTTTCAGACCCATAGCTAATTGCTCACCTACTCAAAAAGAGTAAATGCGAATTACCTCTAAAAGTATTGCAGATGGCCAATTTTTCTCAAATAACTCATTCACCTACTTTTGGAAGAGCTTTCACATGGTGAAGTTTCAGACCCATAGCCAATTACTCACCTACTCAAAATGAGTAAATGTGAATTATCTCTAAAAGTATTGCAGATAGCCAATTTTTCTCAAATAACTCATTCACCTACTTTTGGGAGAGCTTTCACATGGTGAAGTTTCAGACCCATAGCTAATTATTTACCTACTCAAAATGAGTAAATGCTAATTATCTGTAAAAGTATTGCGGATACCCAATTTTTATCAAATAACTCATTCATCTACTTGTGGGAGAGCTTTCATAGGGTGAAGTTTCAGACCCATAGCTAATTACTCACCTACTCAAAATGAGTAAATGCGAATTATCTCTAAAAGTATTGCAGATAGCCAATTTTTCTCAAATAACTCATTCACCTACTTTTGGGAGAGCTTTCACTTGGTGAAGTTTCAGACCCATAGCTAATTACTCACCTACTCAAAATGAGTAAATGCGAATTATCTCTAAAAGTATTGCAGATAGCCAATTTTTCTCAAATAACTCATTCACCTACTTTTGGGAGAGCTTTCACTTGGTGAAGTTTCAGACCCATAGCTAATTACTCACCTACTCAAAATGAGTAAATGCGAATTATCTCTAAAAGTATTGCAGATAGCCAATTTTTCTCAAATTAATCATTCACCTACTTTTGGGAGAGCTTTCACTTGGTGAAGTTTCAGACCCATAGCTAATTACTCACCTACTCAAAATGAGTAAATGCGAATTATCTCTAAAAGTATTGCAGATAGCCAATTTTTCTCAAATAACTCATTCACCTACTTTTGGGAGAGCTTTCACTTGGTGAAGTTTCAGACCCATAGCTAATTACTCACCTACTCAAAATGAGTAAATGCGAATTATCTCTAAAAGTATTGCAGATAGCCAATTTTTCTCAAATTAATCATTCACCTACTTTTGGGAGAGCTTTCACTTGGTGAAGTTTCAGACCCATAGCTAATTACTCGTCTACTCAAAATGAGTAAATGTGAATTATCTCTAAAAGTATTGCAGATAGCCAATTTTTCTCAAATAACTCATTCACCTACTTTTGGGAGAGCTTTCACTTGGTGAAGTTTCAGACCCATAGATAATTATTCACCTACTCAAAATGAGTAAATGTGAATTATCTCTTAATAGTATTGCAGATAGCCAATTGTTCTCAAATAACTCATTCACCTACTTTTGGAAGACCTTTCACACACGAAAATGAAAAATTGTGAATATCTCGGAAAAGCTATTTCTTCTGCTTTAATGCTCGGCGGGAGATACACACCACGGCAGTGGTCTTGACAAAAATTTTTGTCTCCCCAAAAATGGTGGCCATTTTGAATTTTCAAAGTTTTTGCAAAACACAAAAATGCTTATATCTCGAAAACCGTGCTATATGGAGCGAACTCAACAAAATTTTGGACCTGCTGGGTATCTCTGCAGAGTAGCCATGCCAATTTTCAAAATATTTTTGTCTCGCCAAATATAGCGGACATTTTAAATTTTTTTGTTTTTTGCAAAACACAAAAATGCTTATATCTTGAAAACCGTGCTAGATAGAGCAGACTGCGCTGACTTTGGTTGCCACAACAGTATAAGGCTAGAAACGAAGCATTTTCTTAATACTTTAGCACTCACCTTTATATCCTTTTCGGGACGCTTTGTTTTTGCATAGCAAAAACATTATCTTTTTTTTTTGCGAGCGATCCTCTAGTTTAAGTAAATTTCAATGAAATCCTGTAAATATTAAACATTTATCAAATCCATCTAAATTATATTAATAAATGTCATTGTCTTATTTCAGTTGTAAAAATTTATTTTTCAGAAACTTTTATTTCAAGATTAAACTTGAGCTAGTGGTTTTCTGAAATTAGAAGAATATGGATATCTTGAAAATTTGGAAAAGTCCTTAACCCATGTGTCTTTTAATGAAGAAAGGTATAGGTTTAGTATCTCAGTGAAGCTCAGAATTGGACCATGAGTAAGAGCGATATATGGGTATGTGATTCCCTGTGGCTTATTTCTTGGAATTTTTAAGAGTTTTGAGAATGCAATTGTTTTTTGTGTGTAACTTTTGTACCTGTTTGTGTAGGTATTACAATTCTTGGATCGAAGTGAGTGAAGAACCAGTTATGACTGATTCATCGAGTGGAACGGTTACCACAGAGACCACAAGTACCCCCAGTAAACACAAAGCGTCCACTCCAGACACAAACAGACATAAAAACCCACTACTACTGAAGAACAGGTCACTTTCACCTCTCTACATTTTCAGCATTTTGGATGTTAATGTTTATCAAAATCATGTTTATGAACTGTGAAAGTAAACAAATTGTAAACAGATGTTTCAAGTGTTTTGAAACTAATTTAAAATTTGGAGTGATGTTATGTATCATGCATTGCCAAAATTACCCACTTCCAGCACCAGTTATGTCCTCCCTCAGGCTGTCATAATATACTATACTTCATTATACTAAAAGTTTTAAGTAAATTTTCTTCACACTTCACAATTATTTTTACAATTTTATGAGGTTTAAAGGAGCTTCAAAATGGAATAAATTCTGACATAAGTTGAATTGCTAGCAATTATCCTAAATTGCCTTTTTGTTTTCCATATTGAAATTAATTTGGTAGACCTCAAATATTGCATGTCAACTAGTGCCCGGACGAGTTGACTGAAACTCGAGTTGTAACTCGATGGGCGATAATTAGGGTAACATCCATCTGCGCAAGTAAAACTCGAGTTTGTGAAAACGTCAATATTTTCACCATCCAAGGCTGACACTTCACCAACACAACAGATATATCCAAAATTTTCAAAAATATACTGCATTTTTACTTTATTCGGGTTTAAATCAATGAAGATTTAACTTAAATTATTTCTCGAAAGCCATTTCCAGGTTAAAGTTTCAGCTAATGTACGGTTATGTAAAATATTTTCTATTAATCAAACAAAATACTTTATCCCGAAAATTACTCAAGTTTAACTCGAGTGCAACTCGCTTCTAACAGGTGATGCTCGATCTGCCATTTTAGCTGGCGATCCCACCACCAATGTCAACCTAATCAGTTTTTCTTGTGCCTGTTTTAGCCTGGGTATGTTTGACAATGTGGAAGATTTCGCCCCTCCCCCAGTTACCAGTACCACCTCTGAATGGAGTTGTGTGTCCTCCACGAACCCCTCAAAAACATCCACCCAGTCAGACGAGGAGGACGAAGAGGAGGATATCTTTGGGGCGTCTTTCATGCCGGATACAGAGGACGAGGATTCCGGGGAGGAGGTGATGTTTGAAGGACCCAGTGGTGCAGGGGGTGGACAGGGTTGGTCACAAGGGGTGAGTGAGATAGAGGAATAATTAGTGAAAATAGTCTTAAGGAGTGAGTAATATATTACTGTACTTTGCTGTGTCTGAAGTGATCATATGAATTGGATGGTTACAATAAAGTCCTACTCATGTAATGATGAACAAATTCAGATCATAATGTTAGAATCATGTATGACGTCTAATATTGAAAAATGGATGCATGAAGTGAAGCAAATGACTCTCCATGCTATATAAGTTCATTATATTCACTATTTTACACAAATTTTACTTCTCGCTATGTTGACATTTTCATCTGGACTGATCATAAGGTCATATTAAAACTTAACAAAAAATCTGTTTCTTGATAAAAGTTGGGCATTCATTTTGATGTACATTTCAATCCACATTTTGAACTCACAGCATCAGTGAATAATGAATAATTGACAGAAAATGGCATACTAAACTGATAAACTGTTGTAAATTTATAAGTTAGAAAAATCTGAAGTGTGAACCTGATAGTTGTGGTGGTATAAAGTGTGAACATGGGTGTGTGGAAATAAGTGATAGTTAATGGAACATAATTCAGGAAATTAAAATACCCAATATAAAATACCCAGTATCAAATACCCTGGAATCTTAATGACTGTTCTTTTAGTCACCTCTGTGTCAAATTTTAACCCACAGGATACCAGCAGTGCTGTGTCCAAAGAAGCATGTAGTACTCCAAGCATTCCTCAAGTGCAGGTCCACAAAGTACAGTTCCTCTACATTCAGATGGAATTCTGTGAAAAGAGCACCTTACGTAATGCCATAGACTTAGGCTTGTACCAAGACATGGACAGAGTATGGAGGCTCTTCAGAGAAATTGTGGAAGGGTTACTTCACCTGCATGATCAGGATATGATCCACAGGGACTTAAAGCCAGTTAATGTTTTCTTAGACTCTAATGATCATGTAAAAATTGGAGACTTTGGCTTGGCTACCATTGCAGGGATTATGCAGACCGATGTGGGCAGCTTAGTGGAACTATCTGTCGCACAGTCTTCTAGTTTTGATCTCAGTAAACACTCTTCAAAGTCTGACAGTGTTGGTGGGATGGATGGAGGCATGACAGGGAAAGTGGGGACTGCATTATACGTGAGCCCTGAAATGATGAATGCCGAGACTAAGTTACACTATACTCAGGTATGTGTGGAATGTGTGGAGAAATGTTTTCATTAGACAACCGCCCATATCCACATGTATATTAGCATAACATAAATCGAATAATTATTCCACTTTTCATGTTTTTACTAAAATTAGTTTAGCTTATATATTGTTGGTCTTCATGTAATTCATCATACCATTTATACTTCCTGTAAATTCAGAAAGTGGACATCTACAGTCTAGGGGTGATGTTCTTTGAGATGTGTTACCGGCCCCTGGACACAGGGATGGAGAGGGTGAGGATACTCACTAATCTCAGGAGTTGTCAGGTGCAGGTACCTGAAGACTTTGATGAACTTCTGCTCAACAATCAGGTGAGAATATTGTGAATGAGAGTAGATAGTACAGTAACTAACACAAGAAAAATACATCGAACTTCATTGGTAGGGACATTGGTTAGGTAGTGCAGGTGTGTATTGCGTGACCTTGATTTGACCTTTGACCAAGCTGTAGTGACCTTGAGTTTGAAAATATTGTCTTGTCATATGTATCAGAAACTGTAAGTGGTAGTAAGTTGATACTTGGTAGGGGTATTGGTTAGTGGTCCTACGATTCGACAGAAAATCGATTCGACGTCTATTTAAAGGTTTCGATGTAGAAAATCAATTCTCATTTTAAGAATCGATTGTGAATCGAAAGTAAGATTTATAAACCACCTAATTTTCCCTTTTTCTACAGATATTTAACATTTTATTTTCGTAACATTTGTTTACATTATCTGCCATGTTTCTTTGACTGGTATCTACTTCCTGTTGGTTACAACTAAAACTCAAAATTTCTTTAGGTATTTAGAAGATCTTTTAATACAATAAACTAAGTTCAACCTAAAATTTAACTTTCACTGCTTCATACACAACATGCATATTCCGTATAAATTGGGAATAACAACCTTGGCCATAAATCAAGTGGAGAGAGATCACACTGCTGTAATACTTCAGCAGTCTGCCATGAATATTTTTGACAAATTTTGTTGAACAAGAAAACTGAAATGTTTACTACATTGCCATACTTAGAATTTTACAGTATCTATGAAATTATAATTATATGAAATGAATAGATCATGAAGATCTGCTTAGAAAGGGAAATTCATGGAATGTTGTTTTCAGGATGAGAGAAATTTAACAGAATAATAGACAAATGCTTTACAGTAAGAGAAAGAGTGAGGGATGTCTGACTTCATTGAAGCTGGTGGGAGATACTTAGCCTTGCCACAGGCATTTATATGTATAAAGAATACACAACTGTTTGACTGCATTATGAGTATTTTTCATAATGTTCTCATACACTTACTTAGGCTAGCTTGCTGAGGAGACTCCCAGATGAGAAGGCCTTTGATACAGTGTGCATTATGGCAAAAATATTTCACATTTGCATTATGGTTCAGACAGCCTGGAAGGCCAGGCTAGGAGATATTTTCAGTTTGAAGTAAAATTAGGAAAGAAAAAAGATGTGTTATAAAAACAGTACACCTGTGTTGCTAACTTGGGAAGGTTTTAACTCAGGACACCCATGTACTGAAACATATACAAGTGCTAAATACATAAAATAACTGCACCATCCATGTATCAATGATATACAACTATTTATGTCATATATATGCTGCTTTGAGAAATTTTTATCATATTATTCCTGAGATAAGAGTCCCATTTTCCAGACCCCATCTAACACGCATATACTTGAGTGACAATGCTGAAATACATGTTCACTTGTGCCAGACTGTTTCATATAATCTAGTATATATTACAAAATATCAATATTGACCAGAAAAAGTAAAAGTCACTCTTCCATTTGATTAATGAAAATAGCATGTCTTTGAAAAGTGTCCCGAGTTAAAAATAGAAGGAAAATTCCATGAATACATGTCTAGCTGTTTAGTTCCCAAAGAAGCATTTTATGCAGGATAATTTTCAGAAGCTGCTTGGCAGTCACTGTTCTTGACATATGATAAGGATAAGCAGATATTTTATTCTTCTTTGTTGTATATGTATATATACACTGTTTGTTAAAAAAGTGTCCTGAGTTCACAACACGGGAGTACCACAAAGTGATGTTGAACAAAAGGGGTTGAAATATTGTTTATTTTAAGCATGATTGGTTGCTAATCTGCTGAAGTTACATTCAAACACTGTAAATGATTTAGCTGATGAAAAGGGAGAATGAAAATTGCTAAGGTCACCTTAGTAGATAATTATATTATTGCTAACACACATATTTGTTGACTCTTCAATCTATTGGTTTCCTAACATAGCCCCTTCCCTACCCCAAACTATAAACAAATAACCTGGATTTTTTCACCACTGACCTATTGGAATACTATTGTTATTATATTTGGTTAAAAAAGAATATTCTGTCTTTCTTACAAAGCAAGCAGAAAAACAATTATAATTGATAATCGATCGCTTAGAATTACCGATTAATCGATTCTGATTTTTTAGACCGATTCCTAACACTAGTATTGGTTAGGGGGTGTAGGTGAGTAATGTCATGGTGTGACTTCGATTTGACCTTTGACCTAGCTGTAGTGACCTTTAGTTTGAAAATCTTGTCTGTCCTATGTCTCAGAAACTATAAGGGGTAGGGAGTTGATACTTGGTACGAACATTTGTTGGGCAGTGTAGGTGTGCAACGTCATGGTGTGATCTTGATTTTACCTTTGACCTTCCTGTAGTGACCTTGACTTTAAAATCTTGCTTAGGCCATAACTTGGAAACTGCAAGAAGTAAGAAGTTGATACTTTGGTAGTGACATTAGTCAGGGAGTCTTGGTGTGCCAACATCATGATGTGACCTTGGTTTAACCTTGACCTTTAAAATCTTGTCCAGGTTATACCTTGGAAGGGTTGGTAGGCCCGGTATCTCGGTATCGAGAGCATTTTACTGAAATACCGAGACGAGATTTTAAAACCGCTACTTCGCTTGTCAACACATTAATGGAAGGAAGAGTTAAATTATTAGAAACATACCCCAAATCTGAAGAAATTATAAGCTTTTATCCCATATTTTCATCCATTTACAGACTTTTATAGCGATACATTGAGCAGAACTGCCATGTTTTTGTTACGTCACTTTATAACCTCAATTTCGCTTGTCAACTCATATAAATGAAGGAAAACTTAAAATATTGGACAGAAACCAGAAATATGAAGATATTATATGTTTTTATCCCATATTTCATGCATTTGGGAGCTTTTATTGAGACGTTGTTATGAGGAAACGTCCATGTTTGTTTGGGGTGTACTAAAACGAGTCCTGAATTCGATACGGTTTTGCATTCTCGACCTCCCGATGTACATATTTTTCATACCGACCCATCCGTACTGTAAAGTGTAGGAAGTTGTCCTTCGTAGTGACATTAGTTCAGGAAACTGGGTGTGACCTTGATTTAACCTTTGACCTTTCTGTAGTGACCTGAACCTCTAAAATCTTATCTGGGCTATATCTTAGAAACTGTAAGGTGTAAATAGTTGATTCTTGGATGAGTCATTGTTTGGGGAGTGTAAGTATGTTAAGTTGTGGTATGACCTTTAACCTTGTCTCTGCCAAAGCATATTCACCTGCCATATTTGAGACATGTCTCCTTATCACAAAAATATATGGATTGCTGTAACCGATTATTGTATGTACTTTTACTTAATTGTGCTCTTTCCATTGACAGCTATACTTCAATCAATAAATTTTACAGCTACATAGTTTTTAATTTACTTATTAATGCTTTTTTTCATAAACAATATTTTATTAATGCAATTAGGCAAAATCAAAAAAGATTATTATAAAGCCTTCTCGCAGGAAGAAATATGTACAAAAGAATATAAACAGGATGATAATGATGAGGGTGTGGCCATGTGGCTAGTATGACACTATAGAAACCTGCCTGAGTCCTTTAAAAATAATTGAACAGCCTCAAAAATTGTTTTGTTTTGTTCAAAAGACAAATTAAGATTACCAAATAGAAGCAAGTCGGTTGCTATTGGACCAAAATCGTGTAATTTATTTAACATTAACTGTCTATGTTGATCATAAAGCCTACATTCTAAAAGGAAATGCGAATTGTTTTCAACTGAAATACCACAATCACAAATTGAGTTTTCTATAACATGAAGATGTTTGGCAAGATGATCTTTAAGAAAGCTACAGTTCATTCGCATTTTTGAGTGTGTAATATTCCAATACCTATCGCCTAAACCAAATAATTTTTGCCTTAACTTTAAATGTTTAACATTTACTGAACCCTTTCTCTTACGCAATAATGATTTGAAGGAAAGTAATGTGTTGGCCTGCTTAAAAGAAATATCAAGTTCATTCCATAGTTTTATACCAACTGGAAAAAAAGAATTTTGATGACACTTTACTCTAAATGATGGTGCCTGTATGTCACATCTATTTCGCAGTTGGTAGTTGGTTCTATTTCCAACCAAGGGTGGGATTAAAGATGTCAAATATTCTGGGACATGATTGTTAATAATTTTAAACATCATAATAAGTATGTGCTCCTGACGCCTCTCTTGTAAATTCTGCCAACCTAGTTCCATATATAAAGAATCAATATTTGACCGAAAAGGAGCACCTGATACAAGTCGCATGGCTTCTACCTGGATAACATCCAATTTACGCAAGTCAGAGTGAGATGCACCTTGCCAAACTACATCCCCATACTCTAAAATTGGTCTTATAAAAGAAAAATACAACTTTTCAAGGGTTTTCCTTGCAAGTTTGAATTTCATTTGTTTAATTATATTCAATTTTTTTTCAGCCTTAGTAGATATATTGTGGATATGCTCATGCCAGCTTAAGTTGTTTTCAAGCCAGAGTCCGATATGTTTATGTTTTGTTACTTCATTGATTCGTGTGTTATGTAGGTACAATCCAGGATGGCCCCCCTTGTTTTGTTTTAAGCCAATAACCATTGACTCCGTCTTTAAAGGGTTAAAAGTAACAAGCCAATCTAATGACCATTTCTGTATATTATGTAAGTCTTTATTCAACAAAACTGCTGCTTGTTGACGGTTATCAACTTCGATAAAAAGACAAGTATCGTCTGCAAACAGTCGCAGATTACAATTGGTAACAACAGTAGTTATGTCATTGATGAAGACCAAAAATAAGAGTGGGCCCAAAACTGAGCCTTGGGGTACTCCAGCAGTTATCTCTGTCCAACTGGAGAATTGACCGTTAATGATTACACGTTGTACTCTATCTTTTAAGTAGTCCTCAAACCAATGAAGCAGAGAACCACTGATACCCCATTTTTTAAGTTTAAATATTAAACCATCATGCCAAACCCTGTCAAAAGCTTTTGATATGTCCAAAAAGACAATTCGAATTTCTTTATTTTGTGAGACTGCTGTACAAAATTTGTTATAAAGCTCAATAAGTTGAGTTACTGTAGAGGACCCTGGTAAAAAACCAGATTGCCACACAGATAATAAAAAGTTATCTCTGAAATGGTTGTATACATGTTTAAAGACTATTCTTTCCAAAATTTTACCTAGAATACTGAGCAGAGATACTGGTCGATAATTACCCATTACCTGCTTGCTATCTTTTTTATGCAATGGTACAACATTGGCTTGCTTCCATAACTTAGGGACTTTACCTGATGATAGAGAAAGATTGTATAATTTTGTTAAGGGCTTAACCAGTGAGTTACCTGCAAGTTTTATAAATTTCGGTGAGATTCCATCCGGACCATATGATTTATTTGCATTAAGAAGTCTAATCTGGTCCTGAACTTCCTTTTCAGAAACTGATATGGTTTCTAAAGTATTACTTATGGGGGAGTCATCCACTGGTAATGAGCTTTCAGCTTGGTTTAGTTTACTTGCCTCCGAGAAGAAAGTGTTGAAGGCGTTAGCTTTAGATGTATCATCTATTAAAATATTTCCTTCTGAAGATAAGATGGGAGGCATGGATGTATTTATTGTTTTAAAACAGGATTTTACTAGTTTGAAAAAAGAATTTTGGCTTATACTAGCATCAAGTTTTTCATATATTCTGTTGTTATATTCATTCTTACAACGAGCAACCTCACGGAAATAAAAATTTCTCTCATGTCTATAGAAATCCCAGGACTGAGCCGTTTTGGTATGCTTTGCCTTCTGATGAAGGCGATTAACTTTACGTCTTAATCTGCGCAAATATCCATTATAAAAAGGCTTATCAAAAGTACGAACTGTTACCACCTTGTGGGGTATAAATTCATGTATAATTATTAATGCTGTTATCTTGCTATTGAATTAGATTGTTGTATTACTTTATCTGTACATACATTTTCTTTCTCTTAAACATTATTTTCTCTACTTAAACGTTATTTTCTCTACTTAAACATTATTTTCTCTACTTAAACATTATTTTCTCTACTTAAACATTATTTGGACCTTTATTTAACTGACACTGTCTGCTCTGAAAATCTCCTGATCTTTTTGTGTTTCACTTCTTCAATATCTCATTGTGTCAAAAATTGATACCCTGGGCAGTTGGGTACAGGCATCTCCTATGCTATTTTTTATTCTTTTAGATGATATTTCAGCCAATGAAAGGTGTAAAATGTAGGTTCTTTAAAATTCAAAACAGTTTTCTCTTGTTTCTTTTACAACTGATTAAAAAGATTAATAACAATATTCTGTAAACATAATGATTTAGTCATCAGCAGAGTATCTGAAGATTTCAATGAACTTTTGCTAAGCTGGCTATACAATATTATACAGTAAGCATATTTACCTCAGTCAAGTGGTTGTTGAAGTGCTTTTAAATTTTGCCTTTTTTCATTTTTTGTTGGAATGGTAGTATGACAAAAGTCAACAAACAATGATTGCTCAGTGTTTTGCTGAGTTTGATAACTGATGTAGTTGTACATAATTGTGAGGCTTTCATATCCCAATTTAACCTTTAAAAAGTGCAAAGGTCAGATCTGACCTGTGTATAGATTGATAGAAAAAAAAGGTCGAAAGGGGTATCGGTCTACTGGCGCTAGCCACAAATCCATCACCGAAAGGGGTATCGGTCTACTAGTCCATCAGTGACACGAGTAGTGCACTGAAGCAGTCACCCATCAGAGTACTAACATAGCACATTGTGACTTAACTTCAGTGACGAGACAGGCACTCATCACTCTACACCTAAATTCATGAAAGTAGAATAAAAGTGATCCCTAGAAGCTCGAGCCTCGCTAGAGCTTGCAGTTAAAAAGTTTAGGGACGTTCATATTCCAAGGATTTGAGGGAAGTTACTGTAGTAAGCTTGAATGTAAAGGCTATTCAGCATTGACATACCCACAGGACTTTGAAACAGGACTTGAATCAAACATCAAACTTAAGGTTTTAAGAAGTTGGTAGACCTTGATTTCATGTTAATTGGTTTGTCATCCCAAGTCTCTACCTGCTGTGGGAAGTATGATGTAAAGGCTTTAATTAGACCCATTGGATGTTTGAAGTGTGAGTAAGGATAAAATTTCATACCAGCTGCTTTCACATCTTAAACAACTACAGTGACCAAAAGGGCAATTCAGGAGGAATTCAGCCATAAAATTTTGTCTTGTCAAAGCACTATCTATAAGTTATATTGAGCATTAAAGTTAAAATGTGAACTGCCCATTGCCCATGACAATGTTGTCAGACAATGTTGTGTAAGTTGACTGCTTTAGAAGAAGGCAAATGGACTGCAATTATATGAATGATCCAGCAAAGCTAATTGTTTTATGTTCAAAACTGTAAACTTGAAGTTAAGACTTTATTTCTACATTACATTTATCTTCAGATAATCTGCATGATTGTAATACCAAGTGAAACCTGAGATATCTTTATATGTGGGAGCATGTACTATCTACAGTCAGTTACTAAAAGTCCCAGTGCCCCTTCTTGGTTTGAATTGACCCCTTTTTTCATCAGTGATGCCAAAAACATTAAATATTTGTTGGAGTATTTTAATTTATATTCACTCATAGTAGAAAGTATATTTCTTTAACATCACCATAAATAGGTGTATGTTTAAATAATGCAAATAATGTTATACCATTGTGAAGAATTTGTGGTGCCTGGCACCCACAGTTTTTATACACCATGACATGAATTTTGGTGAACAATAAAACATTAATTGACCCTTTAATGGCATACATCTGAAGTGGTGATACTTCTGCATATTATCACATTCTAAAGGTTTTTCATCACACACAGTGAAAAAGTTGCCAATCTTATTATCTTAAAACACACAGCATTTCAGTAATTAACAAAGTCTCACAATATTTTACAGGATTGAAAAAAAGAAACAGCATAGCCAAGATGAAATTTTAGTGTGATTATCATTTAGTTTACTTTTAACCTTCTAATTTTATCACATATCTTGCTATAAAAGGGAGATTAGTACATTTTCAATATATGTGCAATAGCATTTATACAGGCAATTATATAACAAGAACCTCCGGTATGAACAAGTTATTAACTTCTACGTAAAGCCAAAAAAATACTGCATTTTCTCATATTCAAACATTAAATTGATTCTTCTTATTCATGACTTGAAATGCTGGGTTTAATCATACAGAGTTCACAGTAATACTATAAAAATATAAATGTAAAATGTTTATCTTTTTGAAACACCCTTTTCATTGACATATTTCATTCACAGTTTGTATTTGTATGAAGTCTGCACCGTAGTAAATAAAACTTTAATGATAAAAATGTTATATTCAACCTTTCCAGTAGAATACACTTTAAAAAAACTCTCCATACATTTTATGTCAACCTATTGGAGAATTCTACAAACACAAACAGGTGTGACTTAGAAGTTTAATTATAGCTATACATCATTTCTAAAGCTTCACCAGGGTCAGGTTCGATGTCATAGGTCAGAAAATGCACCAGTTTGAATGCATCCTGAGACTTGGTCACAACCCATACATTTTCACCAAGATTATCAACAGCTGCTCCACAGAGTCCCTCAGTGCCCTCTGGCATATCCACCAGTCGCCACTGACCAGTGGATGTACAAACCTTAATGACACACCGTTTGTCATTATCTGTGAGGATTATATTACCAAAGTTGTCAATGCAGGAAATCTGAGGGAAAGGTGTGAGTTTGCCGGTGTACTCGCGAATTATCTTGCCATTCATATTGAGACAGTAGACAGGACCCATACTCTTGTGTCTACAAACATATACCTGTTGATTGGCTATGGACAGTGTATCCATGACACTAAAGCCCTCTCCTTGAAAGATAAAGAATCGACTGAAGTCATTTGGTTTTGGGACATCTATGACTTTATCTGGCCTTATATTGTTGCCAAGCTTTTGCATTAGTGAAGACACCTGTCTGAAGATGAAGATCTTTTGTTGACGATATTGTAATCCTACAAGGTCTTCTGAATCTTGGCTGTATGCACAGTCAGAGAATGACCCAGCTGCTAATGTACAAAGATGCTCACCTGCTGCATCTAGAAGAAGCAAACCATTTTCTGAAGCAGCCAGGAGGTAGTTGTGTTGTATGGGAATTATAGCATTACACCCACTAATGGTACTAGACTGGATCTCCTTGTTAAGCTCACATGATGCATTATAGATATACAAGCCATCTGGACTCTTACCAGTGCACCATAATAAGCCTGCATACCAGTGGATCTTTACAAATTTGAATGCCAGTTCTGTGGAATCTATGGATGTGAACAGTTTATCAGATAATGAGACATAAGGTATCATGGTATTTCTCATTCCATTTTTTGTAGCCATCATACTCCCAAAGTTTGACTCTCTTGCAGTTGATGAGTTCATACTAATTTGACATTCTTCAGCAGAAGATGCTGCAGTATTTTGTGCAAATGTAAAAGGGACATCATTTCTTGGTGACCGGGGTCTTGGAGATCTTACTCTTGGAGAAGATGTTAAAGTGTACAATGGTAGACCATCTTCTGGGGCAGATGGCGTAAGAGGTTTGTGCCTCACTTGTACACCAGATTGATTTGAACCTATGGCTCCCAGCTCATCATAACTAGGTGGTGGTTCATTCTGTGCTCCTTGCTGAAGTTTGAGTGGCTGTTGGGGTATATTTCTGTCCTTGGTTACAAATGGCTTCCTTCTTTCTTTCAGTGGATTGTGCCTGGATGGTACAGATTTACTTCTATTGTGACCTACTACCTCTGGTGAGGTTGGCCTTTGTGCTGAATTCATGGCATTTACAGTTTGCTGCTTTGATGTTGATGCACCTGTCTCTGTGTTATCCTGTCTTGGTTGTTTTAGTTGTTTTTCTTGATGGCGGTCATGTTGTACCTCAATTTTATCAGTCTGTGCTTTACTGTTGTCAATCGCCCCAGGTAATTTGGTCATGTCTCGCCTGGACATTTCTCTTTTTAAGGTAGTAAACACTTTTTCAGCTTCAACTCTGTGTCCCCATTTCGAGTTCCAGCTTCTGCCACTTTCAATGACTAGCTTCAACAAAGGATGTCTTTTGCTGTCAGCAAGATCTCTCTCAAGACTCTCCATGTCAATGTCTTTTTGAAAGTTTTCCAATTTTATTTTTGTATGTTCTGCTTTGTCAGAGCTAATGTCATTTATTGTATCTTGGAGCTTTGCTAAATGTTTATCAAGGAGCCTTAAACTGTTATTGACTTGTTCTAATTCCGAATTAATCATCCCTTCCACTTCTTGTCTTAAGCTTTTATAGTGACCTTGAACATGTGATATAAGTGTGTTTTCATGATTGGAGATCTCACTACATACATTTACATTCAGTTTATTTAGCTCTGTGATATGCCTCTTGAGTCGACCAATATTTTCTCTCAGCAACTGTTCCTTATTGCATAAAACCCCAAGTTTGTTCTGTACATCTGTGTTTGCTGTGCCATTCAGGGACTCTTTTTCCAAGGCAAACACTATATGCTGTTCACAGATTGGGATAGATTTGTGTATTTCCTCACACTCTCCACACAGGTTCTTGTTGCACTGGACACACTTAAGTCTCGCTGTTTTCTGGGGATTTCTACAGAGCTCACATCTGTCACCACTTATGCCACCTGTTGCACCTTCTCTTCTTACCTCTTTTACCTGGTTCTGACTCTCTTCATACCTGTGGTAGATCTCTATGAGCTGCTGCTTGTTGAAGTCCTTCTTGATGGTTCTTACTGGTGACACCACCCGACATTCTGGACACGAGATCCTGTGTCCAGTTTTGAGTAGCTGTACACAAGGCCAACATAGAGTGTGTAGACACGGCAGGATACTGGGCTGTGTGTAGACCTCAAAACACACACAACAGCTCACCAGACTCTCTAGGGGAAGGTTAGAGGCCATTCCCAATTTTAAGTTTGCAATGGTTGTAATAATAACAAACAATGTATGCGGCCTAAGACTCTGCTACTTTACAGGCCAATCCCAATAATATGTGGTGTATCAGTTCTTGTAGTATTTTTGGCCAATCCCAACAGTCTTGTTTATGTTGACTGAGCTGCCTAATATTTTCAATTTTCTTTTAAATATACAGGAAGTGTCACATTGATGCTGGAATGGTTGGACGCCATATTTATAAATGATGCGTCTGTTTACAGTGTTGATATTTATTTCAAAGTATCCAGTAAGAGTGATTTAGTGCTTCTCTGAAGGTTTAGATTAGAGAAGCTAGGTGTTATTTAAGTAATGGCCTTTGAATCAAAATAATTTTTTTTTTATTATTTTTCATAAGCTGAACATCCTTTTTTTCTTTGCAAATCTTGTGAATTTTTCCTTGTATCAAGCACCCCCTTTATGTTTATCCATTAATAAAAACTTGCCTCAGTTGAAAAGCCAATATCCAAAAACAAAAAAAAAACATGCAAACTGATTGGTATCCATCATAATCATATAATAAATGTATTTGCAAACAGAATATTTCTTGTCTTTCTTTATGTAAGCAGCACAAGAATTGGACTTTGCCTCAGACACTGCTGATAAAAGAACTGTTCAGCTTGACAGTTTTCATATTTAAACAACCAGATAATAACCACCAATAAATGTAGCTATAATGGACCAAAGAATAACATATGAAACAACATTCTAGTTTTGTAACAATAGAATAGATTGGTTCTCATTAGTTTTATTGCTAAACTTCAACATAATTAAACTGCATATGAAACAACATTCTAGTTTTGTAACAATAGAAAGGATTGGTTCTCATTAGTTTTATTGCTAAACTTCAACATAATTAAACTGCTTTTGTACTTATCCTTATAAATACTCTTTTTGTGATTGAAGACACGTTAATTATCTTCAAAGATAATTAGATACTGCATAAAATAAAAAAATTGCGTATCATTACCCAACAATACATTCTATAAAACATTGCGTAGAGATGCTGTAAGTTTGTATACATTTTTGACTATAATGTGCATGAGAAATTCTGGCAATGAAAGTATATTGTAGGCTACAGAAAGTTAAACACATCTGTTATATCCTGGTCTATACTCAAGTGCTATAAGTGATAAGAATCCATCATGTCTGATTACCACCTTTGTAATGACTGTGAACTATGACTCATTCCAGTGTTGTTACTATATAATTAAGCGTCCCTGAAAGGGCGCTTATTTGTTTTCGCCTCAGTTTTCTCGCCGCCGCCACCGCATTATGGTCTCTCTTAAATATCTCCCTTATTATTAGAAGGTTTCAAACCATATTTGGCACTTATATACCTAAGGCGTGGGAAAATTTTTCTGCATGCTTAAATTTGACCTTTGACCTTTATGAAGGTCACATGATCAAAAACAATTTTTTCAAGTACACCCCCCCCCCCCACCCCCGTCATCGCAGTTCAGGAAAAACTACTTGCTACACAGCCTTATAATTTGACACACCTGTTCATAGTATCGAAAACGCGAGCTGATTAGATTTTGGGAGCAATCTCTTGAAAAATGTCTCATTTATGGGTGATTTCCTCACGCCTTCCAATCTGAGAGCCTTAAATTTAGGTCAACCCCCCTATTATCTTCTTAAGTATTGCATTTAGAGCCATAAAATGTATTGGGAGGTAATAGGAAACCATATGTGGAGAGCCTAAATAGCCGGTCAGTTTTACCCCACGGCCCCCCCTTATGGGTCAAACTGGGGTCATAAAATAGCTGATTTTGAGTTTTTGCCTTATATCTCCTTTATTGTTGCTTTTATAGCTTCAGAATGTATTAAGAGGTATTGGGAAAGCACATGTGGAGAGTCTAAATAGCCGGTCAGTTTTACCCCCCGACCCCCCCCTTATGGGTCAAACTGGGGTCATAAAATAGCTGATTTTGAGTTTTTGCCTTATATCTCCTTTATTGTTGCTTTTATAGCTTCAGAATGTATTAAGAGGTATTGGGAAAGCATATGTGGAGAGTCTAAATAGCCGGTCAGTTTTACCCCCGACCCCCCCCCCCCCGCCCCTTATGGGCCAAACTGGGGTCATAAATAGCTGCTTTGGAGTTTTTGTCTTAGATCTCCTTTATCGTTGCTTTTATAGCTTCAGAATGTGTTAAGAGGTATTGGGAAAGTATATGTGGAGAGTCTAAATAGCTGGTCAGTTTTACCCCCCGACCCCCCCCTTATGGGTCAAACTGGGGTCATAAAATAGCTGATTTTGAGTTTTTGCCTTATATCTCCTTTATTGTTGCTTTTATAGCTTCAGAATGTATTAAGAGGTATTGGGAAAGCATATGTGGAGAGTCTAAATAGCCAATCAGTTTTACCCCCCAACCCCCCTTATAGGCTAAACTGGGGTCATAAATAGCTGCTTTGGAGTTTTTGCCTTATATCTCCTTTATCGTTGCTTTTATAGCTTCAGAATGTATGAAGAGGTATTGGGAAAGCATATGTGGAGAATCTAAATAGCTGGTCACTTTTATCCCCTGATCCCCCCCTCCCCCCATGGGTCAAACTGGGGTCATAAAATAGCTGATTTCGAGTTTTTGTCTTATATCTCCTTTAATGTTGCTTTTATAGATTGAGAATGTATTAAGAAGTATTGGGAAAGCATATGTGGAGAGTCTAAGTAGCGGGTCAGTTTTACCACCCGACCCTCCCCCCCTATGGGTCAAACTGGGGTAAAAAATAGCTGTTTTGGAGTTTTTACCTGATATCTCCTTCATTGTTGCTATTATAGCTTCGGAATGTATTAAGAGGTATTGGGAAACCATATGTGGACAGTCTAAATACCGGTTAGTTTTGCCTCCTGACCCCCATGTATGGGTCAAACTGGGGTCATGAAATAGCTTTTGTCTTTATTGTTGCTTTTATGCTTTCACAATGTATTAAAACCTATTGCAAAACCCTGTGGACAATCTAAATAGCAATACATACTTGCACAAATGATTATATATGAAGTTATCAATACTCGTTACTGAAATGCTTTGTAGCATTTACACAAAATTTACTAAAGTTACATCCAATGTTGTACATCCAATGTACAACACTTTCTCCAGCTTGTCTATGTCTACAGCGCTTGTTTATGTTTAATTAAAGAAGACCTTTGTAGGATCTTCCCTGTCATGATATCACTAAGGGGGTTGGTTTATGTAAGAGTATGGTACAGCTTTGTGCATTCTTAGCTTTACAGCATGCTTATTAAAACCACAAGGCATTTTAAACTCTCAGGGACGCTTCGCTTTTGTTAGCAAAAGCATTCATCTAGTTTACCTAGTTTTAATTGGACATGTTGAAAAGTACACTTATTCCCAATAATGTAAAAACTTTCTTGATACACCCCAATGAGTTACAAATGGAGACATTATTAATATTACAATTTAAAAATAGTTCTTTGTTAAGATACGTTTGTTTGGTTTGTTTCTCATGTCATGTGTAAGTTTTATGATATATTTTTGGAGTAATAATCATCAATTAAGTTATTTTATTATCATGCCATAAAACAAAGAGAGATGATCCTCTGGTGGAACCACTATTGCAATGGAAGATTTTTATTTTTTTAACTAATTAAACATAAATGTAAAAAGTAGAGGGTAGTTGTTAGTACAGATTTGCATCTTTCAGTTTACTTTTTATCCATTGTTGATTGAACCACAGCACAACACCTGTTTTTACCCCACAGTCTTTAAGGACTGTTTTCATCCATGAGTGGGTGGGTGGCAAAAAGTTTCTACAGGCTGAATCTCAGAAACTGTGAGGTGTAGGAAGTTGATATTGGGGGTGTAGGTGTGCAACATCAAGGTGTGATATTTTTTGACCTTTGACCTTTCTGTAGTAACCTCGAGTTTGAAAATCATGTCTGGCCTATGTTTCAGAAACTGTAAGGTGTAGGCAGTTGATAATTGGTAGGGACATTGGCTAGGAGTGTAGTTTTAAAATGTCATGGCGTAACCTTGAATTTACCTTTGACCTGTCCATAGTGAACTTGCCCTTTAAAATTTTGTCTGGGCTGTACCTCAGAAACTGTAAGGTGTAGGAAGTTGACACTTGGTAGGGACTTTGGTTTGGGGGTGTTGGTGGGCAATATCATGGTGTGACCTTGATTTGACCCTTGACCTTGCCGTAGTGACCTTGACCTTTAAAAATTTCATACTATATTTCAGAAACTGTAAGGTGTAGGAAGTTGATAATTGGTAGGGGCATTGGTTAGGGGTGTAGTGCAATTTCATGGCATAACCTGGATGTGATCTTTGACCTTGTTGTAGTGACTTTGACCATTAAAACATGTGCAGGCTATATCTCAGAAACCGTAAGGTTGATACTTGTTGGGGATATTAGCGAGTGTAGGTGTGTAACATCATAGTGTGACTTTGATCTGACCACCTTGCCGTAGTGACCTTGACCTTTAAAATCTTGTCCAGGCTGTATCGCAGAAACCATAAGGTGTAGGAAGTTGATACTTGGTAGTGACATTGGTGAGGGGGTGTAGGTGTGTAACTTTATGGTGTGACCTTGAAATGACCTTTGACCTTGACATAGTGACCTTGACCATTAGTATTTTTTCTGGGCAATATCTCAAAATCAAAAAAAGATTTTTTATTGCGTTAATACATCCTATCCAATGGACAAATGCTTATCCGGTCGGCGCGGACCGGCCCGCCAAACGTCAGAAAAAGACGTCCTGTGTCTCCACCGGCCAAGCCGGTCCAGTGCTGTGCACTCGCCAGGTGGCGTGTAGTACTTCCTTCCTGTCTAGACAGAGTGACGTCATAGCATCTTTTTCGTTTGGCGCATGTGCTGTGTACACGAAATATTTTTCAGTGAACTTATTTATAATTTGTTCATCAATATTATTCAGAGTGTGTTTTTATAACTTTGTAATTTTGTGCAAGAGGTATTATAGATCATTTTGGTGTAAATTTCAATTCGGATCATCATGTCTTCGCCCAGTCAGAAGCATGGCAGTTGTGGACACATAATGGCTAGCTTTGATAGCCATAATTTCTGCGCACGTTGCAGGGAGAAGGGTAAGGGCACAGATCCGTGTATTAATAAAAATGACTGTAACTCTTGCAATTTACTCACGGAAGAACAACGTTTACAGTTGTCTACGCCTTCATATAGGCTCAAAAAGGAAAAGAGGGATCTTAAGAAATCTGATACACCCAAACAGGACTCATCCAGTTCCTCTCTCATAGACCCGTACTCTGTTACGGTAGTGGGAGCTGTGGACGCCCAAGGGACCTTACAGTCTCCTGGTTCGAGTTCAGGAAAAGCACAGAAAACTGATTCCTCATCAAAACCAAAGGATTTAAAACCTAAAGCAGAAAAGCCTTCTAAATCGACTTCTAAGTCTCACAAGTCTTCAGTTGATTCCAAGATCGACGACCTGGACCAAAAGTGGGCCGACAGATTTAATAGATTAGAAGCTCTGCTTTTAGCCAAGACTCTGGATAAACCAGACCCAGCTTTTACCTCTGTCAAGGTCGTTCCTACACACTCTCCTCCGGCTAGCTCAGCCTTATCAGATAAACCCTTCATTAGACCTTCTGGTTCTGCTTCAGGGACAGATGCTTCAGGTACCGACCTCGCTTCTCAGAGGCAGGTTACCGACCAGTCTGTCAGACCGGACACACTTCAACACACTTCAGATTTGACTGGTTCCTTACAGACTGTTTCCAAGTCGACCAGCAAGTCGCAAAAGAGTAGATCTTCTACCGACCGACTAGCAGATCAGGCTGGTACTGCATCTCCAACTCCTCAGCAAGTACCTAGCAGGTCGTCATCGGTTCCGGCCAGAAGACTCAGCACTTCCTCTATGGATACTGACACCGACACCGACCTTTCTGATCGCCCCCCTGTGGACATTTTTGTCGAAGAGGGAGAACTATCAGATCAGGAACTTGAAGCCGCTTCTGCCGACCCCGACCAAACCCTCTCCGAAGAGCAAACATACAGGGAGACCATGAGTGGTATTAGGTCTTTCATGGGGTGGACCCACATTCCTGAAGTGGATACGGCAGCGTCAACCGCGGATGACAACCCCTTTGCGGGTCCCAAATCACAGCCTTCAGGGAAGGTCTCCGTTTCAATGCCAACCGACGAGTGGCTCTGTAGTAAGATGGGTAAACTTAATCTGACTCTTACGGAGGGTTACCCGTCGCGAAGTTCAGAGGCTGGGGGTCTTCTCAAGGACCAATTTGTGCGTCCGCCCAGATCACAAGCTAAGTGGTATAGCTTTACACCAAATCAAGAGAAGCCCGGACAGGATACCGGCAAGACTGTTTCCACTTGGTCTACTGACGCTTCCAAGATAAACAGTACCTACAGCCGCATAGCCAAGGCAGCTGGCATTGCATCTACTCCACCAGCCTCACGTCAAATCTCTCAAGATAACCTACGCAGGTGGGAGAAGTCTGCCCGCGAAGCCTCTACCATTTGCAACCAAGCGGCAGCCTTCAACCGGTGTCTTTACAAAGTTCAAGACTCTATGCAAGCTCAACTGAAAGTGATTAAAACAGACTTTAGTAAAGGAAAGTCGTCATCAAAAGTTTCACAGGCTGCTGATGAGTTACAGTTCCTGATGAACTTCAACTCTAGCATTACCCAGTCTATGGCCAAGACGTTAGAGCACCTCACGGACTTTGTTTTTGTTACTGTTGCTAATACCACCCTGGCCAGACGAGATTCTTATCTGTCTCACCTCAAGTTGGGAATCAAACCGGACACCTTTGCTGCCCTGCGTACAGGACCACTTCATATTCCTACACTGTTCCCAGATTCAGCACTTAAGCAGGCAGAACAAGATATCGCCAACTTCGAAAGCAAGGGACAACCCCAGTCTGGGAAGAAAGGTCGCTTTCACCCTTATGAGCGTCAGGACAAGCGTTCAGATTTCAGAAAGCCAGACCGCCCTGCTTGGAAGAATATTGGGAACAGGGGACAGCACAAGAGGGGTAAGGCCAAAGCCTCCTACTACTCATCGCGACCAGCCAAGGGCCAGCAGTCCTATAAATGACAATCATTGTGTAAAGGGCTTACAGGAAGGACTGCTGGCCGGGAGCAAGACTGTGTCACAGGAACTGTTAACAGACTCTGTAAATTATGGTGTTGTAAAAGTTGTACATTCTGCGCCCGGGCCTTCACAAAAGAAAGAAGTAAGCCCCGGGTTGGCAGCCTGTCAAAAATCAAAGAGTCACAAATTAAAGTATGTGAACAGTGCTTCTTGTGTCATTTCATTCTCTTGTGTTCAGTCTGTACCAAATGTCCCAAATGTTGTGCAAAATCCACCTGTAGGGGCCCGACTCCAAAACTTTTGGCAAACTTGGCTAGGTCTGGGGGCCAGTCCGGCAGTGGTTCAAATCTTGAGGGAGGGTTACACCCTCCCCTTCCGGACCCGACCAAATCTCACAAGGTTCCCTACAGTCGTAAGCTGTTATGTCAATCCCCACAGGAACAGCTACCTGTTGGAGGCATTACATCAGCTTATGGCCAAACATGCAATAGAACTAGTCCGCAACCAAACATCCCTGGGGTTTTTCAACCGACTCTTCCTAGTCCCAAAACCCAACAACAAATGGAGGCCAATACTGGATCTGAGCAAACTAAATATTTTCCTCAAGGTGGGAAAATTCAAAATGGAAACACCAGAAACCATCAGAACATCCCTCCAAAAACGGGAGTGGGTCACCTCGGTGGACTTCAAGGACGCCTACTTCCACATACCAATACAGGAACAATCCAGGAAGTACCTCCGTTTTCATATTCAGGGCCGGACTTACCAATTCAAAGCTCTGCCTTTTGGTCTGTCCACAGCGCCCATGGAGTTCACTGTGTTAGCAAAGGAAGTGAAACTGATGGCTATGCACCAGGGTATAAGGATCCACCAGTACCTAGACGACTGGTTGGTGAGGGCCGGATCCCAACAAGTTTGTCTCCACCACACCCAGACTCTGGTCAAAATGTGCCACGAACTCGGCTGGCTGGTAAATATGGAGAAATCAGAACTGGAACCCAAACAGATTTTCGATTTCGTAGGTTACCAGTTCGACCTCCGAACCGGCCGGGTCAGACCGACCATGGACCGGTGGCAAAACCTTCAGGTCAAAATACAAGCACTATTGCTGCTGCCGGCCTGTCCGGTCCGTCAGTTTATGTCACTGATAGGTTTACTAACAGCCACAGAAAAACAGGTTCACCTCGGCCGACTACACATGAGACCCATACAGTGGCATCTCAAAAACAACTGGAGGGTCCCAGAATCTTTAGAAAAGATCATCCCTCTACCCAGGTCCCTGCACCCTCATCTGCAATGGTGGTTAGACGAAAGCAATGTGCTACAAGGCCAACCATTACACCCAGTAGAACATGCTCTACAGATCTTTACAGACGCATCAAAAGAAGGGTGGGGCGCTCACTTAAACGAGCTCACTGCAAGGGGCTCTTGGTCGGTTCCGGAAAGCAAACTGCACATAAACTATCTAGAGTTAAAAGCAGTCTTTCTAGCTCTCAAAGAGTTCCAAGAACTATGTACAGGCAAGATAGTTCTAGTGGCATCCGACAACACTACGGTAGTGGCTTATATAAACAAAGAAGGAGGTATGAGGTCGGGCCCCCTATGTGCCCTACTGTGGAGGATCCTGACCTGGTGTTCCCAGAAACAAGTGACGTTAAAAGCCCGTCACATTCCGGGCCATCTGAATGTGATAGCAGACAAGCTATCCAGACTAGGTCAGACCATACAGACAGAGTGGTCCCTCCTCCCGGAGGTATTTTTGAGCATATGCAAGAAGTGGCACCAGCCTCAAGTAGATCTGTTTGCCACAAGATTCAACCACAAACTTCCTCAGTTTGTCTCTCCAGTCCCGGACCCCCTGGCTGTAGCAGTGGATGCTCTCACTCTGCCATGGGAGGACCTGGATGCATATGCCTTTCCACCGACCTCCATCTTGGGCAAAGTAGTGGAGAAGCTACTGGACTCCCGGTACCAGAGAGTTATTCTGATTGCTCCCGGGTGGCCCAACATGCCCTGGTTCTGGGACTTGGTGGCCATGTCCAGTCAAATTCCCCTCAGCCTACCAAACCTGCCCAATCTCTTGACACAGCCGTTCAACCAGATCCCTCACAGGAATCTGACAAACCTGAATCTCCATGCATGGCTCCTAGAGCCACAGCAATCAAGGAACAGGGTTTCTCTAAGGCAGTGGCAGCAAGAATTGAGGCTCCTCAAAGAAAATCGACCAGATCAGTCTATGAGGCAAAGTGGACCATTTTTACAAAGTGGTGCATCACTAATCAGGTGGACTTCGGGTCAACACCTATAAAGTCAGTGGCTGACTTCCTTCTATACCTCTTTGAGGTCAAGAAACTTCAGCCCAGCACCATTGATGGATACAGGTCTGCCATTGCTGATAAACTGGGTAACACCACAGTCAATATCAGCAAAGATGATAATCTCACCCGTCTCTTAGATAGTTTTCACAGAGACAGACCCAAAGGGCGGAGGGGTATACCCTCCTGGAACCTTTCTCTGGTCTTACACCAGTTAACAAAGGCTCCCTTTGAACCTCTTAAGGAAGCTTCAATGAAACATCTGACCTTCAAAACTGTCTTCCTTTTGGCCCTGGGTTCTGGCAAGAGAAGAAGTGAGATACATGCATGGCAGCATAAGAACATCAGACACCAGTCGGACTGGTCTAAGGTGTCCCTGTTTCCGTCCCCCAGCTTTCTTTCCAAGAACCAGCTGGCCAAAGAGGGCCCAGAGAGTGTAGCCCCAGTGGTCATACCAGCCCTGGCTCCTACTCTGGATAGATCCCTCAAGTCTGACAGAACTCTTTGTCCGGTTCGAGCCTTGCGCTACTATTTGGACAGGACTTCAGACTTTAGGCAGGGCAAGGAGTTAGTTTTTGTCTCCTTCAAGAAAGGTTTCGACAAGGACATCTCACCTGCCACTATCTCCTCATGGATCAAACAGACTGTGATCCTATGCTATGAGCTCTCCGACCAACAGGCCCACACCCTACATCAAGTCAAGGCTCATGATGTAAGGTCCTTTGCTGCTTCTAAGGCTTTCCAGTCGGGAGTTTCCTTGGAGCAGATCCTAGCAGCCTGCCACTGGAAATCTCATAATACCTTCACTCAATTCTATCTGAAGGATGTGGCCTGGGCTGATTCAGAGCTCTACCATCTCGGTCCGGTTGTGGCTGCTCAGCAGATCCACCAAGGGACTAGTACCTAGAGGAGACCTGTACATTTGTAATTAGTTGTACATTTTTGTATATGTTGCACATATAGTTATTAAAAAAAAAAAAAAAAAAAAAAAAATCTGGATGTACTTCCTTCGGGAGATTTTCTCTATGGGACTGCACTCATCCCTCTCTTCCCCTACCTCAGAGCAGGTCTGTTAAAAAAGGGGGAGGGGGGGGGGCAAGGTCGACTGACGGTTCAATACCTGGTAACCGGATGATGATATTCGACCTTAGCCTTAAGGGTTATCGACCTCAGGTCTTCCCAGGCTTTAAAGGAGACTGATCATTATTTTTGCTATGAGTTCGAACCTAGTCCCTAGTAACTTACCCGCCGACCAAGCGGTAGTTATTCAGCATTTGTCCATTGGATAGGATGTATTAACGCAATAAAATTGCAAATTTAATAGGTAAATTAAATTTTTATAAGTTAATACCCTATCCAATGGACACACAAGACCCTCCCACCGACCCCGCTATCAGTCTACTAGGGGTCTACTAGGTTTAGACACGAAAAAGATGCTATGACGTCACTCTGTCTAGACAGGAAGGAAGTACTACACGCCACCTGGCGAGTGCACAGCACTGGACCGGCTTGGCCGGTGGAGACACAGGACGTCTTTTTCTGACGTTTGGCGGGCCGGTCCGCGCCGACCGGATAAGCATTTGTCCATTGGATAGGGTATTAACTTATAAAAATTTAATTTACCTATTAAATTTGCAAATTTATAATAAACCTTCTCACAGGAGGAAATATCAAACTGAAGCTCAAAACACACAGTGAGCTGACACAGAGCCCATTCACAGGCACTGATTGCTTGTTAATATCATGTCCAGGGTATATTGCTGAAACTTTAAGTTGTAGGAAGTGGATACTTGATAGGGACATTTGTTAGAGGGTGTAGGTGTGCAACATCATGGTATGACCTTGATTGGATCTTTCCGTAGTGACTTCAACCTTAATAATTTTGTCTGGGCCATATCTCAGAAACTTTAAGGTGTAGGAAGTTGTATTCTTAATAGGGACATTGGTTAGGGGGTGTAGGTATGCTGAATATGGTGTGACCTTTAACCCTGGCTCTGCCAAAGTGTGCTCACTTGCCATATTTGAGACATATTTCTCTTGTCACAAAGATGTATAAATTGCTGTAACTTAATATTATATAATTTTAAATAAATTGTGCTTTTTTCATTGACAGTTATACTTAATTAATAAATCTTATAGCTTCATAAGTTTTAGTTTTCTGATAAATCCTGACATCTTGTTATAACTTTACATACATTTTCCCTCTCTTAGACATTATTTTCTCTACTTAAACATTATTTGGATCTTTATATTACTGACAGTTTTTGTTTTGAAAGTCTCCTGATCTTTTTATATTTTACTTCTTCTATACGTCTTGTCAAAAATCAATTCCCCTGGTTTCACAAATTTCAGCCGGTGAGGTATGGGTATCTCCAATGTTATTTTTTAAATTTTAATGTTCTGTGTACTTTGTATAAGTATCACTAAACTAACAAAGTCTGCTTAAACTTCTCTGCACATTTCAGCCTTAATCAGTTTCTTTGAGCTCATGGGTTTGAATTCCAGTCCTGACATTAAACATAAAAATCCTATCTTATGCCTGTCCATGTTGCAGTTACAGTAATAACTCATATGTGTGAGCTTATATTCTTGTAAACACGGATCATTCAGGGTCTCTTAAATATTAGTCATGGGTCTGAATTTAACTTGTGAAACATACTTGAAACCCAGTATGCGAATCAAGACCAATTCCATTTTTCTTCCGTCTGTTGAAGTTATAAATTAAATTTACAATTATAGCAGATTAGTGTAACACTTTTTCCACTTTTGTAGACACATATCATTCGGTGGTTATTAAACCATGACCCAACTCAGCGTCCATCCACAAGGGAGCTGTTACAGTCAGATTACTTGCCCCCTCCACAGTTAGAAGAGGCAGAACAGAATGAGGTGCTGAGGTCCACCATCTCTAACCCAGAGAGTCGCTCGTATAGAAGAATGCTTGATGCTATTTTCAGCCAAACCACAATACCTGCTAGAGATTATGCATATGATAGTGAACTGCATAAGGTACAGTCAAACTCCTTTAACTAGATATCTGATAATAGGAGTTTCTGTTACAAGTCCATTTTATTGCGTTAATACATCCTATCCAATGGACAATAGCTTATCCGGTCGGCGCAGACCGGCCCGCCAAACGCCAGAAAAAGACGTCCTGTGTTACCACCGGCTGGCCGGTCCGTAGTACTGTGCACTCCCCAGATGGCGTCTCGTACTTCCTTCCTGTCTAGACAATCTGACGTCATAGCATCTTTTTCGTTTGGCGCGTGTACTGTGCAGACGTGTTTTCAACATCTCCAGAATTTTAAAGGAAAAGTGTGCTTTATGACGGATTTTAAACCTTATATGTGGAGAGTTTCTTTGTAAAGTGTTACCAGCTGGTCAAGCACGGATATACATTTAGAAATCTGCTGGAAACGCTCCCTAGTTGGCTCAATTTATTATTGATGATAGGGCAGTAATCGACGAGATATATGAAGGCAGCCATTTTGCTAGTTTCCTCCCATTCAACCTTTGTGTTGTTTGGGGCAGATCAACAATATTGAGGAATTATGGATATACTTCTAACAGGTATTTTTATCCGTGTCTTTTGTTTGAATGTTTCATCTATAACCTTCCAGCTACAATCACCATAGAAACGTCTCTACCCAAGATCTTCAGTCTACGTAGTTTTGAAATCTGTGAATGGAAGGAATTCCCCATCACAGATGCATTCTTCAGAGCACACTGGTACCGACTTCTCTGCTGTAAAGCATCAGTCACACCAGCCCAGCTCGAGTATTTGGTGTTTTTTAATCAGAAGCATGAGATGAATTCTTCAGATTTCTTCAGAGCGCACTGGTACCGACTTCTCTGCTGTTAAGCATCAGTCACACCAGCCTAGCTCGAGTATTTTTTCATCAGAAACAAGAGGTGAATTCTTCAGATTTCTTCAACCGACCTCTCAAGTATTTTCTACATAGAAGGAACTTTTGTCACTCTCAGTCCCACCCTTATGGACCCGGCACTTGTGTCGGTAGTAAGGCCAGTGGATGGCCAGGAAACTGGTTTGAGTGTACAGCCGGCTGAGAAGAAGAACCGACTTCAGACCGGCCAGGAATTTCATCTACAGAGTGCACTGGTCCAGGCTTATCTGCTTTTAAAGCATCAGCCGACCGGCCAGCTAAAAGAACGCGACCTCTGACGTCATATCCAGTCAGCCAATCGCGTGTCTTCACGAAGCTGGTCACGTGTTTTCACCGACCAGTCACGAAGTTTATCACGTGATTCACCGAACAAGAAGGTCGGAAGTACATTCTTTGCACTCACGTCTACTGTGATTCCAGTTTTTTAGTTCCTGTAATCCACCTCCAGCGTACTGGTACAGACTTCTCTGCTACAGACATCAGTCGACCAGTAAGCTTACGTTTACTGTGATATAAGGAAAGAACACCTCTAGTGAAGGCGTATCCCCGAAGTTGGTCACGTGATTTTCCGACCAGTTCACGAAGCTGATCGTCCTCTCCAACCAGCCAATCACGTTGTCCCTCCGACCAGCAAGCTGGTCACGTGACACACCGACCAACATTTGTTTCTAAATATAGCTCACAAGGGCTTTCCCAGCAACTGTCAAAATCTACAAATAAGACGTGCGTTCAAAGATAGTTGTAAAATTTTTTCAACAACTGGTTACAGAGTGTATCGACCAGTACCGGCTATAAAGCCTTGTACACTTGTTTCAACAACTGGTTACAGAGTGTACCGGCTATACAGCCTTGTACACTTGCTTCAACAACCGGTTACAGAGGAATTAATGGAGGAAACTGAATTCAACACAAGATAGTTGTAAACTTCATTCAGCAACTGGTTACAGGGTGTACCTACTGGCTACACAGCCTTGTACACTTACTTCAACAACTGGTTACAGAGTGTACCGACCGACTACCGGCTAAACAGCTTTGTACAGTTACTTCAGTAACTGGTTACAGTATGTGCCGACCGGCTACCGGCTTCACAGCCTTATACAGTAGCCTCAACTGGTTACAGTGTACCGGCTACACAGCCTTGTACACTGGCTTCAACAACTGGTTACAGAGTGTACCGGGTGGTACTGGCTACACAGCCTTGTACACTTGCTTCAACAACTGGCTACAGAGTGTACCGGCTGGTACTGGCTACACAGCCTTGTACACTTGCTTCAATCTATGGGTTACAAGTCTACTAACAGGGTGTTGGCTACACAGCCCTTACTGTACAGTGCTTCAACCCAACTGGTTATATATAAAAAAAAAAAAAAAAAAAAAAAAAGCTGGCTAAACAGACCAGTAGCTGTCAAAATTCATTGGTGACCCCAACCTGCCAGTTTTTTGCCGGTTACAGAGAATTACTGTTTACAGTAAAGTACCGGGTATGGAGTCCGGATACCGGACAGAGTTGCCTAAGGTTAATTTGGTTAAAGAAAAGAATTCTTAAACTGGTCAGTGGTCTTGATGATATGACAGTGTCCCAAGCTACTGCCAGGCAACCTTCCCTTATCACACCTCTCAACAACCTGTTATCGGTGCTGGACTTGACTGCAGAGATAATAATAAATTTTGTCATCAGGTCCGGCCAGGGGACTGACATCTCACATATGACAATTGCTCTGTAAATGCTGCACCTTGCAGGCTGCTGACCCGGGGCGAAGAGTTTATTAATGTGAAAATAAGACCACAATAAAAATAGAGAGACTGTTAACCTGGATCATTGTCACCAGACCGGACCAGTGTCCGGAGGGACAGAAAATGTTTGTCAGAATACCAAATGTCCCAAATGTGGCACACAGTCTGCCTATAGGGTCCAGACTAAGCCCTTTTTTGGGAACTTAGGAAGCCTTGGGGGCTGGACCCTAGGTAGTACAACTGTTGAAGGAGGGATACCTATGTCCATATACCTATACAAGAACAATCCAGGAAATGCCTGAGATTTCACATCCAAGGTCGGGCATACCAGTTCAAGGCCCTGCCATTCGGGTTGTCCACAGCACCTTTTGAGTTCACCGTGATACCAAAGGATTTGAAATTGATGGCCATACACAAGGTTTTAAGAAGCCACCAGTACCTAGACGACGGGTTGGTGAGAGCCAGCTCCCACCAGGCTTGTCTCCAACATACACAGGAACTAGTAAATAATGTGTCAGCAAATAGGTTGGCTGGTGAACTTAGAGCTGGAGCCCAAACAAGAATTCAATCTTATAGGCTACCAGTTAGACCTCAGGTCCGATCGGGTCTGGCTGACTCCAGATCGGTGGCAGAACCTTCTAGAGAAAATGCTGAAACTGCTTTCCCTACCGGCTTGCCCGGTCCGGGAATTCAGGTCCTTGATAGGTTTGCTAACAGCTACAGAAAAGCAAGTTCATCTAGGCCAACTTCATGTGAGATTCATTCAGTGGCATCACAAACACAACTGGAGGGTCCCAGAATCACTGGAAAAGGTGATCCCAAATCCCCAGGTCCTTGCACCTCCATTTACAATGAGGGCTGAAGGAAGACAATGTCCTTACAGTCCAACCAGTACACCCAATAAAACATGCTCTGCAAATATTTACAGACGCAGCAATAGAAGGGTGGGGCGCTCCCTTAAATGAGCACTTTGCAAGAGCAACCTGGTCCCCTCTGGGAAGCAAGTTGCATATAAACTATCTAGAACTTTAAGCAGTTTTTCTGACTTTAAAGAGTTCCAAGACCTTTGCTCAAACAAGATAGTACTTGTAGCAACCGACAACACCACAGTAGTGTCATACATAAAGGAAGGAGGCAGGAGATCGGGCCCACTTTGTGCCCTACTATGGAGAATCTTGACCTGGTGTACCAGAAAACTAGTGACTCTAAAGCACCACACGTTCCAGGCCGGCCTAATGTGGTAGCAGACAAGGTACCCAGGCTAGGCCAGACCATCCAAACAGTGGTTTCTCCTTCCAGAGGTTTTTCCACTCTATGCAGTAGGTGGCACCGGCCCAAACTAGACTTATTTGCCGCGAGGTTCAACAACAAGTTGCCTCTGTTTTTGTGTCACCGGTACCGGATCGCTTGGCCACAGCAGTGGATGTGCTCAGTCGGCCATGGTAGGATCTTAAAGCATACACCTTCCCGTCGTCAGCCATATTGGGCAAAGTGGTGGAGAAGTTGCAAGACTCCCCATGTAAGAGAATCATCCTGATTGCTCCGGGGTGGCCCAACATGCCTTGGTTTTGGGATCTAGTGGCCATGTCCAGCCAAATCCCGCTGGGCCTGCCCAATCGGCCCAGTCTGTTCACAGCCATTCGATCAGATCCCTCACAGAAATCTGACAAATCTTAATCTCCATGCAGGGCTCCTAGAGCCTCAGCAATCGAGGAGCAGGACTTGTCTGAGGCAGTGGCAGCAAGAATTGAGGCTCCTCAATGGGGGGGTCAATTAGATCAGTCTAAGGGGCAAATGGTTCATTTTTACCAAGTGATGTATCATTCATCAGGTGGACTTCGAGCACCCCCTGTAAAGTCAGTGGCTGACTTCCTTAGGTACCTGTTTCAGGACAGGAAGTTGCAGTCCAGTACCATTGATGGGTACAGGTCAGCCATTGCTGATAGTCTGGAAAATTTGCCCATCCATATCAGTAAGGATGAAAATCTCACTCGTCTCCTGGATAGCTTCCACTGAGACAGACCCAAAGGCTGTAGGGGAATCCCCTCCTGGAACTTCTTCCTGGTTTTTGCACCAGCTGACAAGGTTCATTTTGAACCAAGTTAAAGGCCTCCTTGAAGCTTTGACCTTCAAGGCAGTTTTCCTCTTGGCCCTGGGTTCGGGCAAGTGTAGAAGTGAGATAGTTTTCCTCTTGGCCCTGGGTTCGGGCAAGTGTAGAAGTGAGATACATGCTTGGCAAACAACTCAGCACCATTGATGGTTATAGGTCACCCATTGTTGATAAACTGGGAAATTCACCCTTCAACACCAGCAAGGACGAAAATCTCGCTCGTCTCCTGGATAGTTTCCTCGGAGACAGACCCAAAGGCAGGAGTGGCATACCCTCCTGGAACTTCTCACTAGCCGTGCACCAGCTAAGACTCCATTTGATCCAATCAAATAGGCCTCCTTGAAGCATTTGACCTTCAAGACGGTAATCCTCTTGGCCCTTGGGTCGGGCAAGTGCAGAAGTGAGATTCATGCTTGGCAAACTGATATATTGAACACCAATCCGATTGGTCAAGGTGTCCCTGTATCCATCACCCAGCTTTCTATCCTAGAATCAGCTGGCCATAGAGGGTCCAGACAGTGTGGCCCCTGGGGTTATAACAGCCCTGGTCCCAACTCTGGGTAGATCCCTCAAGTTTGACAGGTCCCTCTGTCCGGTCAGAGCATTGTGCTACTATTTGGACAGGACCTCAGACATCAGGCAGAATAAGGAGGTGGGTTTTTGTCTCCTTTAAGAAAGGTTTCAACAAAGACATCTCACCTGCCACAATCTCCTCTTGGATCAAGCAGACTGTGATCCTATGTTATGAGCTCTCTGACCAGGAGGCCCATACTTGACATCAGGGTAAAGCCCATGATGTCAGGGCCTTTGCTGCTTCTAAGGTCTTCCAGTCGGGAGTCTCCTTTGATCCAATCTTGTCAGCCTGCCACTGAAGTCACAATACCTTCACACAGCTCTATATGAAGGGTGGGGCTTGGGCTGATTCAGAGCTTTACCAATTGGGCTCGGTAGTGGCTGCTCAGCAGATCCACAGGTGGCCCTTAGATTGAGGAGATTTGTATATGCGCATAACAGTTCTTCATGTACATAAGAATGAAGTGTGGCGTGCTTCCTTCGGGAGGTTTATTTGCATTCTGGGACTGAACTCATCCCTCTCTTCCCCTACCTCAGAGCAGGTCTGCAAAAGGGGGGGGGGCGACAGCGGTATAGCCCCGGGTAACCGGCTGCTGGCAACCGACCATGGCCTTACAGGGTTTCCTGACCTTAAGTCAACCCAGGCCTGGACCTATAGGTCTCCTGACGAAGTCAGCCTAGGCCGTAGGTTAAAATTTGCTATTACTTGTGAGTTCACATAAGTCCCTAGTAACTTACCCGCCGACCAAGCGGTAGTTATTCAGCTATTGTCCATTGGATAGGATGTATTAACGCAATAAAATTGCAAATTTAATAAGTAAATTAAATTTTTATAAGTTAATACCCTATCCAATGGACACACAAGACCCTCCCACCGACCCCGCTATCAGCTTACTAGGGGTCTAATAGGTTTAGACAACGAAAAAGATGCTATGACGTCAGGTTGTCTAGACAGGAAGGAAGTACGAGGCGCCATCTGGGGAGTGCACAGTACTACGGACCGGCCAGCCGGTGGTAACACAGGACGTCTTTTTCTGGCGTTTGGCGGGCCGGTCTGCACCGACCAGATAAGCTATTGTCCATTGGATAGGGTATTAACTTATAAAAATTTAATTTACTTATTAAATTTGCAATTTACACTGTTTTGTGCTGTTGTGTCAACGTGTATTTCAATTTTGCTTCACGACCTTGTTGTTATTGTTTGTTTCATGGACCTTGCATGTGGATAATGCATGTTTATTAAAAATGTGCCACCCTGTAAAACAGTACTGCCCCCTAGTGGTATATACGGTAAACTGGCATACCACATTTTGTGATCTAGGTATTAGTGGAAAGTGGATAGTAATGAGAGGGTATTTTCAGTTTATCTGGAACAGTCAGCGTAATAGATGTAAATTTTCTGGGCCTTTGAGGTGTAACTAGAAAGTGTTGAGTGGCATGTACAATACACAATGATAGTATACAAACAATTAACGTGTAAATAAAGTTGAGAGGTAAATGGAATCAGTTGTGAAAAGTCTCAATATTGAAAGATGTAATATTTGATCACTTAAAATGTAGTGCATACAGTCCCTATATTGTGACGGATCTCATATTGTTTATTTTATTTGCTTTTTTAATGTAAAAGTAAAACCCAAACTAAATACCATTTTTAAAATTAATTTGAGTAAACCTTAATTGCCACACACATACATTTATCGAAAAAGTTTGTAAATGTTCTGTCTCCCTATTTTACGTGCAAACCAATGCACCTTACAAGGAAATGTATTCAAAACAACCCATTTTATAAAATATTTTTCATCTATTACAGAACAAATTCTATCATCCAACTACATGCAGCACAAAGTAAGATTGTATTCGAATAGTGAAAAGTTCATAAAGAGAAGAGGCAGTAAAGTACAAAATATAATAGAATACATAGTTGGATGAGTGCAAATGACTCTTTAAGGGCAAATATGTGGATAATGATTGGTTGGATAGCGTAAGAAATCTAAAATTTGCCACATATTTGAAATTTGCCACATGTTGAAGTACTGATAACATAATGAATTGAGGTCGCATTTGTTAAATGTATAGCAATTGAGGTTCTTTGAACTGAAAAATACCAAATTAAAGAAAAAACATGATTTTCTTTATAGAATTAACTAAAGTTTTAGAGGTGGTGAATTTTAGATTTCTGGCAAATTTTATATTCCTTACTCTAATACATATTTTCAAGCATTATTTTTAAAGTTGTCAGGATATTGTTTATGTTATTTAAATAGCATTCAGATGAACTGTGAACTGTAGCAATGTCTTTCCAGAGTTTTGTCTTTCAGGAATTTTCCTGCCATTTACATTCTAATGCAACTGTCCTGTGTTTATGTAATTTTAATACAGGTGGCTTTTTCACCAGAAGTTCTGAAGACGAGCGACACGGTGACTGAGATTCTACGCAGTGTGTTCAAGAAGCATGGTGCTCTGCGTCTGTCCACACCCACATTGCTGCCCAAGTGTTCACTGTATGAAAACAGCGAGAATTGTGTAAACTTCATGGACCACTGTGGTGGAATTGTGTCACTGCCTTATGACCTCAGGGTATAAATAATATGAAGAACCATAATGATGTAGTGAATAACATAAAATGAAAAATATTTCACTTTGTCTGCCACCATGGTAGTATTGTGTATCAACCTTATGATCTCAGGGCATATAAAGCATGCTTAACGTTGTAGTAAATTCAGTTTGAATCAATTATTATGCAGTCACCGGATGAATATTTACTTTTAAATCCATAGTGGAGAATTTAGTGTTACAGTGCCTATGAGTACGAGAGAGTGAATATACTTCTTAACCTTTCCTGGGTTGTCCTATCTAAATCAAGTACAATGCATTCCAGGAAAAAAGGATAATGATCAAAGTGTTAATTATGTGAAAGATCTCTTCTTATTTATGAGGTAAATAGTGTATAAATACATCTGTTGTATTAATAAAACATTGAAATATTTGAAGCAGTCCACAAAAAAAAAAAATGGAAAAATTGAAACTTTCTTAATTTTTATGATGCAGCCAGTGATCAGTTTGTACAGCGTTAATAAAATTGTACTAATGAAAAATGTTTTAATGAAGAAGCTACTGAATCATGTCATGTTGCCTTTAGGAAGGTCTTGTATATACTGTAGCGGGGCTCTGTATCGCCCATGGGCAATGTGACCAAATATTTGCAAAAGTTGGGGATGGGCATTTACGACAACGAAAATCAGGTGTTCCGAAGAAATAACCAGAATTCAGGGAAAAACGCATTTTAGAACACACCGGCTGGAAGTAAAATATGCGATTGGTAAACAAATCTCAACAAAATGAAAGGTGATATAACTACTAACATACAGAAAATTTTGTTGAAATGGAAATAAATTAAACAAATTTGGGTAATGATTGGATGTTTATGGTGAAAGTTTACCTCGAAACAACATATTAGCAATTTATGACCGATAACGTAAGATTGTGGAGGGGTGCTTTCAAAAGCATGGGCGATATAGAGTGTGGCTAAGGTATTTCAAATAAATTAATAACATTTTAAAGTTTGAAGTGTACAAAACTGTATAAGGTAGCCATATTTATTATTTTGTTTGAAAAAGTGTAGCCATCTGCATGGTTAACATATCTTTTAACACAAGTCTTGCCAAAACTTAGACCACAGGCTCAGCCAAATTCTGAGAAAAAAGTCTTTAAGTCCGGACGAAGTTCTTTTGTGACGCTGGCCCCAAGCAAATAGTACATAGTAACATCAGTCAGATCAACAATGTTTTTTATTTATTTTTACTTCAGGTATCATTTGCTAGGTATATAGGACGTAAAGAAATCAGCCAGATCAAGCGTTACACCATAGAGCGTGTGTACAGGGAGCATCGTATCTACCATTCTCACCCGCGTGAGATGATGTGCTGTTCCTTTGATATAGTAACACCCACCACTGCCAGCCTTGTACCTGATGCTGAGGTAAGTTGATGTCCTATGTCACAAATTTTTATTAATTTGTCATCATATAGAGTAAGAAATCTAAAATTCGCCACATATCTGAAATTCGCCACATGTTGAAATACTAATAAATAGGGCTGTGACGGGTGCTGAAAAATGGCATCGAGTACTCGCCCTCTGACAACCGGCCCGAATTCGAGTAACCGCGAGATTTAGTATCTACCATTAGAAGAAGTCTTCTGTAAACAAATAGTCGGTTCCGGAATCGAAACTTTTGAAGAAAAACGTCTTCTATTTGACCATATATTATAAGAATATGGAGTAAATTGTATTTTTATTGCGTAAAATAGCCTTACCTTATCCTCACAAGTGCTTGGTTTGGTTTTGTGGAGCAAAAGCATCGACCGACGAGTCTTTTAATAAAGACTTTTCTTGTCGAGAAGTGACCCCTTTGTCTGCGAATATCCGCGCATGCGCCGACACCGTAGACGAGAGTGACTGTGTAGAAACTCTTCATTACATTTTTGGTCGTACTGGGAGCAGCATCGTTTCTTCTTCTATCATCATGGCCGATTCGCAGGTCAAAAACTCGAAGGAACTTAAACGTGCACCAGGATGCGGACATCCTTTATTTGACTGGGATTGTCATCAATTCTGCTTTCCATGCAGGGAAAAAGGTCGTGGCAATGACGTTTGTGTGAAGAATAAAGAAGAAGATTGCTTTATTTGTCTACAATTCTCTGAGGATCAGAAGCGTAAACTGGTCCATAAGAGTAAAAGAAAGGAAAAATCTACACCTAGCGTGGTGTCTCAAGAGATTGAAGATGCTTTACTGGGGGTGGAGTGCCACCAGAACCCAGTTTCTTCCAATCCACGACCTACAACGGAGGGAACTACGACAGACCCCCTTCAAACCATTTTACAAAGATTAGATGATATGCAGGGCCAGTTAACTGCTCTTAAAGACAGAAACAGCGAGGTTTCTGTGTCTCTTCATTCTGAGGAAGGCGAAGCCTCAGACGAAGACTCCACCCTTCAAGAGTTAAACAACTCAAAGAAACGTGACAGATCGCCCTCACCTGATGACATTGAAGACGACCCTTCCTACAGACAAACCCTTGCTGCGGTGCGTTCTTTGTTACAACTCACTATTCCTGAGCAATTCTCCGAACAACCTTCCCGCATTTTTGGTTCTAGACAAAAAGACAAGCGAAAATCGTCTTTATTACCAATGGTCATGCCTCCTGTAGATGGAGTATTGGAGAGATGGGATTTTTATGAAAAGAAGTCCTCTGGAAACCCACAACAAGATCAACCTTACCTTCTAAAGACTAACCCTTTGAACTATGACAATTTCTTATATTTCACAAGGGCACCAATGAAGTTTTATAAGTCCACGTCTGCGGACTTTTCATTCCAAGCTCCAAGATGCCAGGATTCTTTTCGCTCATCATTTCCTGGGCCTATTCCGTCTTCAGTCCGTATTCCCATGAAGCAACATGTCCTGTTAGAAACAGTAAACAGGGAGCATGTACAGATCCTTTCGTATGTGCATTTCTTTCTCAATGCCATAGAAAAGACGGCCAATAACCTGGAGTCCACCATGTTGACTGTAAAATCCTCCACAAAGGATCAAGCCATCATCAAAGAGTTAGAGACTATGCTGTCTGGTCTTCAGATTCAATTTAGTTGTATTGCTTCTATTGAAAAGGCTTTAGAAAATGTGACTGATAATTCGATTGCTGCATCTTGTAACTTGGAACTGGCACGAAGAGATACGGTACTCAAGAATCTTGCTCCCAACCTCAACGAGCACGATTTCAACAGACTAAGAAGGACGGGCTTCAAGTCTCATGATCTTTTTTGTCCAACTGTGTTAAATGAGGTTGAAAAGAAGATTCAAAAGTCTCCAAAAAGGCCTAGAACAGATCAAAAGTCTTCCTTTAGTTTCAAAAGACACTCTGATGACAGGAATACCAATAAACAGCATTCCAACTACAACCAGAAGAGTTTTCGTGAGCAGAACTCATCTTCCTTCAAGAAACCAAACTTCCACTCTTCCCAGCCTTCCAGAAGAGGTGGAAGCAAGCGTAGGTGACTACAGCGTAGTTACTCACCATGGGGGCCGTTTGCAGCATTTTTGGCAGGTATGGGAGAATCTTTATTGTCATCCCAGAGTTGTGCAGGTCTTGAGGTGGGGTTACCGAATTCCTCTCCAATCGAATCCGCCCCTGTCTGTTTATCCCATAATGCAAAGCGGGTACGGAAGACAGGAAAAACATGGCTTCCTTCAAGATTGCGTAGTTCAAATGCTTCAAAAAGACGCAATTTACCATCTCAAGGACTGCACAACTCTAGGTTTCTCAAGCAGATTATTTCTTGTACCGAAACCCGGCAAAAAATGGCGGCCAGTAATAGATCTCAGTGTTCTGAACAGCTACATGCATGTACCGACCTTCAAAATGGAAACTGCAGAAATTATAAGAAATTCTCTGACAAAGACCGAGTGGGTAGTGTCCATAGATTTAAAAGACGCGTACTTTCACGTGCCCATACATCCGGACTCTCAACACTTGCTACGCTTCCATGTAGACAACAGAACGTATCAGTTCAAAGCTCTCCCTTTCGGTTTAGCAACAGCACCACTAGAGTTCACGCGGATTGTAAAAGAAGCAAAACTCGTTCTTCAGTCTCGAGGAATTCGAGTTCACCAATACCTGGACGACTGGTTGTTAAGGGCAAGCTCCCAACACCAGTGCATGAGCCAGACAAAAGAACTTCTTCACACAATCCAGGAATTAGGTTTCGTGATAAACTTCGAAAAATCAGAGCTCGTACCTACACAAAAAATCGACTTTCTGGGCTACCATTTCGATTTGGTACAAGGGAAGGTTTTTCCAACCCAAAAGAAGTTGAAAATTCTAGCAAAAGCTGTTCAGGACATGGAGGTCGTATCACTAACAACCCCAAGGTCGCTTATGTCCCTGATAGGTGTACTAGCATCCCTAGAAAAGACAATACCAATGGGCAGGCTCCACATGCGTCCATTTCAGTGGTACCTGAAGACACATTGGCAATATCCCCAGTCTCTAGACCTGAAGATTCCGGTTTCAAATCTTCTGAAAAGTTATCTTCAGTGGTGGAAAGACCCCAAAAATCTAGAAAAGGGTTGTCCTTTACATCCTCAGGAACACAATACCCTTATTTTCACAGATGCGTCAAACCAGGGTTGGGGAGCTCATTTAGAAAATCTGACAGTCAGTGGCAATTGGACAGATCAGGAAAAATTGCTTCATATCAATGTCCTAGAGTTAAAGGCGGTATTTCTGGCCTTAAAAAACTTTCAAAACAGAATTCTAGACAAGAGGGTTCTCATAGCAACAGACAACGCCACTGTAGTCAGTTATCTGAACAAACAAGGGGGAACACACTCATGGGACATGTGTCTCCTGGTTTGGCGCATCATGGCCTACTGCAATCCTCGAAACATACTCATAAGAGCCAGACACATTCAGGGTTGCCTCAATGTCATAGCCGACAGTCTCTCCAGGAAGGACAAAATAATTCAGACAGAGTGGTCACTTCATCCTCAAATATTCTCCTTAATTTGCCAAATTTCGCACAAACCAATGGTAGACATGTTTGCCACCAAGATGAACCACAAACTTCCACTCTATGTTTCTCCAGTCCCAGATGCAGATGCACTGAACATAGATGCATTGAACATCTCTTGGGAGGGTCTGGACGGCTATGCCTATTGTCCTGTAGCTCTCATACCAAAGGTCATACAGAAAATGAACACCTACAGGTGCAGAATGATAGTAGTAGCACCAGGGTGGCCCCTGATGCATTGGTTTTGGGATCTGGTGAATCTGTCAACCAAACCTCCATTGCAGCTACCTCACTGGCCTCATCTGTTAAAACAGCCATTCAGTCACAAATACCATCAGAATCTGTTGTATCTGAATCTTCATGTTTGGCACCTAGACACCACTCAGAATCACTTGAATCATTCTCTGAGCAGGTGGCAGATCGAATTAAGGCACCTCAAAGACCCTCATCTAGAAGAGTGTACGAATCAAGGTGGTCCATTTTTGAACTCTGGTGCCAACAGAGTCAGGTGGTCAGCTCAGAGCCTACTATCTCAAAAATTGCAGATTTCTTGAACTATCTTTTCACTGTAAAAAATCTCAAACCTGCTACTATTGCGGGCTACAGAACTGCTATTGCTGATCATTTAGGTCATTCTGGCCAAGAGGTGAGCAAGAGTCTTGACTTGAACAGGCTTATTGCCAGCTTCTATAGAGATAAGCCTACTGCTAATAGGGGAATACCCTCATGGGATTTATCTTTGGTACTTTCAGCATTGACAAAGGCTCCTTTTGAACCATTAAAAGATGCAAGTCTAAAGATTCTGACTTTTAAAACTGTCTTCTTGATGGCATTGGCATCTGCCAAAAGAAGGGGGGAGGTGCATTCTTGGACATACTCCTCTCTTAGACACAAACCTCACTGGAAGGAGGTCACCATCTCTCCTTCTCCTGCTTTCCTTGCAAAGAATCAATTGGCATCAGATGGTCCAGACTTATTAAGACCAGTAGTCATTCCAGCCTTAAAACCTTTCCTTAGCTCGGATTTGACTGAGGACATGACCTTATGTCCTGTCAGGGCACTTAGATACTATCTAGACAGAACCAATGAGTTGAGGAGGGGAAAGAACCTCCTATTCATATCATTTAAGGAAGGCTTTGACAGAGATATCATGAGATCTACCATATCTTCCTGGATTAAACAAACTGTTTTACTAGCATATCAATCCTCTAAGGCTGATTCTCAGGATCTTCATATTAAGGCGCATGACATCCGATCCATGTCTGCATCTTTAGCTTTCAAGGGTGGGGCTTCGCTTGAGCAGATTTTAGGCTCCTGCTATTGGAAGAGTCACAACACCTTTACCACATTTTATTTGAAGGATGTAGCTTGGCAATCTCATGACCAGTCTGACTATAAATTAGGCCCAGTGGTCTCAGCTCAACATATTGTCAATGTTTAAGTACGTCTTCATTTTACTTTGTCATATACATATTCATCGTTCTCCATACATACCAGTATTTTTACTGACATTTGTATTTTATTTTCTTTCCTTCAGATGGCTCCATAATCATCTGTAGTTAGGATTACAGCTCCAGCTCGGAGGCTTCTTCTTATAGAATGACGGCAGCCAGCCTGAGGGTATAGGAAGACTCCTCTGACCTTCACTGTTGACTAGTTAAGAAGACTTCATGATGTTTATTTTGCAACAATTGATGACATTTACAACTACATCAGCCACTGAAATTCAAGGTTAGCAAAGTTACTTATCATTATTGCTAAAGAAGTACTGTTTAATCTGAGATGTGGCGTACTTAAGCTTATCTTATCCTCTTATCAAAGTGCTTTACATAGTGACCCCTTGTCTGACAATCATTTTACAGTGTGGTTACAACAAATTCCCTCCACCTGTTATGGTTGCATTCAAGCACTTGTGAGGATAAGGTAAGGCTATTTTACGCAATAAAATGTAACAAATTTTATTGTAATTTAACTTTTTACAAGTTAAATACTTACCTTATCCTCACAAGGATAAACCCACCCTACCTCCCCTCTAATTTGTTATCTTGGGGACCAAAAATATAATGAAGAGTTTCTACACAGTCACTCTCGTCTACGGTGTCGGCGCATGCGCGGATATTCGCAGACAAAGGGGTCACTTCTCGACAAGAAAAGTCTTTATTAAAAGACTCGTCGGTCGATGCTTTTGCTCCACAAAACCAAACCAAGCACTTGTGAGGATAAGGTAAGTATTTAACTTGTAAAAAGTTAAATTACAATAAAATTTGTTACAGTTTCAAGCAAAAATAACAACTTTAATTGATATTATGTGACGGAAATGCTGAAATGTAGCATATTTTACACAAGCGTTTGATTACGTGGGCAATAATACAATACCTCGCGAGTAACCGAGTTTTTAAAATTGACTCGAGTACAAGCCAAGACCGCCTCGTACACCGAGGGTCGAGTACTCGTTCGCAGCCCTACTAATAAAATAAACTAATTGAGGTGAGATTTGTTAAATGTACAGTAAATTTAGGCTTTTTGAACTGAAAAATACCAAATTTGAGACATAAAATTCTTCATAAAATTAACTAAGGTCTTAGAGGTGGCGAATATTAGATTCGTGGCGAATTTTAGATTTCTTACTCTACATCTTATAAATTATTTGACTCTTTTCAAGTCCTTTACCAGCAGCTGGGTGACTGATACTGAGGAAAGTACATTGGAACCACATATCCTGTATCAGAAAATACATATAGTAAATGTTTATTGATTTGTCATTATTATAAGTATAATTTATTTTGATAATGTGAGGGCAGTTGCAAGGCCAAGCCTGGTGTCTGATACTGGCAATATGACTTAAATAAAAAATTTTGACTTATAGCTGTTACATTTTTGCAAATTATCTCTCTTTTCTTTAAAAAAAAAACCCTTAAAACCTTCAAAAGCTTTTTACCTTCTAGTTGATTTTTGTTTTTCATTTCAGGTTTTACATGTAGTGTATGACATTATATCAGAGTTCCCTGTACTTCAGTCTCGTAACTACCGTCTGCGTATTAACCATGTTTGCCTGATGATAGCAGTACTGCTGCACTGCGGTATCAGTGACAAGTCACAATCTCAGGTCTTAGCTGCTCTCGGGGAAGTCAAGGTACAGATCAAGTCGACATGCCCATCATCTAAGTTCATAGTCCATATTCTGTAACATTCAAACGCTAAGGATTACTCATATTCTTAGAACTTTCAAGTACAGTAGAACCTCAATTATCCGAACCCCATGGGAGACATACAATCCGGCCGGATAATCGAGGGGTTCAGATAGATGAAGGAAACCGAAATTCACGGTCTATGGGTTACCGAGTGGGCGATAATTGAAGAATTGTTGTTTTTATGCAATATACATGGACACTGGTGTTCGTTAATAAAATAATTTAATATATTTGTGTTATATAATATAAGTGACCCTTCAATTGTCGTTTATTTGCTCCATATCCATGGAAATTATTATTATTTTTATTATCTCCCGCCGGGCTTTAGCCCGGGAGGGAGATTATGAAATGATGCCTGTGCGTGCGTGCGTGCGTGCGTGTGTGCGTGCGTTAGTTAGTCACGCAGATTCCTCCAAAACTACTACAGCTACAGATTTTTTGTAAATTAATTGTCCCAATGAATTTTCACGCCCTCGAAAATTTTTTTGGTTTTATGGACTTAGGCCTAAAGATAACTGAGTAATAGCTATCTTAGCTACTTGGAGTAAAGGGCTCATAACTCAAAAACTATTGCAGTTACAACTTTTTCTTCAAATATGTTGTTCAGCTACTTTGTCCTTAGCTATAAGATGGTACATAGTTTGGGGTCCCATTGCATGCCATAAGTGAGTAATAGCTATTTTCTCATTTGTAGCTAAATAACAAAAGGAGTAAATGTCAAATATCTTCAAAAGTATTAGAGTTACAGAAATCTTTTCAAATATGTTGTTCATCTACTTTTTGGTAAGCTATCACATAGTAAAGTTTCAGACCTGTTGCACCGTGGATAGCTGAGTAATAGCTACTTTCAAATTCCGACTGTTGAGTAAAGCCATTGTATCTCCAAAACTATTGCAGTTAGAGTGTTTTCCTAAAATATGTTGTTCAGCTACTTTGTCCTTAGCTATAAGATGGTACATAGTTTGGGGTTCTATTGCATGCCATAAGTGAGTAATAACTATTTTCTCATTTGTAGCTAAATAACAAAAGAAGTAAATGCCAAATATCTTCAAAAGTATTACAGTTACAGAAATCTTTTCAAATATGTTATTCATCTACTTTTGGGTAAGCTATCACATAGTTAAGTTTCAGACCTGTTGCACCATGGATAGCTGAGTAATAGCTACTTTCAAATTCCGACTGTTGAGTAAAGCCATTGTATCTCCAAAACTATTGCAGTTACAGTGTTTTCCTAAAATATGTTGTTCAGCTACTTTGTCCTTAGCTATAAGATGGTACATAGTTTGGGGTTCTATTGCATGCCATAAGTGAGTAATAGCTATTTTCTCATTTGTAGCTAAATAACAAAAGAAGTAAATGTCAAATATCTTCAAAAGTATTAAAGTTAGTGAAATCTTTTCAAATATGTTGTCCATCTACTTTTTGGTAAGCTATCACATAGTAAAGTTTCAGACCTGTTGAACCTTTGATAGCTGAGTAATAGCTACTTTCAAATTCCGACGGTTGAGTAAAGCCATTCTAACTCCAAAACTATTGCAGTTAGAGTGTTTTCCTAAAATATGTTGTTCAGCTACTTTGTCCTTAGCTATAAGATGGTACATAGTTTGGGGTTCTATTGCATGCCATAAGTGAGTAATAGCTATTTTCTCATTTGTAGCTAAATAACAAAAGAAGTAAATGTCAAATATCTTCAAAAGTATTAAAGTTAGGGAAATCTTTTCAAATATGTTGTCCATCTACTTTTTGGTAAGCTATTACATAGTAAAGTTTCAGACCTGTTGAACCTTTGATAGCTGAGTAATAGCTACTTTGAAATTCTGACTGTTGAGTAAAGCCATTGTAACTCCAAAACTATTGCAGTTAGAGTGTTTTCCTAAAATATGTTGTTCAGCTACTTTGTCCTTAGCTATAAGATGGTACATAGTTTGGGGTTCTATTGCATGCCATAAGTGAGTAATAACTATTTTCTCATTTGTAGCTAAATAACAAAAGAAGTAAATGCCAAATATCTTCAAAAGTATTACAGTTACAGAAATCTTTTCAAATATGTTATTCATCTACTTTTGGGTAAGCTATCACATAGTTAAGTTTCAGACCTGTTGCACCATGGATAGCTGAGTAATAGCTACTTTCAAATTCCGACTGTTGAGTAAAGCCATTGTATCTCCAAAACTATTGCAGTTACAGTGTTTTCCTAAATATGTTGTTCAGCTACTTTGTCCTTAGCTATAAGATGGTACATAGTTTGGGGTTCTATTGCATGCCATAAGTGAGTAATAGCTATTTTCTCATTTGTAGCTAAATAACAAAAGAAGTAAATGTCAAATATCTTCAAAAGTATTAAAGTTAGTGAAATCTTTTCAAATATGTTGTCCATCTACTTTTTGGTAAGCTATCACATAGTAAAGTTTCAGACCTGTTGAACCTTTGATAGCTGAGTAATAGCTACTTTCAAATTCCGACGGTTGAGTAAAGCCATTCTAACTCCAAAACTATTGCAGTTAGAGTGTTTTCCTAAAATATGTTGTTCAGCTACTTTGTCCTTAGCTATAAGATGGTACATAGTTTGGGGTTCTATTGCATGCCATAAGTGAGTAATAGCTATTTTCTCATTTGTAGCTAAATAACAAAAGAAGTAAATGTCAAATATCTTCAAAAGTATTAAAGTTAGGGAAATCTTTTCAAATATGTTGTCCATCTACTTTTTGGTAAGCTATTACATAGTAAAGTTTCAGACCTGTTGAACCTTTGATAGCTGAGTCATAGCTACTTTCAAATTTCGACTGTTGAGTAAAGCCATTGTATCTCCAAAACTATTGCAGTTAGAGTGTTTTCCTAAAATATGTTGTTCAGCTACTTTGTCCTTAGCTATAAGATGGTACATAGTTTGGGGTTCTATTGCGTGCCATAAGTGAGTAATAGCTATTTTCTCATTTGTAGCTAAATAACAAAAGAAGTAAATGTCAAATATCTTCAAAAGTATTAAAGTTAGGGAAATCTTTTCAAATATGTTGTCCATCTACTTTTGGGTAAGCTATCACATAGTAAAGTTTCAGACCTGTTGAATCTTTGATAGCTGAGTAATAGCTACTTTGAAATTCTGATTGTTGAGTAAAGCCATTGTAACTCCAAAACTATTGCAGTTAGAGTGTTTGCCTAAAATATGTTGTTCAGCTACTTTGTCCTTAGCTATAAGATGGTACATAGTTTGGGGTTCTATTGCATGCCATAAGTGAGTAATAGCTATTTTCTCATTTGTAGCTAATTGAGAGCTCTCACTTGGTGAAGTTTGAGACCCTTAGCTAATTACTCACCTACTCAAAATGAGTAAATGCGAATTATCTCTAAAAGTATTGCAGATAGCCAATTTTTCTCAAATAACTCATTCACCTACTTTTGGAAGAGCTTTCACATGGTCAAGTTTCAGACCCGTAGCTAATTACTCAAAATGAGTAAATGCTAATTATCTCTAAAAGTATTGCAGATAGCCAATTTTTCTCAAATAACTCATTCACCTACTTTTGGGAGAGCTTTCACTTGGTGAAGTTTCAGACCCGTAGCTAATTACTCACCTACTCAAAATGAGTAAATGCGAATTATCTCTAAAAGTATTGCAGATAGCCAATTTTTCTCAAATAACTCATTCACCTACTTTTGAGAGAGCTTTCACTTGGTGAAGTTTCAGACCTGTAGCTAATTATTCACCTACTCAAAATGAGTAAATGCAAATTATCTGTAAAAGTATTGCAGATAGCCAATTTTTCTCAAATAACTCATTCACCTACTTTTGGAAGAGCTTTCACTTGGTGAAGTTTCAGACCCGTAGCTAATTACTCACCTGCTCAAAATGAGTAAATGCGAATCATCTCTAAAAGTATTGCAGATAGCCAATTTTTCTCAAATAACTCATTCACCTACTTTTGAGAGAGCTTTCACTTGGTGAAGTTTCAGACCTGTAGCTAATTATTCACCTACTCAAAATGAGTAAATGCTAATTATCTCTAAAAGTATTGCAGGTAGCCAATTTTTCTCAAATAACTCCTTCAGGTACTTTTGGAAGAGCTTTCACATGGTGAAGTTTCAGATCCGTAGCTAATTACTCACCTACTCAAAATGAGTAAATGCTAATTATCTCTAAAAGTATTGCAGGTAGCCAATTTTTCTCAAATAACTCCTTCATATACTTTTGGAAGAGCTTTCACATGGTCAAGTTTCAGATCCGTAGCTAATTACTCACCTACTCAAAATGAGTAAATACGAATTATCTCTAAAAGTATTGCAGATAGCCAATTTTCTCAGATAACTCATTCACCTACTTTTGGGAGAGCTTTCACATGGTGAAATTTCAGACCCATAGCTAATAACTCACCTACTCAAAATGAGTAAATGCTAATTATCTCTAAAAGTATTGCAGATAGCCAATTTTTCTCAAATAACTCATTCACCTACTATTGGGAGAGCTTTCACTTGGTGAAGTTTCAGACCCGTAGCTAATTGTTCACCTACTCAAAATGAGTAAATGCTAATTATCTCTAAAAGTATTGCGGATAACCAATTTTTCTCATATAACTCATTCACCTACTTTTGGGAGAGGTTTCACTTGGTGAAGTTTCAGACCTGTAGCTAATTACTCACCTACTCAAAATGAGTAAATGCTAATTATCTCTAAAAGGATTGCAGATAGCCATTTTTTGTCAAATAACTCATTCACCTACTTTTAGGAGAGCTTTCACTTGGTGAAGTTTCAGACCCATAGCTAATTACTCACCTGCTCAAAATGAGTAAATGCTAATTATCTCTAAAAGTATTGCAGATAGCCAATTTTTCTCAAATAACTCATTCACCTACTTTTGGGAGAGCTTTCACATGGTGAAGTTTCAGCCCCATAGCTAATTACTCACCTGCTCAAAATGAGTAAATGCTAATTATCTCTAAAAGTATTGCAGATAGCCAATTTTTCTCAAATAACTCATTCACCTACTTTTGGGAGAGCTTTCACATGGTGAAGTTTCAGCCCCATAGCTAATTACTCACCTGCTCAAAATGAGTAAATGCTAATTATCTCTAAAAGTATTGCAGATAGCCAATTTTTCTCAAATAACTCTTTCATCTACTATTGGGAGAGCCATCACTTGGTGAAGTTTCAGACCCGTAGCTAATTATTCACCTACTCAAAATGAGTAAATGCTAATTATCCCTAGAAGTATTGCGGATAGCCTTCACATGGTGAAGTTCCAGACCCGTAGGTAAGTACTCACCTACTCAAAATGAGTAAATGCTAATTATCTCTAAAAGTATTGCAGATAGCCAATTTTTCTCAAATAAGTCATTCACCTACTTTTGGGACAGCTTTCACTTGGTGAAGTTTCAGACCTGTAGCTAATTACTCACCTACTCAAAATAAGTAAATGCCTATTATCACTAAAAGTATTGCGGATAGCCAGTATTTCTCAAATAACTCATTCACCTACATTTTGGAGAAGTTTCACATGCTTAAGTTTTTTTATGAATTTTTTAAATAAATTTTAATACATTAAAATTAATTAAATCATGCACTAAATCAATTATAACTTGAAAAGTACTGCATTTAGAGCACTTTGTGCAAATATGTTATCCAGCTACTTTTGGGTCAGCTATAACATAGTAAAATTTCAGACCTGTAGCTCATGGCATAGCTGAATAATAACTACTTTTAGGTTATCACTGTTGGGTAAATCACTTATAACTTGAAAACTTTTGCATTTACAGTATTTAGTTTCGGTATGTTATTCACCTATTTTGAGGCAGCTATAACATAGTAAAATTCCAGACCTGTGGCTCATTGCATAGCGGAGTAATAGCTACTTTGAAGTTCTTACTCAACACTAAATCATTTATAACTTGAAAAGTATTACATTTAGAGCATTTTGTTAAAATATGTCATTCACCTACTTTTTCCATAGCAACAACATGGTGAGTAACTTGGGTGTCTATCTGAATAGCTAAGTGAGTAATAGCTACTTTTGGGCTTTTCACTAACTTCCATCATGAGTAAAATCACTTGTAACTTGAAAACTATTGCATTTAGAGAATTTTGTGCAAATATGTTATTCACCTACTTTTGGGTCAGCTATAACATACTAAAATTTCAGACCTCTAGCTCGTGCCATAGCTGAGTAATAGCTACTTTTGCCTTTGCCGGTGGATACATTTTGCATCTGGCCACAGATGCATCCTTGGTCTAGTCTCTAAAAGTACTACAGGTGGGCAATTTCTTCTAAATAAGTCATTCACCTACTTTTGGGTGATCTACCACATAGTGAAGTTGCAGAACTGTAGCTCTTTAGATGGCAGAGTAATAGCCACTAAAATAAGTAAATGTCTTGTATCTCTAAAAGTAGTACAGATAGGCTATTTCTTCTAAAGACGTGCTTTCCTACTTTGAGTTGATCTGCATAATGAAGTGGCAGAACTGTAGCTCTTTGGATGGCAAAGTAATAGCTACTAAAATGAGTAAATGCCTTTTGTCTTTAAAAGTATTGCAATCAAACATTAAACTTGTCACTTCTACATGTGCCTCCATCTCGCAGGAAAATTTATATTCCACTATCTTTAGGACATCAAATTTATACGGCGGGAGATAAATGCATGCGTCAGAATGCTTGTTTTAAATATTACGCGGACTTGAGCTGGTTGTGTTCGGTTGGTACATGTACTTGCATTGTCAGCATTTTAATTTTAGATTAACATCATCCCGCATATTGCCAATTGAAAAACTCCGGGAGATTATTTATTGTAAAACCCCAAGCGAACACGCCTTCAGTGTCATGCGTGTTTGATTGGTAATGCATTGTTGACGTCTTTTCTTTTCTAAACGTTGTCAGTCTGTGAACCTACTCCGGGAGATTATAAATTTGCGAAACGCAATCGAACACACTTTCATTGATTGGCGCATTATCAAAGAAGTTGTGTAGCGGGGTTGTGTAATTGAATTAATCCCTCCCCTATTGTAACAATGGTGATAAAGATGAAAGAAGTTAGGCGTCTCTGTGAATGGTATGTTTTACAAAGCACTACAATTCATCGTTTACGAGACTGTGTAAAATCTTGTATTATCGCTCACGCTTGACCGTGCATTATATGTAGGGAGACATCATTTCGGTTCGGTTAATCCGGAGATTCGGATAATAGAAGGCCGGATAAGCGAGGTTCTACTGTAATTCTAAAGAAATTATTGACAAATTGGATAGACACTAGCTGTGCAGAAAACTGGTTGCATTTGTATTTTAATTGTTTATCAATATGAAGAATATTGCACAATTTGCTAAACATTTGTTTCCTGTCTTTTTTTAAAACAAAATACTTTACTCAGTTTACTTTTAAAGTATTTTCTTTCTTTAGAAATTGTCATATTTATTTGTTATTTCATGAAATGTTGAGTAGGGCTGGCACTATTTTTATCTTGTTATGCAGTTGTGTTTTTGTAATCCAGTTATCCCAGACAGAAAGACAAAAGAAGTCTTATATACAGACAAGTCTGCAAAAGTTAGGAGTGCCTAAGAAATCTGTTGATCAGCTATTTCAATTTATTGAAATAGATGGACAGTTTGGTATGTTTTGTCAATTGTTAAAATTGCAAAGTGTAATTGAGTAAAAAGTGTCAATTATTTATGAATACAGGAATACATAATGAACTGGTGAAATGATTGAATGAAAATATTAAACTTTTAGTAATCTCAAGTGTAATGAAAAAAAAACTAAGTACCACTCATATACTGAAAAGATATCAAACTCATCAGTGTATATTCTGAAACAAAAGCAGGGATTCGAAGTGGTTCTATTTCATTTTACGAAGATTTCATAATGGTCACCAAACTGGTTTTTGTGTCATTCTAATTTCTCTGTATTTGTTGTTTTGAATGGATTAGTTAAATCTCATGTCCTGTCTTGACTTTGCTTACAAACAGATACACATTTTTTGTTAATATGTTACATTTGTTTGAAAATAAATGAAACAAAATTAGCAATGTTGGCCTAATTTTGACCAAAATAACTTTGTGATACTGTTTAACAAACACAAAACTCTTGGAGACAGATCTTTCAGCTATTGCAGCCCACGTCTCTGGAACAGCCTACCAAATGAAATCAAAACAATACAACAGTACTCCTGCTTCAAACAAAGATGCAAAACTTTCATTTTCAGAAAATACTTTAGAAATGTTTTATAATTATTTATTGTATATATGTGTATATTTGTAAAGCGTAGATAATTATTCTTCAAAGAGTACCATCTGCGCTATATAAACTGTACTAAGTTTTTAAGTTTAATTTTGTATTGTATATTTTATGCTTTGAAAATGAAATAAAGCACTCCATCTGAGTTATGTCCAGCTCAGTTAAGGGTAAATAACATTTGTGTTTGTTAAAATTGATGAAGGCAAATTCCACCTAGATAGGAGCTTGTTTTTTTTATTTATTCTTTGAAATAGAACAATAAAGTTGATGTTGTTATCTTGCTGATTAGGTCGTGTAGCCAGTATGCTTCGCTGCATTACCAAAACCAAGGGGGAGGCGGGCTCATTGGCTAAGAAGGGACTGCATGAAATGGAGGCTGTGATTTTACACCTAGATCACCTAGGCTGTAAGCCACAGCCCACACTTGCCCTTAACCTCTACAGCTTCATTCACCACTTCTCCGGTACCATGTTTGAAGTGGTCACTGAGAAAAAGAAGAAACACAGGCCAGTACAGGATGTTCTTGCGGTGGGTGGGAGATATGATGCCTTGGTAAGGAGGATATTTCAATAAAGTTTCTTCTGTCCTGCCTTCTGTTCTATGAAAGGTACATTGTATGTATAATAACATGGTGGTCTAATATTATCTAAGAATAGAGGAATAAAATATATAATTCCGAGTGCTTTATTTACAACTTACTAGATTGATTTAGTGAAATTAATGTCACAAAACCTTTGAAAGACCAACTTCATAACATTAATATAACAACGTCTGAAGAGCTGAATGCATTAATAACCTCATTACATATGCCTGTTCTAAAATGAGAGAGTGAATATTTGCTTCGACATTTTTAGCTTTTGGTTTCTTTCCCATTCTTTGGAGGATTTTCATACAGCATAAACTAGAACAGGTCTTCTTTCTTCAACCAAGTGTATGCTGGTACCGTCCTGTCCTGATATAGCCAGCATTGTGTTGCTGAGCAAATTATATTTAAAAGATCATGACCAACTGCCCCACTGCGTTTCTTCACAAAACATTTGTTACTTGTATAAAATGCTACATTATGTGTTACACAGCAACAATAGAACCCTGAAACAATCCCCCTTCAGTTTAACACGTTCCACTAGTTAAACATGATTATCAAGTCTAAAAAAAAATCATGAAAAACTAATCTGCTCTAGTTTCCTGCACCTGTTATGATCTAACCTAAAAGTGTGCTGCAAAGTTGCGCTAGACCAAGACAAATTCTGTTCAGGTGAGCTAGTTCACCAGTAAAGGTATGACCCTTGCCCCTCCCCTCCATTAGACCAACTATTGTACAGTGGTTTCCTTCACCTTTAAATTGTTGAGGTGTAATGGCATAATCTATACCATATGTTCATAAACTAAACTGGATCCCTTTCACAACCAGTGTATCTGTTTAATACTGATATAAAGCTAATATCATATGAGGTCACAGGCTAACAGGCAACAGTTTTCTATTTGAGAAACAGTGTAGTAAGTTTGAAAAATGGAACCAAATTCCCTTCAGGTTAACAAGTTCCGGCGTGTTGGCATGCCCCACACCCCTCAGACTGTGGTGGGTGTGCACATTGCTTATGACAAGATCGTGGCTGCAGCCAGAGAACAGTCATTGTCAGGGGCAACAGGAGCCAGTTCCTGGGAGACAGGCGTCGGGGATGTGGATGTGTTGGTCTGCAGTCTTGGTCATAAGTCTTTAATGAAAGAAAAACTCTCAGTGCTGAAAGAACTCTGGAAGGTGGGAGTGTCATCTACACTGATGCATGACACTAATCAGGTAAAGTGATGGATAAATCACTGTAAATGTTTTCACTGTCAGGTAAAGTCATGGGTCAATCACCATAACAATTGATATAAGTGCACTTTGTCACTGAAGTTATGGGGTAAATGTTAATACAAGTTCACTGTTTTCAGTGGTCATGGGGTAAATGTTGATGTAAGTGGTCTGTTTTTATTAATCAGGTGAAATTATGTAAATGTTGAAACACAATGTTTTCACTTATCAGGTAAGGTCATGTGTAAGTGCTGATATAATTAATAATAACTATAATTATTTTTTTCGTGGTACACATGTGATGTACAGGTACTAATAAAATAAATATGCTCTATTGTGGCCCCGAAAATGGGAGGGTGACCAGTCACAATTTCCAGAGTATAAATAATTTGATTTACTTTGTGTTTAGCAATTGTAAATAAAAATCATGTTTAAGTTTGGAAATCACTCAATTAGATATACAAATGTACTTTCAGAAATCGATTCTAGTTAAGTGTCAACCTTTAAAATGTGGTAAGATTATCAAATATTGGTAACCATGATTTAGTAGTAATGTTTTAAACAGAGTTTGGAGGAAATTCAGGAGTACTGCAGACAGAACTCTGTGATGTATCTGGTCATACTGAAAGACATCGTGGAGACTGGACGCATCTGGCTCAAGTGTTTTGAAGACCAGAAAATATTAGACAAGCGAATCCCACTCCATGAAGTGGCAGATTATATAAAGACCAGGAATGCTGCTTTGAAAAGGTGAGTGTTTTGCATTTGTCAATACTTGACTTTTATATGCTAAGGCTTGTCCTTTTTGGTAGTTTTATGGTTTTATGATAGTTCATCTGGCAAAATAAATGTGGATAACAAAACAACTAAGTCTTGGCAACTCTATGTGTGTGTATAACTCATTGATGATTACTTGAGCCATTGATCACTGGTGCAAAAAAAATCATTTTGTTGAAAGAAGTTTATAAGTTTTTGCTTATTGATCTTCAACTGGCTTCCCAACCAAAATTTATCTTTCTGCCAGGTGAAGAGAATACACACCATTGTAATACTGGTGCTAAAGCATTTCTGTTGTACTTTTCCACAATCTCAGTGAATCCACAGAACCCAGTCAGAATAAGACATCCATATACATCAGCCAGAACTCTGAGCAGTCCAGTACCTCCAGCCACTCTTCAAACAGTCAGCCTGCAGTCAATCTGACCATAATACAACAGGAGAACAGTAAGATGGCGAAAAACACAAGGAGATTGTATGAGACCCAGGTAAGCTATAATCACAAAAAATATTATTATAAGTTGGTAATAGCAACAGATGAGTAAGTGTTATATGTCCAAGCAATTCTTAAACAGCCTCTATGTTAGCTATTCTTACAGGAAACTAGTGATAGTGATGTGGAAATTAATAAAAGTAAGATAAAAAAGTGAATTACTGTTTATTGTTGTAAAATGGCAGGACAGAAGCTAAAGACTGACCATAAAAGTAAGACTGACCATAAAAGTAACTTACATTTGAGTAATAACAGATAAATTAGTAATGCTAATAAAGATGTAACCACCAGCCCATATTTAGTTTCATCTTTATAAAGAAGGGAGGGCAAAAACATGAAAATGATATAAACAGGACTAGACAGGTCCATAATACTAATATATGGTAACATATAGTTTAGTTACAGTGACTGTTAGATTAGTAATATATAGCTCAGTTAAGTAGCAGATGAATTAGTAATCTGCAGATCAGTTGCTGTTAGTAATGGTACGGTTTGGAATTGTAACAGATAAATAACCAGTAATATACAGGTCAGTGGTACTAGTTGATAGATTGTTTGTAGAAATTGAAAGGCTGGAATGGTAACAGATCAACAAATACTTTGGTGAAAGTAACATCAAGGTTCATTGATAAATTAATATGTGTGTCTTTAAAGGGAATAATGTTGTAAAAACTAGAAATAGGACGCCCTGTTGATAGTAGATGCGAATAGAAACAGGATAGCATAGAAGAACACACATTATCATGTGTAATGTCCACCCCATGAACCTTTTGCCAAAATTGTACAGTAGTCTTACAAGACCCTGTTTCATTTGTAAAATATATCAATGATGCTTAAATATTTATTAGTGTAGATGTAAATTATTTCAGCTTCATGCCTTTTTGCATTGGTTGGGTCGAAAATTTTGACGAAATCACTCTATCTTGCACGGTTAAGAAGATAGAAGCAAATTCCTGTTTTTCTATTTTTGGCCAAAATTTGAAAATTCAAAATGGCTGCCATTTTTGGGAAAAGGAAAATTTTTTGAAAATTTGCAAGAGTACATTTCTTAGATACCCTATGGGTCGAAAATTTCGACGAAATCGCTTTATCTCGCACGGTTAAGGAGATAGAAGCAATTTGGTGTTTTGCCATTTTTGGCAAAAAATCGAAAAATCAAAATGGCCGCCATTTTTGGGGAGGGGAAAATTTTTTGAAAATTGCAAAGAGTACATTCCTTAGATACCCTATGGGTCGAAAATTTCGACGAAATCGTTCTATCTCGCACGGTTAAGGAGATAGAAGCAAATTTGTGTTTTGCCATTTTTGGTAAAAATTCGAAAATTCAAAATGGCCGCCATTTTTGGGGAGTGGAAAATTTTTGGAAAATTGCAAAGAGTACATTCCTGAGATACCCTGTGGGTCGAAAATTTCGTCGAAATCGCTCTATCTCGCACGGTTAAGGAGATAGAAGCAAATTTGTGTTTTGCCATTTTTGGCAAAAATTCGAAAATTCAAAATGGCCGCCATTTTTGGGGAGGGGAAAATTTTTTGAAAATTGCCAAGACTACAATGCTCCGATACCCTGTGGGTCGAAAATTTCAACGAAATCGCTCTATCTCGCACGGTTAAGGAGATACAAGCAAATTTGTGTTTTGCCATTTTCGAAAATTCAAAATGGCCGCCATTTTTGGGAAGGGGAAAATTTTTTGAAAACTGCAAAGATTACATTCCTTAGATACCCTGTGGGTCGAAAATTTCGACGAAATCGCTCTATCTCGCACGGTTAAGGAGATAGAAGCAAATTTGTGTTTTGCCATTTTTGGCAAAAATTCGAAAATTCAAAATGGCCGCCATTTTTGGGGAGGGGAAAATTTTTGGAAAATTGCAAAGAGTACATTCCTTAGATACCCTGTGGGTCGAAAATTTCGACGAAATCGCTCTATCTCGCACGGTTTAGGAGATAGAAGCAAATTTGCCTTTTTCAGTATTCAAAATAGCTAGTTACTCATTTATTAAGCATCCCGCAAGGGACGCTTGTTTGTGTATGTGAGAGCTTCAGGCTCCGCCGGCTCCGCATTTTGTTTTCCTTATAACTCTGTAACCGTGAGGCGGATTCTTTTCAAATTTGGCAGGTTTAGGCAGTAGCCTTGGGGAATTTTTTTGAATATGCTGCAGTGACATTTCAACCAATCAGAGAGGTCACATGACCAAAAATGTCTTTTTTCGATGGGGAAGCTTGTCCGGATGATAACTTGAAAGGAATTTTATCAATTCACCTGAAACTTGGCAAATACATTCATTCTATTAAAATCTGGAAATCATTAGATTTTGGCATTGATTGGTCAAGAAATGGCCGAGTAATTAATGATTAATTAATCATTACGAATTTTCCAAATAAGGAAAACACAAAAATGCTTATATCTCGAAAACCGTGCTAGATAGAGCGATTTCGACGAAATTTTTGACCCGCAGGGTATCTCTGCGGAGTAGTTTTACCAATTTTCAAAAAATATTTGTCTCGCCCAAAATGGCGGCCATTTTGAATTTTCGAAATTTTCGCAAAAATTGCAAAACACAAAAATGCTTATATCTCAAAAACCGTGCTAGATAGAGCAATTTCGACAAAATTTTTGACCCGCAGGATACCTCTGCGGAGTACTTTTCCCAATTTTCAAAAAAATTTTGTCTCGCCAAAAATGGCGGCCATTTTGAATTTTCGAAATTTTCGCAAAAATTGCAAAACACAAAAATGCTTATATCTCGAAAACCGTGCTAGATAGAGCGATTTCGACGAACTTTTTGACCCGCAGGGTATCTCTGCTTAGTAGTTATCCCAATTTTGAAAAAAATTTTGTCTCCCCAAAAATGGCGGCCATTTTGAATTTTCGAATTTTTCGCAAAAATTGCAAAACATAAAAATGCTTATATCCGAAAACCCTGCAAGATAGAGCGATTTCGACGAAATTTTTGACCCACAGGGAATATCTGCAGAGTAGCCATGCCAATTTTCAAAAAAAACATAGAGCGATTTCGACGAAATTTTTTATCTTCAGGGTATCTCTGCAGAGCAGCTATCCCAAAGAGCTTTCACTTGGTGAAGTTTCAGACCCATAGCTAATTGCTCACCTACTCAAAAAGAGTAAATGCGAATTACCTCTAAAAGTATTGCAGATGGCCAATTTTTCTCAAATAACTCATTCACCTACTTTTGGAAGAGCTTTCACTTGGTGAAGTTTCAGACCCGTAGCTAATTACTCACCTACTCAAAATGAGTAAATGCTAATTATCTCAAAAACTATTGCGGATACCCAATTTTTATCAAATAAGTCATTCATGTACTTTTGGGAGAGCTTTCACATGGTGAAGTTTCAGACCCGTAGATGATTACTCACCTACTCAAAATGAGTAAATGCGAATTATCTCTTAAAAGTATTGCAGATAGCCAATTTTTCTCAAATAACTCATTCACCTACTTTTGGAAGAGCTTTCACATGGTGAAGTTTCAGACCCGTAGCTAATTACTCACCTACTCAAAATGAGTAAATGCGAATTATCTCTAAAAGTATTGCAGATAGCCAATTTTTCTCAAATAACTCATTCACCTACTTTTGGCAGAGCTTTCACTTGGTGAAGTTTCAGACCCATAGCTAATTATTCACCTACTCAAAATGAGTAAATGCGAATTATCTCTAAAAGTATTGCAGATAGCCAATTTTTCTCAAATAACTCATTCACCTACTTTTGGGAGAGCTTTCACTCTGTGAAGTTTCAGACCCATAGCTATTTATTCACCTACTCAAAATGAGTAAATGCTAATTATCTGTAAAAGTATTGCGGATACCCAATTTTTATCGAATACTCATTCATCTACTTGTGGGAGAGCTTTCACATGGTGAAGTTTCAGACCCATAGCTAATTACTCACCTACTCAAAATGAGTAAATGCGAATTATCTCTAAAAGTATTGCAGATAGCCAATTTTTCTCAAATAACTCATTCACCTACTTTTGGCAGAGCTTTCACTTGGTGAAGTTTCAGACCCATAGCTAATTACTCACCTACTGAAAATGAGTAAATGTGAATTATCTCTAAAAGTATTGCAGATAGCCAATTTTTCTCAAATAACTCATTCACCTACTTTTGGGAGAGCTTTCCCTTGGTGAAGTTTCAGACCCATAGCTAATTACTCACCTACTCAAAATGAGTAAATGCGAATTATCTCTAAAGGTATTGCAGATAGCCAATTTTTCTCAAATAACTCATTCACCTACTTTTGGGAGAGCTTTCACTTGAAGTTTCAGACCCATAGCTAATTACTCGTCTACTCAAAATGAGTAAATGCGAATTATCTCTAAAAGTATTGCAGATAGCCAATTTTTCTCAAATTAATCATTCACCTACTTTTGGGAGAGCTTTCACTTGGTGAAGTTTCAGACCCATAGCTAATTACTCACCTACTCAAAATGAGTAAATGCGAATTATCTCTCAAAGTATTGCAGATAGCCAATTTTTCTCAAATTAATCATTCACCTACTTTTGAGAGAGCTTTCACTTGGTGAAGTTTCAGACCCATAGCTAATTACTCACCTACTCAAAATGAGTAAATGCGAATTATCTCTAAAAGTATTGCAGATAGCCAATTTTTCTCAAATAACTCATTCACCTACTTTTGGGAGAGCTTTCACTCTGTGAAGTTTCAGACCCATAGCTAATTACTCACCTACTCAAAATGAGTAAATGCGAATTATCTCTAAAAGTATTGCAGATAGCCAATTTTTCTCAAATAACTCATTCACCTACTTTTGGCAGAGCTTTCACTTGGTGAAGTTTCAGACCCATAGCTAATTACTCACCTACTGAAAATGAGTAAATGTGAATTATCTCTAAAAGTATTGCAGATAGCCAATTTTTCTCAAATAACTCATTCACCTACTTTTGGGAGAGCTTTCACTTGGTGAAGTTTCAGACCCATAGCTAATTACTCACCTACTCAAAATGAGTAAATGTGAATTATCTCTTAATAAGTTAATAGTATTGCAGATAGCCAATTTTTCTCAAATAACTCATTCACCTACTTTTGGAAGAGCTTTCACACACGAAAATGAAAAATTGTGAATATCTCGGAAAAGCTATTTCTTCTGCTTTAATGCTCGGCGGGAGATACACACCGCGGTAGTGGTCTTGACAAAAATTTTTGTCTCCCCAAAAATGGTGGCCATTTTGAATTTTCAAAGTTTTTGCAAAACACAAAAATGCTTATATCTCGAAAACCGTGCTATATGGAGCGAACTCACCAAAATTTTGGACCTGCTGGGTATCTCTGCAGAGTAGCCATGCCAATTTTCAAAATATTTTTGTCTCACCAAATTTCTCAAATAACTCATTCACCTACTTTTGGAAGAGCTTTCACACACGAAAATGAAAAATTGTGAATATCTCGGAAAAGCTATTTCTTCTGCTTTAATGCTCGGCGGGAGATACACACCGCGGTAGTGGTCTTGACAAAAATTTTTGTCTCCCTAAAAATGGTGGCCATTTTGAATTTTCAAAGTTTTTGCAAAACACAAAAATGCTTATATCTCGAAAACCGTGCTATATGGAGCGAACTCACCAAAATTTTGGACCTGCTGGGTATCTCTGCAGAGTAGCCATGCCAATTTTCAAAATATTTTTGTCTCACCAAATATAGCGGACATTTTTAATTTTTTAATTTTTTGCAAAACACAAAAATGGTTATATCTTGAAAACTGTGCTAGATAGAGCAGACTGCGCTGACTTTGGTTGCCACAACAGTATAAGGCTAGAAACGAAGCATTTTCTTAATACTTTAGCACTCACCTTTATATCCTTTTCGGGACGCTTTGTTTTTGCTATGCAAAACATTATCTTTTTTTTTTGCGAGCGATCCTCTAGTTTATTAATTACTCACTCATCTATGAAGCAATTCCCCCCAAAAGCAATCACATACAAGCTACTAACCCAATGAACCTCCATACCAAATTTCAGAAAGCTAGGCTTAATAGCATTCCTTAAAATGTCTGGAAACCAAAGAGCTACTCAAAAGTAGCAAAGTAGCTATTACTCAGTTAGCTATAGAGCTATCATCACCAAAAGCAATCCCATACAAGCTATTAACCCAATAAACCTGCATGCCAAATTTGGTAAAGATAGGATAAGAACTGTTGCCTAAAATGTCTGGAAACCAAGTGGGACGCCGGACACCGGACGGCGGACAAAGCAAAAATAATATGTCCACCCCCCAGTGGGGTGGACATAATAATGCAAATATAACCTAACCATTTTAAACAATACACAAACAAGGTTGAGCAGAGCAGAATTTGAATTGAAAGTTCATTTTACATCATTTCAGTCTCTACATTGTGAAGTTGTTCAGTGTAATATTAGCCATAGGTATGATACAACAAGCAGTGAATATTATATTTCACAGCTAGAATATCAGCAGTAATGTAAATCTTATATTTTACATATAGAACCAATAGTAAATGTCCCATTTTACAGCGAAAAAAAAAATGTGTAGAAAATTTTATCTTTTACAGATCTACGCAAATATCAGTACAACATTACATCATATATCAGCCAAGAGCAAGGTGGAAGTGATTGGCTTAGAATTCAATTCTCAGGTGCTAAAAACTATGGCTGCTTATTTAGAGGTGAGGCTTTGTATACGTAATTAAATGTGTTTTTTCTTTGAGTTGTTAAAGTTAGTATATAGAATTTGGACTATTTGATGCACATAGATATAAGGGATTATTGCATTTGAGTGACAGATAAATTTGGTGAGGCTTTCATATGCAATGGATAATGTGGCAGTGAAAAGTGTTTGTAGCATCCTGATCCGACTACAATGTATTTGCTGCAGTACTTCAACCCCTCACTTTTTGAGTAACATAAATTGTTAGAAAGGTTATTTTGGCTTTTGGAAATTAGCTGACAATTTCGTATTTGGGGTTTCCCAGGTTTTCAGCAGCTGATGTATATTCTGAAAAAGATATACAGTACAATCCTGCTCAGTTGTAGTGGTTAAAAATTTTGGTATTTGATCCCGAGCTGTCACCTCTGAGTGGGTTCGAGTCCAAAAGTAGCATTACTGGGGGTGGGGGGTGTGTGTGTGTGTGTGTGTCCCAGTATGACCGTGGCTGTTGAATGCAGCATAAAACACCAACTTTGACATTGACCTTGCTCAGTCGTATTCAAGGGTAACTGGAAAGTAGTTCAACTTTACCAAAACTTCTAAAAAAAGGATAAAATTCAATGACAAAGACCTTCTGGGACATTAACTTCTTCTTTATTAAGCTTATACAGAATTTAAAAAAAAAATCATATATATAAAAGTGAAAAATTGTGAATTTTTTTCATTTTTTCAGCTTGGGGATGATGAATCTCAGTTTGAGAGTAGCCTTGGAATCATTATTGAAAAGTAAGAAGTTCTGTGTCAATACATATACACTAATTAGTAAAATGGCTTTGGCCATATCTCCCGTCATTTATAGATAGCAGTGCTTTGGAAACTATTGCTCCAGATAATATTCCAACCCCTGTTGTACATCAAATATACAGGTCAGACAGAATGACAACTACTTACTTGCTCAAATCCCTCTTGTCTGTCACCCTTACTCCCTAAAACCTCTCCTTTGTCTGCCAGCCTTACCTACTCTCTAAAGCTTCTACTTTGTCCATCACTGCCATGCTAGCACTTGTGTATATCAACAGGCACCAGTTTGCAGAAAGCATATCCAGAGATGGAGTAAACTAATGCTGTAGAGATGTAAACCTGAAAGGTATTAAGTGTGGCAAGTGGTGAAAATATCATTGAGTTATACAGTGTGGAGGAAAACTAAGTTGTTCCAGTGTAAACCATGAAGTAAACACAATGTTTGAGGGATTTATTTTGTGCACATTAGTGGACTATATACTCCTAAAGATGGAACAACAAAAACATAAAATTGGAATGGATTGAAAGGTTTGAAAACTGCCTGCTTTGCTATGTCATCAACATCTCATAACAGTTAAGAAACACCACTCAGGATCCAGGTCCTCACCAAATTAAAACCTTTTGCCTTTGTAAGTTTTTGGTATTGGTGAGGTGAATATACTCTTGATCCAAAGGAATTTCCCTATTTATATATCCCTGAAAAAGCTTTGTTCACAGTTTACAAGTATTAAGTGAGGAATATTGATTTGTAAAAGTGCTTGCTATAGAGCGATTTTGACAAAATTTTTGACCCTCAAGGTATCTGCAGAGCCTACTGGTGACTTTTTCTCAAAAATAGTTTTCCCGCCATTTTTGGTGGCCATCTTGAATTTTTGCATGAAACACGGTCATGGTTATTGCGTCACAATATAGTACCGTCTGGGACTCCATGCTATTCAGGAGGCTTGCATCCTGGAAAGCCAAACTTCTTGAAAAAAATATCTTTATCATGTTCTGGGCAGCCTGGGTAATCCACCAGGTGATGTGTGGTGGAAAGGTAACCAAGATAGTTTGTTGTTTTGTTTGGCTACCATCTTGGATAAATGTGCTTTAAATAAACCTGGAGTTTGCTGGGAGATCCGGGTTTGTTTTTCTGATCCACTAGCAGAACAAGTTAGAACATCCAAGCATTAAACAGTTTGGTTTGCATACCCTGACATTAAGAACTGCAGTAAATGTCCCAGAAATAAACTAGAGGCACTGCACTCAGGAGACATCTTGAGCCTGTTATAAAAACCAATTATGTATATACAGCATCAGATAACATCACCAACCCCAGTTTATTATTTGCCACATCATTATGCAAATGCTAGTGGTTGGATCTATAAGGATTAAATTAGAAGATGAGTCTTGGTCCAACTTAGATCCCATTAATTTTTGAGAGTGATCCGCGAGAGTGACCAGCGAACAAATACTTCTATATCCCCTCTGTCCCAGAGACACTCAAGCCAAAGAAGAAAGCATTAAGTCCCAAAACCTAAGATTATAGCTTACAAATCTACATTTAAATATAAAATTTGTAATTTTATTGACATAATTGTTCATTTTCTTGAAGTTTGGGTGAGACTTATGTCTTATAACTAATTATATTCTCAGTTATTTGTTTATTCTACATCAGACATATACCGATATATATTAAAAGTCTTGAGCTTGCACATAGTTTAAATTATTGCGTATGTATTTTGCTGTTATTTATTCCAGGCATGCAAGACACAGGAAGTACATGACAAAGATCTTTGACTTCATTCATGAACTGAGATATGAAAGAAACAGGTGAAACTTATTTTTGTTTGCACAGAGTTAAAAAAGAGATATTAAAAAAAGTTTACCAAACAAATCCTAGCATTTACAATATTATTCAAGCAGGTTAAGAAAATACGCAGTACTTAACAAGGATCTTTTAAGTCATGTATTTTAATCCAGAGAAATTGGAATTCTTGTATCTTTTATCATGAAAGCATTTCCTCATATATAAACATTGATTTGAATCTGTTTTATTTAATATTTCAGCACCCCAGTGATTTTGATCTATGGCATAAAGGACGACAGTTACAAGGTTTTGATGTAAGCCCTCACACCAAAAAGGACAAAGATAGGGACAAAAACCTTTAGATGCTATCACTATTGCTTGTGATTTTGGCAAATAATGGCATCTGATGCAGCTTTCGTACTTCACCAGATGAATGGATATGTTGTTAAAACAGGGCCCATTGAACAGGGCGAGAAAGTAGTTGAAAGTGGGTGAAGGGGTCTATATTTTAAGGTGTGATGACAGACTTCCATTTAGTACTACATGGTTCACACATTCTGGGCTAGAGGCGCACCTTCATGCTTCCATTTTAAATAGGACGCTATTGGGGGGGTGGGGGTCATTTATGAACGGAACAGTGAGACAGGGGAAAGAAAATTAGTCTGATAAGGATTCTTCAGATGATTTATGCTTAGAACCGATGCTTTTACAGCTTATCAGATCACTGGATTAATGCATTTCGGAAGGTATCAACAAAGCGTCACAGACCTCAGCAATTACTGGACTCTGAGCCATTTAAATAATTTCTCTTGCTTGCTTGTTTCACATGTGTAGGGTTAGAATTTGGCAACTGCCAGTTGTTTCTCCGTTCTTTCTGCAAAGAGTAAGAAATGTGAAATCCATCAGAGTATGTGACATATATGCTCACAAACAAACCTCTTGCATTCTTTTGGTATTGTAGGACAGTCATGCCTAGTTTATGCTATTATCTCACATGATTTTGAATTTCCTGGAATTCCTTTATGTTGAATTTCAAGAACATCTGTTTCTACTTACTCAGTTTTACAGGGTTGGGCTGAGTGGAGAATTGCACATACTGTGACAAATTTCCCGTTTCTTTCTATGGGATAGAAAATTAGTTATACTGATTCCCCAAAAGATGAAAGGGGGAGTATGTGTCTTGACACAGTATTTGTGATTGTGTAGCTTAGATTTGCCATTCGCAGGCATAATATTATTTAAAATTCAAGTATTATTCGAAGTAATTTTGTATTGAGTCTGTAGTTGTGTAGATGATTGTATGTAGAGAGTAAACTTGTACATCAGGTTATTATTAGTGGTTTTAGTAGGAATAGGTTGGCATCAAATGTTACATTTTCACTATCTAGCAAGTTCAAAAATTTCTTCCTAACAGGTGAAGTTAATGAATATACAGCATGAATGTTACTTACAATTAACAAGATTGGCATAAAAGTGAAAAACTCTTCAAAAATTATTGAATAAATTGTTATAATTTTGTCATTGTTCATATTCTGCTCCTAGTATAATTAATTATGGCACAGTTTTATTTTGTTTCACAATTGAGGTTTGAGCTGTAATGTGATGTATGAATAACATGGTCTACATTTCCCATGTTCATACCATCACACTGTCTCCCTAAAAGATCAACCAGAGTATGCAGCCTTCAGGCTAGTAACTGGTCTCATTGTGATGTGTAGGATAGATTTGCCATTCTTAGGCATAACTGCTTACATTATTTTTTATTAAGTATCATTCTAACTTATTTCTCATGAAGTATGTAGATGATTGTATGAAGGGAGAAAACTTGTACATCAGACTCTTATTAAAAGTATTAGTCAGTGAACAGCACCAAATGTTAGTTGTTACACAGCTAAATCTGACGAATTCAAAAACATTCAGATTTCATCTTAATGTGATGAAATTATTGAAAACACAAAATGCAAGTTACGCTCAACTAGTTGTAATGAAACAAAAAAATTGTGCAAAAAATATAGAATAATTCTTTTTTTTTTTTAATTTTTGCAGATTCATTATGCATTTTCAATATAATTTTAAAATGAACAGAGTTTTATTGGTTGACAGTTGACATACGAGTTGTAGTATGATATATGAATAATATGGCCTAAATATTCAAATTGGAACACTGGCAATATCACCCTTATCCTAATCATTAGTGACGGCATTCATGTTGTGTATTTATGTATTTTTATGTCAGAGAGAAGTGACCAATGAATCAATTTGGTATTAGAATGTGAAAGTGCTATTGTTTGTGTAACTACAATTTACTGTATTATACTTGTAACAGAACTCAAGTGATTATTATTATTCTTGATATAATAAAGCACCTAAAGTGATTGGATAAGAAACCAATATGCCAAGGGAATATCTAATCTGTTACATACAAAACATCAAGTTTGTGACAAAATAGTCTGTATATTCCACATTTTGTAATAACAGTAGTTGGAATAACAAACTCAGTTGACTGCTTCTGATTGTGTTGTACCTGAGGACTTTATTTTGGATATGTATGACACTATAGACACTTAGGATTATTACACAAGTGTTCTGGCTGTCAGTATATTTGTGTATGTATTATAAGACAATCCATATCACTTGATACAAATTGTCCATTGTGTTCAGTATTAGTTTTGTTATTGCCTCTTATTATTGAAGGATAAAGAAATATTATTTTTATCAATAAATATTCTGTAAAACTATAAAGTTTTCCTTTGCACATCAGTTGATTCAAAAAGTTTTGTTCACATCTCTTCATGTCTTGAAATTCAGTTACTTATCAGGAACGCAAAGAAAAAAATTCAACTTCTTCGGAAACTTTTATTTACAAACTTAAAAAAAATGTTTAAAATCTTATCAAAATGAACTCCCATGCCAAAAATATAAATATATTAATGATATTCAAAGCGAAAAATAACTAATCCATAGAACATAATTTTTCACAAGAAAAAAAAAGTTAATTGCAGATCAAAACAAACAATTGCTGAACAAATGACCACATTAGTTAAAAGATTTCTTTAGTTGCTTTGCATATCTGCTGAAGGATGGGAAGAGAAGCAAGGCATCTAATCTCAGAAATATAACTGTAATTATGTATGATACCCGATACATTGCTTGACAATGTTAACTAATATAGCAATAGTTCATACAGAAATTTCTACAATTTACCCAACAAACAGTTTAGCCCTGAATAAGAAAAACATACTGTATGGAAAAGAAATATTAGCATACCAATGTCGAAAACATATCTTTAAGCTTCGAAAAGTCTATGAAAGTTTTGGAAACCCCAAAAACATTATAATATATATTGTATATCACAGCAACTTCTTCCAATGGTATAGTATCTGTTAGAAGTTTGAAATGTAGCCATTTGGTGTAACTTTAAGATAGAACATCTTTATCTACATTGTCAGCAAATTTCAAATGGCAAAACTATCAAAAGAATATTGACATCTTATTGAAAGATTTTCAGCCTTAATGTACAGCTCTATACTTCATTACAGACAACTATATAATGAGATAAAGTGTTTGTTTAAAACTATGCAATCTGTATACCAATCACTTCATCACTCCATGTGGTATTGATCTTTTTACTTTAACATATTAAAACATCACTATGCAACTACATGTAGTTGAAAATATGTAAATTGTGAAAATTAAGTCAAAGTGCAAAAAATGTGTATAAATATTTGATCATTAGTGAAATTCTATTGAATATTAGTTCAATTTCTTCAGTCTAAAATGTATACTTATACAGTGTAGATACAATAATATCCCTATGCTGGGATTTCATCCTAGCCCCTTCTCATTTTCAAGAGCTGCTATACAGGAACAAAATACAATAATATGTCTGGATCAGTATATGTGATTAATTTTAACTGTCAAAGTTCAAGTTGCAGCTTTGTATCCTCTTCAACATAATAGTACAGGCCCGCAGTGAAACTTGCACTCTTCACATGAGCTTGACTCAATGTCACACCACAAAGGTGTTCCTGTCTATTCAAGGTGAGGTGTGTTTCATCAACAAGGCTGCTGTTGCTGCGGCAGATGGAGACAAGGGGTTGAGACAGAATCCAGTGGGGAACACAGAAAACCATGGGAATGGTAGAGGTGTGAGAAGAGGTAGAGTGTCACACTCTGGGCGGTACTTTGTACCACTCCTAACACTCAGATCTAATGGTTCATCCTGCAGATGCTGTGAAGATGTTACTCCTTCAGGGGCTGTAAATGCTGGGCTTTCTATGGGAGAGATTTCTAATACATGGCTGGATGGAGTAACTACTGATGTAGCTGATGATGGTGCTGACTTTTCTTGTCTTCTGAACCCTGAGAGATTGAGCCGTTTCCTTGTAGAGTTTGGTTTAAGGATGTGATCAACAGAGTGGGTCAAGTGAAATGCCCGTCTGGACTCTGATGGTGCCAGTTTCTCTTGAGACTTCATGCACTTGTCAGCTTTGTGGTGAGGAATTGTCCCCTCTGGAGTCTTCTGGTCTGTTCTTGGTTGTGGCTGGACTACACAAGCTACTGGTTGAGGTTTTCCACCAGGACTTTTCAATCCATTACCAACCATCGGTCCAGGTAGGTTCCTTGGCTTGGCAATGACATGGTTCTTGCGGCGTAAGCGGGTTCGTCTGTTTTGGAACCAGACCTGGATGCGAGATTCAGTGACCCCAGCTCTGTCTGCCAATTCTGTCCGCTGTGTATAATCTGGGTACTGACACTGGCTGAAAAACTCCATCAGCACAGACTTCATATCTTGGTCAAAGGTCACTCTCTGTCTGCGGGAGTTAGAAGACGGCAAAGTGTCTTGGTACATGGAGAAGGAATCATCTTCAGAGTTACTACTGCCATTCTGAGCTGGAAAAATCCAAGGAATAATTATTTACATTTATCTGAGAGAATAAAGAAAATAATATTTACTGATCCTAGAGATAGTACATCCGAGTCTATAATATGAAAAATTTTGTTACGTGGTAAAGTTAATTAGTGGTTTATTTACTGTCATTCTCAGACTGAACCAAATAACACTATTTAACTTGTAACAACAGATGTGTATAAGAAAACAAACTCTTTTTGGATACTGACTTCACATATAATATTTCAATACAGCTCAAAATTGTCATATATATTTTCATTAAAAACAATGTCATATTTTACCACTTAAAATTTTTAAAACTTACATTAAATATGAATCATCAGTTAATTTGAATATACCTACCAATACTATGTTCATCCATTTTCAGTGTAGGTCTCCTAATGAGTAAATTTTAAAAAATATCAAATTCTTCTAGTTGAGAGCTTAAATATATGGATCAATTTATCTTTTCACAATATCTACTTGTCAGTATTATGTTAAAATGCTATAACTAAAATAAAAGATAGCTTGCTCTTTATATATCCATCTACATCCCAATTTAAGATATAATAATAAAGACAACAAGATTACAATAATCTTTTGAAGTTCCTTTATTTCAAAGTGACTTTAATATTTGTCACTGAAGGGAAGTCATGCTAGTGTGACAACAGTAAACATGGGACATCAGAAAAGAGGGGTGCCTTAACCCCACTTTTTATTATGTGTGTAACTGGATATGAAACAATAGAATAAAGGATTTTCTAGATAAAAGGACAACTGGATTGAACATCACATGTAATGGTGTTTACAAACCAATGCAAGGAAGCCACAGTAGCCAGTACAGAAGAAAGGGAAGACATCTCATGATATACTTTCATCATTTAACACATATTAAGTAATAATTAAATATAGGTAGTTAAACTGTTTTTATCATCAGCTTTGATTAAGTTTAAAACTAAGATAGTTATTAATAAAAAGTCATTTTAAATGTTTGACCTAAGACACAAACACATAACAATATAGAACAGTATTTCAACAAACTTCTAAGGTTGAAATATTTGAAGCAGAAGTTTGCTTGTTTTTTTTTTAATAAAACAGTCAAATATTAAATGATGTTATTTGCAAATATTAAACAAATAGTCAAAGTTTTACAAAAAACTATAAGTTAAAGACACTTTAATTTTAATAGAACCATTGTCACTCAACATATGAAATACATTAAATTCTTAATAAATATTAAAGTTAAAGTTTTACAGAGGTAGATCTACTTAAAAAGAGTGTCTTTTCAGTTTGTATAACAGACTTTTTAGTCAAACAATGATGTGTATTGAGATATGTGTTTTCTGAAAAGGAGGACTATCATAAAATCAGTCCATTCAAACTAATCCAAAGTTGACGCCCCCACCCCACCCCCACCCCCGCCCATTGCCTATTGTGTTGAATACAGTCACTAATTGCAATCAAACTACATCAAGACCAAGCTTTAATGTGGACTTTTTACCTCTTTTTGATCCCTCTTGGGATGAATTTCAAAGACTTCATAACACCAAGCCTAACTACTCAAATCTATATTGTTGTTTAATCTCTTTACAGCAAAATAATGTTTCTTCAGTTTTGTTCATTTATATTTTTATTTAAAACCACTGCTTAACTGCTACAAATAAATCCAACAAGACTTGGCAAAATGTTTATATTTTGTACATATTTGCAGTTCATTATAATAAAAATACAACCTTCTAATTGCAAACAAGTAAACAAAACAATTAGCAATATGAAGTTTATATATTTTATAACATGGATATCTCAATTTCTATGAAACTGCCAAAAAAAAAGTAAAATTTTCTGTAATTAACTGTAAAAGTGAGGATTCAAATGGATATGTTGAATTATTAATTCTAATGAGAATTCATCATTGTGTTTTCTTGTACCAATTACAAGTTTGAGAACACATCATTAGAAAGTAATGTCATTGAAACCAGTGTATCATTTCATGCTTAAAAGTATCTAATTATTTTTGATTGCCAATGCCCATCAATAATTGATAAAACCTGAAAATAGCTGCTAGCCTTTCCAGAGACTTGGGGTTTCTAAGTTCTGTAAAATTAGACCTTATTTTTACATCTAGTGTGTACACTGGATCATAGGCTGGCAATTATTTGATGTGGTCAGAGTGATCTAGTGTCCTTGTTCAAGGTTCAACAGTCGGTCAAACTTAAAAGTGTCTATATCTTTTTTACCTTAGGTTGTAGAGGTTTGGCACAGTGGAACCAACCTACTGAAACCATGAACTGAGAATCTTTCCATGTGGTGAGATTTGACCTTGGGCCACGTGTTTAAACAAGATTGGTCAACTTAAAAGGGCCTGCATCTTGTCTCATTATTGGTCAAAGATATTTGAGATGTAAAGTCAGATATATGTTGGAAGTCCCATTATTAAAAATCTCTGAATATTTGCAAACCAATGGAAAATCCCAATGCCTATATCTCATTATAATGGTCTTGCAGTGAGCAGAGAATTGGCCTTTGCAAGTTTCTGACAGACAATTTTTTAAACCTATGATTTTACCTAGTTTAAACTGTCATGTCGAAACATGTTTTTGACACTCTAAATAAATGTCAGAAACATCAAAACACCAAGGGAATATTGCCATAATGGAGTAATATTTCCAAAACTTAATACAAATGTGTTAACACACCAATTTCAGTATCTTAAAGAAATGGTCCCTTTTCAAACACCGAAAACAATGTTATGCAATAGTGGTTTTGATTTAATATTACATATTTTCAAATAGTTCATGCACATTTCATTTTACAAAAAATGCCACATGGCAATATACAAATCATACATTTACACTGATTTATGCTTAGTGACTTAAAAAGATACCTAAAGATACCTAACATTATACTCGATAAAAAAATTGTATGCAGTGATTTATCATGACTAAAATGTACTTTTTTATATTTATTTTATTAAATTTATGACCATTTGTCTGTTAGCAGGATTACACAAAATGAAAATGTGTAAAAATGAGACGATGGGTCTTGGTCCAACCTAAATCCCATTAAATATTAACCATGATCTGGATCACCGCCTGGATACAAAAAGAATATTATAAAGATCTGGATTTTCCCATTAATTTATTATTGAACCATTTTGCTTTTGAAAACCGAGACACAATTTTTTTTTTTTTTTTTTCATTTTTTATTGTTTCCCATATTTGTAATAACCATATACACAATTCACAATGTTGTACACTCTATCAGACAAAGTTACAATTCCAGACTAAAAGAGAATTTAAATCAAATAATAGGACTAATCAACATGTAATACAAAAAAACAAAAAAAAACAATTTGCAAATTTTAATTAGTAAATTAAATTTTTATTAGTTAATACCTTACCTACCAGACGATAGCTATAGCCCGGCGCCAGCCGGTCCCGCCAAACGAAAGAAAAGACGTCCTGGGTTTCACCCCCGGCAGGACCGGTACACTACACTCCACTCGCCAGGTGGCCTAGTTCCTGCTTCACTCGCCAGAGGGACGTGACGTCATAGCATCTTTTTTGTCCCTAAGGTTGAATTGTAAGGCTGAAAGCGGGGAAGGCTGGGTGGGAATTTCCCGTCTGGTAGGTAAGGTATTAACTAATAAAAATTTAATTTACTAATTAAAATTTGCAATTTCATTGCGTTAATACATCTTACCTACCAGACGATAGCTAGAATAACTACCCAGTGGAAGGAGGGCAGCCTTCTGAGGATTGGAGAGAACTCTTATATTATGCTTAGGTGTGAGGTTCTAGCCCTTTTGAGGAGACATGTTAGTCTCGAGGGTAACTAGACCCACCTGCCCCCCCCCCCCCTTTTTGACTGCTCTGAGGGGAGGAAGAGAGTAAGAGTTCAAGGCAATGAAATTCCACGGTTAACCTGGAAGAGTGGGGAAAGTCCTATACCCAGAGGATTATTCTGAAGTAAACGACTTTGAGAAGCCAAGGTCTAGGCTAAAGGTGAGCCTACACCTAAAACTAACTAGTATGTACACTATATAAAATTATATACAAAGAAGCTTAGGGGACTAGTGGTGGATCTGCTGGGCAGCCACCACAGGACCCAAGTGAAAAAGCTCCTTATCTGCCCAGGCAACATCCTTAAGGTAAAACTGTGTAAAGGTGTTGTGGGATTTCCAGTGGCATGCTGCTAGAATCTGGTCCAGAGATATGCCACCTTGAAAGGCCTTGGAGGCCGCAAATGCCCTAACATCATGGGCCTTAACCTGATGTAGGGTCAAGGTATCTTGGTCAGAAAGATCATAACACAAAACTACTGTTTGTTTGATCCAGGATGAGATAGTGGCAGGAGAGATGTCCTTGTTAAAACCTTGTTTGAATGAAACAAAAACTAACTCCTTTCCCGTTCTTAGGTCCTGGGTTTTGTCCAGGTAGTAGCGAAGAGCCCGAACGGGGCAAAGGGATCTGTCTTCTTTCAAGGACTTATCCAGAGTGGGGGCTAAAGCCGGGATGACCACCGGGGCCACGCACTCTGGTCCCTCTTTTGCCAAGTGATTTTTCGCCAAGAAGCTTGGTGAAGGGTAGAGGGAAACTTTGGACCAGTCAGCTTGGTGTCTGATATTTTTGTTTTACCAAGCGTGAATCTCACTCCTGCGTTTTCCTGAAGCCAGGGCTAGGAGAAAAACCGTTTTGAAAGTAAGGTGTTTCAGAGAAGCCTTTCTGAGTGGTTCAAAAGGCGCCTTTGTAAGCTGGTGTAAAACCAGGGAGAGGTTCCAAGCAGGAACCCCCCTGCGCCCTTTGGGTCTATCTCTGTGAAAACTGTCTAACAGTCTAGTCAAATTGTCATCCTTGCCAACATTAACCGAGGCATTTCCCAGTTTGTCTGAAATGGCTGACCTGTAACCATCAATAGTGCTGGGCTGGAGATTCTTTTCCTGGAAAAGATGCAGGAGGAAATCTGCTATTTGTTTTATAGATGGGTTCCTGAAGTCCACCTGACTTGTTTCGCACCATCTAACAAAAAGGGCCCACTTTGCCTCGTAGACTGCTCTGGTTGAACGTCTTTGAGGCGCCTCAATTCTTGCCGCCACTGGGCTAGAGAACCCTTGCTCCTTGATGGTCTGGGCTCTAGGAGCCAGGCATGGAGATTTAAGCTTGTCAGATCCCTGTGACGTGCCTTGTTGAAAGGTTGGGTCACTAGATCTGGATGGTGTGGAAGACAAAGAGGAACCATGGCCGACAGCTCCACTAGGTCCCAAAACCAAGGCATGTTTGGCCATCCCGGAGCAATCAGGATTGCTCTGTGATACCAATGGTCTGACAGCTTGCTGACCACCTTCCCCATCAGAGACACTGGGGGGAAGAGGTACATGTCCAGGTTTTCCCAGGACAGCGTCAGAGCGTCCACTGACCAGGCCTTCGGGTCTGGGATTGGGGACACAAACCGGACTAGTTTGCAGTTGTACCTTGTTGCAAACATGTCCACTTGGGGATAATGCCAAGTTCGACAAAGGGTGTCGAAGATCTCCTGATGGAGGGACCACTCTGTCTGAATGACCTGTCCCTGGCGAGACAACTTGTCTGCAATTACATTCAGACGGCCCGGAATATGTCTGGCCTTCAGTACTGTTTGTCTGAGATTGCACCAACATAGGAGCCGCCAAAGAAGGGCACAAAGTGAACCTGACCTCATACCTCCCTCCTTGTTGATGTATGCCACAACTGTGGTGTTGTCTGTGGCAATCAGGACGACCTTTCCTTGCACTAATTGTTGGAATCTTTTTAGTGTTAACAACACGGCTTTTAGCTCTAAGAAGTTTATGTGCAATTTGCTTTCGGGCACTGACCAAGTCCCGCTTGCTGTGAAGTCGCCTAAGTGAGCACCCCAGCCTTCTTTTGAGGCGTCTGTAAAGATTTGTATTGCGTGTTGTAGGGGGTGTAAGGGTTGACCCTTTAGGACCTTTGACTCCTGGGTCCACCACTGTAGGTGCTGATGGAGAGACCTCGGAATTGGGATCTCCTTTTCCAGAGATTCCGGGACTCTCCAGTGTTTCTTGAGGTGCCACTGAATAGGTCTCATGTGCAGTCTGCCTAGGGTCACCTGTTTTTCTGTCGCAGTGAGAAGACCTATAAGAGACATGAAAGTTCTCACTCGGCAAGATCTCCTCTGTAATAGCCCTGTTATTTTTTGTTGAAGGGCTTCCCAACGGTTTTGAGTAGGTCTGACCAGTCCGTTGAGCAGGTCGTACTGGTAGCCTACAAATTCGAAGACTTGTTGGGGTTCCAGTTCTGATTTTTGCATGTTTACCATCCAGCCCAACTCCTGGCAAAGGGCTAGGAGGGACTGGGTTCCCTGGTGGCAAGATTCTTTGGTAGGGGCTCGAATCAACCAGTCGTCTAGGTACTGGTGGATTCTTATACCCCGTGACTGAGCCATTAACTTGACCTCTTTGACCACAGCAGTGAACTCCATGGGAGCTGTTGAAAGGCCAAAGGGAAGAGCCCGAAACTGGTACGACTGGTTCTGGAAGTGGAACCTGAGGAATTTTCGGGATGTGAAGTGGATTGGAATGTGGAAGTAGGCGTCGCTGAAATCTATCGATGACACCCACTCGCCTTGTTGTAGAGAGGTCCGGATTGTCTCTGGAGTCTCCATTTTGAATGTTTTTACGCATAAAAACTGATTTAGAGTACTGAGATCCAAGATTGGCCGCCACTTTTGGTTCGGCTTTGGGACAATGAACAATCTGTTGAAAAAGGCTAGTGAGGTTCGAACCCTGACCCTCTCTACTGCCTTTTTCTTGATCAGAGCTTGCACTGCTTCTTGTAAGTGGGAGTCTCTGGTGGGGTTTGCATAGCCGCTTACTATCAGGGGTTCCCTTATTAAGGGAGGCCTGACCTTGAAGGGAAGCACATAGCCCTCTTTCAAAATGGATACTACCTTCGGGTTTGCACCCTTGAGAGCCCATATTTTCCAAAAATTTTGTAGGCGTCCCCCTACTGATTGGACATTTGCAACACTGAGGACATTTGACACACTTGGGGCAAAGACACAGTGATTTACAAAAGAAGCACTTTTCACATACTTTATTGTATTTTGTGAGTTTAAGATTGGACTTATGCCTTTCTTTTGCGGCTGCCTGATGTTTTTTACAGAAAGTACATGATGAACAACATTGTGACAATTTACAGAGTCTTTCACAAGAACAGGAAGACTTGTCTTTGTTACATTCACAACACCAAACTCCGGACAGGATGTTACTTCCGGAGGAACTTTGCAGTGATTGTCATTTATACGCCTTAGCATCTCTGGCAGGGCGCGAACCGCGACCGGGTTGACCACCCCTGCCTCTGCCACGGGCTCTCCCGCGATTGCCAAATGTCTTCCATGCAGGCATCTCTTTGCCGGGAGCCCCGGAGTTTCCAGAATCCTCCTGTTTCCATGTTGAATATGGCTGGTAACGGTGTTGCTTCTTCTGAGTACCGGCGAACCCACCACGGCCCGGACCGGGCTGGTTGGTACGCTTATGTGACTCAAATGCTGCTATTTCATCTTCCGCCCTCCGGATAATGTCGTCCGGAAACAAAGCCCTGGTCTGTAGAGGACAGTTCCTGAGAGAGGAAAAGGTATCTGGCTTGACGCCAGCTTTTAGGTGCTCAAGATAAGAATCCCTCCTGACCAGAGTTAAATTAGCCATTTGTATAAAAGTAAAATCTGAGAGGTGTTGGAGGGATTTGCCAACCGCAAAACTCACATTTTGATTGAATGCAGACAGGAAATGTAATTCATCAAGTGCACCCTGAGCTTTCGTGGAAGATTTTCCTTTTCCCAACTCTGTCTGAAGAATTTGTAACTGTTCTTGAACAGAGTCCTGTATTTTGGTGATGCACCTATTGAAACCAGCGGACTGGTTACAAATATAACTGGTCTCTTTTGCTGCTTTCTCCCACTTCCGGAGCGTATCCTGAGCAATAGGGCGGGAGGTGGGTTGGGATGAAGCAAGAGCAGGTTTACCAATTCGGGCAAAGGAACTGTTCAACTTCGCAGCGTCATTGGGCCAAGTAGTTACATATTTGCCCGGCCTAGTGATGTCTTTATTTTCAGCGGGATGAATCCCGTACCACCTTGCCTGAGACTTGGGGGGGCGGAGATACTGATCAACATGAAGTCCACCCGGTTCCGTAGACTTGGACGGGTAACCTTCTATGAGGACGAGGTTTAAATTTTCAAGTTTCTTACAAAGCCAGTCCTCTGGTGGTAAGTCGATAGAGACCTTGCCTACAGGTTGTGCCCGGTGGCCAATCCAGGGATTGTCTGACTTGGAACTTGGTGTATACTCAAGATCTGGGATATGTGACCAGCCCATGAAAGCACGTACTCCCCTAACAGTCTCTCTGTAGTTTTGATCTTCGCTCAATGTCTTATCCAAGTCTGGAGATTCTTGATCAGGATGGTCAGTGACGTCTTCTTGGTCAGATACCTCACCTTCCTCAAAGTGCTCCGGAGCTGACTTGAACAAGCTGGATTGCGGAGGAGGTTGAGGAAAAACAGAGGCCACCGGGCCGGAAGAACTCTGTTGAGAGAATACCGGTTCCGGGTCCTGTTCAGAGTAAAGGCCTTCTAGAGGAGACGTCCTAGCTATTGAGCTGGAAGTGACAGTGGCACTAGGTTTTATCCTATCCGGGCCAGAAGCCGGAGCGGCTTGGCCGGAAGGGACAGATGATAAGAGAAAAGGTGCCTGAGAAAGAGCTCCCGCAGGAGCTTGATGCGGTACCGGTGCCTTGACCGGTGAGAAGGAAGGTTGAGGTGAAGGACGCTGCCCCAAGGTAATGAGTGCTTCCAGACGGGCCATACGTACTGACCACTTTTCGTCCAAGTCTTTTAACTCTTGGCGGAACATAGGTGGAGGTAAAGAGAGATCTTGCTCAGCAACATGGGGTGGAGAAGTTGAAGCAACTTCCTGAGATTCCACCTGCGACACGATAGTGACAGTGGACGGATCCACAAGGGCTTCTTTGCTTTTAGATTTCTCCTTCCGCAGTTTGTACGTAGGGGTTGAAAGCTGGAGCAATTGCTCAGGGGTTAAAGTGTCACAAAACTCACACTGCAACTTTAAAACACACGGGTCTTGGCCCAACCCTTTATCTCTGCATCTGGCACAACGAGAATGAGGGTCAAAAATAGCCATGATATGCCTGCAGGCTCCTTTCCTTTGTCCTGGAGATGCCATGGTAGTTTATCCAACTAACTGACAAATCGTAACACAAAACACACTGTATAACTTAAGAAATACTCAAAATAAAAAGAGTTTCCAAAAATTCAAACTTTGAATATCGCGCCAAACGAAAAAGATGCTATGACGTCACGTCCCTCTGGCGAGTGAAGCAGGAACTAGGCCACCTGGCGAGTGGAGTGTAGTGTACCGGTCCTGCCGGGGGTGAAACCCAGGACGTCTTTTCTTTCGTTTGGCGGGACCGGCTGGCGCCGGGCTATAGCTATCGTCTGGTAGGTAAGATGTATTAACGCAATGAAATTGTTACATGCTACATAATTGAAAAGACACTATAACATGTACATTTGAAAGAAAAAAAAAATTACTTCAAGATTAATTCAAACTTTTAAAATGTTTATTCTGAAAATACTGGAAGCCATCGAAGCCAGATTTTGACAAATTTTTCTTCCATTTTACCAATCTTTGATAACAGACATTCGTCTGTATATATCTGACAAAGCTTATGCTTAAGGGCTGATATGTTTAGTCTACTGCCAGATTTGGATGTTTCAAAAATGTATTTTTTGGTGACAATAATTAATGTGTTAATTGGGATATTGTTTTGATCATGCAAGGGATAACCACAGATTATAATAAAGTCAGTAAATTTTATTTTAAAGTTAATTTTTTCAACAAGATACTTTTCGATAGCTTCCCAAAAAAGTTTCACTTGACCACATTGACAAAAAGAGTGCAAAATACTTTCTGATACATTGTTACATCTGAGACACAAGGAACAATCGGACAACCCCACTTTTTGAAGATACTGTTTTGTCCCGAGTATTCTGTACAATACTTTCATCTGGAACCATATCAGGTTATTGTTTTGGATAGTTTTGAAACATGTTCTGTAAATATACTTCCACTGTTGTTCATTTATATGTGTGTTTAAATCCGTACTCCATCGTTTTTTGAAGAATGATTATTTTTTTCCATGGATATCAAACATCTATAAAAATCACTGACCCCTTTAGATGACTTGAATATAATCCGGATATGGTTCAGTATAAAGGGTCTTGCTAGAGAGTCGTTGTCTTGTTGATCATTATCCTTTAAAAATTTAAGGGCATTAAGTTTTACACGAAGGTATGAAAGAAAGTTGACATGATCCAAATGATAAAGTCTCTGTAACTGATTGCAGCTCATAATTGTACCCCTTGGGTCTAATATATCACTGACTGTTATTATACCTTTTAAGTACCAATCAGAAAAAAATAGGGGTTCAGCTGAAATTTTGTTGTTATACCAAATAGGAGATGTTAGTAAGTGACTTTTAGACTGAAAGATTTGGTTGTTTAGGACATTATACCATGAATCAAATGTGTGTAGCCAAAACTTATTTGTTGTCCATTGCTTCAGTAATTTAATATATTCTGGGCCAAGTGTTAGAATTCTGTCAAGTTTGGAGTTTACTGTGAGTTGAACTAACTTAATCCAAGGGGTGGAATCTTTTCCTCTGAATAGTCTTCGAAGCCAACTTGAATTCAATTTTGATATTAACTATACATGCTTTGGTAGATATATGCACTCTCCGAGTGCTCCTGTTAATAATGTATTTCTGGTAAATCCTGTTAGATTTAATCTAGTTCCCTACAACTGAGATTAAAGAACAGATACCAATGATTGCATCGTGTAAAAGTCATACTTTTTTCACCGACAAGCTTTGCTCAGGTATGTACATGTACTTTTTTTTCAAAACTATTGTATTGGTGTCAGTGAGTCAATTATTGGAAAACAGACTGTTATTCATCTGCATAATTGTTACGTAAAACACTATAAACAATTTGAAAATTTTAATTAGTGAAATGCAGCTTTTATAAGTTACAAGGTTACCATGTGGGACTAGATGCTATCTCGAAGAAGGAAGATGCGTACGTCACTGTCTAGGTCATCTCAGTGCAACAGGTGCTGCCACCAAATGAGGGACTCAGAATTATGTTGTTTTTTTTTCTTGAGTTGGCCGAGTGCCTGAGGCCACCTGAGATAGTATCTAGTCCCACATGGTAAGCTATTGTAGCACAATGAAATCTTACACTTTAACATATAAGTAAAATTGAAATAAAGTATCATTTAATAATAGCAGATTAAATTTTGTTTATGATTTTTTACCTTCTTACCTTTTTTGCCTGTTTTTGAACCATGTTGAGGGCAAAGATTTCAGACACTTTCATATGAGAACATTATGGTTTTGACATGCAGACATTTTAAAATATTATGTAAATGGTTTTTATCACCAAGAGAAAGCTAAAGCAAGGCTAAACAGCTTGTAATGATGATTCTTGTCTTTCACCTTGCAAATTTTGCAAAGGAAGCAACTACACACTGCAAATTTTCAATAAAAAAAACTGTTTTACAGTGTCATTTAATCTACACATTCAATGATTTTTACCTTCAACATTGATATTGAAAAATACAAAAGCATTACCTTACTTGTGAAATATTACAATAATTGCTACAATGTCAAAATTATTTCATATTTAACATAAATATATATTGGAGGTTCCGAGGCAAAACAAAGGCACATAAAAGATAACTGAAATCACTGAGGTGAGAAGCAACAGGCAAAGTTTGAGGTGGAAATACAGGAACATTTTTTTGGTAAAGCCTTTTCATATGGAATCAGTAAATTGGATAAATTACCTAAAAGGAGATTTTTTATAAATTAATAAAGACTTTTGTACTAATGGGTTTTCAGTCCACATGAAAAGGTAAGGCTTTTTCACTGTTTCAATCATAACTTAATTGCTATAGCTATTATGAGTTTACATTCTTCCTGGTCTTCTACAGTTTATGGTTAGTTGTATCTTTCCAGTAAATTACTTTTCAAGATGTTATAACTTGTGTGATATGTTGACAACCAGCAAAGCATTCCCATATAAATTGCTTGTGATTGCTGCTGGCAGGCTATAGTTTGAAAATTTGTGAATTTCTTTACACAGATGTCTTTTTCCAAGACTTTGAGTTAAGTGCTAGCAATTATAAAGGTTTTGCACAAAACATATTGCTTGGTTCAAATGCATCCAAAGAAAAGTCTACAATAGACTCCCTCCATATATATTTTTGTATTATTCTAACAAAAGACCGATCTCGTGGTATTTCACTTGGGCAATTGAAATATAGGCTTATCATTGGAATTTTCACCCAACCTATCCAAATATGATTAAACACGGACAATGGTTTAAGAGTATGAGAATATGGGTGGAGGAAAAGGTACAATGACACATTAAAGGTTAACAAAACCTTAACAGTCAAACTAGATGACATACATGTAGTATGTGGGATTGTGCTGACGTACAGTCAGTATAAACATAATAACTCAGTAAAATCTAAGAAACAATAATTTTGTTGAAATGTTTTTTCTTTAACCTTCTTGTATTCTTTCAAATCTGAATGATTAAGGTCACTTAGTTAATCTCTGAACTAAATTTGGATATACAATATTTTAATGAAACCAAATTAGTTGGCAACTTGTGACCAACATTAGATGATGTCTGGCAAACAATACAAAAACTTTTAAGTTTACGTGTCAACCCTGCTGGGAAGGACATACCAAACCTGAATGAAGCCAGAATAATTTTTAAGTTATGGACCGCAAAAGAATGGTATACAGAACATAGATGACAACAGTTTACCTACCCACCTGTGTGGAAAAGATATAGTAAAATACATATTGACATAAATAAATTTATTTTTTCACCTGTTTCTATGTTTATACACCTGTTATAACAGATATATACAGATTACACACTCCTGGTGTCATATCATAATACAAAATAACATAAATATCTACAGATATGACTGAAAAGAGAGACGGGGATGTCAACAAGTTATAGAATAGACTCTCATTTATCCAAACACCTTGGGAGGCAATGCCCAAGTTCAGATATTGGGGAGACTTGGATAGCTGGGTGTAGGCGTATTATTTTGGACAAGCATTATTGGCAATTGGATGAAAATACCATAGTTATGTAAAGAAATTCTGCAGAGTACAGAAAAATAAGATAAAATCTGCAAGTATGTGGTTTAGTTTTGTACTGTATATGTACACTTGGAATAATAACTATTGATGTAAACTTCAACAAACACTGTCTTTGGCATACTTTCACAAAAACAAAATCTGGAATTTTAAAGAGGACATGAAATATTAAAGCAACTGTGGAGAACGATATCAGATGCAATTTCATCAAAAGACAGTCACTTATGAATGTAAATGATATCAATTTATTTCAAAGGCTGCCTTCTGCACTCGTAGTCCTCTAAAAAATTTACAAAAAAAAAAAAAAAGAACAATTTCTTGCAGTCAGATTTAAATAACCTGTTCACTTCAATAAATAAATGCATGCCTTGGAAATTGCAGAGATAGGTGGGGATAAAACCAATCAGGTCACATTCCCCTTTAGAAGCTTTACATAGGGATTTTTTTCATAAAAAATGTTCACTCCATTTATGTACAGGTCAACTGTGTTGAGAGATTGAGTACAAACTAGTAAATTGGGTACTCAGAAAACTGTTAAAATATTGGGGGTTACCCCCATAAAATAACATAGATGAAACCTCATTTTAGGAAAAATCTCTCTGCCGAAGTGTCTTTTTTTCATATAATTTTCTATAACTTTCTTTAGTTTCACAGATATTTGATAGTTTATCTGTTCCTTCAGCCGCCATATTTACTTTAGTGATACTTGGTTAGTATCAAACCCAGAATCTCCAAATTTGACCAAGTTTCACTGTCAAGCTCAAAGTCCCAATATTTTAGGGCTCATCTTACCACTACTTCTATGTCCTTGTTTAGGTAATGTGGCTGATAAACAACTCTCCTCTAACACATAAAAACTCCTAAATTTACAGCAGAAATGGTTAGACCATACTACTTAAGTAGACAGAAAATAACTAATTATATGGCCAAAAAAAATTCATATACAAAATTCACTAATACATTACACAAATACCCTCAAATTAACCCAAAACTCACAAATTTTATACACGCATCATAATTCACAGTAAAATAAAGGGGTTTTCAAAACTGCAAATTTCATATTTTGTACTTTACAATGAAATTACAAAACAATAGTTGTCTATTCTTCAATTATTCGCAAGCTTTCCACCAATATTAATCAGCTAAATTACTGCATTAGTTTTCTACCATTTTGTCTAACAAATTAATTTAACAAGAACATATGAATGCAGCTGACTGCTAAGGTTCAGATTATTCTTATTATGTGACAGTGTTATCTTCTTGTCACTCCATGAAGAGTTGCTCTTGCTCATAACTGTCCATTCCTCCCTGACAAGAACAGTGACTATTCCACTATGAGTGGAGAATATAAACATTATATTTTTACACTGGATGTAACACAGTTCATAGAAAATTGAGAAGCCCCTATCAAGTCTTGGCCAGAGAGGTACTGAAAATAAATGAAAAAAACAACAACATTGAAACATAAATTTCTAAAATAACTAATTTAGGAATTTCAAAGGTACACACATAAAAATATTAACATTCTTGTGAAAGTGCTTCAAAAATGTGAAGATTAGAAAAATATGAAAAAACAGTTAGATTATGTTTGCAAAATATTTTCTAAAGGTCTTCTTTTTATATATGGGATCTCTCCTGATAAAACCTATGCTCATTACAAAGTCACCTAATGATCTTCAACTAGACAATATTCACCAAACACTCTTTAAATACAGGTAAAGTATGCTTTATACATTTTTACTTGCAAGAGGTGAAAATGCAACAATTGACAAGTAGACTGTGAAGATGACGACCATTGGCCAACGATAAAACCCATAAAGGGATATCTATGTTGCATACACATATTAATTATTTCAAATCATTATCACTGTCCATTACTCCAGCCTTATATTTATGAATACATACGCATTGTTTTTGTTTGCCCCACTGAGTACAATGAAAGGTGTCTTCTCTTTCTCGAGTTTCTCTCCGAGCTTGCCAGCACTTCCAAGTGGTGTGTCAGTGGAAGTCATGGACTTCATCAGCTATAAGGAAAAACCCAAACTATATCAAATATCATACAAATTAATGATCAAAACAACAAAAAATATAGCCCACCCACAGTTACAATGTCATGGACATCAAATAAATTGATTTTAACTCATTTTTAACAAATCTTGTCAGCCCCTCTGGAACAGAATAAAGCTTAACCATATTTTTCACTTACAGGACTTGATATTGGGTTTCAAAAAGCTGTGCAAAAACATATGTTCTCAGTCTCATAGGCTTCTCTTTGGTCTCTCATGGGCTAGTTTTTACTTTACCAGTACGAGACTTGGGCGATAATTTATATTCTATATTTTTTAAGCAAATTTGAACCTTTTATTTAATTGCAATACACATACATACCAGGGTTGGGGCCGAGTACAAGTCAATGTACTTGAGTACAAGTACGCGTACATCCAAAATGTATGAGTACAAGTATGAATACGAGTACATTTTTCTGCAATGTACTCAAGTATGAGTACTTTGGAAAATACTCAAGTACGAGTACATTTTATAATTTTTGTTTAAAGTAGGAAAACATAATAAAACCTATTTTTCCAAAAAGAATACCTATCCAAATGTATCTTCAAAGTTAAAACTTTTATATGGATAAATACTACTGGTGCGAACTGTAAACTGGCATCCCGCATTTCGTTTAGTTTAGGTAGAAATGACGAAATCCGCCAAGATTACATACTATTTATGGGGGTTGGGGGCTTGCCCCCAATTATAACTGTTCCCTTAATTTTAAATTTCCTTAACAGTTTCCTGTAATTATCCAATATGGCGGATCTCTTACCAGTAAAGTTAAATTGTTCCCTCTCATGTGTCATGATCATATAAATATATCTCATGTAACCTGTTACTAAGGTATCTATGCCCCTTCTAGTCTAGTCACTCTCTATAATATACATCCTTACAAAATCTTATTATGTTTTTATCAATGAAAAAAAAAATTATCATGGATACAAAGGCCACTTTTACCTGTTCCTGTTCCCACTTCTTCTGTCTTTTCTCTGTCTTCATTTTCCCTGACCCCTTCCCATGAAACCTGTGACTGAGGTATCGGAATGCCTCCTTGGCCGACATGTCTCGCCCTTGGTCATCTCTGTACTTTATCTTGACCTCTGGCTTGTAGTCATTCTTTTCCTTGAAGTCGGATACCATTCCCCCAACGAACCTATCTCGCTTCCTAAACTTTTCATCGAGGTCACTGAGGGCAGACAGAAACAGAAATCTTTCACCTAAGGCCTCACTTCACTATTTAAACTGATGTAAACATTACTGTACATAATACAATAGGCTGTACACCAGGAATACATCAGGAGCACCTGTATACTTAAATCGGGACAGTTTTATCATCATGACAGCAAATAAAATTGTGGAAAAGCTTAAAATATTAGAAACATACATAAACGACCTATTATGCATTATTGCAGATTTTTCCCGATGAGCATGTTTCATTTTAAACTCCACTTCTGTAAGTGGCCATATTTGACTGAGCTACATCAGACCACAACTTTTTTGATACATTGAAATGATTTGCATTTTTACAGGATACCAATATGGTTAGAGTGCTACTGGTCCAGCCATACTACACACAAAACATAATTTTAAACTGTGAATGACAATGCTCAAATTCATGCAGTTGCACTTTTCTTCTGTTATATATGTAATTACTTTTTTCATTAATTTTTCAGATTGAACACATTAAACTTTTGCACTCTATTTTAAAAAATATATTCAACTGTTTTTATTTTTCACAATTTTATTATTAAGGTGTGAATACACATACTCATATCTTTTGTCTTCTATGGAGTAATTCAAGGCTTCAATTTCTGACTGCTGCTGTTGCTTGCTAGTTCTGGACTTCTTTGCATTTTTGTCAATATATCCTAAAACATAAACCATAGCAACCTTGTTATGACATACCACCACTGCAAGAAATTATATAGCAAAACAAAAATGGTAAAACTATCTCTTAAAAACAAGGTTCCAGGAATACTGCATTTTGTTCAATTGATGACTATTTTTGCAATTCACACCATTCAGGACAATGCCAAATGCTATATGGTTATTATTAGTTATTATAGGTCTTCACAATATGTGATTAATTGATCTGAAAATTGTGAATAATTCCAAACACTATGCAATGCCAAATACTACAATCAATTACTGTAGAATCTGAAATTTCTTATTTTACTGATATTATTATAGTCCACTGTAGGTCACACACAACCTTTCTTAAAAGCAAGCTGCAGTATTTAAACCATATCATCACTGAATAATGTATGACGTTTCTTATTATCATTAAATTGACTACTCACTGGTAAGACCAATACGTTCAAGCATGCTACTTTTGACAGGTGATTATTACTGAATTGTCCAACCTTTTTTCACAGCCAGCTCGAGTGCTGACGCCATGCCCTCATTTAGAGCTGGCTCATCATCAAGTACATTCAGGTCGGTTGCTTCACTGATGTCCACAGGACGGTTGTCTATCTCCACTTCTTGCCAGCCGGGGTTCTGTTCCTCATCCTCTTCCTGTTTCCTCCGTTCCTCAGCCAGTTCTCGCTCAAAGTCCTGACAAAAACATGTACAAAGATTTCAACACTAGGGAGTAGTCTTATTTTTTTTCAATATGGACTGTAATATATAACACATGTATTTTAATTTAAGAAAAAAAAAACAAACATACAGATACAGGAGTAGCGAAACAGTACAAAGATTGTGATACTTTCAGAGCAATGTCAGTTATATCAAGGTCCAAATAATATTTTAGTAGAAAAAATAACATTAAGAGAAACATGTATGTAAAACTAAACTAGAAAAAGGTTTTTGCTAACAAAAACGAGCAGCCCGGATGGAGAGCTGTAGTAGTTGCAGTATGAGACTGTAAGCAGAACGTAAGCTTTACTGTGTTTTGTATCTGATCGAAAAGTGAATTATTTAAAAACTGTAGCAGTTACAGTATTAAACTGTAAGCAGAATGTGAGCTTTATTGTGTATCGTAAAGTAGTATATTTTACGAATCATTTTTGCTAGAGGTTGGCTGAAGAGAAACTGTAGCTGTAAATGCGGAATCGTAAATTGTTTCCATGAGATATTTAATTTAAGGCTTTTTCCATTCTCTCAAAACAGACAAGACACTGCAGAGTGATACCGTAATAAACCAAAACCATTTGAAAAAATACAATAAAATTTAAAATTTGAAAATTCAGGGTTTGTGTATCTAGAATGCGATCTGAATAAGCTTCAAGCCCACCAAAATTTCATTGGGTATTCAAGTTATCAACTCAGGGTTTGCGATTACCCATTCCGCGTATGTTAAATGCGCAGTATTTCAGATTTGGACATAAATTTCGGTTGTCAGTGCATCCATCGGGCTGTGATTTTTATGTAGAAAATATTTTTGTTTTAGAAGCGAATTTCGGTTGGTAGTCCAACTGTTAGGCTGCATTATATATGTAGAAACTAGCAAATACCTTAAGGTTTCTGGTGATATATTGAGTGAATTTAATTTTATTCTTTGATTTTGAAGGCAAGATGGTGGACTTTAACTGCGCATGCATGAGATTACTATTGCGCATACACAAATTATTTTTTTAAATTTATTTTTCTAATATATTTTGTCATTTCTTTGCACTAATGGGGAAAATATGGCTGACAGCAAAAATTATGTAACACTAAAAAAGAATACTCCAAGAAACATGGACAAGATAATCTCAATCTATCTGATTCACTATGACTCCATGTACCGCATAGCACTTTGTACAAGAAAACCCAGAAAAAGACCACATTCACAAATGGTTGTAGAGATTTCAACAAAAATTCCAACACTAATCATCACTGATTTGCAGTTTTTGTCATCTGCACAGGGCCTTTGCCAATCTGTTGAATTTTTTTTTTTTTTTTTTTTAAATCACTGAAACTAGAAGTACCAGTTCACACCTATTTCTATTGATATATGGAAAACCATTTTTAAAGCAAATAAACAAGAACATTATAGCAGTCTGTAAAACCTATCCCTAACCACAACATGGTTGGGATTTGGTAACCCACCAGTAGTTCGTCCTCCTCTTCCTCCCTGCGGTTGCCAGCCCTGCCATAGTTTGTGATTTCTCCAAGTGACCTGCAAAACTCAGAGGTCTGGTTGAGGGATATGTTCCGTGCAATTATCATCTCGTTCATAGATTGCTCTTGTTCTTCATCCTCAGAATCCTCAAAACTCTCTTCTTTTACAGGCTTTGGTGAGAAAATGATATCAGTGTAAATTCTGAAAACTACCCTGTTTTGTAACAGGATCTAATTCGTCCAACATGTTTAATCTGTACATCAGAACCTTGTAACGTTAAATCTCACAGGGAGCATGAAAGTATTCCTACTTCACTGGGAATTTCAGACACAAGGGTTCATTGCAAAGGAAAAGGCTCTCTAAAAACCTTACACTAACTTAAAAGGGATTTCCAGGTTTAATAGGGCTCTACTTGGAGTACTTTGTCTGTCTCAAGAGCTACACAAAATAAATAATTATTTGCAAAACTGTTGATAGTTAACGTACGGACTCCTCTGTTTTGTATTAAAGTTTATTACTCTATTCGCTAACATTTAACCCTTGCATTCATTACATTCCTGATACACACTACATTACACTCTGACATCTGGTGATCGTTTTCTCAATTACAAAATTTTAATAAACATATTGAATTGACTTAGAACACTAAATATTTAGCAAGTTCACCTGTATTTGTTCTGCCAACATTTCTAGCACTTTGGGTTCTTTTTTGACTTTAAGTCTCCTGGCTTTGTTTAGTGCAAGCTCTAGCTCCACGCCTGCGTCATCATCTACTGTCACTCCAGTAAGGTCCTCGTCAGGCCCCAGAACATCCGCTAAAACACAAGCACAATACAGAGAATATTACCACAAGAATTGTAAAACTTTTTGTGCAACAGAGGAAACCACAATGGTGGCAATGCCAAACAAATCAAGTTGTCCAAAACCCTCAGCTATCCTAGACTCTTTAGAAGTCTTCCTTTGTTCATCTGCCATCATAGAAATAGGCAGAATGTTTAAAATTTGCATGTGTTGCCCCCTCAAGATCCTAAATTTAATGAAGATCTCTCTATAAAGTATTGTCAACATGAGTTCAGTTGTGCACATGTGTGCACATGGGCAGAGAAGCAGTCACATCTCAAACAAGAATAATTTTTTTTAAGTATTCTTGTCGATCATCATGTTTTGCCTCCACAAAACCAATATCAGCACTTTCACACAAATGAGATTCTCAACAGATCTCAAAACTTCAACTTAAGGAATGTACCGAAAGAGCTTATGATATACAGAACATGCAGATCAACAAAAAGCCCCCCCCCCCCCCCCCCCCCCCCCCCCTTACATTTCCATTTCAAACTAGCATTATCAAACATTTAACAAAGCTACAACATTTCAGTACTTACGTTCATCAATTCCGGTCCCAATAAGATCTAGCCCTGGAATGGCATCGGTTTCCTTTTTTGTATCTTCTATTAACTCTCCCTCCTCACCTTCTTCCTGTGGTCGGTGTCTGAAAAAAAAACAGGATACAGCTGAACACATTGAAGAGATCTGTTAGGTGACAGTTCCCTTGTAAGTAGAAGTAAACATCAGTTCCGAAGAAAGCCCTATCATCTGAAATTCTATTATTATCTGGAATTCTTGATGAAGAACACGTACTTTGTTGGTGTGGTCATTTGAGATAAGACTTAAAAGGCATTCAGTTATATTATAGCCACAATAACCACGCTATGAGTGCTCCAACTGGTAGTTTGATAGCATGTCATCTGAATTGAGTGGTGACTACAGCAGTCTAGAATGATAAATTACAGTGACAAAATAAATACACAACTTTAGCGGCAATTAATAAGCTGTAGCATGTCAATTCCAAATAATGCCAACTTGTTGGGTAGCTGAAATATACCTCTACACAAAATCTCAAATGCTTATGTTTTATAGTTCCACACATAAGGCAACCATTTCCTCACACTGACATAAACAAAAATTTACACATGCTCTTGCATCAAAACTTAACACCAATGTTTACAGCTTTTCCATGGGAAACACCTTAAAGCAGATACATTGTCTCAACCTAAGTGAATATTTCCTGGATTACCTGGGTGTCCCATGCCACATTTATTGAATTCACCTTTAACAAGTTTTAAGATTAACATGTGCCTATTACAGTTTAGATCTTTAATTTACAAGCTTATTTTTTTTGTACTCAATGCCACAGTTTAAGAGTTTAGCAACATGAGGAAACTTCTCAATTACTAACGTCGGAATATACTTAACTTTTTAAGGGTGCAAGTGTAAGTTAGCAATAGTAACTGCAAAAAAAAACTCCTTTGGCTGTTGCAGGTTTAAGTCTTTTAGAGTCTACTGAATGCTATAAATCTACCTTTTTCTGGCCCGATTACCGTGGTCCACTTGCATTGGCTCACCCAGTGGAATGAGATCATCTGCTGTCACCATTTTTGGCTTCTTCCTGATTTTCCTCACTTTTTTCTTCACCTTTTTAAAGCCTAACATTTCCTCCTCTGTGTAGAATTCTTTCTGTATAACTGGTGCTGGTAGGACCAAGGCTTGCTGTACATTGATAAAAAATATACTCTATTAACCCCATTATGCTTAATTATATTATCTGAGTGAACAGGATAAGTTACCCCAAAACAGTCCAAATTCACAAAGAAACAGAGTACAAAGTTGTGAAGTGGTTAACCAGAAAACTGTTAAAATCTTTTAAATCAATAAACTACTTGGGTAAACTTTACTATTGTGTCCGATTTGTATACCTTCTATTTGTTTACATCATCCACTTGTTTGGGTGTTTCTGTCTGTTTGCAAAATAACTCACCAGGTAATGGATGGATTTTGATGAAACTTTCAGAAAATCTTCACAATAACACAAGTAACACATGATCACATTCTGATGGTGATCAGCATTACTGTGTCGATCCAAGACTTTTTAGAAAGGATTTTTCATCATTGCACTCAGTAGCAACATTGGAGGTGTTGGGCCTTGGCAGAAATTTGCACTCTCTGAGTGCTCCTGTTCAAATTATAAGCCACCCAGGACAGCTGAACAGCTCTACTTACAAAGCATTTATTTAGAAATACATGAACTTATTTTTCACAATTTGTAACCAGTGTACAGTTTCATGCTCACCAAAATAAATGAAGCAGTGCACGAGTTAAAGGAAAGAAAGTACTGCACAGGAGTTAATACGAGAGATACGGTGGTGTATAATATGTATATTTATAAAAGATTCAAGCAGTAAAATCAACTTTATTTTTATTCACGAGTTATGCATCATACAGGGATTTCAGTAAAACAACTGATGAATACTAACACTTTGCTGTTGGAATTCTGCCTTTATTTCTTTCATTCTTCTTTCATGCTGTGCATCGTATTTACCACCTGATCCTGAAAAAAACAATAAAATCCATTTAAGTAACTAGAAGAACTCACAAGCAAATGTAAAATTCACTCACTCCTTGGTGCAGCAACTTGGTATACATTCAAAACAAAAGCCTTGAAGGTAGTGTTGTGGTTGAATGCGAATTTTAGAACCGGTTTCCAAAAGTGGAAATTCGGTGAAAAACCTGGTACGTTTGATTTATTAAACGCAAAGAAATAAGTTTTCAAATGCGTACATGAGCCATAACTCGCATATAAATAAGAACAACAATGGGCTTTTTGAAGACTTTTGAATACAAAATGGGTGATATATCGATAGAATATTATAAAATATTGTGAAATATTTGTTGTTGAAAATTTTAGTAAAACTTAAGTTAGAATAATGACTATGTGGCGAAACCGGTTTTGGCTACAAGAAAATGAAACATAAACGAAAGTACTTATTTCATGTACTACAATGTAGATTTCTTTGTTTAAGATATGCATTTACTGAAGTGCAAGTTATAAATACACTCTGTACAACAAAAAGGAAACAATGTTAACTAACTAATTAGACTGCTTCTTAACAAGCCAAAAAATACAATGTCTACTCAAAATTAACACCCAAAATTGGAAGAAAGCTTGGAATTTGTATTCCAAAATTCCCCAAACTTCGCTTCAAATGCCATTTGCTTTAACTTGTATGGTACACTGTATTACAGGACATATATGAGTATTAAAGGAGATAGGCAAAGAAATTTACTTAAATATATTTGAAAGTATACAGGGAGTTGTGATGAATGCACATAATAACACCACCCAGCAGGCTCTGTTATGTGAAATACACAGCTTTTTATCTCCACTCTGATAAACAATCCCTCTCTCCACACACAACTGGCAATAAGGGGGAAATGACATCACTATTGTCAGAGTCTCCGAACTAGCAGTGAATGGATACACTGTTTCTTAGATTCTGAAGCAATAGTTTCACAGTTTTATTTCTTTCACATTAAAAGGTTACATGTCTCATTTGAAAACCCGTAATGTTTTAAATCAGATTTTAAACTTTTCCACATTCTGCCTATAAAATTAGTTTATAAATGTGTGTTTAAAATGACTTTGACTTCATACAGTAATAGGTACTGTTTTGAGAAAGTAAATTGATAGCAAGTGCAATATAAGAGGAAAGGGGACATTGAAGATACAGTCTATTCACTTTGTTATGACTATTTTAGTTCTGATACTTTCAATAAAATTCCAGAACTAGTAAGTTATAGGTCTATTAAAGGACCGCAGCCATTAATAAGCATTATAAAGACCGGAAGTGCGCAGTGAACGAAAATCCGTCTGTGCGCATAGAATTAGCACGGAGTAAAACCTCCAATAACGGCCCGCTCAGAAACGGAAGTGTTGTTTCGATTGCTCGATTGTGTGTCGGTAGTAAGATTGTCTGCTTTTACGAGAGCGATCATGCATTCAAAACAATATGGCGGCGTCCTTGTTCATTTCACCTCATCAAAATAAAGGCATGTTTCTTGAAACCAGATAGGCCGATCTTTATAATAGTAATAAATACCTCATGCTCGGGCGTTTGTTACAGGATATACGCCCGGCAAAAATTCTTTAATAATGCCCTCGCGCCTAACGGCGCTCTGGCATTATTTGGAATTTTTGCCGGGCGTATATCCTGTAACAAACGCCCTCACACTCAGTATTTATTACTACAACAAATTATTATATGAAAGATATGCAAATTATCACATTCAGATCAGACAACTTCAGTTTAGACGTTTTTGTCTTTTTTCTTTTGTTTTTTTTTTGCATCAAGTTTATTACTTTTATTTCTGAAGGAGAAAAAAAATCTTATTGAAATATCTAAATTGTAATTATCTAAGAAGTGGCTGGGCTATCATCAGTGACTGACTCACAACTATATATTTTGGTTACTGGTAGCAATGAATAAAAGTGTTTTCTGTTGAAGCAGTTGACTTGAAATATAAATTTTCCAAACATTTGTTATTCTGAAAGTGTATTTTGGCACAATGTTTATGATATAAAAAATGTCACATTTTGCATTAAAATTGGACAAAAATTCTACCACTTCAAGTTCAATAAATTTACACAGGTGAGAGTTTGTTTCTGAGTAATAGTTTATATCTATATTGCAAGATCATAAAACAACCATACTATGGTTTAGTTCAGGTCATTGAAGTGAACACAGTGTTGAACAGTTGATAAAAAGTTTTGCTCATGTAAAGTAAGTTAAAATGAATGAAAACAAAGTGAAAAATGTGATTGCTAAAATTTTTGATTACCATCCATTTAAAACCTATTTATCTACCTCTGATGGCTTCATATACAAACTGCATCTGAACTGGTTACTGGATACATAGCCACCTCGAGTTTTATACTTTTATACATATTTGGTACTATATATAATAACTAGAAATAGGACGCCCTGTTGCTTGTAGCTGCAACATATGAATAGAAACAGGATAGCATAGAAGAACACACATTATCATGTGTAATGTCCACCCTATCAACCTTTTGTTAAGAAGATAGAAGCAAATTCCTGTTTATCTATTTTTGGCAAAAATTCGAAAATTCAAAATGGCCGCCATTTTTGGGAAAAGGAAAATTTTTTGAAAATTGCCAAGAGTATATTTCTTAGATAGCCTATGGGTCGAAAATTTCAACGAAATAACTCTATTTTGCACGGTTAAGGCCAGTTTGTGTTTTTCCATTTTTGGCAAAAATTCGAAAATTCAAAATGGCCGCCATATGTGGGGAGGGGAAAATTTTTGGAAAATTGCAAAGAGTACATTTCTTAGATACCCCTTGGGTCGAAAATTTCGCCGAAATCGCTCTATCTCGCATGGTTAAGGAGATAGAAGCAAATTTGTGTTTTGCCATTTTTGGCAAAAATTCGAAAATTCAAAATGGCCGCCATTTTTGGGGAGGGGAAAATTTTTTTGAAAATTGTAAAGATTACATTCCTTAAATACACTGTGGGTCGAAAATTTCGATGAAATCGCTCTATCTCGCACGGTTAAGGAGATAGAAGCAAATTAGTGTTTTGCCATTTTTGGCAAAAATTCGAAAATTCAAAATGGCCGCCATTTTTGGGGAGGGGCAAATTTTTTAAAAATTACCAAGAGTACAATGCTCAGATACCCTGTGGGTCGAAATTTTTGACTAAATCGCTCTATCTCACACAGTTAAGGAGATAGAAGCAAATTTGTGTTTTGCCATTTTTGGCAAAAATTCGAAAATTCAAAATGGCTTAAGGAGATAGAGGCAATTTTGTGTTTTGCCATTTTTGGCAAAAATTCAAAAAGGCCACCATTTTTGGGGAGGGGAAAATTTTTTGAAAATTGCCAAGAGTACATTCCTTAGATACCCTGTGGGTTGAAAATTACGACAAAATCGCTCTATCTCGCACAGTTAAGGAGATAGAAGCAATTTTGTGTTTTTCCATTTTTGGCAAAAATTCGAAAATTCAAAATGGCCGCCATTTTTGGGAAGGGGAATTTTTTTGAAAATTGGCAAGACTACATTCCTTAGATACCCTGTGGGTCGAAAATTTTGACAAAATCGCTCTATCTCGCACGGTTAAGGAGATAGAAGGAAATTTGTGTTTTGCCATTTTTGGCAAAAATTCAAAATGGCCGCCATTTTTGGAGAGGAGAAAATTTTTGGAAAATTGCAAAGAGTACACTCCTTAGATACCCTGTGGGTTGAAAATTTTGCCGAAATTGCTCTATCTCGCACGGTTAAGGAGATAGAAGCAAATTAGTGTTTTGCCATTTTTGGCAAAAATTCGAAAATTCAAAATGGCCGCCATTTTTGGGGAGGGGCAAATTTTTTAAAAATTACCAAGAGTACAATGCTCAGATACCCTGTGGATCGAAATCTTTGACGAAATCGCTCTATCTCACACAGTTAAGGAGATAGAAGCAAATTTGTGTTTTGCCATTTTTGGCAAAAATTCGAAAATTCAAAATGGCCGCCATTTTTGGGGAGGGGAAAATTTTTTGAAAATTGTAAAGATTACATTTCTTAGATACCCCTTGGGTCGAAAATTTCGACGAAATCGCTCTATCTCGCATGGTTAAGGAGATAGAAGCAAATTTGTGTTTTGCCATTTTTGGCAAAAATTCGAAAATTCAAAATGGCCGCCATTTTTGGGGAGGGGAAAATTTTTTTGAAAATTGTAAAGATTACATTCCTTAAATACACTGTGGGTCGAAAATTTTGCCGAAATTGCTCTATCTCGCACGGTTAAGGAGATAGAAGCAAATTAGTGTTTTGCCATTTTTGGCAAAAATTCGAAAATTCAAAATGGCCGCCATTTTTGGGGAGGGGCAAATTTTTTAAAAATTACCAAGAGTACAATGCTCAGATACCCTGTGGGTCGAAATTTTTGACTAAATCGCTCTATCTCACACAGTTAAGGAGATAGAAGCAAATTTGTGTTTTGCCATTTTTGGCAAAAATTCGAAAATTCAAAATGGCCGCCATTTTTGGGGAGGGGAAATTTTTTTTGAAAATTGTAAAGATTACATTCCTTAAATAGCCTGTGGGTCGAAAATTTCGACGAAATCGCTCTATCTCGCACGGTTAAGGAGATAGAAGGAAATTTGTGTTTTGCCATTTTTGGCAAAAATTCAAAATGGCCGCCATTTTTGGGGAGGGGAAAATTTTTGGAAAATTGCAAAGAGTACACTCCTTAGATACCCTGTGGGTTGAAAATTTTGCCGAAATCGCTCTATCTCGCACGGTTAAGGAGATAGAAGCAAATTAGTGTTTTGCCATTTTTGGCAAAAATTCGAAAATTCAAAATGGCCGCCATTTTTGGGGAGGGGCAAATTTTTTAAAAATTACCAAGAGTACAATGCTCAGATACCCTATGGGTCGAAATCTTTGACGAAATCGCTCTATCTCACACAGTTAAGGAGATAGAAGCAAATTTGTGTTTTGCCATTTTTGGCAAAAATTCGAAAATTCAAAATGGCCGCCATTTTTGGGGAGGGGAAAATTTTTTGAAAATTGTAAAGAGTACATTCCTTAGATACCCTGTGGGTCGAAAATTTCGACGAAATCGCTCTATCTCACACAGTTAAGGAGATAGAAGCAAATTTGTGTTTTGCCATTTTTGGCAAAAATTCGAAAATTCAAAATGGCCGCCATTTTTGGGGAGGGGAAAATTTTTTGAAAATTGTAAAGATTACATTCCTTAAATACCCTGTGGGTCGAAAATTTCGATGAAATCGCTCTATCTCGCACAGTTAAGGAGATAGAAGCAAATTTGTGTTTTGCCATTTTTGGCAAAAATTCGAAAATTCAAAATGGCCGCCATTTTTGGGGAGGGGGAAATTTTTTGAAAATTGCAAAGATTACATTCCTTAGATACCCTGTGAGTCAAAAATTCTGTCCAAATCGCTCTATCTCTTACGGTTTCTGAGATATTAAGATTTTTTCGTTTTTCGCAAAAATTCAAGATGGCCGCCAAAAGTGGCGAAAATTGAAAATTTTCAATTTTGTACAGAATACTCTTCTACTACCCTGTGAGTCAAAAATTCTGTCGAAATCGCTCTATCTCTTACGGTTTCTGAGATATTAGCAAATTACTCAAAAGTAGTACTGAAAATACACAATGAAGTACCTAAATGGCTATTACTCATGTACTGACAAAGCTATCAGTCCCAAATGCAATACCAAGCGAGCTATGGACATAACAATCTTGTATTCAAAATTGTAGTAAAATATCTTTAATTATCTTGGCTTAAATGCACGGAAACCAATGGGTACTGAAAATAGCTGTACTTAAGTATTACTCAGTAAGCAAAAGAGGTACAACAGCCAAAAGCAATCCCAAGCAAGCTACTGACCCAATAAGCCTGCATACCAAATTTGGTGACAATAGCTCTAATACTTTTCCTTTAAATGAGCGGAAACCATGCGTGACGCCGGACATCGGACGCCGGACGCCGGACATCGGACGGCGAAAAAAGCAAAAATAATATATCCACCCCCCAGGGGGGTGGACATAATTATTGAACTAGAAATGATAAGACCAGTCAAGAATAAAATAGTTAACCTTGTACCTATGTGATTCTACTTGTACAAAAAGTAATTTAAGTTTACAACACTGAAGTAAGTATTTTGCTAAAGCTTAGTTCATATTTCTTTCTCTTACACCAATGTACCATAAATAAATCAGCTAGGGCCTACTTTCTTGACTACTGTCTGAATGTTTTTCATGAAATGTATCAGAAGATTTTTGTGATTCAAAGCAAGAGAGTTTTAAAAGTCAATGAAAATTCTTTTAACTAAATGCCACATCAGAACTCCTACTTTTATCCATAGATCATTAGACTAACTTTTAAATCCATAGAAATAATGATCTTTATTGGTCCCCCAAATTTTTTTTTTCATTTTTTTGATAAATATTTTAAACATAAAACTTGCATATAAGCTTTAATGTTTGTTAAAACACAAGAACGGCTTGTGTAAATGTAGAGTAGTTGTGTACTGAGATAAACAGGATCACTGTGCATTATCTACAGTGACGTAGTTCAACTGAGGAGAGATTTCACACAGAAACATACACACCTTCTCTCAGTGGAGATAAAAAGCCAATTATGTGCTGTATTGTATACTCTCTTCAGGAAAGAACTTTATAAATGTGTTTCAGTACACAAAACAAACTGTGGGGGTATATTAGTTGAGTTTCATAAATTTTCTTTTCCTATCTCCTTTAACAATGACAACCAACTGATGATTAGTTTTCTAAACTCTGAAGTCAAAGTCCCAGCATGTGCCCAGTTACAATACTAAGCCAATATAGTACTATTTAAAGAAACAAGTATGTTTATCAAAATACAAAACAAACAAAAGATTGTAACCAATCAATTAATTTGATGAATATAAACAATATAAAATTTGTTAAAAGTACATGGAGAATAATCATCTAAAATTATCAATAAGCAACCACAAAGGAACAGTGTCACCAATGATTAATCAAACGCATGTCTTATTGCTCCACTACCATTTGTATAACAAAATACAGGCCATCTAATTTCATGTGTATTCACATCAATCGGAAAGCTATCAGGAAAATATTGGGAACATATCTTAAACTACCTCCTGGATCACAAATGTTTCATTATTTCCAACCAGGAACTAGGTTCAGGATCGGATTACAAAGATGGAACAGTACCCTCAATTATGCATGTGTTCAACAGAAGAATCTAAACAACACATATTTACTGTAACATGTTTAAAAGAACTTTATAAATGTTACATCTTAAAAATAAAACAGACCCTCACATATATATGTTGTAGATACTAAGTTAACATTAACCTATTTTCCCTAAATACATCACTCTTTTACTTGAAATACAAACCCAATTCAAATGTCTCCTTTGTCTTGCCATCAATTTCTTCATCATATTTTTCTAAAACTTCCCTGGGTTTCATCTGCATAAACATACAAAAGCATTTAAAGCTACACCACTCAAAATTCCATGTAACATTCAAGCCTAAATGCAGTTGTTTTATACAATATAATGGTCAACCATTTCAGCATTTCATTGTATTTGCTTAAAAGATATTGTCTTCCCCTCATGATTTCACTTTTTTAATATGAATACAAATGTCTGTCTTGTGGGAGACATTGACAACCTATATGACTTTGTTGGGAATACAAGAATGGACAACAATTTTGAATTTTTTTTTACAAAACTACATTGTTAAATTACAAAGTGAAACAGTGTGTATAAAAACACAATACATACACACAAAAAATATTTGTACAAAGAAATAGTATACTTACTCCAAACAACTCAACAGAAAAGTTAAAAAGGTACAATACATAAAAAAACACCAACATTTCTCTAAGTTTCACTTATATTCGACATATTTCAACAGACAAAAATTTAACTTTAGAACTACAGAGATGTGACCTAGTTGACTTTATATTCACTACAATTAAAAAGATGTCACAAATATGCATAAATATGCCTAAATATTGTGTTGGCTCTGTAATCCAGTGGTGCAAAGAAAACTTTTGACACACACTCATCTGGAATTATACTGAAGTCACCTCCAAGCACTAAAATGACTGTGGATGGTATTTCTAGGAGAATTTTTTCATGCTTTGACATGACGCATTTGTTATTTTTCTTTGGTTGGTTGTAAATTAAATCCATTAATAAAGATTGGCCAAAAGCTGAAACATTGCCTTCAATCCACCGAGATACAAAGCCAACCCATGGTAAAAATGACTAAAAACAGATTGGTATCCAGAAATTTCAAGTTAGTTAGAATTAGCTGGAATTTCAGTAAAACCAAAAGAGACTACTGTCATGGTTGACATATTCTGAAAATCTGATAGCTATGAAGGTTCAGGTTTAGTGTCAGAATAAGCATGCATAAGCTTTTAAGTCCAGGAAAGGACTTCAGTTTTAAAGTAAAACAGTTACGATGGCAACAACCTTTGCCAGAATTATATAAAAACTACAAAAGACCGATATTCTGTTATGGTGAACATGTTCTGAAAGGTTTACAGCAAAGAAGCTTTTGGTTTGATACCAGGAACATACATAAACTTTCAAGTGCTGAAAACATGGGATAATCATCCTGTGAAAATTTGGTAGGGATTGGTCAAGTATTGTGAATGTGAGTAGGTAATGATTTTGGATAGACAGATGCTAACTATTCCTATATCCCTCTTTAGCTTTTGTTGACAGGGTATGAAAAGAAATTTGGACAGGAAACAACATACCATTCCAAATTCATCAATTTCATCTTCTTCATAGGGTTTATATGTGGGTTTCTTAAGTCTGTTTTCAATATTTTCCTTGGCTTTTTCATCATCCTGTATGTTTACATTGACCAATACATCACCTTCATCTTCTTCTAACACACCTACTCAATAAAATTACACCATCTATTATATTTTAATAAATATTCAGTAAATCAAGCAGAAAATAGCTATGTAAATTTATTTTGGCAACAGAACTGCGTATATCTGTATCATTACTGATGGGCCAAACTTAATTTAGATGTGGCGAAAACCTGACATAGTAGACTCTTAAATATTACAAGCCGTGTAAGTTGAACATAGGTGCAGTCAAATTTAGAATTATTCAAGCCAGCAATAACTAGCATGAACTTCTGTGGACAATGGAAGTTCTATATGTACAATATCTACTGTTTACCTACATTAACTTTGAAAAATGCTTGCCAATCTGAACAGGCCAAAACCTTTGTGTTGAAACATACCTTTATCTTTGAGTGTCAGAATGACTGTTTTGCCCTCTTTAAATGAGTCTTGTGCATGTTGAACCTGCAGCCCTCTAAGGTCTTTGGACGAGTATTCCCGCTGAAATTACAAAGACACATTCATTACAAAAATTCTGCCATCTATGCTTTTAATTTATTTGAGGTTACTATAATTTCCACCCCATTGTGCATGGCAAGCAAAGATTGATCAACATTCTTATCTGTAAACCATTTGGATACAGGTATACAATGGCCAGCAGACAAGCAATGACCACAGGCAATAGCAACCTTCTCAGTTAAACACCATAACCTCTAAATATATCAGTGAACTCCCTGTTACATAAAGATTGTATAAAATATTAATATTTCTGCATCAATCAATAATTGTTCTCAGTTTCAATATTAATACGGACATTATCAGGTTCACTTAAATGTCATTTATCAACAAGTTTTGGTAATTTTCTATTTACTAAACAATAAAATTCTTAATTAAAATTTTGCCTGATTCATTTTGACATACCATTGCAATATTGCATAAAAGTTATAATGATTTTAAAATATATTACACAAAGTAATTCATCAGAAAATTGAGCATTTGTTCAGTTGTGAAAGTTGTTCACTTAATGGTGAGAAACAATATTTCAATATCGATCTACATGGAAATCCAAACATAAATTTTACATTGACCTTGAAATTTCCACTCAATATCAACACCACTGAATCCTGAAAAGAAAACTAAGGAATCTTGAAAGAATGAACTAAAAACAAGGTCATAGCAATATTTCAGCCATGACGAAAAATACAGGTTAAAAGATAACTGCCATAACAATTACTGTTAATGCTGACAACAGTGACACTAATAATTTATGTGAAATCCAACAGAAACAATGGACAGAGTAGGTGAGCTACTGAAATATGCCTTCTATACATTTTAAACATGTACCTTTTTCCTTGAACCAAATTCTTCATCGATCAAATCTCCTATACCAAATTCTTCATCCATCTCTTCTAATACTTTGGCCTAAAAGTTTTAATTGTATTAATCTTTAATTTAAAATGGACACATTTTGAAATTCTGTTGACAAAGCCTAAAATTGGATGGGCTTTTCTGATACAGCAAATATATACGATAATAGACATAATGCATGTTGACAATATTGTGAATAACATTTTTATTAAATTTAATCGATTATTTAAATTTTAACAGTATTTTAAATTCCAATAAATTTGAAATAAACTTGTTTCCAGCATAAGTTATGGACCTCACATTTTTACTTCAAAATACAAAACAGGGGGTATTTTAGATACTCAAAAGTATTAATTGTTAACCCTAATAACTCCATTAGGAAAAGATGAACAATTTAATTTTGCTGTTAAAGTTACATAATTACAGTTAGAAAAACAGAAATAGAGACACACCCTTTTCTCTGCCATGAGTCTGTCTTGGTCTTGCTTTCTGTTCCTTCTAACCCAGGCCAAGGCATCTTCTTCATCATCATCTGCTAGTGTTTTCACTTTTCTGTAACCATCAAAACAAAAACACATAAAATACTTCAAATAAATACTATGTAAGTATCAAAACACTTTTATTTATAGAGGACAAAAAGAAGATATAATGATGTAAATTATTTTCAGTTTCCATGTATATGTGAAGGTCATCATCAACTTTGATTTCAATTACTTTATCATGAAATTATGCAGCAAAAATCTAGATCACTATACCTGAGTTATACCAAAGCAAGATGCAGATGTTGCCCAAAACCTAATCAGCTACCCTAAAAAATTGGTAAAAATTGGTGCAGTGGTTGGACTGTAGAGCACCCACAATCTTTACACCTGCCACTTACATGGTGCAGTGGACTCGGGTTTAAAACCAAGTACAACAGACTGGTCAATCGATATTTTTATAAAACTGTCAACCTATTACATGTATTCCCACAAATAAGTTATCAAAACTTGAAAAGGTAAGTTTGATATTCAAGCGGGTTTATGGACCCAATTTAGTAATTTTCATTTTTTACACAATTTTCCAATATTCAAATATCTTACATTTCAATTTTGATGAATTTATTTACAATTGTAACACATAATTCACTGGTATCATGTAGTGCTGGTATTGTTTATCGATATTGAAATATTTATCGATCCATGCTAAATATGCTGATATCGATAATGCAGGGTACAATATCAATATCGGAACAAAGTAATAAATAGATGCATCTCTGCTGTCTGCCATTAATATAAAGTACAAAATTTGAAAATTATGTTGATTTTCATATCATTTTCAGTAACTTTTACTTACCGCGAAAACGGAATTGCCATATTTGTTTATGTTTCGGGACACCACTAAACCTCGCAAAAAAGTTTGGAACGTCTCCCCCAGGAAACATATCATGCCCCGATATTTTAATATCGATCGATACGAAAGGAAAAAATATGGTTTGATATCGATATACATATTTTTATTCGATACCAACACTAGTACCATGGTACTTCCAGTGTGTAACTATATTGAACATTTTGGGGCTCACCATTACTCTTCTATTCAACATCTACTCTCTTCAGAAACATGCCATTTTCCCAGAAAATTAACAGAAATTTGCCCATTTATGTCAGTTTTAATGTGAATGTCTTGAAAAAAAAATATTATCTTAGTGGAAAAGAGTATTTACTCTATTCTTTAAACAGTACTCAAGTACTCCTGAACAGCCATATACAATTAAAATATAGAGTACTGATTAAGTAAAATATTTTGAATATTGTGAAATACCTGAATTGGGCCCATATTCACTAACATTCTTATTCTCAGAAAAAGAATTTTTCTTAGAATTAGAAAATTTTCTTATCTAAGAATTTTCTTTTTCTTAGAAAAAAAAATTGTATTCACAAAGCAATACTTAGTTAAGAATTATTTCTAATAATAAGAATTTTCTTAGCTAAGAATTGTAAACAGTAGCATGCGCATGCATATTTCTTGTGGTCGTGAGATCTGTGTACACAATTTTTGTCTTATTCTATGTATAAGAATGTCAGTGAATACAGATCCTGATATTGATTCAATAATTTTAGTATTAATATTGAAATTCAGGAAGCTGGATCAATCAACACTGAAATATAGATATATGATTCCTTGCCTATTACATCACTGGGACCTTAGAAGTTATATCGATTGATATTGAATTATTGTTTTACACCAAAAAAGCCAGCCTCAGCAGGCAGGAAACCCAGCCTGCAGGTACAACTAAATGAGCAACAACATTGAGATTTTGGAAAATCTAAGGAAGAATTTCAAATATAAGAAGTATATAGAACCCATGTGATCGGATGTAACAATATTCATTTGTTGAAGAAGGTGGAAAAACTTAGATTTTATTCATTCATTCAGGATGCGAGGATTTCTATTATGGAACAATAGTTTCTTTAGAATTGATACGCATATAAAAATGCAATTATAGTAAAATGAGTTTAACAGTGCCCCTTTTTAAAATGATGAGGTTAAAGACCAAAAAGTCTTAAAGACATTACCATTTCAACAGACATTGCCAGATACTCCTCAAAACCTAATCAGTTACAGATCCTGTTCACTTCAACAGGGTCTTGTGGAACATCCACAATTGCCACTTTTAATGTCGATATTAAAATTGAGAAAACCATATTAATCATTACCTAAGTAATATGGTCCTTTCCCTAGTTATACATTACCTCAGTTTTTCTTTAATTTTTCTCCTCTCTTTTGATTGTTCAAGCTTCTCCTTCATTTCCTTCTGTTTTCTCACTGAAGACAAATTCACAGCAGGTACATGTACATCCTCTTTCTTGCTGGAAGCAGAACTTTCTTTCTTATCTTCCCCTCCAAGACCTTCCAAAGGCTTTAAACCAAGCTTGGCCCTCAGTTTGTTTGTATCTTCAATGCTTAATGATACATCTCCCCCAGCCTTTTTTGGTTTTAGTACTTCCTCTTCAACCTCCTCTGTCTTTATGGGCTTACGTTGTGTTTCAGATTTAACTGGAAGACTTTCAAGCATTTCATCGGCATATCTTTCTTCATCTGAAACCTCTCCATCTTCAGGCACTGCTATTCTAGGTACTTTGGCCTCAGGACTATAATCATAACCAGACCTACTGTGTTTCTTTTTGTGACGTCTTTCTCTGGAACGTGAACGACTTCTCTCTTTGTGTTTCTTTTTCTTTTTATGTTCTTTGTCCTTTTCCTTGTGCTTTTTGGATGATCCCATCTCTTCAGTCTGCCGAAAAAGAAAATAAATATAACTGGTTTAGCATTCAATGATATTTCTGGTTTGTGGTAAAAAAGGGCCGATAATACAGACAACTGCTAAAATATAAAACAGAAAAAGAGCATTGGAGATACCCATACCCCACAGCCTGGGGAAACATTTTTCAACACCATGACATATAGAAGTGAAACAGTATAATGATCAGGAGATTTTCAGAGAAAAAAGTCTCAGTTATGGAAAGATCAAAATAACAAATGTGACATACGCCGAAGTTGTATAAACGCCTAAGTTACATATAACGATGATACCAACACCAGACAAGAGTACTGTACTACAGTACGTGGACACAAAGATAAACAGACACGAAGATAAACAGTTTTCAGAATTTTTAAAATATAAGTGGTGTAAACAACACAATTGTACAAAATAAGTAAACTTAGACAAAGCGTATCAAGACATTCGTTATTTATTTTGTGCAATTTAATTATTTATACTCAGTACCACGAAAATAAGCTAAAATCTAAAACCGTTTTACTGCTTCCCTGCATAAGTTGGCCGCCCTCACCATGGCTTTTACATGAGTGGCCTACTACACTCTGAAACCATGTATTATTGTTAAACTTATTATATGCAACAGTTTTCATTGGTGTACAATAACCTATTTGTCTTTCTGGAGCGTGTAGATGAGCCGCGGCCAACTTATGACTGCGGCGAACTTATGCAGAGTAGCAGTACAGTGTCCACCCGAGTGGGTACGTATAGGATAGTATGCTGATGCTGCATGGCGCATAATTTACTGGTATCTGCGGTAAAACGTTCTTCAATAATATTTTAGGGATAAAATAGTTGTCTGGAGAATATGAAGAGTTTACAATGTCTGAATTAATGATTACCTATGTAAACAGCCTGCTAAAATCTGTTTTTATCGCTCAACGTTCCAGCATCGATTCGGTTACCACTAACCCCCAAACTTTGAGAGCCAACACATGAAAATAGCCCCGATATTTATTTTTGATTTATAATGTAAAATCTCAATGTGTCTATATATTTTAAACGTGATCTTTTTGTATTTTTTCTGTGCATGATATAAAGATAATGAAACCTGAAGATTAATGCTACAATTTAATTTGTCTTATTCAAAATTATTTTGATTTTGTACTTGGCACAAACATCAATTTAGCATAAACCCAAACCTAAAATATTATTGACCCCACACATGTACAGGGATACATCTATGCCATATAAAGAAGCCTAAAAGACGAAATACATAAAATAGATGTTTTGGGGAGTTCTGTTTGCAAATTGGGTCCTTGAGTTAGGTCCCTAATTCACTTGTAACTGGTCACAGACAGTTGGAAGGTGTTAATTGTGTACACTGATTATTACCCATGCTCCAAAAGGTTGATGCGTTTGACTTGTATTCAAGGTCTATTTAAATCTTATGCTTCTGTCAATGCAGTTTTAATCAAAGGACCTTCTTGTTATCACACATAAAAACAAGTATTAACAAAAGTTTTTCAGTCGTATTGTGCCAATAATGGTGGACAGCAGTATATTTTATATTTTTCTTTAGCTACAGTCAAACTAATAATTTGACACACACACACATGGAAAGCAAACATTTGCTTTACATCATAAAAATTTGCGCTAGCTGGTGTTCTTTTTTTTCTTTTTCCCCAGAAAATCTTCAAATTTGATATAATAAATCAAAGGACACATTGCAGATGCATGAGTACTTAATTGTCCATTTGTTCACCCTTTATTTTCTGAATTAAACTGAATTTATTGGAATATAGAATTTCAATGAATATAGAACAATAAAATGATTGTGACAATGGTAAAAAAATTACGAGATTCATGTATGCAATACAAGTTCAATTATAACAAATGCACTTGGAGAGAGGAAAACGTTTGACTCGATGTCAAATTTTTGTGATTTCTGTTACTAGAGTTTTAACAGAAACAAAGCTTTTTTTTGCAGAAGGAAAAGCTTAAGCCTGTTGCATTCAGAACACAATAAAAGTAACTATAATAATAATAACTCTTGAGAATTCCTTGAGTTTGAACCCGGGTCAGCAGATTGCATGTGATTGTCTCTGGACCATCACGATGAAGATCTTGTCTTGGTTTCAAAGAGAGGAAAAATAAAATGCTGTGATTTAAATTTAGGAACTTTTGCTGTTTTTCAAGTCAATAGAGACCAAAGTCTGGTTGCATCTATTTGAAAAGCTCTAAGGTTACAACAGAACAAGTCCTTGGTGAACCTCACATGTTGCTGGATTCACATTCACAGCTATATTTAGACAAACTTTGTAGTGAATTGGTTTAAAATGTATCTGAGTGTAGCAGATCCATAGTTTGATTGAATATCCATAGTGGGAAGTGAGTCATATGTGAATATACAAAGTGATGTTCACTCTGCTGATTTATATGCATCTTATAATCATGGGGACTTGTCACCGTTAACTGATACCCACATCTTATACAAAGTTAAGGGGCCACAGTGGCAGAGTGGTAACACTCTCGCCTCCCACCTCTGAGGCCGGGGTTCGATTCCCGGCAATGCCTTAAGTGGGAAAGTTGGTAGTTGCTTGCCGTTGGTCGGCAGTTTACAGTACAGAACCCTAACGAACTGTATGTACTGGTTTCCTCTGCCCTTCCAACTACCCATCGTGATATGACCTGTAAAATGTTGAAAGCGATGTAAAACCCCAAATAAATAAATATACAAAGTTAAGCATGATAGAGGGTGTGTAGCAGGTGCTTTCTTTCCCAGATATTTTAAAATGTATTAAAGGAACAGAAATATATTATATGTTACAAAAAAGGTGTTTGTTTGAACTGCGCTTCAACCAATTTTTGTTGCATTAAAACCCATCATTAAATAGAAGAGACAATCTGGCATCTATCTACAGGCTGCATCTAGCTGTTGAACAGGAGTTAAAAATCCACCTTTTACCTTTGTCTACAGGCTGCATGGTATTAAAGAAAAGATAGCTACAATAACTAGAATTTATTTTTTATGGTTGACTTTGGATGAACAGCAATTTTTTTGCCGAATATACAAGTGAACAGGAAAGTGGGAAAGAATATGTTCGATATACCCAAACCCTGACAGTATTGCAGACCGAACGCAGTTGAAATGATCGCCTAAAAAATTTCAAGAATTTGAGGTGTTTAATCCCGTGAATATAACTTTTGCCATGTCTATGAGTTGTTTATTATAGTCCATGCAAACGGGGTATAAATAATACACACATATGGAACTTTTGAACAAATTAAATGCCCAAACGTGTGTTGACCAGCACTTACTAATGAGCGATATTTGAAGACTTTACGAAAAAATGACAATCCAGTGAAAATTCGTCTGTTTTAATATACACCAGTAGCAATTTTGTGATCCACCTTATTTTGTATTGGAACAGTATTTCCGCTGTTCAAGAATTAGACCCTAACTTTAATGATTGATGGCTTCCAATAATCTACACAGGCTGAGGCATATTAGGCATATTACTACCAGTAAACGCCCTGGTATTTCAGGTTTGCGGTAAAAACGGCCGATAATAGAGATAAATTATGAAAATATAAAGCTTTGAAACAAATGTAACATTCTCCTTGATTATTACTTGTAGTGTATACCATTTGACAATCTGTTGGTAGAATATAAAGCTGTAAATACAATTTAAATTCAATATATTATCTTCAACATGGGCATTCACTGGTAGAAAGCCACTACGGAATTCAGTCACAGCACCACCTATAACTCCCCCTCCACCCCAGTCCTAATGTAGGCCGTTAGTAAGTTTGCGTTACCGCATACTATGTCAGCGGAGGTCCGCGTCTCACATAACGTGCTATTTTAGGGCCGCCTCCACCCATAAAGCCGCTATATAATGCCGCCACATGTTATGACATATATTTCACCCGACCTTGCTCTGCTATGTTTGCACCCTTTTGTTCCAACTATTTCGTTACATTTCCATCAACATAGACATGGTTACCTTGACCCTATTTTACTTCTCAGTACACGCAAGTAAAATATAAAGCAGATTTAATCATTTTATCAAGTTTTATTCAATGGAAAATGATTTTATGCAAATCTCCAGTGCTAGGGCATCTCCGGTGCGGTCATGCCTCACCTCTCCACACAAGAAAAGTAGAGCTGAGGTAACCATGTCTGCCATAATATGTCATCCCATGCTCTAGTTAATACTTTAATTTTGACTTATAGATACAATCCTAAATCACATTGCCATTCATTCAGATTAACAAATGACATGTACTCATGGATATATTTTATTCAGCTTTGCAGTACCTGTTTGAAGGGGTGTGTATATTGACAAACTCCCTTTATTTATTTTGCTTGTATGTTTACACAAAACAGAAATCCCAGTAAAACTGACTTACCAAAAAATATTTACATTTGTCCTTATCTGAAAAGAAACAAGCTAAACGTTCACTAATATGTAAAAGTTCATTTGTAGCAAATGCCAGTAGCAGGTGTGGTTTAATTGCAATGAACTTGGTTATAAATTCTTATTTTGAAATTTCAATTTGGTCTTGAACTTTTGGTGTTTCAGTATGTTACTACTAATGTAGTGAATAAAGGCAGTATTTTTGCTGTTCCAGATTTTTGTGTCAAAATATGGCTGCAAAAAGAAGACCAAAGGTTTGTGTATTGTTCAATTTGTACATGTTTAAAAAAACATTAAACTTGAGACCTTCTTAATAAGGGCTAACTTAAAAACTGCACAAGATGATTTGATTTGACCAGGGGCTTCAGATGGGTAAATAAACATTTGTAATTGTATTTGTATTAGTTTCAGTGTCACATGAGCCATTCAGCACTTTAAGCTAACTCCTAAAGGGCTTATGCAACAATATATTTTATAGAACCAGTAACAACAGTAATAAAATTATCTGGTTTAATATTGTCAATCTAAATAAGCTGTGAAGGATAAACACCTCCTTAAGATCATCTAGTGTATTGAAGTTTGTAGTACAGATAGAAAGACTCTGTGTACAGCTTGAGCAATGCTTATATCTGATCGATTGTCTATAAAAAAAACTATCATTTACAATTTGATGAATTGTATTGGACTGAAAAATAAGGAGTCAGACCTGTCCAACAGAATATTACATTCATAGTAAATAGAAATATTTTTATTTTAAGAATTCAAGACAGTTATTTCAATTTACTTGGCATTTGTTGGTCTGAATGTGATGATTTGATATGGCCAGGGGCTTCAGATGGATTGACAGACTTTCACATTTATTAATATAGATTATTTTCCAAAGGATCATGCAACACTAAATCATAGATTAGAGTTGTACAAGTTCAAAATATTAAGTAATTGGTTATAACTGTCACAGAAGAACCAGCCTGTACTAATTAGTAATTATGTGGGCTTGGTCAAGAAGTCTAATTTTAAAAAATGAGAAAAAGACTGAATATTTCAGTTCTTCTATAGGTTTGAATACACCTCAGGATTGTCTTTGATGTTACACTTAAGTGTCTACTTTTTTTATTAATACAATTATTTAGAAATTCTTGAATAAACTCAGATAAAATTGTTTGCATTGTCTAGTCGATGTATGACACGCTCCCAGATGATCACGACCTTTTTTTGGATACCTTAACAAAGGATGAAAAAGAAGCCATGCTTAGTAAAAAGATGGAGGATATTCGAAGGAAAAATGAAGCTTTACAGAGGAGGCATGCAGTGAGTGGTTGATTTTATATGTGTCTTTGCTGTGCATAACACAGATTTGTAATCTTGGGGTGTTGTTTTGGGATATGAAATGTATTTGGATTCAATCAATAAACAAGTAAGTATTAACATTGCTGAATTAGTTGCTGTGTTTAGCAAGCTGAAGCGGCAATTTGTTATAATTCCTATGTGTATAATTCAGCTGGTATATTTTATAGTGTATTTTGATTTGCAGATTCTATTTCAGTTTCTTAAAACTAAATTAAACTTATCAGCATCCAGGTGTTGTTAAGTTTTTGTTGTAGATAATTATTCTGTGCAACTTTTGCTGCATCAACTTTATATTAAATTTTGATTGTGATGTGTCAGTCATGGCAATCTGCAATGTCAATAATGAATATGATATTTCCACATATTTGCGGCTCTAGACAGATCAAATGCTTGATGGTTGACCATTTACAAGCTTGCAGGGGATTTCACTTCTTGTTTCTGACAAAACTTAAATTGAGCTTACTTACAGTATACTTTAATCACATAACTATGTGTTAGTACAGTTTATAATGATTAATGAAACTATTTTTATCCTGGATTTTTATTCAGAATTTTCAACTAACATTTTACTTATATTAGAAATAACATTCCTTGAAAATTCATACTGTATGATTTTATTGTTTTGCTTTCTTTATAAATTAGAAATTTCGTGTTTTACTGATTTAATGGGGACTATTTTTCAGTTGTAGTATTTTTTATTATTTTTTTTCAATTTTTCTGTCATGCTTGATGTGTCTTGAGTTATGTAAGACTGAAAAATAAGTCCTTTTGCTAACAGCCCATTGAATACATATTTAGAATCATTAATATAAAGTTTTTGTTTTAAAAAACCTTGTTGTAGATAGCAGGGATAATTGACCAATCTACTCCTTAAGAAAGAGTATAACAATAGCCTTAATCCACAAGTTTAATAATGGGATCATGTTAGCTTGGGAGATCATTAAACATTCCTGGAAAAGGGGACATTTGTTGGATTTGTCACCTATTTTCATAACCCAACCCTGCCACATATTTTTGAAGTTGAACATCTCTCTTAATTTAAGGCTTATCAAAATGATTTTTGACAGTTATATCTGTTTGGTGTGGGAAGATTTTTTTGACAGGAATGAATTTCTTGTACTTCTTTTCACAAGATTTTCTGAGAAAGTACAACATATAGGTGAACAAAATTTGGCAGCCAATCAAATTTCAGGCCATAATTGACTGATTGAAGGGTAATCATTGTTTAGTAAAAGCACACTGAAATTGACCCTTTCAGCAACATCTTATATATATCTACTCACATAAATGGTACACAGGTTCAGTATGATACTGAAGTGAAAAACGGGGGTTTATAGCTTCAAAAGTGAAATCCTTATATTAAGGTTACCATAAAATCAGCCAAATCTGGTGTCTTTTGTATCCTGTAAAATGTGTAATATGTTTTATTTTTTGGATTTAGAGTTTTGAAATGTATTGGGAGGTAAAAGGAAACCATGACCTGATATTCCAAAAATCCCATCAAATTTTTCTCCTGAGTTAACAGCACAAATTGTACAGCAATCAATATACTTCTTCTTACTGCTAACAACCCCATTAATGTATTTTATAAACTCTTATATTTACCAAAATTCTTGTGGGACACTTCAATTTTGCATTGGTAAAAACCCCTTTCTGGTTTAATAACAAATCCAGATGGCCTCTACCAGAATCATTCAACAAATTAAGCAATTATTTCATAAAGTAGACATAACAAAATAAGAAAAATTTACAAAAAGTCTTGGTGTATTCTGTTTTTTTCCATTAGGAAATTGAAGCAGATAAAAAAGAAGCAGAAGCAAAGGGTTATGCTGTTTCTTTAAAACCACCTCCCCAAGAAGACAATGATAAGCAAGAACAACCACCCATGAGGGTAATGCTCTTTGCATGTTTCTTGTGTAAATAACTTGATCTATACATACAATGGCTTAACAGGAAATCTTCCTGAATGGCATATACAAAAATATATATCACAGTCTTCACAGATGAAGATGAGAGTACGTGAAGATGAGAATGTGCAACATGAGTATTATATTAGTCATCCCCATTCATGATATGTTTTTGGTATATGTTTTATCAAGAATGTTTTTGCATTTATTATCCACCAGTTTGTAGGAATGTGTGTTTGGGCACCAGTCAATATACAAAGTCATTTTTGAGATTGCACCACCATTTCTACATAGATTTTAATTCAACAAATTGAGCAGAAACTCCATCAAAATACCTTTCTAATGATGTACATCAAATATTTGTAGCTTATATAGTTATTGAAATATTAAAAAACAAGTCCGAAAGGGTTTCGGTCTACTAGCGTGAGCCGCAAAGCCATCTGAGAAATGAGTAGTGCACTGAAGCGGTCACCCCATCCTAGTGCTAATATAGCCCATTGTCGCTTAACTTCAGTGAAGAGGCAGGCACTCATCACGCTATGCCACAATTCATGAAAGTCCGAAGACAAAAAAAAAACGAAAAAAAAGGTGATCTGTAGTAGCACAAGCCTCGATAGAGCTCACGCTTAAATAACAGCACTTCTCAATGAATTGTAGGGCTAACTGTGCATAATAAGCCGCACCACATGATATTATAAAAATATGTCCTGGTCTCCATGTCTCCCATTCAGGCCAAAGAGTTTATGGTGGATAATAAAAATATTGAACACATAATGGTTTAAACTGTGTGTGAGTGGCAGAGATCTTGCTTTTAAGCTGCATGACAGTTTGAAACTGTACTTCCAATTGCCTTTGAAATTGCCTCCTGAGAAAAAAAAATATTTCAACTTGTAAACAAACATGTTATATATGAAAACTATAACATGTAATATCCAAAACATGTTATATTTCAAATATATACAGTCAAATTAGAATGTACAATATCACAAAGTACAAATTACAAATTTCTTCTTAAAGGGTATCCTTTCAACTATACTCAGGACCAGTTTCAAAGCAGAATATATGGCTGTGATGTTTGTTTTGATGAATTAGTTGTGGCCTTTGAGGCGTAGAATATGTATACCTGTCAAAAAACGGCGATCAAAATTTCATTTTCAATATGGAAACACTTGGCTTAATTACTGCTCCTCTTACAAGTACCTAGGCACATACTTAGATGAGCATTTAAAATTCACTCAATGTATCAGTACATTGTCAGATTCTGGAAGTAGATCATTAGGTAGTATCTGTTCAAAACTGATATACCTGAAAGATGTAAGATTCAAAACTTACTCTAAACTCTATAACGCACATGTATGTCCTATTCTTGACTATGGTGCCTCTGTATGGGGTTACAAAAACAGTGCACAGTGTGACAGTATCCAAAATAAGGCGATACGATATTTCCTGGGTGTTCATAAATTTACCCCTCTGGCAGCAATAAATGGAGAAATGGGATGGCTCCCTTGCAAATATAGGCACTATCTATGTATTCTTAGACTGTGGAACCGCTTGATAAAAATGGACTCGAGCAGAATACCAAAAAAGTATTCCTATGGGATTATGAAAAATGCACAGCAAATTGGTCAAATGATATAAGAAAAATACTTGGATTAATAAACATGCAGAATCATTTTATTTCAAAAACCCCTGTTAATACTAAACATGTAAAAGAATTATTTATGGCGAAAACAGAGAATGATTGGAAGCTAGAGCTGGAATCAAAACCTAAATTAAGGGTGTACAAAACTTTTAAAAATAAATATGAAACGGAAAACTATCTCAACACATACATATCAAAATCAAAAAGATCACTATTAGTTCAATTCAGAACAGGAGTGTTGCCACTAAGAATAGAAACTGGAAGGTTTCATCTTATAAAGGACACTAGTTCCAATAAACTTAGAAAATTAAATGTAGATGAGCGTACTTGCCTATTATGTAAATCAAATGAAGTGGAAGATGAAATACACTTTCTGTGTCACTGTGTTGCCTATGAAAATCTACGATCAAACCTGTTCAAATCTGTTGTACAAAATATTCCACAGTTCCACAGTTTATCAGACAATAAAAAATTTGTTATAATTGTCAATACATATGAGAAACAACTGGTTGATTTTATTTACCAAGCATGGAGAATAAGACGGGATTTGCTTAATAAATAGAACATACTTATTCATTCTATGTTGGTGTGTGTAATATTTTCTGTAGTATATTTACTTTGTCACTAATGTAATTGTTACTAGTTGGTACACTTTCCTATTCAAAAACATCTTTTGCCTAATGCTGGTAATACTGTAATTTATCTCGCACTATAACCATGTTAATTATTGTCTTGATTAAGAGTGACTTATAAGCCCTTCAGGGCTGGGCAATGTTGTATTTCTGCTTGTTATCTTATTTGTATATTTATATTGTATATTGCATGTCACTATAATAAATAAATAAAATAAAATGTATTGTCATCAAACTACAATATAGACTACAATATAAGTTATCCCCTCTGTAAGGAGATGATTGCAGTTAAATACACTATAATTACAAAAGAAACAAGACAACTGTAATGATGGAAGCCAGGGTTCAGCAGCCATCAGAAAGAGTAAGAAGAACCAGCTAGGCAAATGGGCAAAAAGAGTGTGAATTTTTGACAGACCACTGTAATGTGAACCTGTAGTGTTATAATACTTTGTGATGTTGCATGTTGTAGCTTTGACTCTATATATTTGAAGTATAACAATTTTAAAAGTTGAAATAATTTTTTCTCAGGAGGCATTTTTTCCTAGTCACAAAATATTCAGGAGGCATTCTTTCTAGGAGGCACTTTTTCTAGGAGGCATATTTTCTAGGAGGCATTTTTTCCAGGAGGCATTTTTTCCGCGCACTGCCAGTACCACATTTGTCTAGTGACTTTGCCTTGAGCACCATGTTGTTTTTGGGGGTCAAAGTTTGTTTCCTTGTGTTCTGGCTAATAAATAATTTAGCATGTTGATATATTAGAATAGTGTAAAGCTACACACTATTTAGACATCCTTGCATAATTTTGATTTTTTTTTTTTTTTTTTGAAGATTTGTCCACCTTCTTTTATACAAAAGCAGTTTACTGTTTGTAAATCAAAGTGTTAAATATCACTGTTTATTTTTGTCTATTAGAAGCTAGTGAAGCATTTTTGATTTCATGTGGTGTTTGTGTTTTGTATAAATATAATATTTAATGAAAAATTGTTTGTACTAACTGATTATTACTAGCCTAAACATTCTTAGTTTATTTGTCGTTCCATTGTGGTGAAATTTACATGTTTGTGGAGTGCTTTATTGCATACAGTGTTTGGACTTCAAATTAGTTTACTCATGCAAGTTTCTATGATCCATGTGCATTTTAGGTGCAGCAAAGGATAAAACCAGTGATAAAGCCAGCAAGAGTATATGGTTTAAAAGTAAAATATTTAGTCTTAAGTAAGCTGTATTTAATGAATAGCTATAGTTTATAAAACTAAGCAATTTTAGTTTCTCTTATAGATATTGTTTTGAACAGGCAGTTGTGTTTTTTAGTTATGAAGTTCAGTTTTGAAGATGAAACTTCACAAATATTATTTTAAATCTGTAAGTAACATGTTATGCTATTGTTTAGCTTTGTATATTCTGTTGCATTTGATGTCACTTATTTTCTTGGATTAGTCAAAACTGATGAGATATGGTGAAAACCACTTAAACCAGTATTGTAGAATTAATAAATTTACTGTAGAGTCTAAATTAGTGACTCTAATATTTAAGATTTGAATGTACAATGTTGTGTATTTAAACAAGTACTAAATCACTGTTTGGTAGCCTAACAGAAAGGTGAAAAAAAAAACACAAAATGGAATGAAAATCAGAAATAGAATAAATATGGATGTATTATACTATTATGTCAGCAGAAGTCTTGTTCACTTTGACTAGAAATAAAGTTAAAGGCATGTACTTTGTTTGCAATTTAAGGAGGATGGCCTTGCAGTGCAATACTGGACACAGGCCGTCCGTAAATTGTATTGGAAATATCAAAATTACGTGGAACTTTTTCCCCCTGTAACACTTCGCTCAATAGATTTAGAGATTGTATTTAATATATTCCTTGCAAGTCCAGTTGTCGATTGTGCAGGAGAAGCTTTTGTAGTTCATTGCACTTTTTATTAGTAATGTTCTGCACTGTATATTTAATCTAGTGACAGAGACTTAAGATAACAGTGGACGAGTATAAACGCTGTCCACTGTGCTGAAAATGTGACAGACATAATAAATGTAGATACATGATACTGCATGAAGTACATTGTCAAGCCCTTTAAGTACTGTTTAATGTATTTATCAGTAAAATACTGCTGTGTATTTTTGATCTGATGACAGGGAGTGAAAGTGACCATGGAGGAAGATACAGTCAAGGGTGGGCCCGCAGTCAGCAGGTTTTCAGCAGGCCGCGGCAAGAGGCTCGCAAAAATGAAGGGAGACGCCATCAAATCTCAGGTAGAAAAAGCCTGATGGAATTTTGTAAAACATGGCACATAACATAATATAGTTGCAAAAGCTTGGGTAGAAGTCTTGTATATTCTGAGATTTGAGGTATCCATAAGGTATGACACGTATGGCCACTGATGGGACAGTGTTTAACCATCAGTAACAGAAGCATGAGAGTAGTACAAACGTCTTTCACTGTGAAACTTCATCCATTTACCTCCACCCACCTTATATCGCTGTCGGACAAACACCTGCCATTGAAACTAGGGATGGGTCGGTATGAAAAAAAAATGTACATCAGGAGGTCACCAATGCAAAACCGTACCGATTTCGGGACTCTTTAGTACACCCGAACTAAATATGGAACTTCCCTCTTTATGACATCGCAATTAAAGTCCCCAAATGCACACATATGGGATAAAAGTGAGTACTTTCTTCAGATTTGTGATTTATTTCCAATATTTTAAGTTTTCCTTCGATTTTATGTGTTGACAAAGGAGATTGGGGTTATAAAGTGTCGTAACCAATACATGACATTTCTAGTCACATAACCGCTATTTTGGGTATTTTTCTAATATTTTAACTCTTTCTTCCATTATATGTCTTGACTAGTGAAGTGGCGGTTTTAAAATCTCGTCACGGTATTTCAGTAAAAATGGTCTCGATACCAGGCCTACCGACCCATCCCTAATTGAAACAAGATCGAGTCACAACCTTTCATGTAAACCACATTACTGTGTGAAAAATTTATCTGTAGAAGGTCACTGAAATGGATTTACAGGGAATGACAGACACAGATATAGGGACATTTGTAGGACTGACAAGGGATGGTGACAGATGGTAACTGATATTGTGGCCTTCAGAGGCAGAAATTTTTAACTCTCCCCAAACTTCCATGGGACGTTCGAGGAATATGACGGTGGGCCACTGTATCGCAAGTTCACATTCGGACATCAAATGGTGTCTGCAGGTTATACTGCACGTAGTGTGAAAAGGGTATTATTAGAGAGGTTGCGAACAACGTTTTTGAAGCCCGTATCTGTTTTCCGCTACATTACACGTCACTGATTTGTGTGTTGAACGTCATTTCAAAATGTTGAAAATGCCAGCCGTTAGTATTTCACGTTAAAAAGAGCCTTGCCACATTGATCTCCGCCCCTATCTTGTTTTAATTAATGTTGCGTTTTTGTGCTACGTTTTCAACAAAATGTTGTTCGTAACCTCTCTAGTAACTCCTTGACTGCCCCAAGAACGAAGTATGGTGCAAACGTTTGAAATTCAGACTCCACAAAACATTTATAAATCACCAATATCTCAAAGGATCTTATTTTCACCCATCGAATAAAACTTCCATTTTATTGAGAATATGGAGAAATTTACTCAAAATATCTATCAATTTTATATTTTTACTATTTTTTCGATAAAGTGACAAAATTTGGTGTTGAGATTTCTGCATTTTTGCTAGTTTTGAAGACGTTGGTTTGTTAATCGTACTAGATTGCAGTTGCCTCGATTGTACAGATACCAAACACTGACCCCAAAACAATTTCACAATGTTACTTAACAGGATTCAACTGAAATTATATAAAAATGCAGTAGTCCTTTAAAGTTTTGAATGTCTTAAATGTTTCAAAATTGTCAAAATATATTTCATCAATTCCAATTTTTAGAGATGTAAGTTTCCTCATAATAAAAATAAAAGCACAAATAAGTAAATGTTGCAGGAAAAAGTATAAAATATGGCATACTGGTACACATGTTTTTTGTGTTGGCTATACTTAGGATAAACACTGCTCTCATGGTGGCTTAATAAAATGATTAGTTATTTGAAAAATATATTTAAGCTTGTGTATGTTAATGTTGAAAATTATTTGAAAAATATTTATGTTTTTCATTACATACATTATCTTAGTATATTCAAAAGAGTAATAGTGTTGTAATTTTCTTGGAAAAAAACCCCTACACAATTAGGTACTGATATTGTTTGTACTAGGATTATTGAAAATTCTTAGTTTCAAATTATTTAAGACAAGCTAATAGTGAATAGTATAAGTTTTAAATAACTAGTTTCACTTCTGTATACTAACCTTGTTTACTTCTGTAATTATTCCCCTTCCAGGTTTTCAATTTTAATTGCCTAGTACTCTTTCATTCCTCTTTGACTTCTGATAGTGATAACCAACTTATACATAAATTGTTTTACTAATGTCTTAATTGAAATGCTTGGGATTGCCTCAAAAAGTGATACCATATTTCACTTTCACAGTTAATTGTGACAAATAATAAGCTCTTACAAATTGTATTGCTGAAGTTATGCTTCCAGTCTCTGAAATGACTGCAAGAAGTTGCGCCCTTTGTACAAATAAGTACTACCTATGTGTCCTGTGTTTCTTCATGGTTGCTTTCTAGAAGCAAGAACAATCCAGGCATGTTGGTGACAAACGTCAGCCTGAGAAACCTCACTTGCATGATGTGAGTGTCTTTGCAGTGAATACTGACTCCTTGATAAGTACTAATATTACACAACTTGTTCTATATTTTGTACAGTACATGTACACAGTATGGGGAATGATGATGCACAGTATGGGAATGATGGTTGAAATTACAATTGTTAAAAGGGTTAAAAAAAAGCTTAAAAAGATTTTGTGTGTACACAGGATATAACAACTAAAGCTAAATACAATAATTACTGTTTTGTTGCCAAAATATTTCCACAAATTACATTTAAATTTTTATGTTTGATGTTCTACTACATTTTTGGTTTGTAACTTAATGCATTTAGAGTATTTTGTTCCAATATGTTATTCAGCTACTTTCTCCACAGCTACAACGTGGTCAGTAGTTTGGAAGGGTATCGCCATAGCTAAGTGAGTAATAGCTACTTTGTCAATTTTTAATGATAACCATAATGAGTAAATGGCTTATATCTACAAAAGTATTGCAGCTACACAATTTCTCTCAAATATGTTGTTCATCTACTTTTTTGTGAACTGTAACATATTTAATTTCACAACTGTTGCTCAATGTATAAGTGAGTAATGGCTACTTCATTGCTACTTTTAGTGAAAATGTGAAAAATCACAAATATCTTGCAAACCGTAAGAGATAGAGCAATTTCGAGCTAATTTTTGACCCACAGGGTAGTACAAGAGTATCCTATGCTAAGGGGAAAAATTTCAATTTTCGCTACTTTTGGCAGCCATCTTGGATTTTAGCGGAAAATGAAAAAGTATGACTATCTTGAAATCCGTACGAGATAGAGCGATTTCGAGCAAATTTTTGACCCGCAGGGTATTACAAGAGTATCCTATGCAAAGGGGAAAAATTTCAATTTTCGCCACTTTTGGCGGCCATCTTGGATTATAGCAGAAAATGAAAAAGTGTGAATATCTCGAAAACTGTAAGAGATAGAGCGATTTCGAGCGAATGTTTGACCCACAGGGTAGTACAAGAGTATCTTATGCAAAGGGGAAAAGTTTCAATTTTCGCTACTTTTGGTGGCCATCTTGGATTTTAGCGGAAAATAAAACAGAGATAATATCTTTGAAATGGTAAGAGATAGAGCGATTTCGAGCGAACTTTTGGCCCGCAGGGTAGTACAACAGTATTCTGTGCCTAGGGGAAAAATTTCAGTTTTCGCCACTTTTGGCGGCCATCTTGGATTTTAGCGGAAAATGAAAAATTGTAAATATATCTCGGAAAAGGTATTTCTTCCCCTTTAATGCTCGGCGGGAGATACACACCGTGGCAGTGGTCTTGTTTTGAATGTCATAACATTGTTTTTCCAGTTTTCCAGCTACTTTTAACAGTTTCTAGTTTGTATTTTATTTTTTCTGTCCAATATTTACTCATGCTAACCATATTAATGTCATATCTCACCAAAGATAGATTAAATGTATGTGGTGCCTCACAAACTATTGGCAGTTAAACTCACTCAGCTACCTGTTGTGATATAATCTAAATAGTATGTTTAATACGACATTAAAGGGGGGCCACGGTGGGAGAGTGGTAACACTCTCGCCTCCCACCTATGCGGCCGGGGTTCGATCCCCATCATGGCCGTAAGTGGGAAAGCTGGTAGTTGCTTGCCGTTGGTCGGCAGTTTACAGTACAGAACCCTAGCGAACTATATGTACTGGTTTCCTCGGCCCTTCCAACTACCCGTCGTGATATGACCTGTACAGTGTTGAAAGCGACGTAAAACCCCAAATAAACAAACAAACAAACGACATTAAAGGGGATAAAATCTAAGTTTGTATGTGATGTACTCTGAAGAGTAGTAACATTGATATTGTAAATACATTCCGCTTTTTCCTTGGTTGTGATAGAAACAAGTATTACGTGCTTAGAATTTTGAAGAACCAGATCTTAAACCAGATCTACATTTTACACCTTCATAGGTCAGTATCTCATAAAACAATAAAAAATCCTATTAATTTGGTTATGTTTAATGTTGACTTTAGAAGTGGTAAAACAGAGTTTATTAATCTTATAATACGTCACAAACATTTCAAATTATGGCTCTTTGTGCTTAGGTTTTCATTTCACCAAATCATTTTCCAAGGTAAAGTAAGACCGAATTGTATTTGTTTCAAGGCGACAAAAATTTTGCAAACAACTACACCACTGAAATACATGTATAATTATATATACAGACACCCCCTCCAGAGGTTGGGAGGAGCTTCTTGAATGATGAGAGGAGACAAGGTGCCTTGCCTGACACTTACAAGAACCAAACCTCAAGGAATCGCTACAGTTATGGAGGCACAGATTTCAACAATGTAAAAGTACAGATGCAGCATGACATAAGACAGGTGATTGTTAGGGGCACACTGGTCAACCCAAAATTTATCAAAGATACTAGTATCTAAAAGACTTTCTAGTATCATGACAAGATGGATGGCCAGTAACCGGCCCTTTCCAGCATCTTAAATACAAACAAAGCCCTTAGTACTGTCTTTAGGGGATAACCTAAAAAGTTAAAAAAAAAAAAATAATAAATACCAGGTGTCAGGTCATTTTAATATTGAATGTTTCCATGTTATCAAGAAGTTATGTTTATGTAAAGGTATATCTATGGTCCTTAAAGATTTGACTGAACCAGATTATAGTTTGAAGTAATTTATTTCACATATTTAAATCTAATCTAATCTACTGCTTTGCAAGCGCAATATCTTCCCCACAAAGTGGAACTCAGTGTGCTAATTAAACAAAATCATTATCATAGGGGAGTCGTGCGGCATTCAAGGTCGGTAATCCAGGATTGTGGGTGTGACCGGGGGGGAAGAAAAACTAAGTAGCTACAACTGAAGGATAAGTTTTGAGGTGCTTCCTAAAAGATGCAACAGAGGGACTATTTCCTACATGGAAAGGGAAATAGTTCCAAAGGGCAGGGGCATAGTGACTGAAGGAATTAGAAAAGTGTTTAATTGATTTGTGAACTCTGTGGTCAAAAGTGGGGGTTTGAAGGAACTTGAGTTTAAAAATCTGCCAGGTTGGCATATGGCAGGAAAGTGACTGAACACCACCCAGAGATAGAGGTCATGGACTGATCCTTTATCTTTACCTAATATAGAATTGGGCTTCTGAGAGTCCAACAATTAGCGTTGCACACCCTTACGTGAAGAACTCCAGCTTGAGAAAATAGCCATGAAGAACTCCAGCTTGAGAAAATATCCATGAGACCCCCAGCACTGCACTCGAGAAACAGATTGAATGTTAATTGGGATCACAAATTGACCAAAAGTTGTCATTAATCCACAGCATAATGGACATGTTGCATCTGTTCACTGAATCTCACAAACTACACAACAGAGACCAGGACCATTCAGACCACACTGCAGGGGAGAGGGCATGCTGGTCCAGCCAAACAATGACTGCTGGCATAAAAGAAATACAGGGGTTGGGGCATGGTTACAAGTTTTCAATGGAAAAGAGAAAAAAAATTGTTGTGACAGGGTCTTGCAGCTCAAAGATGGTGCAGTGACAATTCTGTGGACTTCACCAAACCAACTATAAAAATATCTCCGACTTCTTTCTGCATTTATTTAAGTTTTGAACAGATGTTGTTCCATCATTAAAAGGAACCAGACTGCTGTTGTGGGCTCTTTGGACTCTTTTGACTGTGGCATAGCTCAGAGTCAAGACTGCTCATAGGGATAGACCTAAGAGTGCTAGTAATTTACCAACGTGGATTTTATGTTTTCTGTTCAGTTATCTGACAAAATATTTGAGCCAATTAAAGAGGCAGATCCCAAAATGCGTATTTCTAAAATCAGCGAAATCCATGCATGGGTGGCTAACAAAGTGTTAACTTTTGTCAATGTGAGAAAGTTACCCCATTTCCCTCTTTTAAGAATCAACTGGTTTGGGAAGGAGCACAGATTGTGTGTCCATTGATAGTTCCTGCATTGACTACCAAAGTAGATAGATCATTAAAAGAAGACAGAATCCTGTGCCCGGTCTGAGATTTCACTTAGATCGTACCAAAGACTAAAGGGATGAAAGACTGTAAGCTACAATCTTAACCGTTGGGACTCAGGTGAGTCCCACCCATCCATTCCCGCTGGGTTGGTGGACCAAAACATAAATGAGGCAGACCAACAAACTATCTAAGTCACCTTGCCACCATGTGTCATCTAGCAGATTCTCAGGGCAACCTGGAATGTAATAAAACTCTCTTTTTGAGAAGTTTGGCCGTCCGGGAGGAGATCCTCTTCCAAATAGCATTAGAGTCCAAAGGATGAGATTGTAGCTTACAAAAGCTACATTTAAAGATAAAATTTGCAAGTTTGCAGTGTACCAGTCATTTTAATCTGTTTTATAGTACAGCTGAAAGGATGGGGAAAATGTGGTTTTTTTTTATTGCATTAAAATTGCAATTTTATTCTGAGGACCTGTTTCGCAGAAAGCATTGTTGCTGTACAGTTTCAGATATAGTTTATTCTTTTATTAGCAGAAACATCGCATGGATGGCCCTCCCAAGAACAAGCAGGACATGGAGATGCGTATGACGGGGAGAGAGAGACTGGAGTATTCGAACTGGAAACAGGAGCGGGACCAGATAGACGAGGATAGAATGACACGCCAGCGTAATGCTGAGGGCTCTTGGAGAAGAGAATGGGATCTGGATAAGAAAGAGTGAGTTGTATCGAGAGAGATTCTTATGATAACAAAAGTGCTGTGACAATATTGTCCAACGTTAAAGTATAGATCTTGTTATGGTGTATAGTGTTGGAAATCTGCCCAATTATCTAGGTCGATTACTTGTCCACTTTGCCAACCAATGTTAGAGCCAGAACCAATAGGTAACCTATTTTGTTACATTATTGCCTACTTTGTGTAAATGTTACAGGCAATCTCTGTAACCAGGCATTACATTTCAGTCATTTCGCGAAATGCCTAAACAGTTTAGCCATTTCGCGAAATGCCTAGGCATTTCATGTAATGACTGAAATATAAGGTTCAGTGTTACACAGATTGCCTAAACAAGTATTTGAAATTTCAGGCAATCTGTGTAATCATCTTTTTAAAGTATATTTTTGAAGGAATGTGATTATTTCTTGCTATAAGCAATTCAAGATGTAGTTTTAACTGTATGACTATTAATGAAGCTATATTTTGACATATCATGCATTTTTGCAAAGGTGAGTATATAGTTTTACTATATAACCATTAATGATGATACGGTTCATACTTCTCATTTACTTGTAAGAATAGTACCATGTTCCCATCATTTTTCAGTTCTAAGTACATCCTTTGATGTTATTATATTGGGTGTGGCTTCTTTAATTATATCAATAAATAAATGAGCAGTTGTGCAATGTTATCAATAATAATCATATCTTTCATACCTTTTTTCATTCAGTTGTAAGAAGGCATCCCATTGTTTTATTTTTTTTTTCAAAAGAGTAAGTTTTCTTGTCTTGTTATGTGAGGGGCTTCTTTAATTATATGAGACAAATACTGACAACTTTTATGTTAATCCTGTTAGATGAAACAAGCTTAACTGCAATTAGGACTCCCCAACCTTTTTAGCACCTAAACACTGAGCTTGTTTGACTTTAGCGAGTATTCTGCACAAATGCCCCCCCCCCCCCACCTCCCAATGTAAGGTACTAGCAGCTTTGATATATGACAATGACATACTAATATTTTATGTCAAAACATCAACAGTGCAAGAACCTGAAGAATGATTTTAATTAGTTACAACTCACTTGAGAGCAGTATTTTAGCTTTAAACAACTGATATAATTTCTTGATAAGATAGATTACTGATACATTACTCAGCAAAAGTTTTGAAGATAATGTTAAAACTGACCTATTCAAGAAATATGAAGCTGATAAGAAAGTTCTGATACCAAACAGCAGCATACTACAATGATTGAGGAGCTGAAATAAGCTGTCAGTTTTAAAGAAGTATAATGTGTAAATGTGAAGGCAGATTTCATGTTTTCATATTTTAGCACAGTTGTGTAAGGTTTCACTGCTGAGTTTAGTCACACAACAATGCATATGTAATGATATTAACTCTCTTGATGGTAACAGAATATACTATACATGTCTTGGTCAATTGTGCCACTTTTTTGAAACATTACTTGTAACATTATTTTGTGTTTTTATGTATTATTATGTTTTCTTTATACTTTGTTTGGTAAATGTTAACAAAACCATTTCAATAAATTTGAAAATAGATATTTTTAATCAAAATACCATTTTCATTATTGTTGTTCATGAATGGACATAAAATATATTCTCTAAGTATACAATAAGCAAGGATAAAATTATATATTATCATAATAATTCATGATAATCATCAAACATGATTAAAAAACTATGTTCAGGCATTACGCGTAATGCCTAGAGCTCTTTTTCAGTCATTACATGAAATGCCTAGGCATTTCGCGAAATGGCTAAACTGTTTAGGCATTTCGCGAAATGACTGAAATGTTCAGTCATTACGCGTAATGCCTGGTTACACAGATTGCCTGTAACATAAATACTGCAGTAAAGTAAAAAATCAAAGACTGTGGCAAATCTATCATTCACTGAATAAAAACCGTCCAAAATCTGCACTTCATCTCCATTGTAACAGAAATAGTCAGTAATGGACAAAGTTAAAACTTGTTATTGCAACAAGATATGTTTTCTAGATTTCAATAACATTTGACATATTTCTTAAAGTGTCTATGTACCCATTCAGAAAAAAATGAAAGGACATCAAGTCAGTTACGTTAGAAGTTAATGGAAGGAAATCAGTTTATGTAGGTTATATTGGGGATGGTTGGGGATTGGGGTACTTAATTCTGAGAATCCCTACTTGACAAGCATAAGGACATTGAACAAATATGTAAATTAGGTAGAAAAATGATAAGGAATGTAAATTTAAGGCAAAACAAAAATGAAAAAATAAAAGCTGTTGTCATTCAAATTTTCTGTTGAAGCATCTCCATTAAATTTGGTTTCAGTTATGGTGCATTTTGATCAAAGTTGGGATTTTTTTGTGATAAACATTTAGCTGCCCATTATGTAATCTTTTACATTAGTGTACATCTCTTTCTGATTTTGGGACCTGGTTTACACCCATTTGTCTGTTTGATTGTCTTTGTATAATTCAAAGCTATACATCAGGTTATGGTTATAATTGTCGCTCGGTCCTCTTCAAAGATGATCAGGATATCACAGGTTCAGAATTATTCTTGTGATTTTCCATCAATATACCCATTAGTCAAAAACTGTTCCTTGGATCAGGGTTATATTTTCACATTAGGTGGTCTGTACCTATCTGGAAGTTCATCTGGATCCACATTGATGGTCCTCATCCAGACCTGGATTGCAAATCCAGGACATTGTTGTTTTTCTAGCATTACCCACAGGTTGACAGTTTGCGAGTATTTTCAGGCACTACCTGTGCTGAAAGTTTTGTGTGTTGTTTTGTATTTTCAGAAATGGTCCTCCCACTCCCCCACCATCCAGACATGTGGAGCCTGGTCGAAGGCCAGGTAATATCCAAAACTTCTGTTATTGTCACCCTGTGATGACGTGACTTTTTGCCATTATACCTATTATAAACTGTTAAACATTCAGTTGAATGTAGTATTGTATTCACTAAAATATAAGCTCACAGTGCCACACTCAAAAGTCAAGTTGTACAATTTGGGACTTCAGGCAAAGTTTTAGACATGACAATAAGAGTAATTTGTGGATAATGTCCATTACTAAATGACAGAATGGGGGGAAACATTGGGTTCTAGTTCAGAAATTGTTTGATGTTTATATAAAATAGTAAGAACCGAAGTTATGTAGTCAACAATATCATGTCTTCACAAACTGGTCAAGGAAAGATTAAAATGTATCATATATATTTTGCAGGGGTATGAATCATTACAGAATAAAGGGAACTTGTAACATATCTTTGATATCACATGACCATATTAAAATTTGCAGATAACTTTAATCTTGTAGATAATTGTTAAGTTAATTAAGAAAGCTAGAAATAATATATAGGATTGAGCTGTATAAATATTTTACTTTCTTTATTTTGAAGATTTCTGCATACTTATCTTTAAGATTTAAGGTGACATGTATAATATCGAAACAGTTGTGTATTTCTTTGTCCTTTCATGCCCATTCTCATTACACTTGTAAATTTCTCCCTGTATTTTATAGTATTGCATAGTTCTTATTACTTGTTATGGATTTCAATAAAAGTTAAGTTTTTCAAAATGTTTTGTCCTTGTTTGCACTTTTTCAGATTGATTGTTATTACAATACGCCCACATTGAAATATGGAACACTTAACACGTCTGAAAAGCATTTATGTTTTTTTGTGAAAGCATTATGTTTGAGCATTATGTTTTTGTATGTACAATGAACTCATTGTACATGTTTTTACAGTGAAACATTTTCTAGATAGAGTCGAGTTATCCAAAGATTCCTACTTGCATGTTCACAAAAAAATTTAATACTTATTGAATTTAAAGACCAAATGATATTTTAAAGAGGTATTAAACACTTGCATACCTTTTGTATGAATTGTATAATTTTCCATTAAATTATAGCGCATCATTTTTACCCCGCAGCCTTTAAAGGCTGTACTGGTATTGTTTTCACTAGTGGTGTCCAGTCAGGTGTCTTGTCTGGGTTGTGTAGGAAGTTCATACTTGGTGAGGTCATTGGTTGGGGAGTGTGGGTGTGCAGTATGATGATGTTACCTTGATGTGACCTTACCATAGTGACGCAGATGTTTATAATTTTGTCTAGGCCTCTAGGCCATATCTTGGAGATTATACTTGCTAGGGACATTGGCTGTAGGATGTAGGTGTGCAATGTCATGGTGTGACCTTGATTTGACCTTTAACCTTGCTGCAGTGACCCCCTACCTTTAAAATGTTTTACAGGCTATACCTTGGAAACCATAAGGTTTAGTTAGTTGATACTTTGGTGGGTGATCGGCTGGGAGTTAGGTTGGTGTGGGTGTGCAGCATCCTGGTATGAACTTGCTTGGACATTAACTTTTCTGTAGTGACCATGACATTTAAAATCTTGCTGAAACCATATCTAAAAAAATGTAAGGTGTAGGAAGTTGATACATGACAGGGATTTCGGGTAGAGGGAGTAGGTGTGCAATGTCATAGTGTGATCTTGGTGTGACCTTTGATATTGACTCTGCCAGAATGTGAAGTTCCTCTATCACAAGGGTATATGGATTGCTGCAACTGATTATTATGTGTCATTTTTACCCCACAGCTCTTAAGATGGGCGGGTGGGTGGTTGGGCGGCGGGAACAAGTTTGTCCGACCTGTATCTCAGAAACCATAAGGTGTAGGAAGTTGATACTTGGTAGGGACATTGGTTAGGGGGTGTAGGTGTGCAATGTCATAGCCTGACCTTGATTTGACCTTTGACCTTGCTGTAGTGACCTTGACCTATAAAATCTTGTCCGGACTATATCTCGAAAACAGTAAGGTGTAGGAAGTTGATACTTGGTAGGGACATTGGTTAGGGGGTGTAGGTGTGCAGTGTCATGGTCTGACCTTGATTTGACCTTTGACCTTAGCGTAGTGACCTTGACCTATAAAATCTTGTCCGGGCTATATCTTGGAAACCGTAAGGTGTAGGAAGTTGGTACTTGGTAGAGACATTGGGTAGGGATTGTAGGTATGCAAAGTCATTGTGTGACCTTGATTTGACCTTTGACCTTGCCGTAGTGACCTTGACCTATAAAATCTTGTCCGGGCTATATCTCGAAAACCGTAAGGTGTAGGAAGTCGATACTTGGTAGGGACATTGGTTAGGGGGTGTAGGTGTGCAGTGTCATGGTCTGACCTTGATTTAACCTTTGACCTTGCTGTAGTGACCTTGACCTATAAAATCTTGTTCGGGCTATATCTTGGAAACCGTAAGGTGTAGGAAGTTGGTACTTGGTAGGGACATTGAGTAGGGATTGTAGGTATGCAAAGTCATGATGGACCTTGATTTGACCTTTGACCTTGCTGTAGTGACCTTGACCTACAAAATCTTGTCCAGGCTATACCTCGGAAACCGTAAGGTGTGAGGAAGTTGATACTTGGTAGGGATATTGGTTAGGGAGTGTAGGTGTGCATCGTCATGGTGTGACCTTGATTTGACCTTTGACCTTGCCGTAGTAACCTTGACCTGTAAAATCTTGTCTGGGCTATATCTTGGAAATGGTAAGGTGTAAGAAGTTGATACTTGGTAGGGACATTGGTTAGGAGGTGTAGGTTTGCATCGTCATGGTCTGACCTTGATTTGACCTTTGACCTTGTCAGTGATCATGAGTTTTAAAATCTTGTCTGGGCTACTTCTTGGATTCCATAAACTGTAGAAGGTTGACACTTGGTAGGGACATTGGTTAGGGGGTGTAGGTGTGCATCATGATGTGACCTTTTTGCTCTGCCAAAGTGTGTTCACCTGCCATATTTGAGACATCTCTCTCCTATGACTAAGATATATGGATTGCTGCAACTGATTATTATATGCATTGTTGTGCTATTTCCAATTAAAGCTATTCCCCAATTAATAAATTTTATAGCTCCATATTTTTTAGTTTGCTGATTAATGCTGTCAGCTTGCTATTGAATTGTCTTGTTTTAGTACTTAATGTTTACATTCATTTTCTTTCTGTTCGATGTTATTTTCTCTACTTAAACATTATTTGGACTTTATATGAGTGACACTGTGCTGAAAGTATCCCAGTCTCACTACTTCTATATGTCATGGTGTTGAAAACTATTTCCCCAGGCTGTTGGGTACAGGCATCTCTGGTGCTATTTTTTAATATATATTTTTAATTCATATATCTCAGCCGGCAGAATAGGTAGTGGGCGCTTTTCTAGTGGGGATGAAAAGCCCAAAGGCATTGATATTTCTCCCCAAAAAGGTGGTATGTTGTTGATTTTTTAACACACGCCCCAATAGAGTGTGTCTAGTGTTGTCTTGTGGGTGAAGCATGCAAAAATCATTTCTTGTTCATCCACTGTCAGTTTACGCAGCCAGCATGTTTTTAGTTTCTTTCCAGATTATTGGGCTCAAAAAAGTTTTTGTTGAATGTTTTGTTTGAGTAATTGTTGTGTGATTCCCCCAAATTAGTTAGTCTCACACTAGTGTTGAAAAGGCAGCAAACTGAGTAATAGTTCTCTGTTGGGTTGACTCAAATTACATGAGCACTGATGACATAACCTCACCAGTTCTTGAAAAACTATATTTTAATGATATTGTACAAAATACATCAATGAAGAAACTTTAAATTGCAGTTGTTGATGTCTCAGTGTTGATAGTTTATACCATTTTCTTGAAAATTTTCATGTGCAACCTCTTTTCATTATTCTTGTGCCTCATGTACATATGTCGGAAATTTTGGAACTAGGGTTATAGGAATTTGAGCAAATTTAGGTTTTCACTTTTGAAAAGAGGTTCCAAGAAAATTAAACCTATGGCAATGATATGTGTAACCACTGATTCCTGTGAGTGGTAGTGGTTCAGTTTTAATGAATGTTTACACTGCCTCAAGCTAAAAATGAATTTGTCTCACATTAAGAAATTAAAAAAACAAACAAAAAAAAAAAAAACAAAAAAAAAAAACAAATGTATCTTGTGATGTTTCATTTTTACTAATATTTGCATTAAATTTTTATACATTAGTATCCCCTTTTCCCAGGGATTTGGGACCCCTGTAGTTAGAAAAAGCATAATTGCAAGCATTTTGACACTACTGTGGGCTCATTTTTGTCCCTCTTTGTAAAAACAATTATGCTGGATGTGGCATTAACTTGTGTTTTTATCTGTGCCTTCAGCACTGGTTTTCTCCACTAACAAAGATATAAAGTTAAGGTTACACAGAACTTCATTTGACCTGTCAAAGTTGTGGTCACCCTTTGTTCCTGGATGATGTGACATCTCTCTCTGTTACCCTGTTTCTACACTGTCAGTTAAAATCAAGTCCATTAATGTCATTTGGTATTTGTTGTGAAATGATTTTGTTGCAGCTTTTACCACACAGAATGAATAATTGCTGACATTTGATTGCACTAGAACTCTCTTGTCTTCAATCATTAGAACAACTTAACTACATGTATTAAACTCATTTTAATAAAATTTGCACCTATAAACATCAACAACTGCCACAAAATGTTAAAATTCCTAAATGGAAGCAAGATAGCAAGCCTTTTAATTGTGTATTTGCTTACTTGATGAGACTTTAATAAAAATATTGCCCAAATATACTTTGTTGATGTTCTTTAATGTTGTCAAAAGACAAACTTACTGACCAAATTAAAATCAAAGGTTAACAACATTAACCCATTTTCTGAAAAGTGGTATATCATTCTTTTAATTTTCTGCTTTGGCCAATTTTGGGGTGGTGGGTATGACTTAATAATTACTGTTATACTATTCTATTTGACATCTGCTTTGTCTAGTGTCATGATTCGTATAAATTCTCAAGAAAAAACATTGCAGTTTGAAACATTTCTGTATGCAATGTGATAACAAATAAAAATTAACTATGCCACCTTGAAATCACAGATGTGTTGAAGAGAAAAAAATGTTAATGCTCAAGCATTTATTCATTCTGACTTTTAATTGTTGTTTTTTTTACCAATATCTCAAAAATTTTAGTATATCATAAAATGTACTGGTATATTAAATTCACAATATTATCTCAGTCTGGATTTCACAGTATGTGAAGTTCAGTTTCTTAATCTTGAATATATGTGTTAAGTCTGACCGTATATCTGGAAATGCTTCAAACAAATATTTTTTGTTATTAAAATTGCAAAACTTTTACTTTAAAAGTTTTGCATTTAATCACATGACCTGTACTTTTGTGGTCGTGGATTTGAATACAGTTCAAGGCAAAATGCGAGATTTACCCAAGGTCCCTCGTGATATGAACTGAGCTGTTGAAAGGGTAAAATCCCATTTTGAAAGTCTTCTGAAAATTAATATTTTAAAGTTTTAGAGTAATGTTGAGGCTGTATTGGAAAAAAACATCATAGAGAAGATTCTAACTATTTATTCAGCAGTTTTACGTTAATAAACACTGGAACTAAATATTTAATCTTTAGCAAATTAATTTCTCACAAATTTGTGGCCTCCTGTCTGTAATTAATTCAATTAAAAGTCCTTGGCTTAATGTATGTTGTCTTGGTGTGCAGAATATAGTTAATGTATTTTCACTACTATTTTTACACAGTAAAATCTTAGTTTTAATTAAGTGTCCTGCAAGAAAATTTATGTGGAATGGGCCACTAGCTCCGCCAGTTCCTGCATTTTCTATTGGCTATAGCTCAGCAAGCACTGTGGGTGGATTCCGCCATTTTTGGCAGCCATCTATAATTTGTAAAAATGTAGAAATGCATGTATCTCAGAAATTGTGCAAGATAGAGCGATTTGGACGTAATATTTGGTCCAGATTACTATACGCAGAATTATCAGTTTTTCAAAAAATCTTGCTCCTCCGTTGTTGGCAGGCATCTTGATTTTCCGTGTAAACTGCAAAAATGCATTTGGCTGCGAAACTGTATGAGATAGAGCTATTTTGGCCAAAGTTTTGGTCTGGAAGGATGCCCATTTTTCAAAAAGCATTCTCCGAGCATTTTTTAACACCTTAAATTTTTGACGAAATTGGAAAACACATTAATGTTAAACAGAGCAAGATACAGTAAGTTCAACCAAATCACTTTTGCTCTGCTCTTTTACAAAGTAATACTCTAGTTATTCTTCCATATAAGGTTTTTGCATATTTTTTTTTTTCGCACTGTAGTAACTTAAATTCATAATAAAACAAATGGTAAATACATACCAGGTATAATGAAAGAAAGTAATTAACTCCTGAGCCATAAAAAGAAGCACAATATTAACCTGACACATACTGCAAATAGTTTACAGTCAGTAGTCTATAACCATAAGTGCTGTGAACACTTTTACTGGGGTGATTTGTACATTACCTGCCAGTAAAACGGATACAATGCTAATTCAAAAACTAAATGCCCATTTTAATTGTTAGAATGGTTAACAATAACAATGTCTTTAACTGGAGCCTTCATTTATACTGTCTTTCTATCTTGACCTGAAAATCTGTCACTACAACATTTGGAGCAAGAAAAGGCAATATGTTTCGGGTAATTATTTAGATAAGTAAAGTTGATAAGATTCTTAATGCTCTAAAGGTTTTGTAATGTTCAGTTGTTCATTTACTTTGGTTTATTTCGTACTTTGCTCATGATAAACCTTTTGTTGATTTTTTACTAGTTAGTAAATTAAAGAACTCTTTTAACTAAATAATTAGTGAAAAGAGTATCAATTCCTGGTCTCAAATTCTAAATATCATGAGCCCATTTTAACAGAAGACATAAAATTTCTCCAATTGATATAATTTTGAAAAAAGAAAGAGTTTGTGTTATAGCATTATGGTGATGTATCATTATAAATATTATTTTTACCCCACAGCTTTTAAGGGCTGTTGGGGTATTGTTTTCACCCGTGGCATCTAGATGGGCGGGTGGACATTCAGGTGGGTGGGTGGCAGGAAAAAGCTTGTATGGGCTGTCTCTGAGAAACCATGAGTTGTAAGATGTTGATACTTGGTAGGGACATTGGTTGGGGTGTGTAGGTGTGCAACGTCATAGTGTGACCTTGATTTGACTTCTCTGTAATGACCTGGAGTTTGAAAATCTTATCTGGGTTATATCTCAAAAACCATAAGATGTAGTTAGTTGATACTTGGTATGGGCATTGGTTTGGGATTCAGGTGTGCAACATCATGATGTGGCCTTGATTTGACCCTTGACCTTTGACCTTGACCTTTAAAACCTTGTCTGGTCGATGTCTCTGACACCATTAAGGTGTAGGAAGTTGATACCTGGTAGGGACATTAGATAGGAGTTGTAGGTGTGCAATGTCATTATGTGGCCTAGATTTGATCTTTGATGTTGCCAAAGTGACCTTGACCTTTAAAATCTCGTCCAGGCTATATCTGGGAAACTGTAATGTGTAGGAAGTTGATACATGGTAGGAACATTAGTTAGGGGGTTTAGGTGTGCAATGTCATGCCTTGATTTGACTTTTAACTTGCTGTTGTGACCTTGAAATTTAAAATTTTGTCTGGGCAGTATTGTAGAAATTGTAAGGTGTAGGAAGTGGATTCTTAGATGGGTTAGTGGTTGGGGAGTATAGGTATGCATATTCTATAATCTCATGGTATGGAAAACTGTTTCCCAGGGCTATGGGGTACGGGCATCTCTGATGCTATTTTTATAGTGGATGTTATTTTACTGTTTGAGATTCGACATTGATCTGTCAGCTTTTGAAGCAGATAGTTTTAACTCTTATGTATTGTATTGTATTGTGTATTTATACTCAGCGCAATATCTCCTATACTACAGTACTCAAAGCGCTATTTAACCAATCCGACTGCACAGGTACAGCCCCAACTCACAAGTAACTGACATTCCCCTAACTGGAAGATAGAGGCTCAAGGATGACCATTTTATCAACGTCTTTGAGGCTCTTTAGCCTGCCACTGGGGATAGGACCCAATGAGAGGACCGCCATTTTAAGTGGTCATCCGAGCCACTATGTATCTGGCTGTACCTGGGTTTGAACCCACATCCTCTGAGTTCCTAGACAAGTGTGTTACCCGCTAGGCCACAGTGGCAGATGAAAATGTGAAAATGTAGTTGCCAATAAAAATATATTTTTCTGTCCAACTGAAAGAAAAACTAGAGTTTGCTTTATCAGAATACATGTTGATATTTTGTGGACAGTTACCATGTCACAAGTGTGTTTGTTGTGACTTGTGAAAGTATTTAAAAGTGGAAATTCTATTTTTTATGTAAATTTTGTAAATAAGTGGACAAAGTGTTTCACATTTTAACTCAAACTATTGTGGTATTGTTTCCCAGTTTCTTATGAGTATGTTTCCAAGTATTAATTCTAAAATGGAAGAGTTCACTCTGGTGAAATGTCTCCCGTTAGTTGCATGTTTTCTTGTAACCATTGCTTTCAGGCATGTTTTGTCAGGTGTCAGGTTTTGGATTTTTTACTTCGCTAAGAGTGTATTAGATAATGGTAATACTAACATTCTAACACAAGAATAAATAAAAGCTGAATGTGACAAGCAACTGTGAAGGTGTTAATTAATTGCTTTCCAGTTATAATCGCAACGTTCGTAAGTTATTCTTACAAGTATCTGGACAGTGTATTTTCTTTTATTACAATACAGTTGTATTCAAGAAAAAGTGCTCGGTAAAATATTCCACTCAAACACAAGGCAAAGTGAAATAATTCTGTTTGAGAAACTGTGCTCTTTCAAATGACAAAGATTAAGGTAAAAGTTTAGATAATTCTGTGTATTAACAAGCAAATTTCAATTTTAGGCAGTTAAATTAGTTCAGAAATTGAATACAGTTTGTCAGATATCTCAGTTTAAGAAGAAATACAATAATAGTTCTTGAAAACCTTTTTCTATCACAGAAATTCATTATGTTATCTGAAATCTTGGTTGTGTACAAGTGTTTTGATACTTTATTGAAACTTCTGTTGACTGTGCACATAACTTGCTGTTTACTGATTATTACACTTGTTGATTATCTGTATTTGCCAGGTGGTAGAGATTATGGCGGGGAATACAAGAAATATGCACAACATCAGCAACAACAACAAGACCCACGACACTTTAGGACCAATACACAAGATGAGACTGGTGAGCAAGGCAACCATCGTCATGGCAAAGGTTTTGAGACACAGAATAATCAGACTGCCCCATCTCCCCGTCATGTAGAAGAAGGACAAGACTCACTCGTGATAGAAGTGGTGAATGATTTCTCTGGACAGGGTCTAGATGGAAAGCGGGGAGGTCGAGGGGGTAGAGGATGGGGAGAGAAGGGTGGTAGGGGGTGGAGTAGGAGTGATAATAGAGGAGGTAGGGGAGAAAATAGAGGAGGCTGGGGTGATAGTAGAGCAGGTAGAGATGAAAATAGGGGAAGTTGGGGTAGTTATAGAGGTGGTAGAGGTGATAATAGGGGAGGTAGGGGTGAAAGTAGGGGAAGTAGGGATAGTAGAGACAGGGGAGATTATGGAGGAGGTGGCAGGGGTGGATCTAGCTATGGGTGGAATGATGGAGGGAGGGCCAATGATTATAACACTAGAGGAGAGTACAGAGGGAGAGGGGGTAGAGGTAGCAGGGGTAGGAATTTTAGGGATGAAAGGAACAATGAGGAGTTTGGCTATTCCAGGGGCCGGGGTGGTGCTGCTGGTGGTAGAGGGGGTGGTAGGGGAGGTGGCAGAGGTTCAAGACACCAAAAGTTTGAAGAAGAACCCCAGATCTTGGGAACAGTTGTGATAGATACAACACCATCTCAACCAGAGCAAGGACCAAACAATAATGTTACAGCAAAGAAAGCTTCTCCACCTTCACGTAAGAGCCCACCCAGTAAAGCAGGTTCATTGGAGCCATCTGGTCCTCTGTCACCACAGAGTGACAAGTCCTGGGAGACCACAGAGGGTGATTGGACTACTGACAGTCAGGGGGAGGTATGGGAAACAGAGGAGGAGGAAGCGGTGGGAGAAAAAGACCAGATACATGATGGAGGGGAATTTGAAGAAGGGGAGGAAGACCCCTATGAGGAAGATGATTATTGGGAAGAAGGCATTGAGCTCCAGGGAACTCATTCACACATTGTAGATGAGTTTGAACAGATGGGTTTACAAATGGATGAACAAGTGTTACAGGAAGGTAAACATACTAAGAGTAACCATAAGAATAATGAACAACATCAACAACAAGAAGTAGGAGATGATGACAGTGATGATGCTGATGCTCACAATAGTAGTTCTGAGTCACTGGATAGGTTTATACAGGAGCATACCTTACATTTAAACATAAAGACTGGAAATCTGGTTACAGCTGCTGATAGCTGTGGTGATCCTGCACAAGGAGAGCCCATAACCCCAGATAAATCCCCATCAAGTGCGGTCCTGTCACCACTCACCCCAATGAAGACTCCAGAGGGTCATGTGCATGTTCTAGACTGGGCTGCTGAATTAAGTATGGAGGAATCTCCAAAGAAGGCTGATAACCTCAGTATGAACACGACTGTGAACAGTAGTGACTTAAATGACTCCCCCGATAAAAAAGTAGACTCTGAAGAAAATGAAGAACAAGGGACTCTGTCAAGTGATGTAGTGCGAAACTTGGACAGTGATATGAAAGATACAGAGAAAGTCTCTGCAGACCAATCTGAAAATATTAGTAAAAATCTGAGAGATCCTAGTGAATTGGACAACACATCAGATGAAAATCAAGTTCAAACCTCTGAAAAGGGTAAGGAAGAAATTGAAACTGTTGAGGTATCAGAAGCCAAAAATCAAAGTGTAACCTCTTCACCTGGTGAAGTTAAGGATGGTGCCTCTGTTGAAGTAGAGAGTGATGACTGTAAAATTAATCAGGATAACATTAGGTCAGCAGAAGAATACTCAAAAGGTATGTATTTGGTTGCAACTGTTTGAAGATTTTTGAAAATATGTTGAAATTGTCAAAAATCCTGTGGTACTAAATTTATCAGAAGTGCGCATATAATAATTTTAAGATGTGACTCAAGCTATTTTTATAAATCTATAATTCTGTCTTTAAAAGCTTGATCCATTAGAATCAATAGATTAGGGCCATAAGTGGAGTCAATGTGATAAAATGAACTAAACTATTTTAAAATTCAGACCTCCACTTAGGTTCAACAAATATTTTAAATAACCCTGGATCCAGAATTGGTTGCAGATCATTCCTAAAGTTAAGTCAGTTCTGTGTAAGACTAAGAATCATCTCCTGTGAATATTTAATGTATTTGTGAGAAGTTGCTCAGGACCACATGACATCCTTGGCAGAGGTAGTAATATTATTTTTGGAATTTGACATCACCTTTTTGATCTTGTGGGATGAACTATCACTGTGACAGGAAATGTGAAATAAAAATGTTAAGTTTGTCTAGTTCTATGGATGACCGTCTCTAGTACAGTGGTGCCATACATCCGTAACATATTTCCCATTAGGATTTCTACTTTTGGCCCCATAGTAAATGGAAGGATTAGCAGTTTTCCCCAGCTGTGAAACTGACCCATGTGATATGACCTATATAGTGAGTGTAAACATTCTGTTAAACCCAGGTACTTCTAAATCCTGGTTCTGTTTGTAAAACTAGTTAGTTTTGTTGCATTATCTTTCTTACAGAAGAAGGAACAGAAAACCAAGAAGCCTCACAGGAAGCAACAGAAAAAACAGATGACTCTTCTATTAGTCCATCTTCATAACCAGTATTATATCCAATTTGTCCTATTTTATTCAGTGTTCTTAGTTGAAAAAAGTAGAAAATAGTGTATATAATGTAAAGTGTATTTTAAACACGTGTAATCATGTTAACTTAAGTCTGTGTGTTTATTACCTCTGTTGGTTTGGAAAAGTTCTAGCTTCGGCCTGTGTAGTGCTATTTGATTGCTGTTTTATATTACCAAAAATTTACATGTTAAAGTTTGCCTAGAATTTGTAATAAACTTTGAAATTTTGGCTTCCTATTGATACAAATTTTAGTACTATAAGGATAAGATGTTTATGATAGACAGTTTCCCATATACTAAATGGCATTTTTAGTTTTTAATAAAAAGAATAGTTTTCCATTTCTTAAGTATGTAATATATATTTGAAATGTAATATCTATTTTATTTTAACATCAAGCCTATTATTTTAACTTATTTGTTTAATTTATTGTTTATTTTAATTGGCATAATGTCTTTGATAAAGATTGAACAGATGAATATAGTTGCTTAATATTTTTAGTTCAGTGTATTCATAAAGGGATAATTTCTTCACAAATTTAAAGTGACAGTAAAGTTTACAAGTTATATACCTGTTACAGAAATGTTTGTAGGTAAAAACAGGCACAGATTGGGAAAAGATTATACTTGATTATATATGTTACACCCAATCCATGAAATTGCCCATTTCTTAAAATAGGCAACTGACTTGCCCATTTCATGAAATAGGCAATTCATCCAGTACTCACTTGCCCATTTATTGAATATTATGTATATGTACGTAAAAATTAGTGACTGAAAACTTTCTAAGTTGTGATTTTAACAAATAGCCTGATTATTTTATGTCTCCTGTATAATAAAGATTCTGTGATTACTTTGATCAACTGGAGCTGCCATTACTAGCTTCATTATGTGTACATTTGTGTATTCAACAATTATACATGCATGTGGGAAAGGTAAAAGTGGAGTTTTGACTTAGTATTATGAATGTGATCTGCTTTGGTTTTATTTTCACGGAACAATACAACATGCATTGTATAACACTTTCTGTTTGTTAATCTTGTTGTGTGTTAAAATCCATATGTTAATAAAAATAGAAGATTAAGTTATCACGACCAACTTGCTGATTACAATTTTAGATTGTATTGGTTTACCCTTAGTATATTATTTTTTAAAAAAGCAACAAAAAATGGGAGAAATAATCAGAATTGAAATTCATACATTCAATTTTGCTTATTCGGGTGAGTAATTTACAGCAGATATGTCTATTTATATTCATTTTTCAACCAATAATCTTTTGGAATGAAACCATTGATATTTCATTTCAGAGTAAATGAGAAAAGAAGAAAAAAAAACTAATTCACACTTTTACTACCTCTTTGTGTATCAGTTAAAGATGAAACTTTGCATTGTTAGTTTCTTCAAACATTTTAGCTTATTCCTGTCATAGTGAATGATGGTGCTATTTATTGTATGTTGTAAACTGTCTCTGTGCTTAAGTGTCTCTTTATAAACTTAGTTGTATGAAAATGTAGCTCTGAATCACCAGACTGGAAATGTGATATTGCTTTATTCATATTGCATGTATAAATGAATATGCTACTGTTTATCTGCCAGATGACTAGATTTTGATGGTTGGGATATCACCAATAAATGTAATTTCTTTATGTTATTTTAAAGAAATCTTTTCATTATTTATTTTAGTTTTCATTTTCAAATCATTTCTGACATGTTATTGGAAAACATTATTTAACTATTAAACCTGTTTTGTTTCCAATTTCATAAAAAGAAAATTATAATAGGAAAAATTCCCGAATGACCTATACAGAAAAAATATATTATGGATGAAGATAACAATACTATTCAAGTGCGAAGTACGATTATTATATTGTTAATCTTCATGAGTAATATATTTTTTTCTGTATATGTCTGCTGAGGGATGTTTTACTTTTATTATCCACCATTTTGTACGATTTATGGTTTAAATAAAATGAATATTTAATGAGAGAACTTGAAAAAAGCTATCAAAAGGCAGTGGCAACAGTGAATATAAAAACTTCAATCTTTAACTTGCGATAACTCAGTCATTTCTGCATGGATTTTTATGTAACAAACATGAGCAGAAGCGCTGTAAGAATATCTTTGATATTGTTGAAAAAACGAAAGTTATTCGCACTCATTATCCATAGTATGGGGGCGCAGGTGTATACAAAAAAATACATCCCGGTCTGTATTTCCCCGTATTTAGGGCAAATACAGTGCACGGTTGATAATAAAAAAGATTATTACCACACACTTTTAGTAAACAATTTTGATGCTCTGTTGCAAACAGATTTATTTTCTAAAATTGTATTTCTTTTACCAGATTTCATGTTATAAATTAGTTTTATCCTCCAGCATGTATCCTTTATATGTCATATCACATAATGTAAAATAAATCATTATAATTTTTAACTTAACTAAATAATGTGTCCACCTAAATAAATTTCAAACAGGAATTTTACTTTTATATTTTATTTTCCAAGTTGTCTCCTATTGGTATATTCTAGGGATTGTCTGAACACTTTTCACCTGCCCTTCACTTGCCCTTTTCATAACTATGTGTGATATGTTGAAATATGTTTTGATTACAAATTTGAAATATGTAAAATTGATGGATTATCTTCCATGCGCAACAGTTAAACTTTGAACTGAAACCTGTTTGACAAAATACATCCAGAATAGTCAACTACCAATATTATCACAATTCCCAAATCAATATTATTGTGAAACATATGGCACTTTTAATCGAATGCTGTGGTCAGCATTGCTGTGGTTGGATATCTATAGATGTTTTATAACATATTCTCCCTAAATTCACTGTTATAATAATATATTTTTAAAGCCTAATGTTCAGGTAATGTTGCACTATTTCTATGCGATGCAAGTTCTATTTAATGTTATTTGATTATTTGAGAAAGTGGAGACTGAAGAGTATGCATGTTGAGACATTCAACTGTCAGATTCTTGCTTTCCATCAGAAATTAATTTCTTATTTATTTCTACTTCTACTCTATTGGCTAGAACAGTGACTAAGGATGTCTTTGACTACTATCCACAATTGTGAAAATTTTAATTCTAGTTATGGCATATCATTTATGCCTTTTTGATGGTAACATACAGTTATTATTTGCTATAGCTTAACCAGACTGTATGGATCAATGTATTGTTTTTACTATACAGTACCATATTGATTCATAACATTTACATGTAGATTAACATGGCTATGTATAGAAATTTGGGGTTAAAAAACAACAATTGGAGCTGTCCATACACAATAATATATAATAAATTCTATTACGTTAGACATTTCATGTTTCTGAAATTATTAGTAGAATAGTTGAAGAAGGGGAGGTGGGAGTTTAATTAAGAAGATTGAGAGTGGGGAGGGGAGCCCCCCCACCCCCTTCTCCCCTCACACACACACACGATCAAGAGGGGGCACAGGAGGATGATGATAAGGGCACAGGTGCACCCACAACCAAAATGGAGAGGATACGGTTATGATGCCAGATATGTCACAGAGTACAGTGACCGTTTGTATAACAAGAGGTACAAGGATTACAAGGACTCCCAAGATGGAGAGGGCCTGGCTGGAGCTGTTGCAGTATGTAGATGTCCCTGTGAAGCTAATGAAGAAGTTGTTTTCTATGTAAAGGACAGTCTGTGGGAAACTGAGTCACACCAGGTCTGGACAGCTCAGAGAAGAGATGACCGAGAGGCAGTAGTGGGTCGTGTGCAACTTTGAATTCCTGAAGTAACATATCTAGGTACAGTATTCTAAGAAGCATGCTCAAGTCAGCAGTACCACAGCCACAGTCACTGCCATACTAGCCTTACTGCCCATCTGCCACAGCTACAGTTTCCAGGTCTCCTGATTATGAGAGTGATGATCCAGACCCAGGCCCAGCAGTCAGTAATACCATCATCATGCTTGACCTGTCTGTTGAGACATCCTCTCCAACCCCATCACAAGTTATCAAGAAGAGACAGACTTCCACCCCTGTTTCATCTATTGAGCCCTTCTTCCTGAAGAAAGTGATAGGACAGAGAATGGGTCCAAAATAACCAAACAGTTGGGGTCATTGCACAAAGCAATAAAGATAGATGATACATGCTTTCACTGTTTTCAAAGTGAGACATTTGACCTAGTTAAGAGACTGAGGCAGAAGAGGAAGATGCACACCTAAATCTGCATTATTTTCCCTCACTCCATCAAAGCCAACCCCATGTAGATATGTGTTCCAAGTTGTCCACCCCTGCACATTTCAAAAGCCAATGTAGCCTGTCCATTTACCACTCCAGGCAGTGTTTCAGCCAGTCTAGCCACCAGTGCAGCAACAGCAAATTCAGCGGGTTCACTGGCCAATGCAGCAAAAGGCTCAGCTGGTACAAGAGCCTCAAGATGTCCAACAATATAGTATGTGCCACCCCAGAATGTGAGAGTTGTCACACATGTTGCGGCATATAAAGGCATTTCACAAGTGCAGCAGACAGCAACTGGCACAACCTCAGCCCAGTGCATTTCTTTCAACATACCATTCACTGCACCCAGCTATGCCCACAACAATGAAAGAGACTTTAAACACCCCGTCAATGTCATAAGTTGTAAGAGGTTTGAGGAAAAATTTGGTGACCGCAGCTTTCAGTTCAGGTCATTGCAGGACCACAAGGTAATGAAGATGTATGATCCATGCTTACACTGCTTTTAAACTGAGACAGTCGTGGTTAAGGGGCTGGGGACAGAAGATGCATGTCTACTCCTGCATACTTTTCACCTTAGCCCATCACAGCCAACCCCAGGTAGGAGTGTCTCAAGTCAAGGTGTCTCCATATCATTTCAACAGCCAAATGTAGCCAATCCAGGCAATGTTTCAGCCAGTCCAGCAGTTGCCAATGCAACAGCAGCTGATTCAGCCCATCCCCGGGCCAACCAATGCAGAAATAGGCTTATCTGGTACAAGAACCTCATGATGTCCAGTATCTTTGCACCACCTAAGAATGTGAGTTGTCACACCTGTTACAGCATCCAAACACATTTTACAGATGCAGCAAAGATAGCCACAGGCACATCCCCAGCCCAGTGCATTTTTTTCAACATATGTCACTCACGACAGCCTGCTCTGCCCACAATAGAAGAGACCTTGAACACTTTGTTGGTGTTGTCGATTCTCAGAGGTTTTGACGAAAAATTTAGCAACTGCAGCTTTCAGTTGCACAATTCAAGAATTTAGGCAGTGACATCTTCCATGACCTGTTTCAATGAGGACATCAAAAATCCTGTATCCCCATACAGTGCCTTCCAAGTAAATATGAGTACCCCAGCAAGTAGGACATGCACCCTAGATTTTTAAGCTTGTTGACTATAGCAGCTAAGCAATTGAAGACAATGTAGAAATGTTATTCATTAAAGAGGAAATACAGGGGAAAAAACAAAGGAAAAAAGAAGAAAAAATACAGAAACAGAAGTAAAAAGAATAAAAAAATTTCCCCTAGTAAAAACCAAAAACGCACGACTTTGAAAAAGCTCATTGCCAGTCCATCCCAAACAATTTACGTACCTCCTCCCACACCACAAAAGCAAGCTCCCTAGAATATCTTTTAATCCCAATTAGTAGAAAGGATATGTACAGTACCCAGAGTGCCCCCTTTATAACTGTACTTACCCAGCAGGCACACACCTTGGAATGTCGTTGATTTAGAGTTGAAAACAAGTCCTGATGTTGAAATCCACATCAACTACTAAAGCTGAGTAAGTTTTCTGACATGAAAAAGTAGTGATATTTTGACCAGAAATCATGATAATTTTTGGTTGAAAAATTGACACCGACACAATTTTAACATAATTTCCAAACTGGATTTCTGATTTCAGAAAACGGTTAAATTTTGGGAAATGAATGACTAGTGATCGTTGATTGAAAATTCTTTTTCTAGAGGGAGATATAGTGATTAAGTCTAACTTTTTGAAAGAACTATTATTGCAATAGTTTTGAATTTGTAGGTATTTGTAAAGCAAAAACTAATTTTTAGACTTAAGATTATAAAGATGATAAAGATTATGTGTGCATGTACTTATACATTTTTATCCATTCTCCTTATTAATTTATAGCAACAACAAAACTGATGCACCTAAATATGATTTTTACAATTTATAATTATATTTTGATTAATGCAATTCCTGATAATTAAAAAAAAACATTTTGAAGTCAAACTTATCTTAAAGATAAATTCAAACTTATTCATCAAAACGTAATGATTTGAATTTGTTTCTCAAATGCTCCCATGCTCAACTAGTTTTCAGTTTGTAAGTTTACACTAAAAACTTCTCTACAGAGAACCTAAGCTATAACAGCAGTGAGCTCATGGGGGGTTCCTGGTTTTATTTGTCTGTACCCCGCTACATAGAACATCAGGCCTGTGACTAAAAGTAATTAGATAACACAGCAGGGGTGGAGGTGGGGGTTTACCCTTGTTCACTTGCATGCATGTGTTTACTTCTTAATGCCTGTTTTTTTTGTGGTCAGAACTGACAACTAATTGTATCCCCGGACGAAAGTCGGGGATACTTAGGATTCAGTACGGTCACGCCGCCGCCGCCGCAGAGATTTCCTTTTGGACGCGATAACTTAAAAAATAATTTAGTTAGAACTTTCAAATTTGGTATGTGGGTAGATATGGACAATGCCACGAACGCTATTGTTTTGTGACCTTGACCTTCAATCTCAAGGACACTGGTGGTCACTTAAAGGTCAGATTTTGGCCATTTTTTCACTTTTTGGCCCAGTTCTCATATACAGAAAGTCAGATCATCCTATGGCTGGTATATATAATACATATATATGTCCTCTGTAAGCATTCAGAAATTTGACCCTGAAGCTCTTCATTGAAGGTCATCCACTGACCACCAAAGTACCTGACCGAGGGTCATTTTTGGCCTTTTTGGAGATATTTTCACACAGAATACAGAAAGTCAGATCATCCTATGGCTGGTATATATAATACATATATATGTCCTCTGTAAGCATGCAGAAATTTGACCTTGAAGCTCTTCATTAAAGGTCATCCACTGACTGCCAAAGTACCTGACCGAGGGTCATTTTTTGGCATATTTGGAGATATTTTCACACTTAATGCTGACTACATTGCATGGAAACTATTGAAAATGGCTTTGGAGGTTGAGTACATGATGGAGTACCCGCATGCAGGCTTACCGGTTACAGATCTTCATTTAAGGTTATCCACTGACCGCCAAAGTACCTGACCGGGGGTCATTTTTGGCCCTCTATTTGTTTGTTTGTGAACAAGATAACTCAAAAACTGACAAATGAATTTTGATGAAATTTTCAGGATATGTCCAAAATGGTAAAAGGAAGATATTATTAAATTTTGGGAGTGATCTGGATCACTGTCTGGATCTTCTGGATCCATGAAATTTAATTTTTAAAGACCGATAACTCAAAAACTTATGGGTGCATTTTGATAAAATTTTCAGGTAGTGTCCTTAATGAGACGAGGAACAAGTGATTAGATTTTGGGAGTGATCTGGATCACTGTCTGGATCATCTGGATCCAGGCTGCCAGATGTGTTTGTGTACAGTATAGCTCAAAAAGTTATGGATGGATTTTGATGGAATTTTCAGGATATGTCTGACAAGGTAAAAGGATGAAATGAGTGAATTTTGGAAGTGATCCGGATCACTATATGGATCTTCTGGATCCATGAAATGTAATTTTTAAAGATAGATACCTCAAAAGTTATGGATGGATTGTGATGACATTTTCAGCAAATGACCTAAATGGTACAAGGAACGAGTGATTACATTTTTGGAGTGATCTGGATCACTGTCTGGATCATCTGGATCCAGGCTGCCAGATGTGTTTGTGTACAGTATAGCTCAAAAAGTCATAGGTGGATTTTGATGAAATTTTCAGGAAATGTCCTAAATGGGACAAGGAACAAGTGATTAGATTTTGGGAGTGATCTGGATCATCTGGATCCAGGCTGCCAGATGTTTTGTGTACAAGATAAATAAAAAACTTATGGACGGATTTTTATGAAATTTACAGGATATGTCTGAAAAGGTAAAAGGATGAAATGATTGAATTTTGGAAGTGATCCGGATCACTATATGGATCTTCTGGATCCATGAAATGTAATTTTTAAAGACAGATACCTCAAAAAGTTATGGATGGATTGTGATGACATTTTCAGCAAATGACCTAAATGGTGCGAGGAACAAGTGATTAGATTTTGAGAGTGATCTGGATCACTGTCTGGATCATCTGGTCCAGGCTGCCAGATGTTTTGTGTACAAGATAAATCAAAAACTTATGGACAGATTTTGATGATATTTACAGGATATGTCTGAAAAGGTAAAAGGATGAAATGATTGAATTTTGGAAGTGATCCGGATCACTATATGGATCTTCTGGATCCATGAAATGTAATTTTTAAAGACAGATATAAGTGAAAGAACTAGTGATTAGCTTTTGGGAGTAATCTGGTACTATGGAGAATCCTGACCTGGTGCTCCAGGAAACAGGCTCAAGACCGACATATTCACGCCTTAACTATGTCCCGTCCGGGGATACACTGTGTCGAGACGCAATCTCTAGTTAAGGTGGGGAGTAATGGGTTGAGTTCTACCAATGTTGCTATTCTTGTGGATTTCTTTTCAGTTTATATGACAAAGGTGTATGAGACACAAGCATCTGAATTGACCATTGTGGCTTTGCTACATGATTATAGCTTCTTTATAATTACAGTATAATTATAGCCAACCTAATAAAACATTTAAAAGAAAGTCATTGGATAAAATACTGAAGATATAAATAATGTCACAATTGTTTGTTTTTACAAAGAAAAAAAAATTATTTTAAAATTTCACACAAAGAATTTCGATTGAAGACATTGAATAATACCAGTCCTATTGGTGACAAAAATGTTTATCTAGTTGGAAAATATGGATTTACATATCTTGAGCAGTTATATAGGAAAGCTGATGCAAAATGTTGTGTCATTACAATGTCATCAGAAATAGAATATTGAATATATAATGATTCATGAAAACCTGTCATCTGGAAAGAATTACTTTGAAGTTGTATCCAAAATGTAAAACATGTATATGGATAGTGATTGTATAATATTATTAAGAGAAGCTATAATTATGACACACAAGCTACAATGATTCAAATAAATAAGACAGTGTAAACAACCTGATTTCACCCATTGAATTCAACCCTATTTCATACATTGAATTCAACCAAAAACAGTTTCACCCATTGAATTCAACCTGATTTCAGTGTTGGTTTCAACAGGATTTCACTGGTTGGATACAACCAAAAACGGTTTGCAAAATCTACGCGTATTTTAACTAGATTTCACCCATTGAATTCAACCTGATTTCAACGTTGGTTTCAACATTTCACTGGTTGGATCCAACTAAAAATGGTTTGCAAAATCTACACGTATTTCAACCAGATTTCAAAGTTGGATTCAACAAGATTTCAAAGTTGCGTGCCTGCTGGGTATGCCCCTTCCATACTACAAGAAAGCCAGCCCATGCACTTTCCCCTAAATATGAGAGCAGGTTCCAAACCCGAAGCATTCCCTAGTAAGACGAAACCATACCTTGTATTATCCCAGGTCTCCTGATTATGAGAGTGATGATCCAGACCCAGGCCCAGCAGTCAGTAATACCATCATCATGCTTGACCTGTCTGTTGAGACATCCTCTCCAACCCCATCACAAGTTATCAAGAAGAGACAGACTTCCACCCCTGCTTCATCTATTGAGCCCTTCTTCCTGAAGAAAGTGATAGGACAGAGAATGGGTCCAAAATAACCAAACAGTTGGGGTCATTGCACAAAGCAATAAAGATAGATGATACATGCTTTCACTGTTTTCAAAGTGAGACATTTGACCTAGTTAAGAGACTGAGGCAGAAGAGGAAGATGCACACCTAAATCTGCATTATTTTCCCTCACTCCATCAAAGCCAACCCCATGTAGATATGTGTTCCAAGTTGTCCACCCCTCCACATTTCAAAAGCCAATGTAGCCTGTCCATTAACCACTCCAGGCAGTGTTTCAGCCAATCTGGCCACCAGTGCAGCAACAGCAAATTCAGCGGGTTCACTGGCCAATGCAGCAAAAGGCCTCAAGATGTCCAACAATATAGTATGTGCCACCCTAGAATGTGAGAGTTGTCACACATGTTGTGGCATATAAAGGCATTTCACAAGTGCAGCAGACAGCAACTGGCACAACCTCAGCCCAGTGCATTTCTTTCAACATACCATTCACTGCAGCCAGCTATGCCCACAACAATGAAAGAGACCTTAAACACCTCGTCAATGTCATAAGTTGTAAGAGGTTTGAGGAAAAATTTGGTGACCACAGCTTTCAGTTCAGGTCATTGCAGGACCACAAGGTAATGAAGATGTATGATACATGCTTACACTGCTTTTAAACTGAGACAGCCGTGGTTAAGAGGCTGGGGACAGAAGATGCATGTCTACTCCTGCATACTTTTCACCTTACCCCATCACAGTCAACCCCAGGTAGGAGTGTCTCAAGTCAAGGTGTCCCCATATCATTTCAACAGCCAAATGTAGCCAATCCAGGCAATGTTTCAGCCAGTCCAGCAGTTGCCAATGCAACAGCAGCTGATTCAGCCCATCCCCGGGCCAACCAATGCAGAAATAGGCTTATCTGGTACAAGAACCTCATGATGTCCAGTATCTTTGCACCACCTAAGAATGTGAGTTGTCACACCTGTTACAGCATCCAAACACATTTTACAGATGCAGCAAAGATAGCCACAGGCACATCCCCAGCCCAGTGCATTTTTTTCAACATATATCACTCACGACAGCCTGCTCTGCCCACAATAGAAGAGACCTTGAACACTTTGTTGGTGTTGTCGATTCTCAGAGGTTTTGACGAAAAATTTAGCAACTGCAGCTTTCAGTTGCACAATTCAAGAATTTAGGCAGTGGCATCTTCCATGACCTGTTTCAATGAGGACATCAAAAATCCTGTATCCCCATACAGTGCCTTCCAAGTAAATATGAGTACCCCAGCAAGTAGGACATGCACCCTAGATTTTTAAGCTTGTTGACTATAGCAGCTAAGCAATTGAAGACAATGTAGAAATGTTATTCATTAAAGAGGAAATACAGGGGAAAAAAACAAAGGAAAAAAGAAGAAAAAATACAGAAACAGAAGTAAAAAGAATAAAAAAATTTCCCCTAGTAAAAACCAAAAACGCATGACTTTGAAAAAGCTCATTGCCAGTCCATCCCAAACAATTTACGTACCTCCTCCCACACCACAAAAGCAAGCTCCCTAGAATATCTTTTAATCCCAATTAGTAGAAAGGATATGTACAGTACCCCTAGTGCCCCCTTTATAACTGTACTTACCCAGCAGGCACACACCTTGGAATGTCGTTGATTTAGAGTTGAAAACAAGTCCTGATGTTGAAATCCACATCAACTACTAAAGCTGAGTAAGTTTTCTGACATGAAAAAGTAGTGATATTTTGACCAGAAATCATGATAATTTTTGGTTGAAAAATTGACACCGACACAATTTTAACATAATTTCCAAACTGGATTTCTGATTTCAGAAAACGGTTAAATTTTGGGAAATGAATGACTAGTGATCGTTGATTGAAAATTCTTTTTCTAGAGGGAGATATAGTGATTAAGTCTAACTTTTTGAAAGAACTATTATTGCAATAGTTTTGAATTTGTAGGTATTTGTAAAGCAAAAACTAATTTTTAGACTTAAGATTATAAAGATGATAAAGATTATGTGTGCATGTACTTATACATTTTTATCCATTCTCCTTATTAATTTATAGCAACAACAAAACTGATGCACCTAAATATGATTTTTACAATTTATAATTATATTTTGATTAATGCAATTCCTGATAATTAAAAAAAAACATTTTGAAGTCAAACTTATCTTAAAGATAAATTCAAACTTATTCATCAAAACGTAATGATTTGAATTTGTTTCTCAAATGCTCCCATGCTCAACTAGTTTTCAGTTTGTAAGTTTACACTAAAAACTTCTCTACAGAGAACCTAAGCTATAACAGCAGTGAGCTCATGGGGGGTTCCTGGTTTTATTTGTCTGTACCCCGCTACATAGAACATCAGGCCAGTGACTAAAAGTAATTAGATAACACAGCAGGGGTGGAGGTGGGGGTTTACCCTTGTTCACTTGCATGCATGTGTTTACTTCTTAATGCCTGTTTTTTTTTGTGGTCAGAACTGACAACTAATTGTATCCCCGGACGAAAGTCGGGGATACTTAGGATTCAGTACGGTCACGCCGCCGCCGCCGCAGAGATTTCCTTTTGGACGCGATAACTTAAAAAATAATTTAGTTAGAACTTTCAAATTTGGTATGTGGGTAGATATGGGCAATGCCACGAACGCTATTGTTTTGTGACCTTGACCTTCAATCTCAAGGACACTGGTGGTCACTTAAAGGTCAGATTTTGGCCATTTTTTCACTTTTTGGCCCAGTTCTCATATACAGAAAGTCAGATCATCCTATGGCTGGTATATATAATACATATATATGTCCTCTGTAAGCATGCAGAAATTTGACCCTGAAGCTCTTCATTGAAGGTCATCCACTGACCGCCAAAGTACCTGACCAAGGGTCATTTTTGGCCTTTTTGGAGATATTTTCACACTTAACTCATATACAGAAAGTCAGATCATCCTATGGCTGGTATATATAATACATATATATGTCCTCTGTAAGCATGCAGAAATTTGACCTTGAAGCTCTTCATTAAAGGTCATCCACTGACCGCCAAAGTACCTGACCGAGGGTCATTTTTGGCATATTTGGAGATATTTTCACACTTAATGCTGACTACATTGCATGGAAACTATTGAAAATGGCTTTGGAGGTTGAGTACATGATGGAGTACCCGCATGCAGGCTTACCGGTTACAGATCTTCATTTAAGGTTATCCACTGACCGCCAAAGTACCTGACCGGGGGTCATTTTTGGCCCTCTATTTGTTTGTTTGTGAACAAGATAACTCAAAAACTGACAAATGAATTTTGATGAAATTTTCAGGATATGTCCAAAATGGTAAAAGGAAGATATTATTAAATTTTGGGAGTGATCTGGATCACTGTCTGGATCTTCTGGATCCATGAAATTTAATTTTTAAAGACCGATAACTCAAAAACTTATGGGTGCATTTTGATAAAATTTTCAGGTAATGTCCTTAATGAGACGAGGAACAAGTGATTAGATTTTGGGAGTGATCTGGATCACTGTCTGGATCATCTGGATCCAGGCTGCCAGATGTGTTTGTGTACAGTATAGCTCAAAAAGTTATGGATGGATTTTGATGGAATTTTCAGGATATGTCTGACAAGGTAAAAGGATGAAATGAGTGAATTTTGGAAGTGATCCAGATCACTATATGGATCTTCTGGATCCATGAAATGTAATTTTTAAAGATAGATACCTCAAAAGTTATGGATGGATTGTGATGACATTTTCAGCAAATGACCTAAATGGTACAAGGAACGAGTGATTACATTTTTGGAGTGATCTGGATCACTGTCTGGATCATCTGGATCCAGACTGCCAGATGTGTTTGTGTACAATATAGCTCAAAAAGTCATAGGTGGATTTTGATGAAATTTTCAGGAAATGTCCTAAATGGGACAAGGAACAAGTGATTAGATTTTGGGAGTGATCTGGATCATCTGGATCCAGGCTGCCAGATGTTTTGTGTACAAGATAAATAAAAAACTTATGGACGGATTTTTATGAAATTTACAGGATATGTCTGAAAAGGTAAAAGGATGAAATGATTAAATTTTGGAAGTGATCCGGATCACTATATGGATCTTCTGGATCCATGAAATGTAATTTTTAAAGACAGATATAAGTGAAAGAACTAGTGATTAGCTTTTGGGAGTAATCTGGTACTATGGAGAATCCTGACCTGGTGCTCCAGGAAACAGGCTCAAGACCGACATATTCACGCCTTAACTATGTCCCGTCCGGGGATACACTGTGTCGAGACGCAATCTCTAGTTAAGGTGGGGAGTAATGGGTTGAGTTCTACAAATGTTGCTATTCTTGTGGATTTCTTTTCAGTTTATATGACAAAGGTGTATGAGACACAAGCATCTGAATTGACCATTGTGGCTTTGCTACATGATTATAGCTTCTTTATAATTACAGTATAATTATAGCCAACCTAATAAAACATTTAAAAGAAAGTCATTGGATAAAATACTGAAGATATAAATAATGTCACAATTGTTTGTTTTTACAAAGAAAAAAAAATTATTTTAAAATTTCACACAAAGAATTTCGATTGAAGACATTGAATAATACCAGTCCTATTGGTGACAAAAATGTTTATCTAGTTGGAAAATATGGATTTACATATCTTGAGCAGTTATATAGGAAAGCTGATGCAAAATGTTGTGTCATTACAATGTCATCAGAAATAGAATATTGAATATATAATGATTCATGAAAACCTGTCATCTGGAAAGAATTACTTTGAAGTTGTATCCAAAATGTAAAACATGTATATGGATAGTGATTGTATAATATTATTAAGAGAAGCTATAATTATGACACACAAGCTACAATGATTCAAATAAATAAGACAGTGTAAACAACCTGATTTCACCCATTGAATTCAACCCTATTTCATACATTGAATTCAACCAAAAACAGTTTCACCCATTGAATTCAACCTGATTTCAGTGTTGGTTTCAACAGGATTTCACTGGTTGGATACAACCAAAAACGGTTTGCAAAATCTACGCGTATTTCAACTAGATTTCACCCATTGAATTCAACCTGATTTCAACGTTGGTTTCAACATTTCACTGGTTGGATCCAACTAAAAATGGTTTGCAAAATCTACACGTATTTCAACCAGATTTCAAAGTTGGATTCAACAAGATTTCAAAGTTGCGTGCCTGCTGGGTATGCCCCTTCCATACTACAAGAAAGCCAGCCCATGCACTTTCCCCTAAATATGAGAGCAGGTTCCAAACCCGAAGCATTCCCTAGTAAGACCATACCTTGTATTATCCCCAGCAGGACCTTTCAATCTGTACGATTAAACCTACCTCCCACCCACATTGGGTTCAAATTTAAGTTTTGAATGGACTGTCTTGAGATAACTTAATGCATCAGTTTTAACCCTCGCAGTGGTTTGTTTTATACTGCATGGGGAATGCTTGGGATAAGTACCCTGATCTGTTGTGCTGGGTCAAGTGATTCCTGGGTGATCACTAGGCATCCTGAATCACCTTGGAACCAAACAAGACCTGGATGGCCCCATACATGTCTGAATTCGATACCAGTACCTAACCTTAAGTGAGTTGAACTGGAACAGTTTTGAGGATACCTGCTGCCTGTTGCATAGGGTGGCATTTCGGGAGATTCAGCAGCAATTGTGTGTATCCAGAGGTATCTGTAATCCAATTCATCTATTGGCTCCTATTTTGGCCCCCTCAACTGGGTGCCCTGTTTGAATGCAGGCTAAACTACTGTACGAAGCAGTGTGCAACAGCACCAGAACCAGATTGGAAGTTGCAGAAAATAGGGCAATGTCCAGTAAAATTGTACTCACTGCTCTTGGATCAGAAAAATTGCCCTTCTCCCTGACTGTGCCTGATTCCATCCCAGATCATTGGTCAAAGTGGAACAGGCCCATAATGCTAAGAATATCAAGCAGATTAGATGTTGGGAGTGATTGAACTGGCCAAATTTAGCAATTTATCAGTTTGTATGCTAGATACCAGCAATTTATGAGTGTTTTTATACCAGATAGCAATCAGAAAGCTTGAATTTATCTTACCCCCCATTATCAACTTCCCATAAGGAGGTATATGTAATTGGCTTCACCACACACACTTCCTTGAATATCTCCCTTATTATTGGAAGCTTTCTAACCGTATTTGGCAGTTGTATACCTTTGGCTATGGGAAAATTTTTCCACATGCTTAAATTTAATCTTTATCAAGGTCACAAATTAGTTTTTTAGGGTACACCCACCCGTCATTGCCGCTCAGCAAAATCTGCTGACCGCTGATGCTTGTAATTTCATACACATGTTTATACTGTAAAAAATGCGAGCAGATTAGATTTTGGGAGCAATCTGATGAAAATTGAGGGATTTATGAGCAATTTTCTGACAGGTACCAACCAGAAAGTTTAAAATTCATGGAAACCCCCTATTATCTTCTTAAGTATTGCATTTAGAGCCATAAAATGTTTGGGAGATAATAAGAAACCATATGTGGAGAGTCTAGAAAGCAAGTCCTCCCCTCCCCCGACCCCCTTGTAGGTTATCACACTGGGGTAATAAAATAGCGGATTTTGACATTTTGCCTTATAACTCCTTTATTATTGCTTTTAGAGCTTTAGAATGTATTAAGAGGTATTGGGAAACTGTATGTGAAGAGTCTAGATAGGCAATCACATTTACCTCCTGAACCTCCCCCTCCTTCCTTTATGGGTCAAACTGGTTGTCATAAAATAGCATAATAAATAGCCAATTTGGTGTTATATCTCCTTTATTGATGCTTTTACAGCTTTAGAATGTATCAAGAGGTTTGGTGAAACCTTATGTGGAGAATCTAGATAGCTGGTCAGATATATCCCCTGACCCCCCCCCCCTCCCCTTATTAGTCAAACTGGGGTCATAAAATAGCAGATTTTGTGTTTTTGCCTTCTATCTCCTTTGAAACTACTCTTCTTGCAAACTATAGTATTTATTAAATTACTTTTTACAACTTATGACCACAGAAAACAAAATAAAACTTACATTTTTCTTTCATGTTGAAACTTTCACTTCTTCACTCAGCACTGCATGTTTTTTTGTTTTTTTTTAAAACTTTTTCTACTTTGTGTTATATTGCATATCACCTTTGGGGACGCTTTGTTTTTGTTAGCAAAAAAAAAAACCAACATTTTTTAGTTCTAAAAGTTGTGGACAAATTTTGATGAAACTTTCAGAAAATTTTTACAATGGCACAAGGAAAAATGGTAAATTTTGGCAGTGATCTGGAAAACTGAATGGATTCAGGAAATTTTAAAGGTTTTTTTTTAGTTAAAATGGATGCTTGGTCACTATCTCAGAAAGACAGAAACTATCAGGATCTCAGTGTTACATTGGATTAAGTTCTCAAAGTACTTTTTCAGGTTATAATTCTGCAAAATTTTTAGACCTCTATCTGCAGGACTTTCTGATTACTGGGTAAGATACGTGAATTTCACCTTATTTGTGTTCTGTCTGCTGTGAGGTTTTCAGGGCCCTAGGTATAATATTAACTGGGTATTGGCCACTTAAAATTGGGAATTGTTTTGAATTAAAGGTCACAAGACAGAATTTTTTTTCAAATATATGCACTTATGATCTACTTTCTTAGATACTATTTACAATATTTTACAATATTTACAATATTTGTACCCATTTTTAGATGTTTAAACCATTTTAAAATCAATATAGTCCACTTCAGGTCAATGGTCTGTTTATAATATAAATAGATGTCATGTTTTTTTTCTTTCTTGTGTGTACATTTATATTTGGAAATTAAAAAATAATCCAACATTGTAAAAATGTAGTCAGTTTGGATCTAATCACATTGTTTCATAATATTCCAAATCTTTACTGATATATTAGGTCCTCCAGAGCCTAGTTAGGTAGCAGGTTTAATTGGCATCTAATCACAGCCTGTTGCTTCTGTGCGACAATCCTGAAGACCTGTTCCAATATCACCGGCAGTTGAATGGGAAGTAAAACCCTAACTTTGACTTCTAATATATCAAATGAACAAAAAAAATGAGTTTTTGGCATACTTTTTAAGAATGCATAGTTGATGATTTAAATCCTGTACATTGCTATGTCTAAAGTGTCTGCAGAATATTCATAATTTCATTAATGATTGTTACTGGTTGAACTTGTGTCCAAGCAACTTTTAGAACATATCCATGTACATGACTTAGAAAACCTATATGAGTCTGCATATAAAACAAGTCATACAATGGAGATAGCTCTTCTTTGCATAAAAAAATGAAATTCACTTATCCTTGTCAAGATCGGCAAACCTGCGGCCTTAGTATTGCTAGATCTATCTGCTGCATCCTTTGACACCATTGATCATTCCACTCTTCTCAGCTGTCCTTAGACATGGTTTGGAGTTGGGGGCGATGTTCTGAAATGGTTCACTTCCTACATAAGTGAGTGTTATCAGTCCATAAAATTGGTTCTACTTTGTCTGATCTTTGCAAACTTTTCTTTGGTATTCCCTGGGGTTCTGTTTTGGGCCCATTGTACACAAAACCTCTCAGTTTGGTGATTGGTAAAGACAAAGGTATAAAGTTTCATTTTTACACAGACAATACCCAAGTTTATGTGCACTTATCTCAGAAGAATATGTCCGGTACCTTTGAACACTTGTACAGATGCCTTTATGATGTAAAGGAGTGGATATCGACTAACAAACTCAAATCGTATCTGGACAAGACTGAGCTTATACTCTGGTTCAAAGAAACATAGGGAAAAGTTGAAAGCATGGTTCCCAATTGAAATCTTGGGAAGTCCTTTCTGCCCAACTGAGTCAGTTAAGAATGGGGCATATGGTTTATCTGATTTCTTCTTGTCTAAACATGTTCAAGGTGTCTGCAAAAGTTGTTTTATCCAACTTGATGACTTCATACATATCAGGCAGTTTATTGTGTCACCAGCATTTATGCTGCGTGGCGTATAGGGATTGCTTCGTCATCCAATTTTGTGGCATCGGCGGCGTTGGCGTCTGTCATCATCACACTTCCTATTCCGGACAGTATCTCAAAAATGATATTTCAGATTTAATTCAAATTTGGCATGTGGATTAAACTGGTCCTGAGGGTGTGCTGTATAGTTTGGTGATCTTAAACTCCCACTAGTAAGATACTTAAACTCAATTTAAGTTTTTTTCATTTCCGGACAGTATCTCAAAAATGGCTTGATGGATTCAATTCAAATTTGGCATGTGGTTGTAACTATTCTTGAAGGTGTGCCCTATTTTAAGGTGACCTTAAACTCCCATGTATGAAAAACTTATGTCCAGTCTACCTTTTTTCTTTCTCCATGGAGTATACTGAAAATAACGTCAGAAATTTTATTCAACTTTTGCATGTATATGTAACTGGCCATAGGTAAGTGCCCTACAATAACTTGATCTTAAACTCCCAGTAATAACAGAATTGTATTCACTTTAAGTTTGGTAATTTTTTAACAGTATTTCAAATATTGTGCAATTCTAGGCATATTTTAGTCGTGGATGTAACAAACCTTGAACAGAACTTTCAGAAAAAGATTACCTTAAACTCGTTACAATATACAGCAGTGCAAACAAACTTTGAGTTTAAGGTTGGGACAATATTTTTGGTGTTTGGAAGATATTTTATATGCTAATTAGCACTTTTCACATTGATATTCATCATGTACATATATCTATATAAATGGTCTCTTTTGTAAGGCTATAGTAAATTGCTGATATTTTATAAACTTATGAGTTTAAGATTGCATTAGTTTGTGTCACTAGCATCTATGATGGAAAACATACAGGAACAGTGTCATCGTCACACTTACTTTCCAGACAGTATCTCAAAAATGTAACTGTTCCTCAAGGTGTGCCCTATTTAAGGTGACCTTAAACTCACAGTAGTAAGATACTTCTATTGAGTTGAAGGTTTTCTGTTTCTGGACAGTATCTCAAAAATGGGTTGACAGATTCAATTCAAATTTGGCATGTGGCTGTAACTGGTTTTCAAGGTGTGTCATATTTTAAGGTGACCTTAAACTCTCATGTATTAAAAAGTTATGTTGAGTTTACATTATTTTTCTATAGAGTATACTGGAAATATAAATTTTGCATATATATGTAATTGGCCACAGGTAAGTGCCATACAATAAGGTGACCTTAAATTCTCAATTATAACAGAATTATATTCACTTTAAGTTTGGCAATTTTTGAACAGTATTTCAAACACTGTGCAATTCAAAGCATCTTTCAAGTTGTGGATGTAACAAACCGTGAACAAAACCTACAGGACAAGATTCCCTTAAACTCCCTCACAGCTCCAAACTAACTTTGAGTTTAAGGTTGGGACAATTTTTTGGTGATTAAAAGATATTTGATGTGCTAATTAAGACTTTATTCTTTGATATTCATCATGTACATCTGTCTACACCAAAAAGTTTCTTTTGTAAGGTTATAGTAAATTCCTGATATTTCATAAACTTATGACATTAAGGTTGCATTACTTTTGTGTCACTAGCAGCTATGTTGGAGTACAAGTATGGTCAGTGTTGTTCTCACTTCCTTTCCAGACAGTATATCAAAAATGGCATGATGGATGAAATTCCAATTTGGCATGTGGATGTAACTGGTACTCGAGGTGTGCCCTTTTTTAAGGTGGCCTTAAACTCCCACTAGTAACATACTTATATTGATTTTAAGTTTTTCCATTTCCAGACAGTTTCTCGAAAATGGGTTGACAGATTCAATTTAAATTGGCATGTGGTTGTAACTGGTATTCAAGGTGTGTCCTATTCTAAGGTGACCTTAAACTCCCATGTATAAAAGAATTATGTTGAGTTTAAGTTTTTTATTTTTCCATAGAGTATACCGAAGATAACTTGAGAAATTTCATTCAAATTTTGCATGTATATGTAACTGGCCATAGATAAGTGCCATACATTAAGATGACCTTAAACTCCCAGTAATAGCACATTATGTCATTGTCACACTTCCTTTCCAGACAGTATCTCAAAAATGGCATGATGGATTAAATTCAAATTTGGCATTTGGATGTAAATGGTGATCTAGGTGTGCCCTGTTTTAAGGTGACCTTAAACTCCCACTAGTAACATACTTATATTGATTTTAAGTTTTTCTGTTTCCAGAAAGTATCTGAAAAGTGGGTTGATGGATTCAATTCAAATTTAGCATGTGGTTGTAACTGGTATTCAAGGTGTGTCCTATTTTAAGGTGACTATAAACTCCCATGTATAAAAGAATTATGTTGTGTTTAAGTTTTTTTTTATTTTTCCATAGAGTATGCTGAAGATAACTTGAGAAATTACATTCAAATTTTGTATGTATACGTAACTGGCCATAGATAAGTGTTATACATTAAGATGACCTTAAACTCCCAGTAATAACACATTGTCAGTGTCGTTGTCATGCTTCATTTCCAGGCAGTATCTCAAAAATGACATGATGGATTAAATTCAAACTTGGCATGTAGATGTAACTGGTATTCAAGATGTGTATTATTTTAAGGTGACCTTAAACTCCTATGTATAGAAGTTTTTATTTTTCTGTAAAGTATACTGAAGATAACTTGAGAAATTTCATTCAAATTTTGCATTTATATGCAACTGGCCATAGATAAGTACCACACATTAAGGTGACCTTAAACTCCCAGTAATAACACATTGTGTCATTGTCACACTTCCTTTCCAGACAGTATCTCAAAAATGGCATGATGGATTAAATTCATATTTGGCATGTGGATGTAACTGGTGATCAAGGTGTGCCCTGTTTTAAGGTGACCTTAAACTCCCACTAGTAACATACTTTTATTGCTTTTAAATTTTTCCGTTTCCAGACAGTATCTCAAAAGTGAGTTGATGGATTCAATTCAAATTTAACATGTGGTTGTAACTGGTACTCAATGTGTGTCCTATTTTAAGGTGACCATAAACTCTCATGTATGAAAGAATTATGTTGAGTTTAAGTTTTTTTATTTTTCATAGAGTATACTGAAGAAAACTTGAGAACTTTCATTCAAATTTTGCATGTATATGTATCTGGCCATAGATAAATGACATACATTAAGGTGACCTTAAACTCCCAGTAATAGCTCATTGTCAGTGTTGTCGTCACACTTCCTTTCTACACAGTATCTCAAAAATGGCATGATGGATTAAATTCCAATTTGGCATGTGGATGTAACTGATCCTCAAGGTATGCCCTATTTTAAGGTGACCTTAAACTCTCACTAGTAACATACTTATATTGATTTTAAGTTTTTCTGTTTCCACACAGTATCTTGAAAATGGGTTGACAGATTTATTCAAATTTGGCATGTTGTTGTAACTCGTATTTAAGGCGTGTCCAATTTTAAGGTGACCTTACACTCCCATGTATAAAAGTTTTATGTTGAGTTTTTAATTTTTCCATAGAGTTTACTGAACATACGTTGAGAAATTTCATTCAAATTTTGCATGTATATGTAACTGGCCATAGGTAAGGGCCATACATTAAGGTGACCTTAAACTCCCAGTAATAACACATTATCAGTGCCGTCACACTTCCTTTCCAGACAGTATCACAAAAATGAATAGATTAAATTCAAATTTCTTATGTGGATGTAACTGGTCCTCAAGGTATGCCCTATTTTAAGGTGACCTTAAAATCCCGCTAGTAACACACTTATATTGATTTTAAGTTTTTCTGTTTCCAGACAGTATCTCGAAAATGGGTTGACGGATTCAATTCAAATTTGGCATGTGGTTGTAGCTGGTATACAAGGTGTGTTGTTTTAAGATGACCTTAAACTCCCATGTATAAAAGAATTATGTTGAGTTTCAGTTTCTATTTAGTATATAGTATAGTATAGAGTATACTGAAGATAACTTGAGAAATTTCATTAAAATTTTGCATGTATATATAACTGTGGAGGTTTAATGGCATGAGAACTTGTATGTGATTGCTTTCTTGGCAATTTCTGCAACAAGTGTTTTCATGGCAACACTTTTTGTTTCTTGGTCTTTTATTTTGTGGGCATTTAACATTATTCAAAACTTTTAAAATATGTTCATTACAAGGACAACGTGTGATTTGGTGTTAGGCAACATTTGCCAACAGCTGTTGCCATGGCAACAGTTTTCCTGTTGTTTTTCACTTTTAAATTGGCAGGATCTTTATAAATAAAACCCATGCAAAGATTTTAACCAGTATTTTCAGATATATTTCTTGCAGGGGGAACTACAAGAGTAGTGATGATGCTTTTTTGCAAGTTTTTGGTAACAGCTGTTGCCATGGCAATACTTTTTCTGTATTGTTTTGCAAATTGTGATTTTGTGGGTACTTGGCAACACTTTCTCATGTTTCTTTGGTTTAAAAATCTTTTTGTGGGTTCTTTGCATTCCAAACCCCATGGCAACACTTTATCTTTTTCCTGAATTTCCTGCTTAGTGCTGACATCTAGTAAAAACTTGGTAAGTGATAACTTCATGTGTTTGCCTCTCTGTCTGCTTGTGTCCATTTGTCATATCCTGTACATTGGATCTAGGTTATGTTTTTCAACAAGTTGGAGCCTCACTATAGTTCAGTACTTCTCAAGGATTGTCTGGATCTGCAAAAATACTGCCAGTCAGCCAACTATTTATGTCCAGCATAATTTTTGTCCTTTTGAATTTCATCCGCTTCAGTCTTTAACCAAAGCTGGTGACACAGTACAATTCTTCTGAATTCTTGTTATATGAAGTGCCTTTCTTATGGGAAATGGTCTTGTTAGTAGTTGGTTGGATTATTGCAATTCTTTGTTCAGAAGTCTCGCCAAGTTAAATCTATGTAAATTGTATACAATGGATCCAAAATAGTGCAGCTAGAATAGAGCAGATACACTAATGTAACTCCTGTTTTTAAGAAATTGCATTGGCTTCCTGCTGAGCATTGTTCACTGTTTAAAATAGCCTCACTTGTTTATAAGTTTCTTCACACTGGGCTCACTTTTTCATAAGTTTCTTCACACTGATTTTCCTGAATAATTTGCTCTATATGTTGATTCTTACAATAGTACTTACAGCAACAGGGACAGTCAAAGTGGAGGAAATTTCCTTATTGTTCCAAAGTTCTATCCTTCTACTCATAAGTCTATCAAACAGTTTGGTTATAGTTATATTTATGATGCTCCCACTGGAATACTCTTTGAACTTGATGAGATATGTGCATACTCTTCCTTGGCCTCTTTCAAAAAGCAACTTAAAACCTACCTGTACACCAAAGCATACTCACCTTAGTCTTAATCATCCCCTGGCATTCTCTGTGGTGCTTGACCCTTTTTCTGTCCCTAGATACTGAATTTGGTTGACTGTCTTGTGCTGTTGTGTCTTAGAGTCCCCTTTTGTTAAGGGAGATTAGGCACTGTTAAAATCCAATTACAATTAGAATTACTTGATGAAAAGAGTAATTTCCTTTGAATTTTGGCAGTCAAGGAAGTTTGTAAACATATATTTTGATGCTAATGGAACAGTTTGTTTCTGAAGTCAGCCATGGCAGGGGCCCACCCTAAAAATAGACTAGGCCTTTCACTTGTGAGTTTCGAAAAGGAGTATTAAGAAATGTTTGAGAATACTTCAAAATGTGACAGCATTTAATCTCATACAAAGCATAAGCCTAAGAAAACTTGATATATGATGAAATTGCCTATAATTGTTATTGTTTTTGGGTACAGATCCTAACCATATGTGCAGAATGTACAGAAAGTCAGACCAGAAGTAAGACAATTCCAAACACTATTATAATTACCTGCACCCTGGGAACATATAGGGAGATATATAGATAGAGTTGGTAAGACATATATTCGTCTTCAACATTAATTTTATTCCCATTTTCCAATCATGTATCAATCTTGGGCCTGGAAAAGACCAGGCCTGTGTCTGATATATATAGCATGTGGTTTCATTTCCAAATTTCTCTATCACATTGTTTCCTATTTATTTATTTATTTAGTGTTTTGCATCATGCTTAGTACTCTATTGGTTATTTTCTAATGGGTATCTGGAAGGGTAGAGGAAACCAGTACATATAGTTGGTCAAAGTTCTGTCCTGTAAACTGTCGACCAACAGCAAGCAGTTACCAGCTTTTCCAGATAACATCAGGCAAGGCTTCAAATCTGATCTCACAAGTGGGAGGCAAGTGTGTTACCACTGGACAAATGTGGACAATTGTTATCCTCTGGGACTAATGCTGCATTCAGACAGAAATTTACGAGTGGTGCGCACCACCTGTGAGTACAGCATAACAGTTTTGACCGTTCTTAACAATTCACCACCTGTGTGTTTATGTGTGTATGAAAAGAAACACAAATCACAAAGAGAAAGAAATAAAAGAAATCACAATATTTCACTATCTGCCATGCAAATGATGCATATTTCATTTTTTAAACCTTTTCCAATATTATTGGAATATTATTAGATTATTTATCAAAATCCAGAGTACCGAAACACTTTATTTAACATGTTTTTTTACGAAAGCACGTGTATTCTGCATCTTTGTTGTCATTAGAGGTGAAGGTCAAAGTTTGGAAAGTCTCTGGAGGTACCCAACGCACGAGTGGTACATACCACCTGTGAGACCGTTCTTGACCAATTTACAGCAGCGTTCTTACCGCCGTAAACACGACCTCACAGCCTGTAAATTTTTCCACGTTTTAGCATATACCACCACTAAGTCGTAATTTCCGGTTTAAACGTAAACGTTTCATGTTTGTAAGCTGACCGGTGATCGAGGTATTGTATATATGTAGTAGTAATAGATGATAATATTTTTTGAACATCTTAAATATGTATACTAAAGATAGGAATTTTGGTTAAGTTTCATACGTTTTTGGGATTAGTATGTAGTAAATCACATGGTGCATATTGTCTCGTCACACTTCCTATTATCGTGCACGTCTTATTATCGTGCACCAGCCTAGTTTTTGTTTACCATGTATTCATGGACCAATTTCTGTCACAATCCGTGAAGTTCATGTGCCAAACATAAATTGTGTTATTTTTTTCTGGCTTGTGCTGAGAAATTGGATAGAAACAGGTATTTTATAAAATTGGCCAAAATCTCATAGTATTTAGGCTATGTAGATCTTATAACCCCCAAAATCAAAGTTTTTCACTCGTGATTTGTTATATTTTGAATTGAACCAAAAAGCATTATACCTACTTATTAATTGTTTGCTTTGAAATTGGACTTTAAGGTTACCATAGATTAATATGAGAATAAAAATCTTCATGTGCACAGTAATAGGAAGTGCCCTCTCTAGTGAAAACAGATATGACCAATTTTGAGGATGCTTAAAAAACAATTGAAATAGTTCCTTTCAAGTAGAAACTTCATAAGGTCTTAAAAGAGATGTATTGACAGTTTTGGATACTCAAGCAAACTGAAGCATGTGGTGTCAATTCTTTGCCCAACATTACTGTTTCTGTTAGGCGCACGGTAACAGGTGGTTCGAGGATCGTTGAGGGACTGCAGGTTTCGGCCTGAGGTTCGGTTAATTTCTGACTGTAATAAATAATCATGAATGTTAGACCATTAGCGAGCTATTAAAAAACTTGCTCTTACTCTTTGTATTTTTTTTTTTTTTGGTTGCAATCAAATAATTTCAAGTTTGATACAGTATCGCTACTGCCTTGCTACCAATTATCGCCGGGTAGTGGTGCTGGACCAGTTCACGCCTGTGTACCCATTCACGCCCACCCTAAATTTCTCCAAAACAATCACAGTTGCACAATAAATTACGAATGTATATGATCAATTTGATAATTATCTATGATGTGGTAATTAAAGATCTTTTCTATGAAAAACTATGAATCTTTACGAAAATTGAGGGTGGGCGTGAATAGGTACCCGGGCGTGAATTGGTCCATTACCAATTATCACCGCCAATAAATTAAACATTTGTATTTCAGTAATGGCCACATATTTTAAAAGTTTTTTCTTTTGTATTTGTTCTTTCCACTTTGGAAATAGTTTCCTTTTATTTGTTAGACTTGGTATGTACTTTTGATCAAGTTCTATCTATTCTGTCTGGAGATAATTGGTAGCAAGGCAGTACACGCGTGTCAGAAAAATGCAATGTCACACCCAATCATCTTCTGCGAACCCTAATTCCTGATATTTTCCGGCTGTTTGAAGGACAAATTTCAGTTAGTGGTCACCTTTAAATTTATATCAATGAAAGTGTGTTAATTATTTGACCTTTCCTTTTTTAACAGAATGAAGATTTATATCACATTATTTCTGTGTGCCTTAAGCTGCTTCATATGCAGTGCTGAAGATGAAAATGCCAGATTGCTGGCATCAAAGAATGTCATGGGAGATATGTTTGTGGAACAGAAAGAATTGAGTGTTGAGTATAACATCTACAATGTTGGTGGAAGGTAGCTATATTATTATTGTAAAGCTATAATACGTGTGTTATTTTTGTTTTGTTAGCTTTCATACAACAACAGGTGATTGATTGTAACAAATTTCAGAAATTGTTTCATACTTTGATCTTCTATGATGTATACAATCAGTCATCTACAATCATGGCAGGCTTATATAATTTGATTTACATATTATTGAAATTAGCATGAAATATTAATTTGAAAAGTATTAAAGTTTTGACCTTTTTAGGTAATTGTCAAAATTTCGTTAAAAAAAGGTTAAATTATGTGTTTTGATTTCTTTTCGCAGTGCAGCACAAGAAGTTGAACTCAAAGATGATAGTTTTTCAAAGGATGATTTTGAAATAAGCCATGGTAACACCCAAGTGCAATGGGCAAGGATAGCACCGTATCCTTTCAGATAAAATATTAGTGTCAATCTTTCAGTATTTTTTTTTCATAGTTGTAATTTTTCTGTGGAGATGTTTTACCCCATACAGAATTATCTTGTATGCTTAATTGCTTATTAGTGAGCCAGTATTTATGAAGTAATGTTTTTATTTTCCTTGACAAATTACACCAGTGGTGCCAATGTTTCTCATATTGTTGTGGTGAAACCAATAAGAGCAGGAACTGTCAATTTCACTTATGCTGAACTAAAATATCTTAGTGGAACTGAAGGAGCAGAAAAACAGGTTTGTAACTAGTGGTTGGATGATTCAATGGAAAATCATCAGGTCTGTTTAAATATTTTGATGTAAAAATCAATTCAGCATGTTAAGAACAAGTAAATCAGAGAAGTGTAAAGGTATACGGGAATACGTGTATTCACTGAAAATTTCAGGGAATACGCGTATTCCCAAAAGTGGTCAGGGAATATGTGTATTCCCTAAAATTTTCAGGGAATACGTGTATTCCCTGGTTTTGTCAAGCAGTTGCTTCACATATTCACTAAACTAAAATCAGTGCATATGTGTAATGGATCACCTTTAAAGTATTACACTAGAAATAAGCTAGAAACTTCACATTTAAATTTAATAATTTAATGTCTCACTTCTCATCATACATTACTTTCTGTAACTTTACTACAAAGCATACTTATGGACACTATAAAGTATACTAGAATGATGAACTACAATTTCAGAGTATCAATAAGTTAAGGAGGGAAAAACGGCATTCTATGGTAAAATACAACAATCTAATAACCAATAAGTGATGCACATGTAAAATGTGTAATATTGTGACAAGTCAGTTTCTCATATTTTGGGAGATAAATTATATTTAACTTTTAAGTTAGTTGTTTACTTTGGCTGTAATCCATTAAAAATGGATGGGGTTTTCCAATTTTTACTTATTCATGCTTGACCAATACTTTTAACAGAAGATATTTTAGTTGTAAACTGAATGGGTTCCTTTATAATAGCTTTATAATAGCTAGGGAAATATTTCTTTAATCTTAATAACCTGTCTTGATCACTGATGCATGGGTGGCTTCTTTCTGATTGAAAGGATTAAAGATCAAAGAGCGAAGTAAAGAGAAATCATAAGATTGTGACACCAATTGGATTAACTGAGAATGCACAATTAATAAACAAAAGCCTTGAGAAAATTACTCTGACAAGCTGGTATCTAATAAATTATTCATTTAGTTGTTTACTTTAGCTCTATATTTAATTAATGGAGCGAAGTAAAGAGAAATCATAAGATTGTGACACCAATTGGATTAACTGAGAATGCACAATTAATAAACAAAAGCCTTGAGAAAATTACTCTGACAAGCTGGTATCTAATAAATTATTCATTTAGTTGTTTACTTTAGCTCTATATTTAATTAATGGATACTTTTAAATTAAAACTAAAATATTGGGGGTTTCAAGTTAATACAGTTTTTAGTCATAGGAGTGTAGTATAATAGATACTTTATCTGAAGACAGTTTTAAAGGAGAACTATTTCATAAATTAAAAAAAAAACTAAAAACAGTTTTATTCTAAAGGATAAGTATGTATTATAAACTTAGTTAAAATATCTAATAGCCAACAGACAAACTTAAAACAAGGCATAAATACTACTTTTTGGCACATATTTTGTACTTTTATGTTTTCAATTATGGTACAGTAAAAGCTATGTTATCTAATCATGTATGGTGTTACGTAGGTTATATGATACTTATATTACCGAAGCAAGGTAAAGTTCTTTATAAAAATACAAAGTTGCTTTCTCAGTAATTTCTAGTTAGGGAATACGCGTATTCTCTGGTTATCAAAACCAGGGAATACGCGCATTCCCTGAAAATTTTAGGGAATACTATTACTATTCCCTGGCTGCTTTAGAGAATACACGTATTCCCTGATTACACATATTCACTGTAACATAAATACCTATTTAAAACTCATACCCAAGTCTATGAGACACTCATTTTAGTACATGTGAACATACTAAATACACTTGTGATGCATTTTAAAACTCATATACTCCCACTACATATTGTAAAACCTGTTTGGTATCTTGTACTGGCATAATATGGTAAATACATATAATTTCTTTTTCACCTTTTCACAGATTGGTTATACCAGTGCCCCTGGGGAAGCCAGAGTGATGAACTTTAGAGAATATGACAGGAAATTTTCTCCTCATGTGGTGAGACTTCATCAATATTAAAACTATGTCTGGTCTTTAGTGCGGTCACTCGCTAGTGCAAATGAACATCGAATATCGCCCACGTTGGCCGACCGAGTATCGACATATGTCGACTTTATAAACTCACCTCAAAACAAAACTATTTAATTAAAATGTAAAATAATATATTGTTTCTCACCCGAATACATCATTTTAGGGTCATATTTGTCCTTTTATTTCGGTTGTTTATGCATTGTCAAACGAAGGAACACTTTGAAAACCGTCAGTATATTAAAATAATTATCTAATTCCGACTTTATAAAGTGCTGCATAATAACATTATAATATCATGTACGCCTAAAATAAATACAACTACAGTGTTTTTAAAGATTATTTGAAAGCTTTACATCAATTAAATTGACTTAATAAGCGTGAAAAAAAAAAATAAAGATGCAATTCCGAAACTACATTCGAGCAATGGTTTAATGCTTTCCTGATAGGTCATGTGACTAGATTTGTACGTACTATGTTGTCAAAAGACCGAAAATATATTTTAAAATGCTGAATAACCCTTCACTTTTAAAAGATATTCTATCTTTATTATATAAATATGCTAATATCTTTGCAATCAGATTTGAAAAAACGCATCCGATTATCGCTCATAATAGACCTAGCAAACAATAGTATCGGAAGTAGCGAATGTCGCGACAGCACCCATGGTCTTATTAAAGATCCTAGTCATGATGACAGTGTCAATCCAGTTAAATGTAAAAGACTGAAATTTGATAAATTGAAATTAGTTTTAACCCCAGCCATAAAGCCTGGGGTTGTAATCTTTCTCTGTGTCGTCCAGGCAGCATTGGTGGCAGGCATAAACCTTGTGGATATTCCACAGTGTAAACCCATGGACCGATTTTCATCAAATTTTCAGGATATGTTTACCCCAAGAGGATCTAGAGCTGATAAGGTTTGGGGGTATCCGGCAACAACTGGTGCCATGGCTACACTTTTAAGATTTTTGGGCTTTAAAGCTTGTGGGTATTCCACAGCCTAAACCCATGTATGGGTTTTCACCAAATTTCAGTATGTGTTTACCCCAAGAGGATCTACAGCTGATTAGGTTTTTAGGGGTATCTGACAACAGCTGATGCCATGGAATCACTTTAAATACTTTTCGGTCTTAAACGTTTTATTCAAAAAGAGGTGCTTTTCTACCAATGTTATTACAGTTGTATTTTTATCTCAAATAAGCCAATATCAGCCAGGATTGAGATATTATGAAACGCCTGTGTGTGCATGCATGTGTGCGTTTGTCACATTTCAAGCTTTATATCTCATTCATTTGTGAAGATATCTTCACTAAATTAAAGAAAAAACATCTCCCTTATCATTGATCATAGGGGTTTGGAATGAGAAAATGGGTTTTAGGAAATCATGGCGTGCAAAACTTTTTCAAGTGTTAAATTTGTTTACTGCGCTGCCGTCGTACCTAGAGAGATTTTTGGTGTTAATGCTCTCATAGGAAAACTACACCAGCCAGGTTCACCAAATTTGCAGGATATCTTCATTAGGAGGCAAGTTTCTCAGGGACTGAAATTAGCCTCATTCAGAAAAACAAGATGGTTGTCGTGGGCATTTCTTTGAAAATTATCTACATTTTTCTACTGGCTAGTTCTCATAGGTAGAAGGTTGAATATCATCACAACCTTGCAGGCATTTACCCTGAAGCTCTTAATTCACGGTCAAAGTACCCCACGTAGCGGACTTTAAAAGTGCTTATATCTCCCTTATTAATTGGTCCTAGAGGTTTGCAATGTTAAACCAACCAATAGCAGATCATGGGCTGGGAATCTTGTGATGTGGTCAGATTTGACCTTGAACCTCTCCTCCAAGGTCAAACGAGGATGGCCAAACTTAAATGTGCTTACAACTCGCATATTATTGGTCCTGCGGGAATCTTCTGATGTGGTCAGATTTGACCTTTGGCCCCTCCTTCAAGGTCAAACGATTGTTCACTGGCTTTGGTGAGTTGTCTCTCCAGAGGATATAAATTTGCATCAGTTCTCCGATGCGTAGGCCTAGTTGGTTCTGAGGCTTCCAAATTTAAGAACAAAGTATAGGAAATCATAGCCTGTGAATCTTTTGCAAGTGTCAAATTTCACCTTTGACCCTTGTTTCAAGATTGAGTAGGGTCATCATGTTAAAAAGGTTTTATATCTCCCCGGCAATTGGTTCTAGGGCTTCACAATATGAAAACGACTTGTAAAAAATCTGTCCTGCGAAACATTTGCAAGTGTCAAGTTTGACCTTTGACCCCTGCTTCAAAGTCGAGTGGTGACATCAAACTAAAATGGCCTTATATCTCTTATATATTGGCCCTTGGGGGTTGAAATTCGCATCATGAATGAATATATATGTAAGTTTTACCCTTTCTTCAACTACATGAAAGTTGTTACACCTGAAAATATCTTGTGGGTTCTGTTTGTTCTTACAGCTGAAGTTGTTCTAACATTTTACAAAATCTCCATAATTTTGCCCAATTAGTTGTACCTGCGGGCAGGAGTTCATATCTGTCGAGGCTGGCTATTTCTTAGGATGTGGAAATACTTTGGTTATTTTGGTGTTATCCTGTAAAATCGGGAAAAAGTTTGCCGGGCTGTATCTCAGAAACCGTAAGGTGAAGGAAGTTGATACTTGGAAGGAACATTGATTGGGGCTATATCTCGGAAACTGTAAGGTGTAGGAAGTTGATACTTGGTAGGGACATTGGTTAGGGGGTGTAGGTATGCAACGTCATGGTGTGACCTTGATTTGACCTTTGACCTTGCCGTAGTGACCTTGACCTCTAAAATCTTGTCCGGGCTATATCTCGGAAACTGTAAGGTGTAGGAAGTTGATACTTGGTAGGGATATTGGTTAGGGGGTGTAGGTGTGCAACGTCATGGTCAGACCCTGATTTGACCTTTAACCTTACCATAGTGACCTTGATCTATAAAATCTTGTCTGGGCTACATCTTGGAAACCGCAATGTGTACGAAGTTGATACTTGATAGGGACATTGGTTGGGGGTTGTAGGTGTGAAATGTCATGGTGTGACCTTGATTTGACCTTTGACCTTGCTGTAGGGAACTTGACCTATAAAATCTTGTCCGGGCTATATATCGGAAACCGTGAGGTGTAGGAAGTTGATACTTGGTAGGGTGATTGATCGAGGGTTGTAGGTGTGCAACGTCATGGTGTGACCTGGATTTGACCTTTGATCTTACTTTAGTGACCTTGACCTTTAAAATTTTTACAGGGCTCTATCTCTTAAACCGTAAGGTGTCAGTTTGTAGGGACATTGATTAGGGGTTGTAAGTGTGCAACATCATGGTGTGATCTGGATTTGGCGTTTCACCCTTGTTGTAGTGACCATGATATTTAAAATCTTGTCCGGGCTGTTTTTTTTTTAAATTCTGTGAGGTGTAAAGGTTGACATTGAGTAGGAACATTGGTTAGGGAGTGTAGGTGTGCATTAAGGTGCAACCTTTGACTTTGGCTCTGCCAAAGTGTGTTCACCTGCCATATTTGAGATATGTTTCTCTGATGTATGGATTGCTGCAACTGATTATTAAGCGTCCCTTGCTTGCTTGTTTGTGTATGGGAGAGCTTCCGGCTCCGCTGGCTCCGCATTTTGTTTTCCTTATAACTCTGTAACCGTTAGGCGGATTCTTTTCAAATTTGGCAGGTTTAGGCAGTAGCCTTGGGGAATTTTTTTGAATATGCTGCAGTGACATTTCAACCAGTCAGAGAGGTCACATGACCAAAAATGTCTTTTTTCGATGGGGCAGCTTGTCCGGATGATAACTTGAAAGGAATTTTATCAATTCACCTGAAACTTGGCAAATACATTCATTCTATTAAAATCTGGAAATCATTAGATTTTGGCATTGATTGGTCAAGAAATGGCCGAGTAATTAATGATTAATTAATCATTACGAATTTTCCAAATAAGGAAAACACAAAAATGCTTATATCTCGAAAACCGTGCTAGATAGAGCGATTTCGACGAAATTTTTGACCCACAGGGTATCTCTGCGGAGTAGTTTTCCCAATTTTCAAAAAATTTTTGTCTCGCCCAAAATGGCGGCCATTTTGAATTTTCGAAATTTTCGCAAAAATTGCAAAACACAAAAATGCTTATATCTCAAAAACCGTGCTAGATAGAGCAATTTCGACAAAATTTTTGAGCCGCAGGATATCCCTGCGGAGTACTTTTCCCAATTTTCAAAAAATTTTTGTCTCGCCAAAAATGGCGGCCATTTTGAATTTTCGAAATTTTCGCAAAAATTGCAAAACACAAAAATGCTTATATCTCGAAAACCGTGCTAGATAGAGCGATTTCGACGAAATTTTTGACCCACAGGGTATCTCTGCAGAGTAGTTATCCCAGTTTTGAAAAAATTTTTATCTCGCCAAAAATGGCGGCCATTTTGAATTTTCGAATTTTTCGCAAAAATTGCAAAACATAAAAATGCTTATATCTCGAAAACCCTGCTAGATAGAGCGATTTCGACGAAATTTTTGACCCACAGGGTATATCTGCAGAGTAGCCATGCCAATTTTCAAAAAAATTTTGTCTCGCCAAAAATGGCGGCCATTTTGAATTTTCGAATTTTTCGCAAAAATTGCAAAACATAAAAATGCTTATATCTCGAAAACCCTGCTAGATAGAGCGATTTCGACAAAATTTTTGAGCCGCAGGGTATCTCTGCAGAGTAGCCATGCCAATTTTCAAACAAGAAATTTCTCGCAAAAAATGGCAGCCATTTTGAATTTTCGAATTTTTCGCAAAACACAAAAATGCTTATATCTCGAAAACCGTGCTAGATAGAGCGATTTCGACGAAATTTTTGACCCACTGGGTATCTCTGCAGAGTAGCCATGCCAATTTTCAAAAAAATTTTATCTTGCCAAAAATGGCGGCCATTTTGAATTTTCGAATTTTTGCGCAAAAATTGCAAAACGCAAAAATGCTAATATTTCGAAAACCGTGCTACATAGAGCGATTTCGACGAAATTTTTTATCTTCAGGGTATCTCTGCAGAGCAGCTATCCCAAAGAGCTTTCACTTGGTGAAGTTTCAGACCCATAGCTAATTGCTCACCTACTCAAAAAGAGTAAATGCGAATTATCTCTAAAAGTATTGCAGATAGCCAATTTTTCTCAAATAACTCATTCACCTACTTTTGGGAGAGCTTTCACATGGTGAAGTTTCAGACCCATAGCTAATTATTTACCTACTCAAAATGAGTAAATGCTAATTATCTGTAAAAGTATTGCGGATACCCAATTTTTATCAAATAACTCATTCATCTACTTGTGGGAGAGCTTTCACATGGTGAAGTTTCAGACCCATAGCTAATTACTCACCTACTCAAAATGAGTAAATGCGAATTATCTCTAAAAGTATTGCAGATAGCCAATTTTTCTCAAATAACTCATTCACCTACTTTTGGGAGAGCTTTCACTTGGGGAAGTTTCAGACCCATAGCTAATTACTCACCTACTCAAAATGAGTAAATGCGAATTATCTCTAAAAGTATTGCAGATAGCCAATTTTTCTCAAATAACTCATTCACCTACTTTTGGGAGAGCTTTCACTTGGTGAAGTTTCAGACCCATAGCTAATTACTCAACTACTCAAAATGAGTAAATGCGAATTATCTCTAAAAGTATTGCAGATAACCAATTTTTCTCAAATAACTCATTCACCTACTTTTGGGAGAGCTTTCACTTGGTGAAGTTTCAGACCCATAGCTAATTACTCACCTACTCAAAATGAGTAAATGCGAATTATCTCTAAAAGTATTGCAGATAACCAATTTTTCTCAAATAACTCATTCACCTACTTTTGGGAGAGCTTTCACTTGGTGAAGTTTAGACCCATAGCTAATTACTCACCTACTCAAAATGAGTAAATGCGAATTATCTCTAAAAGTATTGCAGATAGCCAATTTTTCTCAAATAACTCATTCACCTACTTTTGGGAGAGCTTTCACTTGGTGAAGTTTCAGACCCATAGCAAATTAATCACCTACTCAAAATGAGTAAATGCGAATTATCTCTAAAAGTATTGCAGATAGCCAATTTTTCTCAAATAACTCATTCACCTACTTTTGGGAGAGCTTTCACATGGTGAAGTTTCAGACCCATAGCTAATTATTTACCTACTCAAAATGAGTAAATGCTAATTATCTGTAAAAGTATTGCGGATACCCAATTTTTATCAAATAACTCATTCATCTACTTGTGGGAGAGCTTTCACATGGTGAAGTTTCAGACCCATAGCTAATTACTCACCTACTCAAAATGAGTAAATGCGAATTATCTCTAAAAGTATTGCAGATAGCCAATTTTTCTCAAATAACTCATTCACCTACTTTTGGGAGAGCTTTCACTTGGTGAAGTTTCAGACCCATAGCTAATAACTCACCTACTCAAAATGAGTAAATGCGAATTATCTCTAAAAGTATTGCAGATAGCCAATTTTTCTCAAATAACTCATTCACCTACTTTTGGGAGAGCTTTCACTTGGTGAAGTTTCAGACCCATAGCTAATTACTCACCTACTCAAAATGAGTAAATGCTAATTATCTGTAAAAGTATTGCGGATACCCAATTTTTATCAAATAACTCATTCATCTACTTGTGGGAGAGCTTTCACATGGTGAAGTTTCAGACCCATAGCTAATTACTCACCTACTCAAAATGAGTAAATGCGAATTATCTCTAAAAGTATTGCAGATAGCCAATTTTTCTCAAATAACTCATTCACCTACTTTTGGGAGAGCTTTCACTTGGTGAAGTTTCAGACCCATAGCTAATAACTCACCTACTCAAAATGAGTAAATGCGAATTATCTCTAAAAGTATTGCAGATAGCCAATTTTTCTCAAATAACTCATTCACCTACTTTTGGGAGAGCTTTCACTTGGTGAAGTTTCAGACCCATAGCTAATTACTCACCTACTCAAAATGAGTAAATGCGAATTATCTCTAAAAGTATTGCAGATAGCCAATTTTTGTCAAATTAATCATTCACCTACTTTTGGGAGAGCTTTCACTTGGTGAAGTTTCAGACCCATAGCTAATTACTCACCTACTCAAAATGAGTAAATGTGAATTATCTCTAAAAGTATTGCAGATAGCCAATTTTTCTCAAATAACTCATTCACCTACTTTTGGGAGAGCTTTCACTTGGTGAAGTTTCAGACCCATAGCTAATTACTCACCTACTCAAAATGAGTACATGTGAATTATCTCTAAAAGTATTGCAGATAGCCAATTTTTCTCAAATAACTCATTCACCTACTTTTGGGAGAGCTTTCACTTGAAGTTTCAGACCCATAGCTAATTACTCACCTACTCAAAATGAGTAAATGCGAATTATCTCTAAAAGTATTGCAGATAACCAATTTTTCTCAAATAACTCATTCACCTACTTTTGGGAGAGCTTTCACTTGGTGAAGTTCCAGACCCATAGCTAATTACTCACCTACTCAAAATGAGTAAATGCGAATTATCTCTAAAAGTATTGCAGATAGCCAATTTTTCTCAAATTAATCATTCACCTACTTTTGGGAGAGCTTTCACTTGGTGAAGTTTCAGACCCATAGCTAATTACTCGTCTACTCAAAATGAGTAAATGCGAATTATCTCTAAAAGTATTGCAGATAGCCAATTTTTCTCAAATAACTCATTCACCTACTTTTGGGAGAGCTTTCACTTGGTGAAGTTTCAGACCCATAGCAAATTACTCACCTACTCAAAATGAGTAAATGCGAATTATCTCTAAAAGTATTGCAGATAGCCAATTTTTCTCAAATAACTCATTCACCTACTTTTGGCAGAGCTTTCACTTGAAGTTTCAGACCCATAGCTAATTATTCACCTACTCAAAATGAGTAAATGTGAATTATCTCTAAAAGTATTGCAGATAGCCAATTTTTCTCAAATAACTCATTCACCTACTTTTGGGAGAGCTTTCACTCTGTGAAGTTTCAGACCCATAGCTATTTATTCACCTACTCAAAATGAGTAAATGCTAATTATCTGTAAAAGTATTGCGGATACCCAATTTTTATCAAATACTCATTCATCTACTTGTGGGAGAGCTTTCACATGGTGAAGTTTCAGACCCATAGCTAATTACTCACCTACTCAAAATGAGTAAATGCGAATTATCTCTAAAAGTATTGCAGATAGCCAATTTTTCTCAAATAACTCATTCACCTACTTTTGGGAGAGCTTTCACTTGGTGAAGTTTCAGACCCATAGCTAATTATTCACCTACTCAAAATGAGTAAATGTGAATTATCTCTTAATAGTATTGCAGATAGCCAATTTTTCTCAAATAACTCATTCACCTACTTTTGGAAGACCTTTCACACATGAAAATGAAAAATTGTGAATATCTCGGAAAAGCTATTTCTTCTGCTTTAATGCTCGGCGGGAGATACACACCACGGCAGTGGTCTTGACAAAAATTTTGTCTCCCCAAAAATGGTGGCCATTTTGAATTTTCAAAGTTTTTGCAAAACACAAAAATGCTTATATCTCGAAAACCGTGCTATATGGAGTGAACTCAACAAAATTTTGGACCTGCTGGGTATCTCTGCAGAGTAGCCATGCTAATTTTCAAAATATTTTTGTCTCGCCAAATATAGCGGACATTTTAAATTTTTTTATTTTTTGCAAAACACAAAAATGCTTATATCTTGAAAACCGTGCTAGATAGAGCAGACTGCGCTGACTTTGGTTGCCACAACAGTATAAGGCTAGAAACTTGCAAATTTAATAGGTAAATTAAATTTTTATAAGTTAATACCCTATCCAATGGACAATAGCTTATCCGGTCGGCGCGGACCGGCCCGCCAAACGTCAGAAAAAGACGTCCTGTGTCTCCACCGGCTAGGCCGGCCCAGTGCTGTGCACTCGCCAGATGGCGTGTAGTACTTCCTTCCTGTCTAGACAGAGTGACGTCATAGCATCTTTTTCGTTGTCTAAACATATATAGACCCCTAGTAAAGTGAAAGCGGGGTCAGGTGGGAGGGTCTTGTGTGTCCATTGGATAGGGTATTAACTTATAAAAATTTAATTTACCTATTAAATTTGCAATTTTATTGCGTTAATACATCCTATCCAATGGACAATAGCTGAATAACTACCGCTTGGATGGCGGGTGCGTTACTAGGGACTAAAGAAGTTGAACTCATGTTAGAAATAATGACCATTTCTTCTTTCCTTACAGCCCGGGTAGACCTTGAAGTCAGATACCCTTAAGGCTGTGGTCGAGTATCATCATCCGGTTATCCGGAAGGAACCGTCATAGTCGACCTTGCGCCCCCCCCCTTTTTTAACAGACCTGCTCTGAGGTAGGGGAAGAGAGGGATGAGTTCAGTCCCATAAAATCACCTCTCCCGAAGGAAGTACGTGAGAGATTTTTTTTTTTTTTTTTTATATTTGTTGCTTAACTATATGTGCAATATATACAATACATCTCCTTATTTATAAATGCACAGATCTCCTCTAAGTCCTCGGCTGCTGGTGGATCTGCTGAGCAGCCACCACAGGGCCAAGATGGTATAGCTCTGAATCGGCCCAAGCCACATCCTTCAGGTAAAATTGAGTGAAGGTGTTATGAGACTTCCAGTGGCAGGCTGATAAGATCTGTTCCAAGGAAACTCCCGACTGGAAGGCCTTGGAGGCAGCAAAGGCCCTGACATCATGAGCTTTAACTTGATGTAGGGTGTGGGCCTGTTGATCAGAGAGCTCATAGCATAGGATCACAGTCTGTTTGATCCATGAGGAGATAGTGGCAGGAGAAATGTCTTTGTCGAAGCCTTTCTTGAAGGAGACAAAGACTAATTCCTTGTGCTGCCTGAGGTCTGACGTCCTGTCCAAATAGTAGCGCAAGGCTCTGACTGGACAAAGGGATCTGTCAGCTTTGAGGGACTTATCCAGAGTAGGGGCCAGGGCTGGTATGACCACTGGGGCTACACTCTCTGGACCCTCCTTGGCCAGCTGATTCTTGGAGAGAAAGCTGGGAGATGGGAACAGGGATACCTTCGACCAATCGGCTTGGTGTCTGATGTTCCTGTTTTGCCATGCATGGATCTCACTCCTTCTTTTACCAGAGCCCAGGGCCAAAAGGAAGACAGTTTTGAAGGTCAGATGCTTCAGTGATGCTTCCTTAAGAGGTTCGAAAGGAGCCTTTGTCAGCTGGTGTAGTACCAGGGAAAGGTTCCAGGAGGGTACTCCCCTCCGCCCTTTGGGTATATCTCTGTGGAAACTTTCCAAGAGACGAGTGAGATTATCATCTTTGCTGATATTGACTGTTGTATTACCTAGTTTATCAGCAATGGCAGATCTGTATCCATCAATGGTGCTGGGCTGCAACTTCTTGTCCTCAAAGAGGTACATTAGGAAGTCAGCCACCGACTTTACAGGTGGTGACCTGAAGTCCACCTGATTAGTGATGCACCACTTTGTAAAGATGGTCCACTTTGCCTCATAGACCGATCTAGTCGACTTTCTTTGAGGAGCCTCAATTCTTGCTGCCACTGCCTCAGAGAAGCCCTGTTCCTTGATTTTTGTGGCTCTAGGAGCCAGGCATGGAGGTTCAGAGTTGTCAGATTTCTGTGAGGGATCTGATTGAAGGGCTGTGTCAGCAAATTTGGCAGGTTGGGCAGGCAGAGAGGGACCTGACTGGACATGGCCACCAGGTCCCAAAACCAAGGCATGTTGGGCCACCCCGGGGCAATCAGGATGAGTCTCTTGCAAGGGGAGTCCAGAAGCTTCTCCACTACTTTGCCCAATATGGCGGTCGGTGGGAAGGCGTATGCATCCAGATCCCCCCATGGCAGAGTAAGTGCATCCACTGCTATAGCCAGGGAGTCCGGTACTGGAGAGACAAACTGAGGTAACTTGTGGTTGAACCTCGTGGCAAACAGATCCACCTGAGGCCGGTGCCATTGGTTGCATATCTGTTGGAAAATCTCCGGGAGGAGAGACCACTCTGTTTGAATGGTCTGACCTAGTCTGGATAGTTTGTCGGCTATCACATTCAAACGGCCTGGGATGTGTCGGGCTTTTAGAGTTACTTGTCGCTGGGAACACCAGGTCAAGATTCTCCAAAGTAGGGCACAAAGCGGGCCCGACCTCATCCCTCCTTCCTTGTTTATGTAAGCGACCACTGTAGTATTGTCGGTTGCTATCAGAACTATCTTGTCTACGCAGAGATTTTGGAACTCTTTTAAGGCCAGAAACACAGCCTTGAGTTCCAGATAGTTTATGTGCAGGTTGCTTTCCGGAACCGACCAGGACCCTCTTGCAGTGAATTCGTTTACGTGAGCACCCCACCCTTCTTTTGATGCGTCTGTAAAAATTTGCAGAGTATGTCTTACTTGGTGTAATGGTTGACCTTGAAGCACAATGTCTTCGTCTAGCCACCATTGTAAGTGAGGATGTAGGGCCCGCGGTAGAGGAATAATCTTCTCTAGAGATTCTGGTACCCTCCAGTTGTTTTTGAGATGCCACTGTATGGGTCTCATGTGTAGTCGGCCGAGGTGAACCTGTTTTTCTGTGGCTGTTAGCAGACCTACCAGGGACATGAACTGCCGGACCGGACAGGCCGGTAGCAGCAAGAGTGCGTGTATCTTGTCCTGAAGGCTTTTCCACCGGTCCGGAGTCGGTCTGACCCGGCCGGAACGGAGGTCGAACTGGTAACCTACGAAGTCGAAGACCTGTTTGGGTTCCAGTTCTGATTTCTCCAGATTTACCAGCCAACCTAAGGTCTGGCACATCCTCACCAGGATTTGGGTATGTCGGAGACAAATGTGTTGGGATCTGGCTCTCACCAACCAGTCGTCTAGGTATTGGTGGATCCTTATACCCCTTTGCATGGCCATCAGTTTGACTTCCTTCACTAACACAGTGAACTCCATGGGCGCTGTGGACAGACCAAAGGGCAGTGCCCTGAACTGATAAGTCCGGCCCTGAACATGAAATCTTAGATATTTTCTGGATTGTTCCTGTATTGGTATGTGGAAGTAGGCGTCCTTGAAATCTACTGAGGTAACCCATTCTCCTTGCTGGAGAGATGTTCGGATGGTTTCCGGAGTTTCCATTTTGAATGTCTCCACCTTGAGGAAGAGATTTAGGTTGCTTAGGTCCAGGATTGGCCGCCATTTGTTGTTGGGTTTGGGGACGAGAAAGAGTCGGTTGAAAAACCCTAGAGACTTTTGATTTCGAACCCTTTCCACTGCGTTTTTGTCTATAAGCTGATGTAATGCCTCCAGCAGGTAGCTGTTCCTGTGGGGATTGACATAACGGCTTATGACTGAAGGAGACCGTGTGAGTTGGGGGCGGATCCGAAAGGGGAGGGTGTAACCCTCTTTCAGGATTTGAACTATTTTCGGACCGGCCCCCAGATCCAGCCAAGTTTTCCAAAAGATTTGTAGCCTGGCCCCTACAGGTTGATCGTTTACAACATTTTGGGCAGTTTTTACAGGTTGGACACAAGACAATTGAGTGACACAAGAAACAGGTTTCACATATTTTAATTTGTGACACACTTTTGATTGACACTCTGCCCACCCGGGACTTAACTCTTTCTTTTGGGAGTGCCCGGGTGCAGAAGGTACATCCATTGCAACATGACAATTTACAGAGTTTAATGTCTTTTCTTGTGCTAGAGTCTTGCTCCCGGCCAGCAGTCCCGCCTGTAAACTGTTTACAAAGTAATTGTCATTTATAGGACTGCTGGCCCTTGGCTGGACGCGAGGAGTAGTAAGAGGCCTTGCCTTTCTGTTTCTTGCCCTGACCCTTATTGCCAATGTTCTTCCATGCAGGACGGTCTGGTTTCCTGTAGTCCGAACGCTTTTCTGGCCGTTCGTATGGGTGGAAGCGACCTTTCTTTCCTGACTGACCTTGGGTTTTGCTCTCAAAATTGGCAATGTCTTGCTCGGCCTGTTTCAATGCGGCATCTGGGAACAGGGTTGAGATATGGAGAGGTCCAGTCCGTAAGGCACCCAGGGTGTCTGGCTTTATACCCATTTTAAGATGAGAGAGGTAGGCATCTCTTCTGATGAGTGTCATATTGGCCACCGTCACAAATACAAAATCTGACAAATGTTCAAGGGTTTTCGCCATGGACTGTGTTATGTTAGAATTAAAGTTCATGAGAAACTGTAATTCGTCGGCAGCATGAGAAAGCTTCCCTGAGGATTTCCCCTTGGTTAGTTCGGCTTTGATAGCTTTGAGTTCGGACTGCATGTTGTCCTGTACCCTGTATAGACACCGGTTGAAGCCAGCCGCTTGGTTGCAAATAATAGAGGCTTCGCGGGCTGACTTCTCCCACTTTCTTAAATTGTCCTGGGAGATCTGGCGTGAAGCAGGTGGGGTTGATGCAATGCCAGCTGCCTTTGCGATGCGACTATAAGAGCTATTAACTTTGGATGCGTCAGTGCTCCAGGTCTGAACAGTTTTCCCCGTTTCCTGATCACTCTTCTGTGGATTAGGAACAAAGTTATACCACTTGGCCTGGGACTTTGGGGGTCGGACAAACTGGTCCTTGAGGAGACCTCCAGCCTCCGAACTACGTGATGGGTATCCCTCTGTAAGTGTGAGGTTGAGCTTCCCCATCTTGTTGCATAGCCACTCATCCGTGGGCATTGTGACCGAAACCTTTCCTGTGGGCTGGGCTTTAGGGCCAGCAAACGGATTATCCTCCGACTTGGAAGCGGCAGTGTCAATTTCTGGGATGTGGTTCCACCCCATGAACGATCTGATCCCACTCATCGTTTCTCTGTAATTCTGTTCCTCTGAGAGGGTCAGATCTGGGTCATTAACAGAGGCTTCGTGATCCTGGTCAGAGAGCTCTCCCTCTTCAACAAATATGTCCACAGGCGGACGGTCAGACAGGTCGGAGTCGGTATCTGTGGAAGACACACTGGTTTTCCTTGCCGGTATTGAAGATGCTCTGCTGGGTACCTGTTGTGACAATGGGGAGTCGGTACCAGCCACATCTGAACGCCGGTCGGTGGGAACCTTTGCCCTTGACGATTTGCTGGTCGACTTGGATACAGTCTGACAAACACCAGGCAAATCTGAAGATAGCTGAGGGGCAGCTGAAGGTTGTGGTTTGTCGGTATCCGGTCTCTGAGAGACGAGGTCGGTAGCCGACAACTCTGTATCTTGAGGTCTGATAAAAGGTTTGGATGATATAGCCGAACCTGAAGGAGGTGAGTGTGCTGGGGTGACTTTCACTGTAGCAAAGGTCGGTTCTCTATCCAAGGATTTGGCTAACAAAAGCGCCTCTAGTCTGTTAAACCGATCAGACCATTTCTGATCTAACTCATCGATCCTTGTGTCCGGTGAGGATCTGTGAGACTTGGGAAGCGACTTAGAGGCTTTGTCAGAAGCCGGCTTGGAATCTTTTGAAGAATGAGCTTTAGTCTTTTCAGAAGGATTAGGTTTCTTCTTCTTTTCAGAACTGGCACCCGGGGACTGCAAAATCCCCTGGTCGTCCACAGCTCCCACTACTGTCACAGAGGACAGGTCTATGAGAGAGGAACTGGTAGAGTCCTGTTTAGGCGTATCCGCAGATTTCTTAAGGTCTCTTTTCTCCTTCTTTAATCTGTACGAGGGAGTGGACAACTGTAAACGTTGTTCCTCAGACAAAATGTTACAAGAGTTACAATCCTTCTTGGCAACGCACGGATCTGACCCCTTACCCTTTTCTCTGCAACGTGCGCAGAAACAATGGCTGTCGAAGCTAGCCATGATGTGACCACAACTTCCATGCTTCTGTGAAGGGGAAGACATGACGATCCGTAACCAAAAACCAAGTCAAAATGATCTATACACACTCTTGAACACAATGATAAAATTTAAAAGCACACTCTGAAGAATAACTTTAATAAATCTCAAAATATATTTCAACTCAGAAATTTTGTGTACACAACACATGCGCCAAACGAAAAAGATGCTATGACGTCACTCTGTCTAGACAGGAAGGAAGTACTACACGCCATCTGGCGACTTCTCCCACTTTCTTAAATTGTCCTGGGAGATCTGGCGTGAAGCAGGTGGGGTTGATGCAATGCCAGCTGCCTTTGCGATGCGACTATAAGAGCTATTAACTTTGGATGCGTCAGTGCTCCAGGTCTGAACAGTTTTCCCCGTTTCCTGATCACTCTTCTGTGGATTAGGAACAAAGTTATACCACTTGGCCTGGGACTTTGGGGGTCGGACAAACTGGTCCTTGAGGAGACCTCCAGCCTCCGAACTACGTGATGGGTATCCCTCTGTAAGTGTGAGGTTGAGCTTCCCCATCTTGTTGCATAGCCACTCATCCGTGGGCATTGTGACCGAAACCTTTCCTGTGGGCTGGGCTTTAGGGCCAGCAAACGGATTATCCTCCGACTTGGAAGCGGCAGTGTCAATTTCTGGGATGTGGTTCCACCCCATGAACGATCTGATCCCACTCATCGTTTCTCTGTAATTCTGTTCCTCTGAGAGGGTCAGATCTGGGTCATTAACAGAGGCTTCGTGATCCTGGTCAGAGAGCTCTCCCTCTTCAACAAATATGTCCACAGGCGGACGGTCAGACAGGTCGGAGTCGGTATCTGTGGAAGACACACTGGTTTTCCTTGCCGGTATTGAAGATGCTCTGCTGGGTACCTGTTGTGACAATGGGGAGTCGGTACCAGCCACATCTGAACGCCGGTCGGTGGGAACCTTTGCCCTTGACGATTTGCTGGTCGACTTGGATACAGTCTGACAAACACCAGGCAAATCTGAAGATAGCTGAGGGGCAGCTGAAGGTTGTGGTTGGTCGGTATCCGGTCTCTGAGAGACGAGGTCGGTAGCCGACAACTCTGTATCTTGAGGTCTGATAAAAGGTTTGGATGATATAGCCGAACCTGAAGGAGGTGAGTGTGCTGGGGTGACTTTCACTGTAGCAAAGGTCGGTTCTCTATCCAAGGATTTGGCTAACAAAAGCGCCTCTAGTCTGTTAAACCGATCAGACCATTTCTGGTCTAACTCATCGATCCTTGTGTCCGGTGAGGATCTGTGAGACTTGGGAAGCGACTTAGAGGCTTTGTCAGAAGCCGGCTTGGAATCTTTTGAAGAATGAGCTTTAGTCTTTTCAGAAGGATTAGGTTTCTTCTTCTTTTCAGAACTGGCACCCGGGGACTGCAAAATCCCCTGGTCGTCCACAGCTCCCACTACTGTCACAGAGGACAGGTCTATGAGAGAGGAACTGGTAGAGTCCTGTTTAGGCGTATCCGCAGATTTCTTAAGGTCTCTTTTCTCCTTCTTTAATCTGTACGAGGGAGTGGACAACTGTAAACGTTGTTCCTCAGACAAAATGTTACAAGAGTTACAATCCTTCTTGGCAACGCACGGATCTGACCCCTTACCCTTTTCTCTGCAACGTGCGCAGAAACAATGGCTGTCGAAGCTAGCCATGATGTGACCACAACTTCCATGCTTCTGTGAAGGGGAAGACATGACGATCCGTAACCAAAAACCAAGTCAAAATGATCTATACACACTCTTGAACACAATGATAAAATTTAAAAGCACACTCTGAAGAATAACTTTAATAAATCTCAAAATATATTTCAACTCAGAAATTTTGTGTACACATGCGCCAAACGAAAAAGATGCTATGACGTCACTCTGTCTAGACAGGAAGGAAGTACTACACGCCATCTGGCGACTTCTCCCACTTTCTTAAATTGTCCTGGGAGATCTGGCGTGAAGCAGGTGGGGTTGATGCAATGCCAGCTGCCTTTGCGATGCGACTATAAGAGCTATTAACTTTGGATGCGTCAGTGCTCCAGGTCTGAACAGTTTTCCCCGTTTCCTGATCACTCTTCTGTGGATTAGGAACAAAGTTATACCACTTGGCCTGGGACTTTGGGGGTCGGACAAACTGGTCCTTGAGGAGACCTCCAGCCTCCGAACTACGTGATGGGTATCCCTCTGTAAGTGTGAGGTTGAGCTTCCCCATCTTGTTGCATAGCCACTCATCCGTGGGCATTGTGACCGAAACCTTTCCTGTGGGCTGGGCTTTAGGGCCAGCAAACGGATTATCCTCCGACTTGGAAGCGGCAGTGTCAATTTCTGGGATGTGGTTCCACCCCATGAACGATCTGATCCCACTCATCGTTTCTCTGTAATTCTGTTCCTCTGAGAGGGTCAGATCTGGGTCATTAACAGAGGCTTCGTGATCCTGGTCAGAGAGCTCTCCCTCTTCAACAAATATGTCCACAGGCGGACGGTCAGACAGGTCGGAGTCGGTATCTGTGGAAGACACACTGGTTTTCCTTGCCGGTATTGAAGATGCTCTGCTGGGTACCTGTTGTGACAATGGGGAGTCGGTACCAGCCACATCTGAACGCCGGTCGGTGGGAACCTTTGCCCTTGACGATTTGCTGGTCGACTTGGATACAGTCTGACAAACACCAGGCAAATCTGAAGATAGCTGAGGGGCAGCTGAAGGTTGTGGTTGGTCGGTATCCGGTCTCTGAGAGACGAGGTCGGTAGCCGACAACTCTGTATCTTGAGGTCTGATAAAAGGTTTGGATGATATAGCCGAACCTGAAGGAGGTGAGTGTGCTGGGGTGACTTTCACTGTAGCAAAGGTCGGTTCTCTATCCAAGGATTTGGCTAACAAAAGCGCCTCTAGTCTGTTAAACCGATCAGACCATTTCTGGTCTAACTCATCGATCCTTGTGTCCGGTGAGGATCTGTGAGACTTGGGAAGCGACTTAGAGGCTTTGTCAGAAGCCGGCTTGGAATCTTTTGAAGAATGAGCTTTAGTCTTTTCAGAAGGATTAGGTTTCTTCTTCTTTTCAGAACTGGCACCCGGGGACTGCAAAATCCCCTGGTCGTCCACAGCTCCCACTACTGTCACAGAGGACAGGTCTATGAGAGAGGAACTGGTAGAGTCCTGTTTAGGCGTATCCGCAGATTTCTTAAGGTCTCTTTTCTCCTTCTTTAATCTGTACAAGGGAGTGGACAACTGTAAACGTTGTTCCTCAGACAAAATGTTACAAGAGTTACAATCCTTCTTGGCAACGCACGGATCTGACCCCTTACCCTTTTCTCTGCAACGTGCGCAGAAACAATGGCTGTCGAAGCTAGCCATGATGTGACCACAACTTCCATGCTTCTGTGAAGGGGAAGACATGACGATCCGTAACCAAAAACCAAGTCAAAATGATCTATACACACTCTTGAACACAATGATAAAATTTAAAAGCACACTCTGAAGAATAACTTTAATAAATCTCAAAATATATTTCAACTCAGAAATTTTGTGTACACAACACATGCGCCAAACGAAAAAGATGCTATGACGTCACTCTGTCTAGACAGGAAGGAAGTACTACACGCCATCTGGCGAGTGCACAGCACTGGGCCGGCCTAGCCGGTGGAGACACAGGACGTCTTTTTCTGACGTTTGGCGGGCCGGTCCGCGCCGACCGGATAAGCTATTGTCCATTGGATAGGATGTATTAACGCAATAAAAGAAGCATTTTCTTAATACTTTAGCACTCACCTTTATATCCTTTTTGGGACGCTTTGTTTTTGCTATGCAAAAACATTATCTTTTTTTTTTGCGAGCGATCCTCTAGTTATATGTACTTTTACATAATTGTGCTATTTCCATTGACAGCTGCTTTTCTCACATTAATAAATTTTACAGCTTCATAATTTTTAGTTTACTGTTTAATGTTGTCATCTTGCTATTGAATGGTCTTGTTTTCATACTTTTACATACATTTCCTTTCTCTTAGACGTTATTTTCCCTACTTAAACATTATTTGGACCTTTATGTAACTGACTCTGTTCTGAAAGTATCCCGATCTTTGTACTGTTTCACAACTTCTATATCTCATGGTGTTGAAAACTATTTCCCCAGGTTGTGGGGTACCGGCATCTGATTTCTTTTACTGTTTGGTGCTCATTGCCATGTTTGATGCAACACCGTTAATTGCACACTGAAAATAAATTTTAACACGACTTTTACAGCGCTTAATCTCTGCAAACTGAGGATACTCAAGTGCAACCAATAAAGGCCAATACAAATGTTTTTAATCAATATTGTAATATAAAAGTTATGTTTGCGGAATGACTTCGAATTGTTAATCCTTGAATTTTTTTTAATATCTTATATGTACCTGTCCAATGTTAGACAAGTTTACAGTTGAACCCAGTTGATTCCCAGGGACCAGAAATATACAGATAGCCAGGAATTCCCAGAGAATAGTAGTATAGTAGTAAGGGGCCACATTGGTAACACACTCTCCTCAAACCTCTGAGATTATTGTTCGAATCTTGGGCCTGACCTTATGTGGGAAAGCTGGTAGTTGCTTGCCATTGGTTGGCAATTTGCAGTACAAAACCTTGACCAACTGTATGTCCTGGTTTTATATGCCCTTCCAATTACCTGTCACAATGTAACCGATAAGTTACTTGGTGTAACATAAAACACTAAATAAATCCAGTAAACCAAAATAGTAACCTTTAATGGAAATTACTAGTGAACAGGCTACTTAAAGGGGTTTGACTGCAGATATTTCGTGTAGGTGGTTATACTTATAATCCCTGTTTTTACAGACTGACTGGGCAGTATTTGGGCTGATGACCCTCCCCTCTCTTGGCATGCCATTTCTTCTGTGGTACAGCAGCAAATCCAAATATGAAGGCACAACAAAGTCAAAGAAGAATTAACAGATGCTCAGGAATTTAATTACTTTATATATCAAGTGGATACATTTTTAGGCAATTATATAAATGAAATAGAGTGTACTTCCATAAAAATAAAAATGGAGTGTCAGTGAGCATGATTATATGTAGTTTGAAAGTTAGCATGTCGTGGAAGATTGAACCTTTGTCAAAACAAAAGTAACTATCAGGAGGGAATAAATATTTTCTGGGATAAGTTTAATTTTGTGTAAGCAATGGAGTGGAAGCTTTTAAATGTTAGAAAATCAACCTTGTATGTTGGACTGGGAAGAGTTATAATTTTTACACTTCTCTTATATCATTGCTCTCCCTTCTAAAAACTCTTGTAATGGGTACTCTCTCTTTTTTCCAATAATAAAATAGTAAACAATGACTCGTATCTGTGAAAGAGCTCATGAAGGTGAATATCCATGAATATATTTAACCAAAGAAGTATTCTCACTTTTGTTCTCCAGAAGAACCAGAACTGTTTTAAGAAGTACTGAAGTGCACTACAATACTTCATTGTGTGAAAGTTAACCGTGCAGATGAAGATTATTATCATTTTTAAAAGTGTGAAAAAAAAAACAACCAAAACTGTCAGTAATTTTTGTATCTATGCAAAAAGTATATATACAGATGTGTGTACCAAATAAAATACATCCTTTAATAACTGTTTCATCTTTTGTATTTAATTGGTCATGCTTGATAAGGAGAAATCTGTTTGATAGAGAACAGACAAAATAGGTCCGAACTATTACCTTGAATTTACCTGACTCAGTACTGTTATGACCTGACTTGTTCAACTCGAGATCAAAGTCTTCTGGCATAAATTGATAGATCTTCAATCAGATTTGTAATGACTTAGATATGAAGACATTTTCCATAAAGACTACAAATTTTGGTACGTCAAAGTAAAGCCTGTGTATAGTTTTTTAGCGTAAAAAAATTGGTGCAACTACTACTTTTCCATTTGAATCAGATTTAACTGTTTTCAATAAAAACTCTAAAAATATTTTCCTGTTCCAGATAAAAGTCTGTATGGTATCGCCAAGTTCATACGAGTACAGACCCTCATTGAAACGTACCTTGCTATAAACTTAATTTGAAATCCGCACCAGGTGAAAATGATCAGAGCTTGTGTGTATTCTTTAAATTGATGACTTTGTGGACATCAATCTCCAAAACAAATGCTTAAAATCATTTTTCCCCAGTTTTAAAATTGTTGGAATATTATTAACTGTAGAGTAAGAAATCTAAAATTCGCCACATGTGAAAATACTAATAAAATAAATGAATTGTGGTGAGATTTGTTGAATGTATAGTAAATTAAGGCTTTTTGAACTGAAAAATAGCAATTGTGAGACAAAAACATCATTTTCTTCATAAAATTAACTAAGGTTTTAGAGGTGGCGAATTTTAGATTTCTTACTCTAAATAGTTTTCTATAATGGTATTTAAATAATACCAAGCTTTTTTTTTGGTGATTCACTTTATTAGATCATACAATGCAAATTCTACATTTTGAACAGGGCAACAATATCACAACAATGCTTAAAATTGTCAAAAAAAAAAATAGAAGTATCCCTTGAACAACAGAGTTTACCTTTTCAGCAAACTTATATAAAGTACATCTAATCATCATACATAATAGAAATTGATAGAAAAAGAAAGGGGCAACATCTAAAAATTTGTATAACTATGAATGATGTAAAATTCATCTAATTGTTAATTCTGGATCACAATCACCACAAAGTACGACTGATTTTTTTCATGATTTCATTATTTTATAAAGCCACTTCAGTATAAATGTATTTATATCTTTATTTAGGAATTTGAAATCATACTTTTCACATCATGTGAATTGCTAGTTATGAAAATGTTTGGTTTTAAAATAAAAATCACTGAATACATGGAAAACATTTTGTTGCACAAAAAGTAATTGTTCTTTGATATAGCAGTCCTCTGCACATAGTGATCATGCAAAGAGGCTCAAATGTTTATAACTTGGCACTATCTTTCAGGATGGATCCTAACTTCTGGGCAAGCATAATGTTTCCTTTTGCTTTCAATTTTCCAGTCATGAAAGCCTGAAACAAATATTACAGTGACACAAAATTACTGCTTTCTCAACTGTCTTATTATTTTTAAAGATCATTTTTTTTACAGGAAAAATCTCTATAAATTTTACTGAAACATTGATAAACTACACAAGGAAATTTGATTCCCTGAAAGAAACTGGATTATCTCCTTGTGTATATATTTGTTCAGATTAGGTTGCAGCATGAAAAACTGACCATGCTTAAATATGAAATACTTGGATAAAGATCCTTCAGTCTATCCCACTCTGAAAGATTGATATGGTTACATGTTACACAAATGCAACTTTATTAAATATACCACAAAGAATCTGATTCTGTCCACCTAATCTGTTCTTTTTCTGCAATTTCTAAATCTCTGATGTTTCAAATGTGTGTTTTTCAAATAGTATAAGTACACTACTAGTTTGTGTTGCTAGAGATACCAGAGCTGTGCAAGATGGATGCTGATACATTACTTATAAATGCTTTACATGGTGATGATGAACTTGTCATGCTCTGCATGAAGGAATGAATAGTTTTAACTAAAAGGCAACTGCTGATTCGAACCATAACAAAGGTGCTCCTCTAGTGATTGTTGGGGGATTTATAGATGGCACAGCTAGTCATGTACCACATTTCTTGAACTATGAATATTATTCACAGATTTAAGTGGTAATTTCCATACCTGAAAGCACATTGAGTACCCAAGGTTCTTCTTTTCAGTAGTTCTTTGTACATCATTACAAATATAAAGAAAATAATTACCTTTTGGCCATCCAATTTGCCAGTTACCATGTTCACAAAGTCTCCATCTTCCATGGTCATTGTCAGGTCTGCCCTGCCGCTCTTTACTTCTCCTTCATACAGCTCTGCATTTCCTTTCTTCATGTCGAGGGCTACACAGGAATACATTTACAGGGTTACAGTGTCCTATATTCGACTGATAAAAGTGCAGTGTTTTAAAACATACATTACCCAGGTCACATTTATGCATCACGGAGTTTCATGTTACAGCTGAAACATTACTGTGTTTCAAAATTATGCATTAAAGATTTTTCAATTTATGTATTCTATGATTTCTTAATTATATGTCATAATATTGGGTTTTAAATCAATATGTCGAAGGTTTTCAATAAATGCATGTCTGGGTTTCAAATTGGCCTTTACAGTCCGATTGTGACTGCACCATTTCCCTTCACTGCAGTCAGGTTGAAATCTTGAGCAAGATATGTGGCTAGGAATGTTTGTTGCAGTAGACTTCCTGCTGGCTGGTACTTACAATTCACAGTTTTTATGGCTCTGTACTTGGTTTTCCCTAATATTGCACTACCCTTAAAAATATATATCCTATGGCAAAGAGGCCAAAGTGACCTTTATAAAGTCCACATGGTTATTATAAAGACATGCTTGAAAATTGAAATCAAGTAATATTCACATATGACAATACAGACATGAGTGACAGAAAGAGAATGTACTTACTTCCTCTTTCATCACTTAAGTTTATGCCAATCATTCTTTTTTAAAGTTTACTTCAGTAATATACATAATCAGACAATTTACTGAAAACAATGCTAAACAAATACTTTAGGCAGTAAGATACCATACAAGACCTTACAACACACTTACTCCATGTTTTGGCTGGTTTTTTGTTCTTTGTGATCACATAACTAACAATAGCGTTAAGTTTCTTTGCTGCTTCTTTATTTCCATTTACTCTTTTCGCCATTTCAGCAAAGATAGCCTCACTTTGCAGGTCACTCTGTTAATACATTTATACAACATAAGTTTTCACAATGCATTTGTCATTGTACAGTTAGGGTTGTAAGTCTATTGTGCATCTACAGCAAGCTATGTTCTGAGGCTGGACATTCACATTATTATGATGCTACATTCCTTTCAATATGACCTGAAAAGTGAAATGCAGTGTGTGATAATTCTAGATTTTTTTTTTGTTCAAACAAAACAACAACAAAAAAACCTTAGAAATTTAATACAGGTTCTAAGACCACCTTAGAGTTAGGAATATTTGTGAATACAGTTTCATAATTTTTTACTTGAAATCCAAGTAGTACTTAAAATCTAAGCTAGGAATGGTCTAAGTGAAGACAGCCTGAAAATGTACCATAAAGGCTGCTTACAACTTGACAGTGCAATGTAAAAAGTTAGACTTTTACATACTTTTAGTTAGAGGCACATTGGGACAAGCACCCAGTATTTTTCGGATCTTGTCATGAACTGGAATCAAACTTGTGACCACAGACGTACAGATAAGTGGTCATTTGCCATACACAATAACAAAAGGGGCCCAAGATATGAGAGTGGTAAAACAATGACTTACTGACGGACTGGATGAGGCAGCTGACTGTGTTTGACTAGATGTTCCATGAAGGTCGACATAAGCCCCAGAAAGACATGTCTCTCCTGTCTCTGCTGTCTGTGAACAAGCAATACAGTGTTTTTAGTTTTACTCATTTAAGGTGTTCATGCATAGCACTGTCGTCTTAAAATACAGTTACATACTATTGCAATATTCAGGGAACTGAAACACTTTCACAATTTTGACAGACAACAAGGTAGATTTTAATTTAATCTGGCTTGGCAGACAAGCCAGTTAGTTATACATAAATGGGTAATTGTTTACTTATGCAATAACCCCACAGCAAGATTTAATTCCAGACAAGTATAACTTGGTGCAAGTTAAACATCGAGGTAATTGACACAATCGTTTTTACTTTTTTTCATTTAAATTTTTAAAATGAAATAACTACATTAAAATCAGAGATAAAACACACAATTCATACAAGGCTGTATTTGTGACGGTTAGCTTATGTTATTTTCTCTTTTGGGTTTAACACACCTTGCACTGGAAGAATATCCTATTCCCTTCTTTCCACATGTCAGTTTGTAAAGTCTGTCCTGGAAGAACGGTTCTTGAAAACCTCACCTGAAAATAACAAGACCACATGAATACTGAACGAGAGGAACTAAAAAATATTTATCACAAAAAATTCTGATTGTACTATAACCTGTTGTTCCTAAAGCATGAGTTATATGTATTACCTGTAAAATATTTCACCCCTTTAATCAAGGTTCTGAGAGGCTGAATTTGGTTTATGGTTAAACCTTTTGACTTATTTTCTGCAAGTACTGAATTTCACATTAATGGGAAATTAACCTTTTACTCAAATCTATTACACAAGGTGCAAGAATTTAGGGTTTTGACAAGGTACCAGTTTAGCATAATTATTATGTACCTTCACTATATCATTTTGGATGCCCATTCTAAAACAAAATTCCTGTATCTGGGCATAGTGACCACAACATTGATTGTCAAATCCACAATTGAAGACCTTATTATGACTCACCTTCACAGCCTTGAACTTTGTGACATCGTTGTCAGCATATTGCTGAAGCACATGTCTCACAGCATAGCCAAAGGAACACAGACCATGAAGGATGGGCTTTGAAAATCCTGAAAGTTTTAATTTATACACCACCTTCAACACACTGTGTAGGTCAATGTCAGACTTACTGTACTTTTCTAAAATATGGCCTGGGCGTTAATTTTTTTCAAGTGGCATCAGAACAGGCGTTAAATTGAACCAGGCATTCTTTTGAAATACAAAAAACAGTGTTATAAATTGTAAACATTGTTGGAAAACAGAGGTTCTAGTGTGCACAAATTGCAACAAATGCTCACAACACCATAAATATTTAGTTCAAAAATTATTTTTGCCGACAGAAAATCTGCACAGAATTCAAGTAAGGAGCACATCTGAGAATAAGTTGATATTTTATTCCAACGTTAAAACATAATTTGTTAATGACCAAATGTGTACTTACCTCCCATAGCAGCAAAACTAGGATCAATATGCAATGGATTTCTGTCTCCATGCAATCGGTATAACGCAGCCTAAAATGAAAGAGTAATATTTGTTTCTTAATAAAGATCCTTATATAAGGATAGAAATGAAAGGATTTTTAACAGATTTGGAGGAAAGATACCTTTTAACACTTTTTCGAGGTCAAATATGGACAGGCACTACAGGGGATGGAGGAAAACAGTGCAGACCAGTGGCTTCAAATAGTACATTGTAAAAACAAACCGGCCATCAATAGTGGTCAATTTTCCCATGTCAGGATCAGTCTCTGATGTAAAACTCTAAATCTCGTAGGTTAAAGCAAATTGTACAAAATTAACTAAAACCACTGAGCTAACAGAAAATAAGCAACACAGACATAGACATCAAAGCCCTAATCCAACTTGAATAATAAACTTGAAAAATAAATGATAAATTTGACAAACTTCATTGGGTGATGTATTTTTCTGGGTGAGCAGAAGGTTTGTAAAACTACCTGGTCTATGCCTGTGACCTCCTTAATTGATGCATCAGGGGGTCGTTTAGGTGCATCCTGAGGCATGATCTGCTTATCTGAGCTTCTTTTCCCACCGAATCCCCCAGCTCTTTGCACAAACACACCTGTCTGATTGAAAGCGATTTTCTCATTCTTCTCATTGAAGGTTTCAACTGGGGAGAAGAATAAAAGGAAACTAACTTTCATTATTGATTAAAAATAGAGAAATCATCTGTGGTACTGCACTCTCTAGGCAATGCGTTGAGAAACACATACAGTAGAATGGTTGGTGGGCAGTAACGTGAAACACATATCTCAACAAGATATGTCACAATATTACACAAGAATTTATTCAATTTAATACTCAATGTGATGTCTCAGTAGTTGTCTTAATAAAATAAACAGCCCTCACAAATGGACTACCAATCAAATATACTGTACCTTCCATATTCTTGGCCAATAAAAATCCTTAAAACTGTTAACATGTTACAAATGCAGAAATCCACTGTGATTCTATTGATATTACGCTGGTATTTATGCATATTTCACATGTTTTGGAGGGATGGGTGATAATGCAAGCACGGGCACAATGGCTGGCCACTTGGGTACTTCTACAATAAAGGGAAATATTCTTATCAAAGTTCAATTTAAAGAATTTTAACTTCATATAAAGCAAAGCTAAATTGTTTACCATTACTATTTCACAAGTAATATTCTTTAAATAAAAATAATCATAAGTTTACCAATTTTTCATTCATACAGAAAATGATTCTTTTGAGGTTAACTATATCAGAATGTTAAAAGTGCTTATAAATTAGAGAAGAGTGCTCTAAATGGTCAGAACTGTTTTTTTTGTGGGGTACTCCTTACAGCCTTAATATACACATTTACACCCTCCATTTTGTGTGCATATTTTTCTAATAGCATAACCTTAATAACGAGTGTGATTTTGTGTAAAACTGTAGGAAATTGTAACTTTGAGGGACAGTAGGGAGGTATGTATGAAATAGAATATTTGGATAATGTAAACACAAGATATAATAGAGACTTTATTGCAGTGTAATTTCTACCATTGATAAGGATGAGAGCTCCTTTGCCTTTGTCCAACACATCAGCCACATAACCACGGGAATGCACTGTACCACTTGTTGCCAGAGGTTTGTACAACTCCAGATACTGTTCTCCATGTAAGATCTTGAAAACAAACACAGTGAAACCCTGTTAGTGGGAAATTCCCTATACCCCAGCTCCTCTAACATGACAAGAAGTCCTCTCCAATTTATAACTCAGTAGCTTTTTTGACTGATCTGGTGGATACAAATAAAGAGAAACCCATATGATAAGACAACAAAGAGCAACAGCCTCTGAAATGCTATTTATTTCATGCCCAAAAATTTCTCACAGAAACTGTAACAAATTTTATTGTAATTTAACTTTTTACAAGTTAAATACTTACCTTATCCTCACAAGTGCCTGTTTGGTTTTGTGGAGCAAAATGTATCGACCGACAAGAATTTTTTAAGGAATATTCTTGTCACAAGAGGTGACCCCTTGTCTGCGCATGTCCGCGCTTGCGCAGTAGTCGTTGTCGACAGACGAATGTCGAGAGCTCTTCATTGTATTTTTGGTCCCCAGAAAACAAATTATGCGGGGAGGTAGGGTGGGTTTATCCTTGTGAGGATAAGGTAAGTATTTAACTTGTAAAAAGTTAAATTACAATAAAATTTGTTACATTTTATTGCGTAAAATAGCCTTACCTTATCCTCACAAGTGCTTGAATACAACCATAACAGGTGGAGGGTATTTGTTTTGGCCACACTGTTAGATGATTGTCAGACAAGGGGTCACCAAATAAAGCACTGATAAGAGGATAAGATAAGCTTCCATAATCCACATCTTAGGTTATATATTACTTCTTCAACACAGATAAGTAATTTGCTAACCTCAACAAGAGATCCATGATGTGGTCGTCATTGTTGTTGCTGTTGTAGATAATTTTACAACAAATCATATAGCAGTATTAACCATCACCCAGTATTGGCCGGAGATGTCTGCATGACTCCCCAAACAAGATGTCATCATCTGACAATGAGAATATCTCCAAGCAGGCAAACTGAACTGCATAAACTGCAGATATGGGGCCATATGTAAGTCAAGAAAGACATATGTCAGTGACACAACACTTGTATAACTGGAGAGAACATAAATATGGGAGTCATATCAATAACATGTATAAATACACAAAATCTGATTACATGCTGAGGTGAATTCACAAGGCCCAAATTGTTCATGGACTGGTCATGGGATTGCCAAGCTACATCTTCGAGTGGAATGTAGCAAAGAATTGTGGGTCTTCCAATAACAAGAGTTTGATATCTGCTCAGGTAAGACCCCACTCTTGAAAACTAAAGAGGCAGCCATGGATGTAATATGTGTCTCAATGTATGGATTCTGAGAATCAGAATTAAAGGACTGGCAATCTAATCATGCATCCAGATTGATCCAGGAAGAGATAGCAGAACTCAAGATATCTCCGTCAAGCCTTCCTTAAAAGATATGAGCAAGAGATTCTTCACCTCCTTGAAGTACTTGTACTGTCTTGATAGTAACTAAGTACTGTAAGAGGGCAGAGTGTCACATCAGTCCAACGTCAGCTCAAGAAAGGTTTGTGAGCTGGAATGACCACCGGTTTGAGCCATCTGGGGCATCAGAAGCCAACTGATTGTTGCTAAAATCAGGAGAAGGAGACTTTCCCTTTTCTCCAAGCAGTAGTCCTGTCCAAGAAGGATGTAAGTGCTGTAGGAGGACAACGAATCATGTGTCTAGGCAATTTGAGTTCAGGAATGATGTAGAGCTGAAGAGACCACTGAAGCCAATCTAGACCAATTGAGGCTAATAGGTCCTTGCTGAAAAGGTAGGTAGGAGGGAGAAACTGTAACCTCCTTCCTATGAGGCTTGTGTCTGAAGGAGCCAAAGTCCCAGAATACACTTCCAATGTCATTGCAACAGTCTTGCAAGTCAAACTTTTTTAGACTGACCTCCTTTTAAAGGTTAATAAGGAGCCTTTTGTGAAAACCAACAGAAGCAAAGGCAAATCCCTTGATGCTGCACCTCTGTTAGCAGTGGGCTTCTCTCTATAACACTTGCAATAGGCCTATAAAGATGCAGGCTTTGGTTCAATTCCTGCACAAAAAATGTAAATGATCAGCTATGGCTGCTGCAAAGCCAACAATAGTGACAGGTTTCAGATTTTTGCAAGTAAATGGCTCAAAAAATCTGGTATATTTGAGACCGTAGGCTCTGAGATGGCCACCTTATTCTGTGGGTACCAGAGCTCAAAATGGCCCATCATGACTCCTACATTCCAAGATGAGGGTCCTTGAGATGCCCTAAATCTCTCTATCCCTTGCCCAGAGAATGATATAAGAGATTCTGAGTGGTGTTAAGGTGCCAAGCATGAAGGTGCCAATGTAACAGATTTAGATGGTATTTCTGACTGAATGGCTGTTTTTGAGACCAGTGAAGTAGCTGTAATGGAGGTTTGGTTGAATGACTCACCAGACCCCAAAGCCAATGCATCATGGGCCACCAAGGGGCCACTACAATCATTTTGCACCTGGTGTTCACTTGTTCAATGACTTTTTGGAATAAGTGGTATAGGACAAAAGGCCTAGCAGTCCAGAACCTCCAACAAGATGTTTAATTCATCTATGTTCAGAGCATTTGCATCCGGGACTGGCACCATAGAATGGAAGTTTGTGACTCATATTGGTGGCAAACATCTCTACCATTGGTATTTGACAAACTATGTAAATCAAATAGAATATTAAAGATGAAGACTCTCCTGTCTGTATAATTTCGTTCTTTATGGAGAGGCTGTCATGACATCTAGGCAACCCTGAATATATCTGGCTCATATGAGAATCTTTCAAGGATTGCAGTAGGCCAAGATGCAGCATACCTGCATAAAACACCTATAGTTGATTTGTGCCAAACTTGCACATTGTCTAGAACCATAAAGGGAGTAAGAACCATTCTGTACATATTACTTTTGTCCCTTCTGTAGGGAACATTGAGTATGACATTTAAGTAACCCCAGAATATTTCTGTCTCTTAAGAGTATATTTCAAGGATTGTAGTAGGCCAGGATGCGCCAAACCTTTATCCCTTCTGGAGATATGTTGAGTATGACCTTTAAGCAACCAAGAATATGTCTGTTATGAGTATATTTCAAGGATTGCAGTAGGCCAAGCTGCGCCAAACTAGGAGGTATACGCTCCCCCCCCCCCCCCCCTGTTTGTTCAGATAACCGAATACAGAGGTGTTGTCTGATGCTATCAGAATTCTTTTGTGTGGAATTTGTCTTGAAGGCTTTTAAGGGCTGAACACACTGCCTTCAGCTGTATGACCTTGAAATGTAATATATATACATTTTAACTGTCCAAAAGCCACTGACTGTTCTGCTTCTAAATGGGATCATCAACCCTGGTTTAATGCATCTACGAAAATAAGGGAATTGTGCCCCTGTGTATAGAAAGGGCATCCTATTTCCAAGTTTTTGGCATTTCCACCACTGAATATGCTTTTTCAGAAGGATTTGAAACAGGAATTCTCACAACTAGTGACTGGAGATATTGCCAGTTGTAGTAGATACCAGTGAAAGGCACACCTACATAAGTGACCCATTGGTATAGTCTTTTCCAAAGATGGTCGTACCCCTACCTGGGATATAAGCAACCTTGGGGTCATTTGTGATGAGATCTCCATTTCCTGAAAAGATTTCTCAAGTTTTTAAAATTTATTTGTGTTAGAAAGATATTTCCTTGTACCAATATGCAGTGGTTACCTAGGAAATCGATCCTTGTGTGGACTCGAGCTTGGATTCTTATCAGAAACTAATCACAAAGCTGAGATGTTGAAGAATTTAGATGAATTCTTGGTTTGAAGCAAAAACTGGTGTCTTTTATGTACTCTTAACAACAGTGGTCCAGGTATTGGTGAACTCATATTCTGCGAGACTGAAGAATGAGTTTTGCCTCTTTTACTACTGGTGTGAATACAAGAGGGGTGGTCGCTAATCTGAAGTTCAGTGCTTTGAACTGATAGGTTTGACCGTGTACATTAAACTGAAGTAGATGTTGAAAATCTTGGTGAGTCGGTACATAGAAGAACGCATCTTTTATAACCGAAATTCTAATAATTTCTGCTGTCTCCAGTTTAAATGATGCGACAAGCAGGTATTTATTGACATAGTAAACGAACTTCACTCGTGGGCAATGACCGTTGAAGTCGTAGTTAGAAATCAATTCAGGATGCTGAGATGTATCAGAGGTCGCCATTAGCCGAGTTTCTATACAAGAAATAAACTGCCATAGAAACCTGGAGTTCTGCAATTCTTGAGTGGATAACTTGCTGTCTTTTGAAGCATTTCCAGCAATATTTCAGCGGTATTTACTGTAGCCATGTTTTCCTGTCTGACGTCATCGCTTTGCATTGTGGGTAGTACAGGTATTGGAGAATTCGATTGGTGAGTAACTCGACAATCCCAACTGAAGATTCGCACAACTCTGGGATGGCAATGAAAAAATATCCCATCACTGCCAGTAACACTGCAAGAAGAGCCTCCATGGTGACTTGCATTAATGTAGCCACGTTCTTCTGTATCCCTCTGACCTGGTAAACTAGGCAGAGTGGTACGACGATCTTTTGTGGTTAGTAGGGGAAAATTACTGGACATAGCTCCTGTCCTGAATATACTGTGCAAAATACACTGTAAAAGTTGGAAGCAAGGACTTCAACATATAATATAATATAGCATAAAATCTCATCTAGCCAGTTTGATCTTCGTTGAGTTTGCAGAAGAATTAACTCAAAAGTCACAGTATTCTTTCCAATGGAGACATGGCCATAGGAAGGTTTATTATCTAGTAAATAGTTATTGCAATTCTTCAACAGGGCTGAACAGACAAGCAGTGCACATACTGCCCCAAAGATGTCTGTTGGATCTTCATCCAAATTTACAGCAAAGGAAGGTAATCTGTCCATATTTTCATGTCTTGATAAGCAGGAAGTCCACTGTACCTGCTGGGAAGCAAAATAATAACAGCAAGGATCCGTGGATACGCTTCTGTAGTCGTTCTTTTGGAGGGAGACCTGTTACTGTACCAGGGTGGCGCTCCACCCACAGTAAAGAATCTACGACCTCCGCTGCCAAGACAACTGCATTCTTTCTTCTTTGCACAAGGTAATATTCATGGTTTGCCATCAAATAAGGGACCATAAAGCAGTTTTCCACTGAAAACTTTACAGCAAAATCTTCTCTGCATCCCTTTCATCGACAAGGAGGTAGTTCCAGTCGAATAATGGGCGAGTACAGCCGAAGATATACACCGTCTTCCACTGAAGACTTTACAGCAACATCTTCTTGGACATCTTATTCTGACCCTTTTCAGGACAAGGGAGGCAGAATTAGTGGTAGTACCAGTCGAATAATGGACAACTACAGGTAGGTGCACGCTTGCACGCTTCAAAACTTCATAGATCTTCATCCGTGAATGGACGATAATAAGGAAAAATACGTGCTGCTCCCATATCGACCAAAAATATAATGAAGAGCTCTCGACATTCGTCTGTCGACAACGACTACTGCGCAAGCGCGGACATGCGCAGACAAGGGGTCACCTCTTGTGACAAGAATATTCCTTAAAAAATTCTTGTCAGTCGATACGTTTTGCTCCACAAAACCAAACAGGCACTTGTGAGGATAAGGTAAGGCTATTTTACGCAATAAAAATATATTTTACAACAAAAAAATTAAATTTGTGATGATCAAGTGATCTGGTTACTTAGTGGACACTCAGTAGTATGTAAATATAACAAATCACAAATTGTTCATTCTATTTTGTGGTTAGAAAATTACCTGGGTAGGGTTACTGTTTAATCCTGAGATACTTGTAATTTTTAACTGTGTAGCTGTTTGAATGATGAATGTTGGAAATACGCAGAAATATTTACGCGCCTCAAAAACAAACTTCAAGTGATTGGGTTGCCTCGTGGAAACTCTAACTACGCAAATATAATAAAAAGATAAGTAATGTATTTGATATTTTAAGATGATTACCTGGGTCGGGTCAATGCTTAGGCCTGCGACACCAATGATATTAGACTGCATGGCATATTGAACTATGAATGTGGGCAACACACAGAAGTCATCATGCATTTCAAACAGAAACTTCAAGTGATCTCCTTGCGTTGTGGAAACACCAACTGTGTAAATGTAATAAAAACATCTGCATGGTTATTCATGTTACTGATTTCATATTTTCAGGTTTTACTATCTTAATAAATTTGGTATATTTGCAAGTGTACTTTTTGTCAAAAAAGTAAAAAAAAAACAAGCATTCTGACGCATGCATTTATCTCCCGCCGTATAAATTAGATGTCCTAAAGATAGTGGAATATAAATTTTCCTGCGAGATGGAGGCACATGTAGAAGTGACAAGTTTAATGTTTGATTGCAATACTTTTAAAGACAAAAGGCATTTACTCATTTTAGTAGCTATTACTTTGCCATCCAAAGAGCTACAGTTCTGCCACTTCATTATGCAGATCAACTCAAAGTAGGGAAGCACGTCTTTAGAAGAAATAGCCTATCTGTACTACTTTTAGAGATACAAGACATTTACTTATTTTAGTGGCTATTACTCTGCCATCTAAAGAGCTACAGTTCTGCAACTTCACTATGTGGTAGATCACCCAAAAGTAGGTGAATGACTTATTTAGAAGAAATTGCCCACCTGTAATACTTTTAGAGACTAGACCAAGGATGCATCTGTGGCCAGATGCAAAATGTATCCACCGGCAAAGGCAAAAGTAGCTATTACTCAGCTATGGCACGAGCTAGAGGTCTGAAATTTTAGTATGTTATAGCTGACCCAAAAGTAGGCGAATAACATATTTGCACAAAATTCTCTAAATGCAATAGTTTTCAAGTTACAAGTGATTTTACTCATGATGGAAGTTAGTGAAAAGCCCAAAAGTAGGTATTACTCACTTAGCTATTCAGATAGACACCCAAGTTACTCACCATGTTGTTGCTATGGAAAAAGTAGGTGCATGACATATTTTAACAAAATGCTCTAAATGTAATACTTTTCAAGTTATAAATGATTTAGTGTTGAGTAAGAACTCCAAAGTAGCTATTACTCCGCTATGCAATGAGCCACAGGTCTGGAATTTTACTATGTTATAGCTGCCTCAAAATAGGTGAATAACATACTGAAACTAAATAATGTAAATGCAAAAGTTTTCAAGTTATAAGTGATTTACCCAACAGTGATAACCTAAAAGTAGTTATTATTCAGCTATGCCATGAGCTACAGGTCTGAAATTTTACTATGTTATAGCTGACCGAAAAGTAGCTGCATAACATATTTGCACAAAGTGCTCTAAATGCAGTACTTTTCAAGTTATAATTGATTTAGTGCATGATTTAATTAATTTTAATGTATTAAAATTTATTTTAAAAATTCATAAAAAAACTTAAGCATGTGAAACTTCTCCAAAATGTAGGTGAATGAGTTATTTGAGAAATACTGGCTATCTGCAATACTTTTAGTGATAATAGGCATTTACTTATTTTGAGTAGGTGAGTAATTAGCTACAGGTCTGAAACTTCACCAAGTGAAAGCTGTCCCAAAAGTAGGTGAATGACTTATTTGAGAAAAATTGGCTATCTGCAATACTTTTAGAGATAATTAGCATTTACTCATTTTGAGTAGGTGAGTAATTACCTACGGGTCTGGAACTTCACCATGTGAAGGCTATCCGCAATACTTCTAGGGATAATTAGCATTTACTCATTTTGAGTAGGTGAATAATTAGCTATGGGTCTGAAACTTCACCAAGTGAAAGCTCTCCCAAAAGTAGGTGAATGAGTTATATGAGAAAAATTGGCTATCCGCAATACTTTTAGAGATAATTAGCATTTACTCATTTTGAGCAGGTGAGTAATTAGCTATGGGTCTGAAACTTCACCAAGTGAAAGCTCTCCTAAAAGTAGGTGAATGAGTTATTTGACAAAAAATGGCTATCTGCAATCCTTTCAGAGATAATTAGCATTTACTCATTTTGAGTAGGTGAGTAATTAGCTACAGGTCTGAAACTTCACCAAGTGAAAGCTCTCCCAAAAGTAGGTGAATGAGTTATATGAGAAAAATTGGCTATCCGCAATACTTTTAGAGATAATTAGCATTTACTCATTTTGAGTAGGTGAACAATTAGCTACGGGTCTGAAACTTCACCAAGTGAAAGCTCTCCCAATAGTAGGTGAATGAGTTATTTGAGAAAAATTGGCTATCTGCAATACTTTTAGAGATAATTAGCATTTACTCATTTTGAGTAGGTGAGTAATTAGCTATGGGTCTGAAATTTCACCATGTGAAAGCTCTCCCAAAAGTAGGTGAATGAGTTATCTGAGAAAATTGGCTATCTCCAATACTTTTAGAGATAATTCGTATTTACTCATTTTGAGTAGGTGAGTAATTAGCTACGGATCTGAAACTTGACCATGTGAAAGCTCTTCCAAAAGTATGTGAAGGAGTTATTTGAGAAAAATTGGCTACCTGCAATACTTTTAGAGATAATTAGCATTTACTCATTTTCAGCAGGTGAATAACTAGCTACAGGTCTGAAACTTTACCAAGTGAAAGCTCTCCCAAAAGTAGATGAACGAGTTATTTGAGAAAAGTTGTGTATCTGCAATAATTTTAGAGATAATTAGCATTTACTCATTTTGAGTAGGTGAGTAATTAGCTACGGATCTGAAACTTCACCATGTGAAAGCTCTTCCAAAAGTACCTGAAGGAGTTATTTGAGAAAAATTGGCTACCTGCAATACTTTTAGAGATAATTAGCATTTACTCATTTTCAGCAGGTGAATAATTAGCTACGGGTCTGAAACTTCACAAAGTGAAAGCTCTTTCAAAAGTAGGTGAATGAGTTATTTGAGAAAAATTGGCTATCTGCAATACTTTTAGAGATAATTAGCATTTACTCATTTTGAGTAGGTGAATAATTAGCTACAGGTCTGAAACTTCACCAAGTGAAAGCTCTCTCAAAAGTAGGTGAATGAGTTATTTGAGAAAAATTGGCTATCTGCAATACTTTTACAGATGATTCGCATTTACTCATTTTGAGCAGGTGAGTAATTAGCTACGGGTCTGAAACTTCACCAAGTGAAAGCTCTTCCAAAAGTAGGTGAATGAGTTATTTGAGAAAAATTGGCTATCTGCAATACTTTTAGAGATAATTAGCATTTACTCATTTTGAGTAGGTGAGTAATTACCTACGGGTCTGGAACTTCACCATGTGAAGGCTATCCGCAATACTTCTAGGGATAATTAGCATTTACTCATTTTGAGTAGGTGAATAATTAGCTATGGGTCTGAAACTTCACCAAGTGAAAGCTCTCCCAAAAGTAGGTGAATGAGTTATATGAGAAAAATTGGCTATCCGCAATACTTTTAGAGATAATTAGCATTTACTCATTTTGAGCAGGTGAGTAATTAGCTATGGGTCTGAAACTTCACCAAGTGAAAGCTCTCCTAAAAGTAGGTGAATGAGTTATTTGACAAAAAATGGCTATCTGCAATCCTTTCAGAGATAATTAGCATTTACTCATTTTGAGTAGGTGAGTAATTAGCTACAGGTCTGAAACTTCACCAAGTGAAAGCTCTCCCAAAAGTAGGTGAATGAGTTATATGAGAAAAATTGGCTATCCGCAATACTTTTAGAGATAATTAGCATTTACTCATTTTGAGTAGGTGAACAATTAGCTACGGGTCTGAAACTTCACCAAGTGAAAGCTCTCCCAATAGTAGGTGAATGAGTTATTTGAGAAAAATTGGCTATCTGCAATACTTTTAGAGATAATTAGCATTTACTCATTTTGAGTAGGTGAGTAATTAGCTACGGATCTGAAACTTGACCATGTGAAAGCTCTTCCAAAAGTATGTGAAGGAGTTATTTGAGAAAAATTGGCTACCTGCAATACTTTTAGAGATAATTAGCATTTACTCATTTTCAGCAGGTGAATAACTAGCTACAGGTCTGAAACTTTACCAAGTGAAAGCTCTCCCAAAAGTAGATGAACGAGTTATTTGAGAAAAGTTGTGTATCTGCAATAATTTTAGAGATAATTAGCATTTACTCATTTTGAGTAGGTGAGTAATTAGCTACGGATCTGAAACTTCACCATGTGAAAGCTCTTCCAAAATGTCTGAAGGAGTTATTTGAGAAAAATTGGCTACCTGCAATACTTTTAGAGATAATTAGCATTTACTCATTTTCAGCAGGTGAATAATTAGCTACGGGTCTGAAACTTCACGAAGTGAAAGCTCTTTCAAAAGTAGGTGAATGAGTTATTTGAGAAAAATTGGCTATCTGCAATACTTTTAGAGATAATTAGCATTTACTCATTTTGAGTAGGTGAATAATTAGCTACAGGTCTGAAACTTCACCAAGTGAAAGCTCTCTCAAAAGTAGGTGAATGAGTTATTTGAGAAAAATTGGCTATCTGCAATACTTTTAGAGATGATTCGCATTTACTCATTTTGAGCAGGTGAGTAATTAGCTACGGGTCTGAAACTTCACCAAGTGAAAGCTCTTCCAAAAGTAGGTGAATGAGTTATTTGAGAAAAATTGGCTATCTGCAATACTTTTACAGATAATTTGCATTTACTCATTTTGAGTAGGTGCTAATTGCATTTACTCATTTTGAGTAGGTGAATAATTAGCTACAGGTCTGAAACTTCACCAAGTGAAAGCTCTCTCAAAAGTAGGTGAATGAGTTATTTGAGAAAAATTGGCTATCTGCAATACTTTTAGAGATGATTCGCATTTACTCATTTTGAGCAGGTGAGTAATTAGCTACGGGTCTGAAACTTGACCAAGTGAAAGCTCTCCCAAAAGTAGGTGAATGAGTTATTTGAGAAAAATTGGCTATCTGCAATACTTTTAGAGATAATTAGCATTTACTCATTTTGAGTAATTAGCTACGGGTCTGAAACTTGACCATGTGAAAGCTCTTCCAAAAGTAGGTGAATGAGTTGAGAAAAATTGGCTATCTGCAATACTTTTAGAGATAATTCGCATTTACTCATTTTGAGTAGGTGAGTAATTAGCTAAGGGTCTGAAACTTCACCAAGTGAAAGCTCTCAATTAGCTACAAATGAGAAAATAGCTATTACTCACTTATGGCATGCAATAGAACCCCAAACTATGTACCATCTTATAGCTAAGGACAAAGTAGCTGAACAACATATTTTAGGCAAACACTCTAACTGCAATAGTTTTGGAGTTACAATGGCTTTACTCAACAGTCAGAATTTCAAAGTAGCTATTACTCAGCTATCAAAGATTCAACAGGTCTGAAACTTTACTATGTGATAGTTTACCAAAAAGTAGATGGACAACATATTTGAAAAGATTTCCCTAACTTTAATACTTTTGAAGATATTTGACATTTACTTCTTTTGTTATTTAGCTACAAATGAGAAAATAGCTATTACTCACTTATGGCACGCAATAGAACCCCAAACTATGTACCATCTTATAGCTAAGGACAAAGTAGCTGAACAACATATTTTAGGAAAACACTCTAACTGCAATAGTTTTGGAGATACAATGGCTTTACTCAACAGTCGGAATTTGAAAGTAGCTATGACTCAGCTATCAAAGGTTCAACAGGTCTAAAACTTTACTATGTAATAGCTTACCAAAAAGTAGATGGACAACATATTTGAAAAGATTTCCCTAACTTTAATACTTTTGAAGATATTTGACATTTACTTCTTTTGTTATTTAGCTACAAATGAGAAAATAGCTATTACTCACTTATGGCATGCAATAGAACCCCAAACTATGTACCATCTTATAGCTAAGGACAAAGTAGCTGAACAACATATTTGAGGAAAACACTCTAACTGCAATAGTTTTGGAGTTACAATGGCTTTACTCAACAGTCAGAATTTCAAAGTAGCTATTACTCAGCTATCAAAGGTTCAACAGGTCTGAAACTTTACTATGTGATAGCTTACCAAAAAGTAGATGGACAACATATTTGAAAAGATTTCACTAACTTTAATACTTTTGAAGATATTTGACATTTACTTCTTTTGTTATTTAGCTACAAATGAGAAAATAGCTATTACTCACTTATGGCATGCAATACAAAGTTGCCAAAGTTGGGGTTTTACGTCCCGTTCAACAGCCAGGGTCATATTGGGACAGGTCCTCAGAATTGCCACTTGTGGGACTCGAACCCACAGAGGTGACAGCCTATGATTAGATGCCAAACTTATGGCATGCAATAGAACCCCAAACTATGTACCATCTTATAGCTAAGGACAAAGTAGCTGAACAACATATTTTAGGAAAACACTGTAACTGCAATAGTTTTGGAGATACAATGGCTTTACTCAACAGTCGGAATTTGAAAGTAGCTATTACTCAGCTATCCACGGTGCAACAGGTCTGAAACTTAACTATGTGATAGCTTACCCAAAAGTAGATGAATAACATATTTGAAAAGATTTCTGTAACTCTAATACTTTTGAAGATACTTGGCATTTACTTCTTTTGTTATTTAGCTACAAATGAGAAAATAGCTATTACTCACTTATGGCATGCAATAGAACCCCAAACTATGTACCATCTTATAGCTAAGGACAAAGTAGCTGAACAACATATTTTAGGAAAACACTCTAACTGCAATAGTTTTGGAGTTACAATGGCTTTACTCAACAGTCAGAATTTCAAAGTAGCTATTACTCAGCTATCCAAGGTGCAACAGGTCTGAAACTTTACTATGTGATAGCTTACCAAAAAGTAGATGAACAACATATTTGAAAAGATTTCTGTAACTGTAATACTTTTGAAGATATTTGACATTTACTCCTTTTGTTATTTAGCTACAAATGAGAAAATAGCTATTACTCACTTATGGCATGCAATGGGACCCCCAAACTATGTACCATCTTATAGCTAAGGACAAAGTAGCTGAACAACATATTTGAAGAAAAAGTTGTAACTGTAATAGTTTTTGAGTTATGAGCCCTTTACTCCAAGTAGCTAAGATAGCTATTACTCAGTTATCTTTAGGCCTAAGTCCATAAAACCAAAAAAATTTTCGAGGGCGTGAAAATTCATTGGGACAATTAATTTACAAAAAATCTGTAGCTGTAGTAGTTTTGGAGGAATCTGCGTGACTAACTAATGCACACACACACGCACGCACGCACGCACGCACGCACACACAGGCATCATTTCATAATCTCCCTCCCGGGCTAAAGCCCGGCGGGAGATAAAAAGGACTTCCAGTGAAAAAAAAATTCATGAAAAAGAGAACATAAATAGTAAGATGCACAATATCATACACATATTGATTGTTATCATGGTGCGTCTTATTTATAAGTTACGATATTGGATAATGTAAGATGTGTTACAAAGTTTGAATGAAATAGTGGAGACTATAATTCTTATTTCTCTTTAGAACATTACTGAAACCCAGTGAACTTTTTGTCTTTTATAAATTCTATCCCAATTTATTTGTCACATAGATTTTACGACATTTTACAGATCATCTCATTCCAGGAAGTTGAAGGTTACACAGTGGCTCTCAGTTTGTACTAGATTCTGCATTCTAAAATGGTACGCTGCGCAGTGAACGTGGACACGTCTTTTGCGCAAAGCTTGAACCGCGAATATAGAACGGTAAATAAAGCAACGCTGTTGAATTCTGCGTACATCGTCCCTTCGCGTACGAATGTAAACAAACGTCTCGCAGTTAAAATACTCATAAAATCATCATTTCTTGCTTGATTTTAATAAATAGCATATCATTTTAAAGCTTACAACAAATTGAAAGCATCTACAGTGACAGTCCCTTAATATTTCATAACAAATTCTATGAAAATACAGTGACAAAAATACTTACTTTTTTAAACCTTAGCTGTCGCTATGTATGTTTCTTTGGTGGAATAGCCAACATGGCGTTGGATTTGTTTTGATTTTTGCGTAACGTTTACCTTATTTTCAACTAATATCAATGTAACCATTTTAGAATAGGAATAAAGGACAAATTCTCGTGCTTTATGATGGTTTTAAACTATCGATCGGCTGTATTAAAGCACTCAGCCCTTTGGGCTTCGTGGCTTTAATACAGCCACTCGATAGTTTAAAACCATCATAAAGCACTCGAATATGTCTTTTATTCCTATCCTATAAACCACCAAACATAAAGGAACTACATAAGTTCCAATGTAACATTGGGAGCTTACTCTCTACACTTACTTCCCAGTGCATAAAGCATCACTTCCCTGTCCCCATATGTCACACTGGTTTCATTTGTTTTGGCTCCAATTGCTTTTTCCTGCAATACATATCTGGAGAGTAGAAGAACTGGGAATATAACTTGATAATGTATCACAATAATATTTAACAGATTCAATGAACACATACTTAAAGATGGTACCACTGTCATATGGAAACTTGTACAGAATTTTATCAAAAGAATGAGACAGAAATAAAAGTGAGAAATTCATGAACGTTATGCATCATTCACCATGAAATATAATATAAATCACATGTGTTTAAAAGACATAAAATTCTTACTATTTATTGGCAGAAAAATAGGTTTTCTTGTATTAAAGTAACAACTGTATATGTTGTTTTATAATTTTTTTTCTATGTACTTTGGTAACAGTTGCATTAATTCTACTGTAATGGAACAAGGCAAATATAACTAGAGGATCGCTTGCAAAAAAAAACAAGAGGAGAGTGCCCGTGAACGGGCACTGTGTCAGCTGACTGAGTGTTTTTGATTTGTGAAGGTGATTAGAGGACAGAATAATTATCAGGAAAAGGGCTGTACAGAAATACAGTAAATGGTAACTGAACAGCAAGTTCGAAAGAAATTCCGAAGCTGACGGAAGAAAAGGATAAAAAAGTTGTGCCCTGTAAATGGTATTATGAAGGAAAATAACAAGGTAATTGTTTAAGTGTAAAAAATAGGTTAAAACATATTTAAAGAAATACTACAAATGCAATATCCTCGTTCGACCTTGAAGAAGGGGTCCAAGGTCAAATCTAACCACACAAATACATTCCCAGCCCATGATTTCCTATGGTTTACCATTCCAAACCTCTAGGACCAATTATAAATGAGTTATAAGCACTTTTAAGCTTGGCTGTCCTCATTTGACCTTGAAGGAGGGGTCCAAAGGTCAAATCTGACCATACCAAAAGATTCTGAGCCAATGATTTCCTATGGGATGGTTTACCATCCCAAATCTCTGTCACCAATAATAAGCGAGTTGTAGGCACTTTCAATTTTCGCTATCCTCATTTGACCTTGAAGGAGGGTTCCAAGGTCAAATCGGACCATATCAACAGATTCACAGCCCATGATTTCCTGTCTGTTTACCATCCCAAACCTCTGGGACCAATAATAAGCGAGTTATAAGCACTTTTAAGTTTGGCTATCCTTGTTTGACCTTGAAGGAGGGGTCATTGAAGGTCAAATCTGACCACACCAAAAGATTCCCACCCCATGATTTCCTACAGGTTGGTTTATCATCCCAAACCTCTAGGATCAATAATAAGGGAGATATAAGCACTTTTCATGACTGACAAAAAACACCTGTGGCGGCCATCTTGTTTCTCAAAATCAGGCCAAAAATATTCCCAGACAACATTTTATGGTTATTAATATATACTGCAAACTTAAGAAAGCTAGCTCTAATATTTTTTTTTCATTAGAGCAGTAATGGTGAAATCTCTCTCTACACACTGCGGCTATCCAGTGGATACAATGATTTACTCAACAGTGAGAACCTGAAAGTAGCTATTGCTCAGCTATGCCATGACATAGAGGTCTGCAATTTCACTATGTTATAGCTGACCAAAAATTCTGTGAATAACATATTTAACAAATTACTCTAAATGTAATAGTTTTCAAGTTACAACTGATTTACTCAACAGTGAGAACCTCAAAGGAACTATTACTCAGCTATGCAATGAGCTACATGTCTGAAATTTTACTATGTTATAGCTAACCCAAAAGTAGGTGAACAACATATTTAAGCAAACTACTGTAAATGCAATAGTTTTCAAGCTACAACTGATTTACTCAATAGTGAGAACCTGAAAATAGCTATTGCTCCGCTATGCCATGAGCTATAGGTCTGTAATTTCACTATGTTATAGCTGACCCAAAAGTAGCTGAATAACATATTTGCACAAATTTCTGTAAATGCAATAGTTTTCCAATTATAACTGATTTACTCAACAGTGAGAACTTCAAAGTAGCTATTACTCAGCTATGAAATGAGCCACAGGTCTGAAACTTCACTATGTTATAGCTGACCCCAAAATAGGTGAATAACATATTGAAACAAAATACTCTAAATGCAATAGTTTTCAAGTTATAAGTGATTTACTCAACAGTGATAACCTAAAAGTAGCTATTACTCAGCTATTCCATGAGCTACAGGTCTGAAATTTTACTATGTTATAGCTGACCCAAAAGTAGCTGAATAACATATTGATACAAAATTCTCTAAATGCAATAGTTTTCAAGTTATCAGTGATTTACTCAACAGTGATAACCTAAAAGTAGCTATTACTCAGCTATGCCATGAGCTACAGGTCTGAAATTTTACTATGTTATAGCTGACCCAAAAGTAGCTGAATAACATATTTATATGAAATTCACTAAATGCAATAGTTTTCCAATTACAACTGATTTACTCAATAGTGAGAACTTCAAAGTAGCTATTACTCAGCTATGCAAGGAGCCACAGGTCTGGAACTTCACTATGTTATAGCTGACCCCAAAATACGTGAATAACATATTTAAACAAATTACTCTAAATGCAATAGTTTTCAAGTTATAAGTGATTTACTCAACAGTGATAACCTAAAAGTAGCTATTACTCAGCTATGCCATGAGCTACAGGTCTGAAATTTTACTATGTTATAGCTGACCCAAAAGTAGCTGAATAACATATTTATACAAAATTCTCTAAATGCAATAGTTTTCAAGTTATAAGCGATTTACTCAACAGTGATAACCTAAAAGTAGCTATTACTCAGCTATGCCATGAGCTACAGGTCTGATATTTCACTATGTTATAGCTGGCCCAAAAGTAGCTGAATAACATATTTATACGAAATTCTCTAAATGCAACAGTTTTTAAGCTACAAGTGATTTTACTCATAATGGAAGTTACTGAAAAGCCCAAAAGTAGCTATTACTCACTTAGCTATTGAGACAGACACCCAACTTACTCACCATATTGTAGCTATGAAAAAAGTAGCTGAACAACATATTTTCACAAAATGCTGTAAATGCAACACTTTTGAAGTTATAAGTGATTTAGTGCATGATTTCATGAATTTTAATGCATTAAAAATTATTAAAAAAATTTATTAAAAAAAAAGTAAGACAGATCCAGGTCTCATACTCACACAAGAGAATCTACCTCTGGCCTAGTACATATATGCAAGATATGAGAGAAATCCCTGCAATAGTCACTGAGAAAATTGTGATAAAAAGTTGATATTTTCACACTTTTGGTGGGGGTACCCCCCTTGTAATGTCTCTAGCAAACAGACGAACAGACAGATTTGCATGCCTTGAACAATTTTTCATCCTCGATAGATAAGGTATCTTTTAAAAAAAACAGCATGTCTCTAGGCCTTGTAGTTTTGGAGAAGAAGTTGTTCACGTGGACGCGTACGCGGACGCCCACGCCGCAGAGTGATGACATAAAAAAGAATGTTTTTGCACAGCAAAAACAAAGCGTCCCTAAAAGGATATAACGGTGAGTGCTAAAGTATTAATAAACTGCTCTGCTTCTAGCCTTATACTGTTGTGGCAACCAAAGTCTGCGTAGTCTGCTCTATCTAGCACGGTTTTCGAGATATAAGCATTTTTGTGTTTTGCATTTTTTGCGAAAAATTAGAAAATTCAAAATGGCCGCCATTTTTGGCGAGACAAAAATGTTTTGAAAATTGAGATGGCTACTCTGCAGAGATACCCTGTGGGACAAAAAGTTTGTTGAAATTACTCTATTCAGCACAGTTTGGCGAGATATAAGCAGTTCTGTGTTTTGCAATTTTGCGAAAAATTTGAAAATTCAAAATAGCCGCCATTTTTTTAAAATTGGAATTGCTACTCTGCAGAGATACCCGGCGGGTCAAAATTTTCGTCAAAATTACTCTACCTAGCACGATTATCGAGATATAAGCATTTTCGTGTTTTGCATTTTTTGCGAAAAATTTGAAAATTCAAAATGGCCTCCATTTTTGGCGAGACAAAAATTTCTTGAAAATAGGGATGGCTACTGTGCAGAGATACCAGAGATGTGGGTCAAAAATTTCGTCGAAATTGCTCTATCTAGCATGGTTTTCGAGATATAAGCATTTTTGTGTATTGCAATTTTTGCGAAAAATTCGAAAATTCAAAATGGCCGCCATTTTGGGTGAGACAATTTTTTTTTGAAAATTGGAATGGCTACTCTGCAGATATACCCTGTGGGTTAAAAATTTTGTCGAAATCGATCTATCTAGCACAGTTTTCGAGATATAAGTATTTTTGTGTTTTCCTTATTTGGAAAATTCGTAATGATTAATTAATCATTAATTACTCGGCCATTTCTTAACCAATCAATGCCAGAATCTAATGATTCCAGATTTTAATAGAATGAATGGATTTGCCAAGTTTCAGGTGAATTGATAAAATCCCTTTCAAGTTATCATCCGGACAAGCTTACCCATCAAAAAAAGACATTTTTGGTCATGTGACCTCTCTGATTGGTCGAAATGTCACTGCAGCATATTCAAAAAAATTCCCCAAGGCTACTGCATACACCTGCCATATTTGAAAAGAATCCGCCCAACGGTCACAGAGTTATAAGGAAAACGAAACGGAGGAGCCTGATTCTCTCCCATACTCAAACAAGCATCCCTTGCGGGACCCTTAATTGTCTGATTAATCAGAGAATACATATCAATGTTCTGTTGAATGTAAAATTACAGGATCTATTGAAGATGTCTTGTTTGGGGAGAGTCTGGCTTCTTCTTCTTCAATTTCCTTTAACATTGAAAGAACTTTCAGCGATGTTCCTGCAATCATTGTATACATCAAATACATACCTATTACACATATACCATGCATATGTCATACAGTTAAATCACTTTACATCGAATCTAAAGTTAGAAAGAGAACAAGTAAGAAGCATTTTTTAAAAGTAACAATATTCCAAAATAAAATTTTCTGGATGGTTTGTATAAAATATCCAACAATTTGCAATAGTATTAGGTCATTGTAAGATGCATTTTTTATATTTGTGGTTTTTCCAGGAACCCACAACACACAGAAGTGATCATGAGACTGAGCTTGTTTTACAACTGGCCAATCTACTTACCTTTACCAGCTGCAATACTGAAGACAAATGTTTAGAAAGGGCAATATATATGTTTGAATTATAACACAATTTCCCAATGTCAAATCTTACCTTTCATCTTATATACAAGTTTTATGTAGAAGGAAGCAAAAAAAAAGACAAGCTTTTGTAATAAAGAATATATCATTTATATTCCAGGGTCATAGGTGTTAAATTTTTTCAAAGGAGAGGTAACAAGAAATATTTCTTTTCTACAGGCTAGTGGTGTATGGTGGCAACATAACAAAGTGCAATCCAATGTATCCATTAGATCATCTTGTGGATACAATTAAGCAGCAGAAAAAATGATAAATTTTAATATTTGGAAAATACTTGGAAAACAATGACATCAATGAGCAGATATTTTTTTTTCAGAATGGTTTTCAAAAATTTACAATTACATTTTAGTAGAAGTGCAAGTTTTCAATCAAACACTTGAATTTTATTATTGTTAGAAAGATTCTTAAGAAATGTTACTTATTAAAATCAAGACAATTTAATTAGAACTGATGCAAATCTCTTAATTAAATAGGGAAATAATACTCACCTCCGGCTGCAAAAAAAGATGTCTAGCTTCAATTAATATTTGCACATTACACAGAAGAACATTCTCACAATGAGTGCATGGGAAGGACAATCAATAAACACAATAATGTTACAATTTATTTTGTGTAGGTTGCTAAGGAAACAAATAATGTTAGTCTCAATATTAGAGTTAAAATTATTTTTGTTAATTTAATGATAAACAACAAATACTGCCATAAATCTTATCCCTCAATGCTATCAGCATATATCAATTAACTTAAGTGTCATGTATTTAATTCAGTGTTAACAAACAAATGTTAACCTTCTTTCTGAATCTCTCAGCTATCGTAGATTTAATTCATTGTTTAGAGAAAAAAGTTTTAATAACACTTTAAAATCTTTCTGCACTCTACTCTGTTTTTTCTTTCTGTTTAAATTTCAATGTAGCAAACCTTAGATCCCCGAGTGACATGTACAAATATCACTGTAGCCAATGTAAACCACTATGTCTGACTCAAAGGTTACATTGTGTTCAATCATATCCCTATTGCATGAAAACAAAACCTTCCTCTTGAGAAACAGACCCGAACATACAGGAATAAGATTCTGTGACAGGACTCACTCCAAAAGGGTAAAATGCTTACAAGCAAATTAGAACAATGCATCAGACGGAAAACATTCAAGTTGCTGACCATTACAGTGTTGTTCATAGTCTGGATACAATGGCATGTGTGGGTATATACTTAGCTGAAACATGCTGATTATTGTATCAACTTTAAACCAAAGTCATTGCACTGCATCTTACACTAATAGCAAAATATTAACCTTTAAGTTATATGTATATGCTGATCAACAAAATAAAAAAGTAACACCACAGATTATAGGTATGGGTCTGATGTAATAATGTTAAAGGTCACTTCAGCTGAGGTCTGTGGTAAAGGTCCTTGTAATAAACTTAAACCAAAGCACACACACAAGGAATACACAATATCTGTATCAAAATATATATTTTCCTCACTGGGAAAACAGATCTTTATTTGCTATAAAAATACATTCATTTTAAAAATTACATTTATGAACTCAACATATCAATGTAACAGTAATGTTCAATATTGCCAACCAGCTGTTGCTAACAATCATACCTCCAATATTTTCTGGGCAACCAGCCCCATCAAAGTTTGTGATGTCATCCCAATTATTTCTCACTGTAAAAGAAAACACATTCAAGTATTATATTTTTATTTAGATTTACTGGAACACGCATTATGTCCAAGTGAAACAATATCTAAATTTACAGGATCTGATAATGCTTTTGTTAAGTCGATTGGACTAATTAATCAAAAAGCCAAAAATATCACCAAACTGAAGAAACTTGAGGACTCATTTATCACAGAGTCTACCACAGAAGTCAGTGATCACTACACAATTTCTATCCAATGAGGTCCAATCACATCATTTTCTCCTATTGTAGATCTCACAACAGAAAGCTGATAGCAGAGCTGACTTAAAATAAGTGTCATTTTCAACATATTGTAGGCATACTGGTAAGATCACAATAATAGTCGAAGGGATAGGGAAAAATAGTGCACCAAAGCTGGTCAAGCTAATTTTAGATTTCAAACCAACTTCCCCATAAAATCAGGCCCAGCAGTGATCCTATGGGCCCCTGATGTAAGGAGCCAGATGTCTTAGGTACTGGTCTAAAAAATCAGCACTGACTAATAAGTAAATCGTACTGATAAATTATGGATGACAATTGCTATTTCTGCTTCTTGAAAATTAAAACTGAGTCACTCAAAACAAGAGTCAAAATTTTTTTAGTGTTCATCAACCACAATATATTAAAACATGTAGCAATATTTTCATATGTTTATAGATTTATTACTGTATTTGCTCTCTGAAGCACCCATTGGCAATGTGATCAAATAGTTGCAAAAGATGGGGATATCTGTTTACAACAACAAAAACTAGCACGGAGTTTCGAAAAAAAATAACCAGAATCTGGGGAAACCACATTTTAGTACACACCATATGGAAGTAAAATATGCAACTGATAAACAAACCTCTTTGTAAAAAAATGTGAAATAACTGCTAAAATAAGGAAAATTTTGTTGAACATGGATATAAAATCATCCAATTATACCTATTATAGGGTTTTTATGGAGAAAGGTTCCCTTGAAATGACATATTAGCAATTTATTACCAATAATGTAAGATTGTGGAGAGGTGCTAATGAAAGCATACATGAAACGAAGCACGTCACCGGTATTTACATATCTTCTGTCCATGAGATTGTCTGAGATTGAATAACTCAAGAAGAAGGAATAAATACAAGTGAATTAAAACCTTTTAAAATATCATAAAAATTATTCCTTTATATATGATTTTTTTATCATTTTCAAAATACTGTAACTGATTCCTAACAATGAACATTGTAAATATATGTTGTATTATTAGATAATTAGAAGCTTGTGAAGTAATGTCGAGGTCTTCTGCCACTGCGATTCAAACCAACAATACAGCGATGGGAGAGGAGTGTCATAGGCAAAGCACTGTCAGAGCGCCCCATAACACTGAACAAAGTAATGTCTTCTCCACAGGTCTGAGCTCTGAAGACATTGCAGAGGCACATAGAGTGAGAAATCTAAAATTTGCATGGAATCTAAAATTTGCCACCTCTAAAACCTAAGTTAATTTTATGAAGAAAATGATGTTTTGTCTGAAAATTTGCAAATTTTAATTAGTAAATTAAATTTTTATTAGTTAATACCTTACCTACCAGATGATAGCTATAGCCCGGCGCCAGCCGGTCCCGCCAAACGAAAGAAAAAGACGTCCCGGGTTTCACCCCCGGCAGGACCGGCACACTACAATCCACTCGCCAGGTGGCCTAGTTCCTGCCTCACTCGCCAGAGGGACGTGACGTCATAGCATCTTTTTCGTCCCTAAGATTGAATGATGAAGGCTGGAAGCGGGGAAGGCCGGGTGGGAATTTCCCGTCTGGTAGGTAAGGTATTAACTAATAAAAATTTAATTTACTAATTAAAATTTGCAATTTCATTGCGTTAATACATCTTACCTACCAGACGATAGCTAGAATAACTACCCAGTGGAAGGAGGGCAGCCTTCTGAGGATTGGAGAAACTCTTATATTATACCTAGGTGTGAGGTTCTAGTCCTTTGAGGAGACATGTTAGTCTCAAGGGTAACTAGACCCACCTGCCCCCCCCCCCCCCCCCCCCTTTTTGACTGCTCTGAGGGGAGGAAGAGAGTAAGAGTTCAAGTCAATGATTCCCACGGTTAACCTGGAAGAGTAGGGAAAATCCTATACCCAGAGGATTACTCTGAAGTAAAAGACTTTGAGAAGCCAAGGCCTAGGCTAAAAGTGAGCCTACACCTAAAACTAACTAGTATGTACACTATATATAATTATATACAAAGAAGCTTAGGGGACTAGTGGTGGATTTGTTGGGCAGCCACCACAGGACCCAAGTGAAAAAGCTCCTTATCTGCCCAGGCAACATCCTTAAGGTAAAACTGTGTAAAGGTGTTGTGGGACTTCCAGTGGCATGCTGCTAGGATCTGGTCCAGAGATATGCCACCTTGAAAGGCTTTGGAGGCCGCAAAGGCCCTAACATCATGGGCCTTAACCTGATGTAAGGTCAAGGAATCTTGGTCAGAGAGATCATAACACAACACTACTGTTTGTTTGATCCAGGACGAGATAGTGGCAGGAGAGATGTCCTTGTTAAAACCTTGTTTGAATGAAACAAAAACTAACTCCTTTCCCGTTCTTAGGTCCTGCGTTTTGTCCAGGTAGTAGCGAAGAGCCCGAACGGGGCAAAGGGATCTGTCTTCCTTTAAAGACTTATCCAGAGTGGGGGCTAAGGCTGGAATGACCACAGGGGCCACGCACTCTGGTCCCTCTTTTGCCAAGTGATTTTTCGCCAAGAAGCTTGGTGAAGGGTAGATGGAAACTTTGGACCAGTCAGCTTGGTGTCTGATATTTTTGTTTAACCAAGCGTGAATCTCACTCCTGCGTTTTCCTGAAGCCAGGGCTAGGAGAAAAACAGTTTTGAAAGTAAGGTGCTTCAGAGAAGCCTTTCTGAGTGGTTCAAAAGGCGCTTTTGTAAGCTGGTGTAAAACCAGGGAGAGGTTCCAAGCAGGAACCCCCCGGCGCCCTTTGGGTCTATCTCTGTGAAAACTGTCTAACAGTCTAGTCAAGTTTTCATCCTTGCCGACATTAACCGAGGTATTTCCCAGTTTGTCTGCAATGGCTGACCTGTAACCATCAATAGTGCTGGGCTGGAGATTCTTCTCCTGGAAAAGGTGCAGGAGGAAATCTGCTATTTGTTTTATAGATGGGTTCCTGAAGTCCACCTGACTTGTTTCGCACCATCTGACAAAAACGGCCCACTTCGCTTCGTAGACTGTTCTGGTTGAACGTCTTTGAGGCGCCTCAATTCTTGACGCCACTGGGCTAGAGAACCCCTGCTCCTTGATTGTCTGGGCTCTAGGAGCCAGGCATGGAGATTTAGGTTTGTCAGATCCCTGTGACGTGCCTTGTTGAAAGGTTGGGTCACTAGATCTGGGTGGTGTGGAAGACAAAGAGGAACCCTCGCAGATAGTTCCACTAGGTCCCAAAACCAAGGCATGTTGGGCCATCCCGGGGCAATCAGGATTGCTCTGCGATACCAGTGATCTGACAGCTTGCTGACCACCTTCCCCATCAGAGACACTGGGGGGAAGAGGTACATGTCCAGGTCCTCCCAGGATAATGTCAGAGCATCCACTGACCAGGCCTTTGGGTCTGGAATTGGGGACACAAATTGAACTAGCTTGCAGTTGTACCTTGTTGCAAACATGTCCACTCGGGGATAATGCCAGGTTTGACAAAGGAGGTCGAAGGTCTCTTGATGGAGGGACCACTCCGTCTGAATGACCTGCCTTTGGCGAGACAATTTGTCTGCAATTACATTCAGACGGCCTGGAATGTGTCTGGCCTTCAGTACTATTTGATTGAGGCTGCACCAACATAGGAGCCGTCAAAGAAGGGCACAGAGTGAGCCTGACCTCATACCTCCTTCCTTGTTGATGTATGCCACAACCGTGGTGTTGTCTGTGGCAATCAGGACGACCTTTCCTTGCACTAAATGTTGGAATCTTTTTAGTGCTAACAACACGGCTTTTAGTTCTAAGAAGTTTATGTGCAACTTGCTTTCGGGCACTGACCAAGTACCGCTTGCTGTGAAGTCGCCTAAGTGAGCACCCCAGCCTTCTTTTGAGGCGTCTGTAAAGATTTGAACTGCGTGTCGCAGGGGGTGTAAGGGCTGACCCTTTAGGACATTTTCCTCTTGGGTCCACCACTGCAGGTACTGATGGAGAGACCTCGGAATTGGGATCTCCTTTTCCAGAGATTCTGGGACTCTCCAGTGTTTCTTGAGGTGCCACTGAATAGGTCTCATGTGCAGTCTGCCTAGGGTCACCTGTTTTTCTGTCGCAGTGAGAAGACCTATAAGAGACATGAAAGTTCTCACTCGGCAAGATCTGTTCTGTAAAAGCACTGTTATTTTCTGTTGAAGGGCTTCCCAACGATTTTGAGTAGGCCTGACTACTCCGTTGAGTAGGTCGTACTGGTAGCCTACGAAGTCGAAGACTTGTTGGGGTTCCAGTTCTGATTTTTGCATGTTTACCATCCAGCCCAACTCCTGGCAAAGGGCTAGGAGGGACTGGGTTCCCTGGTGGCAAGATTCTTTGGTAGGGGCTCGAATCAACCAGTCGTCTAGGTACTGGTGGATTCTTATACCCTGTGACTGAGCCATTAACTTGACCTCTTTGACCACACCAGTGAACTCCATGGGAGCTGTTGACAGGCCAAAGGGAAGTGCCCGAAACTGGTACGACTGGTTCTGAAAGTGGAACCTGAGGAATTTTCGGGATGTGTAGTGAATTGGGATGTGGAAGTAGGCGTCGCTGAAGTCTAGCGATGTCACCCACTCCTCTTGTTGTAGAGAGGTCCGGATTGTCTCTGGAGTCTCCATTTTGAATGTTTTTACGCATAAAAACTGATTTAGAGTACTGAGATCCAAGATTGGCCGCCACTTGTGGTTCGGCTTTGGGACAATGAACAGTCTGTTGAAAAAGGCTAGTGAGGTTTGAACCCTGACCCTCTCTACTGCCTTTTTCTCGATCAGAGCTTGTACAGCTGCTTGCAAGTGGGAGTCTCTGATGGGGTTTGCATAGCCACTTACTATCAGGGGATCCCTTACTAAGGGAGGTCTTACTTTGAAGGGAAGAACATAACCCCCCTTTAATATGGACACTACTTTTGGGTTTGCACCCTTGTGAGCCCATATTTCCCAAAAACTCTGAAGACGTCCCCCCACTGGTTGGACACTTGCAACATTGGGGACATTTGGAACATTTGGAGCAGAAACAAAGTGACCGACAAAAGAAGCACTTTTCACACACTTTATTTGACTTTTGATCTTTGATTTTGGCCTTACGTCTTTCTTTTGCGACTGCCACCTTGTTACAGTAGGTACACGACATACAACATGATAAGAAACATTTGTTGGAACAGATACAAAAGAGTTTCTTGTTATGACACTTTGTACAGAACTGACTGGCCGGGCCACCGGCACCGGACTTGACTTGCAGTAATTGTCATTTATACTGTGTCTTCTCATGAGCCATCTTGGTACCACGTCCGGGTTGACCACCCCGGCCTCTGCCCCGGCCTCTATTGCGGGAACCAAACGCTTTCCAAGCTGGTAGTTCCTTTCCGGCTTGAGAAGTTGTTTTAGCAGTGTCTTGAGGTTTCCAACCAGTACTGTAGGGTTGGTATCTCTGTTTTCTGCCTCTACCGGCGAACCCCCCGCGGCCCGGGCCGGGCTGGGAAGTACGTCGGGAAGCTTCTAATTGGTTTATTTCATCCTCAGCTTTTCTAATAGCAGCATCTGGAAATAACCCATATCCATTCAGGGGGCAATTTCTCAAGGAATTGAAAGTATCTGGTTTAATCCCCGGTTTCACAGCTTCCAAGTATGAATCCCTACGGAGTAGGGTCAAATTTGCCATCTGCACAAATGTAAAGTCTGCCAAATGTTGTAGAGATTTACCCATGGCGAAACTGACATTCTGGTTAAATGAAGATAAATACAAAAGTTCATCTAATGCACCTTGAGCTTTGACAGAAGACTTGCCTTTCTTAAGTTCACTTTGTAAAATATGCAATTGTTCTTGGAAGGCATCCTGTATTTTGGTAATACAGCGATTAAACCCCGCTGACTGGTTGCAAATATATGAAGACTCTTTTGCTGCTTTCTCCCACTTACGCATAGTGTCTTGTGATAGTGGGCGGGATGGAGGCTGAGGAGATGCAGAAGATATGGTTGAAATCCTGGGGAATGAACTATTTATCTTCGCCGCATCATTTGGCCAAGAATTCACTGATTTACCCGGCCTAGTTGGATCTGTAGGCTCCGCCGGGTGTATCCCATACCATCTGCTCTGGGATTTGGGGGGTCTGAGGAATTGGTCCACATGCAGGCCACCTGGATCACTAGATTTTGAAGGATATCCTTCTATCAGTACAAGGTTTAGAGTTTCTAGTTTTCGGCACAACCAATCTTCCGGAGGAAGATCCACAGAAATCTTGCCCACAGGTTGAGAACGGTGACCTGCCCAAGGATTATCAGTGCGGGATTGAGGAGAAAACTCCAGGTCAGGAATGTGTGTCCATCCCATGAACGCGCGGACGCCTCTCACAGTCTCGCGGTAATTTTGATCTTCACTGAGGACCCGGTCCGGGTCTGAGGTTTCTAAGTCTGGGGATTCCTCTGCGTCAGATAACTCACCCTCTTCAAATGTTTCCTGAGGATTGACATCGCGGAAGGTGACCGGCCCGGAGCCGGAAGAAGGTTGTTGAAATGCAGCTTGAGAGGAAGCAGACATAGCAGCTGACGACACAGTAGCCACCGGAGCAGGGTGTTTAAACATAGGTTCTGCTTCCGGGTAGAGGTTTTGAAGTGGAGATTGTCTGTCAGCAAATGAAAAATCCTGATCTCTAGGCTCATCCGGGCCAACAGCCGGACCGGCTGGGCCGGAAGAAGCCGAAGTAGAGACAAAAAAGGGTGTCTGGGAAAGAGCACCTGCTGGAGCAGCATGAGAGACCGGTACTTTGACCGGAGAAAATGTTGGATTTTGTACAGAAGGTGAGGAGCGATGTCCTAAAGTGATAAGCGCCTCAAGCCTGGCCATACGAGTGGCCCACTTTTCGTCCAGTTCCTGAAGATCTTTCTTAAACTGAGGCACAGGAAGGGACAAATCCGGAGCAGAAGAAACAGATACAGCAGGTTCTTGTTCTGGCTGGGCATCAAGTACTACCACAGAAGACGGATCGACTAACACTTCCTTTGCTTTAGCCTTTTCCTTTCTGAGTTTATAGGTAGGAGTACTTAACTTGAGCACTTGCTCCGGGGTAAGGACACTGCAAAAGTCACACTGCAGATTTTGAACACAAGGGTCATCACCCTGTCCTTTCTCGCGACAACGCGCACACCTACTATGTTTGTCAAATGAAGCCATAATATGGCCACACGCACCCTTTTTCTGTCCTGGAGATGCCATGATAGAACAGTTAACTAATGGCAACACTTCCGACACAAATTAAACAGATATAACACAAATATAAAAACTAAAGAGTTCACAGATAAAAATCCACAACTTTAAATATCGCGCCAAACGAAAAAGATGCTATGACGTCACGTCCCTCTGGCGAGTGAGGCAGGAACTAGGCCACCTGGCGAGTGGATTGTAGTGTGCCGGTCCTGCCGGGGGTGAAACCCGGGACGTCTTTTTCTTTCGTTTGGCGGGACCGGCTGGCGCCGGGCTATAGCTATCGTCTGGTAGGTAAGATGTATTAACGCAATGAAATGGCATTTTTCAGTCCAAAAAGCCTTAATTTACTGTACACTCAACAAATCTCACCTCAATTCATTTATTTTATTAGCATTTCCACATATTTCAGATATGTGGCGAAATTTAGATTTCTTAGTCTAGTTCTCCAATGTTTGTATGTGCTACATCACCTTTTCTTGATATGGCAGACCTGGGACATTGGTGAATGGCATTTACAGGAGTACAAAGAGTAACACTTTAGAGCTATCTATTACAATAACATATACTCTTAAGAGCAATGAAAACACATCTCCCTTGCAGCTAAAGTCTGAATTTGTACTTCAGTTAATATTCACAACCACTGCCTTTTATGTCTATGTTTGTGTAAACATTACATACTACATTTTAAACACTTACCATCTTCTGGAGTGACAACATTTTTAAAAGGTTTCTTCAGCATCTTTCCCTCAGTTCTTTGCCATCTCACTGCAAAAGAAAGACCACGACATTCATATTGATAGAGCCAAAAATGTGAGATTTGGAATAAAATGTGAAATTTGGTACTTATTAGGCTCCTCACTTTTCTTCAAATTACAGGAAATATTTTAATCAAATCTGTGTTTCCTAGGTTATTTTAGGCTACTTGTCTTATCTGTGAAAAATTTCCAAGATTATGTTCCCTTGAGTGCGATGTGACATCTAAAGGACAATTATATTTATTTTTTGATATATGACCTGGGTGTAAATTATATCAAAATACCTCTAAACAAGTTGTAAGTTAAACCATGTGCACAGTCAGAATAACAACAAGTCTGCTATAAACTTAAATTATGTTCTACAGTAAAAGGTTTTATACTTGTCCAGCATCCAATTTGAAGCTGCATGAAATTTCAGTAATTTACCAAGGTAACAAAAATGTCTGTTCACTCTATTGTGATTGGTGAGAATCCATGTTAGTAGCAGCTAAATCTGAAGAAGCTTTCACGGAATTACTACACAGTTTTATTAAATAAGTGCAACACTGAACATCAAACTTGTGTTCAAGTAAATATAATTAAGAATAGATTTTCTAAGAGACTTTAAAATTCGACATTCTGCAGAGTGAATTCATAGTTTTGAAATGATGCCCAAATAAAACAGGATTTGAGCTTTGAGTCTGACATAAAACATATGAATATCCATACCTGACTACAGTACACTCTGTTTAATTCGAATGTGTAAAATCCAACGGAAACGGTTCGAATTAAACCAAGTTCGAATAATAATTTGCGATGGTGCCTTCCTGGGTTAACTCGGTAAACACATGGGCGATAATAGGCTTTTTATTGTAAAACACACAAATGAATGCGTAAGTAAAATAACCTTTATTACCAAAGGTATTTGTTTTCTATTTTCTGTAAGATACATACATAAAATAACCATTAATTCAACATAAAAACACTGTACATTGCACTTTCACCACTGAGATAGGATGTCTAACGTTGATTTACACACAAGGTTACCACTAAATGATTTAAAAGTCCGAAATTTTGATTTGTCTCTTTGATGCCTCTGTGGTCGTATTCACAAGAATTTCTATATTAGCAAGACTTTCTAGTTCTTTATGTGTGTTTTTCAGCGCTTCTATATATCTTCTCATTTTCTTGCACATTTCCTTCATCTCTCTGTTACTTGGAATGGAGTCCTCCTCAACTTCCCCTTCCTCCTGGTCACTTTCCTCCTCATTCTGTGTCCCCCTAACCTTCTGTACAATATCTTCATCAGAAGGGATCTCAGATGTTATCAGCTCATCATCCACATGAACATACTGTTCAAATTCTTCAGTAGAAAGGCCTGGCTGTTCATTCTCTGGAACTATGAACTCCCTAGGAGAGCCATACTCCCTGAAGGCCATGTGCATCCAACAGTTTGAGATGGTCTCTGGTGTCACCTTGGCCCAAGCACGCTGGGCCTCTCTAAGGGTTTCCAGTAATGACACACTAAATTCTGTGTCATTGTCCAAGGCCTCTATGTTTTTTCTGTTGATAGCAGCCTTGTAGTGATGTTTAAAGCATCTTATTATTCCCTGATCCATAGGCTGAAGGACACAAGCCATGTCTAATTGAAATTTAGGATTTTTGTGATTAATCACTCTTTAAAATATATGAATTTATTTATATATTTTTATAACATAAGGTCTTTCCCTTTTTATTTTTAAGCATTTGCAAAAATTAAATGTGTCTGTAACAGTGATTTTATAAAACAGCAATTTAATGTAACATATTTCGAAGATGCCTCAAATTTCGCAATATAAAAATAGTTGAAGTTTCCTGTATTTTGCATTATAAATGCTTCTTTATCCCGAAATTCCATGAAATATCAACATTCTTTCCTGTTGTGTACATTTTAATCATTTTGTAAGGTGTAATATTTCAAAATATGATGAAGTTTATTTCGTGGGCGATAATCAAGCGATTAACCGAGTCTGAGTCGATTCTTACAAAACGAGTAATCAAGGCGCATTTTCCGACTCGCTTGCAGCCTTACTTATAATATATAAAACCTACACTTGCTGCCCCAGCCACCTCCGATTTCATAGCAACCTCCTGTCTCCTGACAATCAGAATGACACAGCCACAGGACAAATGGGGACACATAATGGGGCTGCAGGGCCTTCTGTACTTCTGCAGAAAAAAATGTACAACTGTATAGTTGAAGTAAAGTTCTGTTAGCGATACTTATCAGATCTTAACAATTGCATGTCCATTGAAATTTACTCCATTGTTTGAAGTTTCTTGTCAAGTAAATGACTTTTTCTTTTGCCCGAGGTTTGACTTCACAAACTTCCACATTATTTTAAGGTAAAGATGTGTAAAATCAATTAAACAAATGGACAAGGTGGGCACAGACTGAAGCTTTACAACATTTGCCTCTGCAGAAAAAATATATGTAATACTCCTCTGTGAAGACAGATTTGTCAGACTCTAACAACTGGGTGTGAGGCCTTTTGTACATTTTAAGGGTCTTGCATGCTTCTTCATTTTACATTCAAAACATAAACACTGTTACCACTTTCTCCTCCAAAAGAAAATTTTAATTTTTCTGATTTTCAATAAGTTATATTTTATATATAAGTTATATATATTATAATAAGTCGTACCCTCTGTGCTGACTGTAGCTAACAGTCTGGTGCCAGCCAATGGAGCAATGGTGTTACACTTGATGTCATACTTCTGACCTTCAATGGCCACTGTGTTACTAAGCCCTAACAATCCAAGCTTGGCTGCAAAAAAATTAGTTTATGTTAAGTCTATTACTTTTTAAGAGTTCAAAATTTTCTCACACCAATTGTTGATTTTCCAAAATTACTTGTAACAAACTGCTTTTGAAGTTTATACAAATATCTTTAAAATACAAATAAAGCATATAGCTTTACTAATTTATGGAATGTTTAGAATATTTTTTTGCAAAAACATAGCCTACCCAAGGGTAATTTAGATATCTAGTCCATTAGAAAAATATTAAATGAATTCTTACCTTGACCAAAATTTACACACTTAAAACCACGAGCAAAAACTTATTTTTGTCAAAACTCAACATTAACCAGACAGACTAAGTTTCTTTTTATAACTTTTTCAAACCAACATGTAATTGAATTTGTACCCCTGCTGCCAAAAAAAAATGAAAACTTGAGAAACAAGGACAAGGCAAAAGATTATTTTTGGATAAAGTAAGAGAGTACTCTTTTTAGGTATCAGCAGTTATTTAATATCCACACATTACCAGTGTATAGTCAGTTTCTATTAATTTTTAATTTTCTGGAAGGTTAACACTTACTGAAGTCATCCGGACAGCATGTTATGCATCCAGTACTGAAATAAACTTTATACTTAACTGATTATACATACAAAAACTATTTTGATGATAAAAGCTTATCTTCTTACTTTTCACATATTTTGATTTAATGTTCAAGGCCTGCAGTACAATCTCAAATGACTTGATAATGGAGTTTTTTTTACCTGCACTATAATTCGACTGACCAAAATTGCCATAAATACCAGCAGCTGATGCGGTCATGATAATTCTGAAAATAGAATTGAATGCAAATAGTCATATTTTTATTTCTGGAATTTTTGTGTAATTTTTTTGCCCAGATATTTTTTGGGCTGGTGCCTTTTTGTCCAATGCACATGCTGTATTTTTACAAAGGAGCCAATAAACAGTAAAGTAGCATGAAAACAAGCAATCAGTGCCCGTGAATGGGCTCTGTGTCAGCTGACTGTGCGTTTTCAGTTTCTGATTAGAAGTGAAAGAAGGAAAGGACACAAAAGTGGTGCATGTATCGTATTCAGAAGTAAAGTACAAAGTTAACTATTAAGGTGTAAAAAGTAGGTAGAAAACATATTTAAACAAAATACTGTAAATGCAATAGTTTTCAAGTTACAACTTATTTACTCAACAGTGCGAACCTGAAAGTAGCTATTTCTCAGCTATGCCACGAGCTTCATGTCTGCAATTTTACTATGCCATAACTAACCCAAAAGTAGATAACATATCTAAACAAATTCTCTAACTATGTTATAGCTGACCCAAAAGTAGCTGAATAACATATCAAACAACATACTCTAAATGCAACAGTTTAAAACTGATTTTCTCAACAGTGATAACCTCAAAGTAGCTATTACTCAGCTATGCCATTTACCCAAGTTTCTCACCATGTTGTAGCACTGGAAAAAGTAGCTGAATAACATATCTTAACATGATGCTCTAAATGCCATACTTTTCAAGTTATAAGTAATTTAGTGCATGATTTCATGAATTTGAATGCATTAAAATTATTTTATAAATTCATAAAAAAATAATTAAGAAAGATCCAGGTCTTATACTCTCACAAAGGAATGTACTTGTGGCCTAGTCTATATATTCAAGATAAGAGAGAAATCCCTTCAATAGTCAAATGAGAAAATTGTGATTATGTGTTGAAGTTTTCACACTTAGGGTGGGGGTACCTCACTTATAATGGTTCTAGCAAACAGACGAACAGCCAGATCTGCATGAATATTACGATTTATCATCCTCGATAGCTATGGTATATTTTAAAAGTAACAGCATGTCTCTGGTCCTTGTACTTTTGTAGGAGAAGATGTTCACGCGTACGAGTACGCAGATGCCGCAGAGTGATGCCATAATGTCAGCTGACTGACAAAAAAATCTGCTGTCATAAGTGGTGATTTGATTGACTGTTTTAACCCTTTTGATAAAAATATATTAAAACCCTTACTTCAGTGGGAATTTTATCTTCATTGATCTTTTTCATTCCACGTTATGAAAAATTGACTGCCAATAATAATTACAGCTAATTTTATTTAAATATAATTTGAGACGGCCTTGCATCCACAAAGAGGTTCTTGTTACAAATAAACTATTAAACAGGTAACATCTGCTGAAGGTATATGTCTCACCAATTATTAAAATGTTTTATGGGCAATTTTTACCAGATTTCATAAAGATCTAGAGATCACTAAATGCAATCTAAAATGAAAAAAAAACTAAAATATGTAATTTCTCTGGCCATTACCATTTTTACCAGACAGTTTACAGTCTAATTAAAACAAGGAATATTGTTTATTTCAAATTTTGAAATACTGCACAAGTTCAAGTTCATGCCTGGTTCAAGCACTATTTTTCTGCTTCAAATACACACCTGCGTCAAATACAGATCTGAATGGCTAGTGCTTGAAACTATTTATGCTATATATTGGCAACAGGGTTGGGTCCAGTACAGCATGTATAAAGTAGCATGTATACATTTGTCTAGAAATAATGGGCACAGTTTCTTCTTCATTTATTGTGTCAAAATGATCAACATAGCGATTTGAACAGTCTCTATTCTTTTAGTATAAAGCTTACATTTTGTTTTAGCTTTCAGAGTTAACTTGCAATAATTATTATTCAAAACTTTCTCGCTTTTAATATTTATTATATTATGAGAGCCAGTTAAATTGTTATTGTATTAATTAACAAACTACTGTAAGTTAAGTAAGGTGTTTAGAAATTATTGTATCAGTAAACCAACCAAAAAATACTTTTACTGATACTAAATACTTTTCAAAAGTACTTGTACTAAATACATTTCTTTAAAAATGTACTGATACTTGTACTAAAATATTTTAAAGGTACTTGTACTAAATACTTTTAATTGTACTGAGACCCAACCCTGATGAGCAATATAGTTTGTTTTCATTAATTGTTTACCTTCCAAACCCATTCTTCTTCATATGGGGCCATGCAGCTCTTGTCACCATAAATGAACCTCTCAAATGAACACGCTGAATAATATCTGTAAATACGTAAATTAACAGTAATCACCAGTACTGAAGCTATAAATATGACACTTATTACAACTTTGAAGGCAAATTTTTATAGTTCGTGGCACTCTTTATCACAAGGAAATCTGTGGATAACTGGCAAAGAAATTAGTGTACACGAAGGTGAGATAAGCCTTGAAACTACACCAATCTGATTACTATATAAACTAGATGAATGCTTTTGCTAACAAAAGCGACGCGTCCCTTCAAGTTTAAAATGCTTTGTGGTTTTAATAAGCATGCTGTAAAGCTAAGAATGCACAAAGCTGCACCATATGCTTTCCCAATACCTCTTAATACATTCTGAAGCTATAAAAGCAACAATAAAGGAGATATGAGGCAAAAAGTCCAAAGCAGCTATTTATGACCCCAGTTTGGCCCATAAGGGATGGTCAGGGGGTAAAACTGACTGGCTATTTAGACTCTCCACATATGCTTTCCCAATATCTCTTAATACATTCTGAAGGTCTAAAAGCAACAATAAAGGAGATATAAGGCAAAACTCCAAAGCCACTATTTTATGACCCCAGTTTGACCTATAAAGGGGGGTCGGGGGATAAAACTGACCGGCTATTTAGATTCTCCACATATGCTTTCCCAATACCTCTTAATACATTCTGAAGCTATAAAAGCAACAATAAAGGAGATATGAGGCAAAAAGTCCAAAGCAGCTATTTATGACCCCAGTTTGGCCCATAAGGGATGGTCAGGGGGTAAAACTGACTGGCTATTTAGACTCTCCACATATGCTTTCCCAATATCTCTTAATACATTCTGAAGGTCTAAAAGCAACAATAAAGGAGATATAAGGCAAAACTCCAAAGCCCCTATTTTATGACCCCAGTTTGACCTATAAAGGGGGGTCGGGGGATAAAACTGACCGGCTATTTAGATTCTCCACATATGCTTTCCCAATACCTCTTAATACATTCTGAAGCTATAAAAGCAACAATAAAGGAGATATAAGGCAAAAACTCGAAAGCAGCTATTTATGACCCCAGTTTGGCCCATAAGGGGGAGTCGGGGGGTAAAACTGACCGGCTATTTAGACTCTCCACATATGCTTTTCCAATACCTCTTAATACATTCTGAAGCTATAAAAGCAACAATAAAGGAGATAAAGGCAAAAACTCAAAATCGACTATTTTATGACCTTACTTTGACCCATAAGGGGGGGTCGGGGGGTAAAAACTGACCGGCTATTTAGACTCTCCATATATGCTTTCCCAATACCTCTTAATACATTCTGAAGCTATAAAAGCAACAATAAAGGAGATATCAGGCAAAAACTCAAAATTGGCTATTTTATGACCCCAGTTTGACCCATAAGGGGGGGTCGGGGGGTAAAACTGACTGGCTATTTAGACTCTCCACATATGCTTTCCCAATACCTCTTAATATATTCTGAAGCTATAAAAGCAACAATAAAGGAGATAAAGGCAAAAACTCAAAATCGGCTATTTTATGACCCCACTTTGACCCATAAGGGGGGGTCGGGGGGTAAAACTGATCGGCTATTTAGACTCTCCACATATACTTTCCCAATACCTCTTAATACATTCTGAAGCTATAAAAGCAACAATAAAGGAGATAGAGGCAAAAACTCAAAATCGGCTATTTTATGACCCCAGTTTGACCCATAAGGGGGGTTGGGGGGTAAAACTGACCGGCTATTTAGACTCTCCATATATGCTTTCCCAATACCTCTTAATACATTCTGAAGCTATAAAAGCAACAATAAAGGAGATATAAGGCAAAAACTCAAAATCAGCTATTTTATGACCCCAGTTTGACCCATAAGGGGGGGCCGTGGGGTAAAACTGACCGGCTATTTAGACTCTCCAAATATGGTTTCCTATTACCTCCCAGTACATTTTATAGCTCTAAATGCAATACTTAAGAAGATAATAGGGGGGTTGGCCTAAATTTAAGGCTTTCAGATTGGAAGGTCAGAAAATCACTCAAAAATGAGACATTTTTCAAGGGATTTCTCCCAAAATCTAATCAGCTCGCGTTTTCGATAGTATGAACAGGTGTGTCAAATTATAAGGCTCTGTAGCAAGTAGTTTTTCCTGAACTGTGATGACGTGGGGGGGGGGGGGGGGGGGGGGGTGTACTTAAAAAAATAGTTTTTAATCATGTGACCTTCATAAAGGTCAAAGGTCAAATTTAAGCATGCAGAAAAATTTTCCCACGCCTAAGGTATATAACTGCCAAATATGGTTTGAAACCTTCTAATAATAAGGGAGATATTCAAGGGAGACCATAATGCGGTGGCGGCGAGGAAACTGAGGCGAAAACAAATAAGCGCCCTTTCAGGGACGCTTAATAACTAAAAACACGAAAGTCAAAGCCTTGTTTTGGACAACAAATACCAACTAGAGGATCGCTCGCAAAAAAAAAAGATAATGTTTTTGCAAAGCGTCCCGAAAAGGATATAAAGGTGAGTGCTAAAGTATTAAGAAAATGCTTCGTTTCTAGCCTTATACTGTTGTGGCAACCAAAGTCAGCGCAGTCTGCTCTATCTAGCACGGTTTTCAAGATATAAGCATTTTTGTGTTTTGCAAAAAATTAAAAAATTAAAAATGTCCGCTATATTTGGCGAGACAAAAATATTTTGAAACTTGGCATGGCTACTCTGCAGAGATACCCAGCAGGTCAAAAATTTTGTTGAGTTCGCTCCATATAGCACGGTTTTCGAGATATAAGCATTTTTGTGTTTTGCAAAAACTTTGAAAATTCAAAATGGCCACCATTTTTGGGGAGAAAAAAATTTTTGTCAAGACCACTGCCGCGGTGTGTATCTCCTGCCGAGCATTAAAGGAGAAGAAATAGCTTTTCGGAGATATTCACAATTTTTCATTTTTGTGTGTGAAAGCTCTTCCAAAAGTAGGTGAATGAGTTATTTGAGAAAAATTGGCTATCTGCAATACTATTAAGAGATAATTCACATTTACTTATTTTGAGTAGGTGAATAATTAGCTATGGGTCTGAAACTTCAAGTGAAAGCTCTCCCAAAAGTAGGTGAATGAGTTATTTGAGAAAAATTGGCTATCTGCAATACTTTTAGAGATAATTCACATTTACTCATTTTGAGTAGGTGAATAATTAGCTATGGGTCTGGAACTTCACCATGTGAAAGCTCTCCCACAAGTAGATGAATGAGTATTTGACAAAAATTGGGTATCCGCAATATTTTTAAGAGATAATTAGCATTTACTCATTTTGAGTAGGTGAGTAATTATCTACGGGTCTGAAACTTCACCATGTGAAAGCTCTCCCAAAAGTACATGAATGAGTTATTTGATAAAAATTGGGTATCCGCAATATTTTTAGAGATAATTAGCATTTACTCATTTTGAGTAGGTGAGTAATTAGCTACGGGTCTGAAACTTCACCAAGTGAAAGCTCTCCCAAAAGTAGGTGAATGATTTATTTGAGAAAAATTGGCTATCTGCAATACTTTTAGAGATAATTCGCATTTACTCATTTTGAGTAGGTGAGTAATTAGCTATGGGTCTGAAACTTCACCATGTGAAAGCTCTCCCACAAGTAGATGAATGAGTTATTTGATAAAAATTGGGTATCCGCAATACTTTTACAGATAATTAGCATTTACTCATTTTGAGTAGGTGAGTAATTAGCTATAGGTCTGAAACTTCACGGAGTGAAAGCTCTCCCAAAAGTAGGTGAATGAGTTATTTGAGAAAAATTGGCTATCTGCAATACTTTTAGAGATAATTCGCATTTACTCATTTTGAGTAGGTGAGTAATTATCTATGGGTCTGAAACTTCACGATGTGAAAGCTCTCCCAAAAGTACATGAATGAGTTATTTGATAAAAATTGGGTATCCGCAATAGTTTTTGAGATAATTAGCATTTACTCATTTCGAGTAGGTGAGTAATTAGCTACGGGTCTGAAACTTCACCAAGTGAAAGCTCTCCCAAAAGTAGGTGAATGAGTTATTTGAGAAAAATTGGCTATCTGCAATACTTTTAGAGATAATTCGCATTTACTCATTTTGAGTAGGTGAGTAATTAGCTATGGGTCTGAAACTTCACCATGTGAAAGCTCTTCCAAAAGTAGGTGAATGAGTTATTTGAGAAAAATTGGCTATCTGCAATACTTTTAAGAGATAATTTGCATTTACTCATTTTGAGTAGGTGAGTAATTATCTACGGGTCTGAAACTTCACCATGTGAAAGCTCTCCCAAAAGTACATGAATGAGTTATTTGATAAAAATTGGGTATCCGCAATAGTTTTTGAGATAATTAGCATTTACTCATTTTGAGTAGGTGAGTAATTAGCTACGGGTCTGAAACTTCACCAAGTGAAAGCTCTCCCAAAAGTAGGTGAATGAGTTATTTGAGAAAAATTGGCTATCTGCTTTTAGAGGTAATTCGCATTTACTCATTTTGAGTAGGTGAGCAATTAGCTATGGGTCTGAAACTTCACCATGTGAAAGCTCTTCCAAAAGTAGATGAGTGAGTTATTTGAGAAAAATTGGCTATCTGCAATACTTTTAAGAGATAATTCGCATTTACTCATTTTGAGTAGGTGAGCAATTAGCTATGGGTCTGAAACTTCACCATGTGAAAGCTCTCCCAAAAGTAGATGAATGAGTTATTTGATAAAAATTGGGTATCCGCAATAATTTTAGAGATAATTAGCATTTACTCATTTTGAGTAGTTGAATAATTAGCTATGGGTCTGAAACTTCACCGAGTGAAAGTTCTTTGGGATAGCTGCTCTGCAGAGATACCCTAAAGATCAAAAATATTGTCGAAATTGCTCTATGTAGCACGGTTTTCGAGATATTAGCATTTTTGTGTTTTGCAATTTTTGCGCAAAAATTCGAAAATTCAAAATGGCCGCCATTTTTGGCAAGATAAAATTTTTTTGAAAATTGGCATTGCTACTCTTCAGTGATACCCTGTGGGTCAAAAATTTCGTCGAAATCGCTCTATCTAGCAGGGTTTTCGAGATATAAGCATTTTTATGTTTTGCAATTTTTGCGAAAAATTCGAAAATTCAAAATGGCCGCCATTTTTGGCGACATAAAATTTTTTTGAAAATAGGCATGGCTACTCTGCAGAGATACCCTGTGGTTCAAAAAATTCGTCGAAATCGCTCTATCTAGTACGGTTTTCGAGATATAAGCATTTTTATGTTTTGCAATTTTTGCGAAAAATTCGAAAATTTAAAATGGCCGCCATTTTTGGCGAGATAAAATTTTTTTCAAAATTGGGATAACTACTCTGGAGAGATACCCTGTGGGTCAAAAATTTCGTCGAAATCGCTCTATCTAGCACGGTTTTCGAGATATAAGCATTTTTGTGTTTTGCAATTTTTGCGAAAAATTCGAAAATTCAAAATGGCCGCCATTTTTGACGAGAGAAAAATTTTTTGAAAATTGGGATAACTACTCTGCAAAGAAACCCAGCGGGTCAAAAATTTCGTCGAAATCGCTCTATCTAGCACGGTTTTCGAGATATAAGCATTTTTGTGTTTTCCTTATTTGGAAAATTCATAATGATTAATTAATCATTAATTACTCGGCCATTTCTTAACCAATCAATGCCAAAATCTAATGATTTCCAGATTTTAATAGAATGAATGTATTTGCCAAGTTTCAGGTGAATTGATAAAATTCCTTTCAAGTTATCATCCGTACAAGCATCCCCATCGAAAAAAGACATTTCTGGTCATGTGACCTCTCTGATTGGTTGAAATGTCACTGCAGCATATTCAAAAAAAATTCCCCAAGGCTACTGCCTAAACCTGCCAAATTTGAAAAGAATCCGCCTAACGGTTACAGAGTTATAAGGAAAACAAAATGCGGAGCCGGCGGAGCCTGAAGGTCTCCCATACACAAACAAGCGTCCCTTGCGGGACGCTTAATGACATAGATAAACTTTTTGCAGGTATGGGAAATTCACATATGGCATATTACCATCAGTAAGTTTAGTATCTACCAGGTTCAGTTTCATATATTAGCCTGAAAAAGGAAAACACTTCATAAAAATGGAATAGGTAAAGGCACTAAGCATAAAATATACTTATACATATATTTTAATTTTTTTTTCTAAAGTGTAAACAGTATGTTTCATTATACCATTAGACTATAAATGTTTTTCTGTTGAGACCAAGTAACACACTGACCGAAGGAAACTTTTTTATAGCATCAAAAACCTTGCATCAAGAGAAACCCACTCACCTTCACCACCTTGTGTATAAATAATATTATATTGAATATACAAATATTAAATATGAAAAAACATTTACAGCCTCACTTTTGCTTTAGAGTTTTGACATTCCCAAACAATTCATGCTATTTCATTTATTTCCATTCTCCATAATTTCTAATAAAACACTGTGACCCCAAATACAAAACACAAATACATGACATATAACATATCTAATATCTCTGTATCATTCTGTGCAACTAATAACTGTTGTAGTAGTAAAAAACATCAATTTCATAGCCTTGTAAAAACTAATTTGAAGTCATGTACTGCAGTTATTTGTAATTTACAGAAGGATGTCTACAGTTATCCAATAAACTGAGTACAACAAAGTTTTGCTGAAATTATGCACAATTAAAGTACAGATTTTCAAAAGGGTTTAAGTGAATGGTAATAAATTAAATTTTAGTCAGATTTTCTGTCAGTTTGTGGCAAAGTGTCATGCCAAAAATTTCTTAAATGACAACTAACCACTACTGTTGTAAATATAAACTGATAAGAAGTTGCAGCGTACTATTTGACCTTGTCTGTTAGAAAGATACCTATTAAAATTAGATTGCACTGATTCCATGCCAACATATCCCCAGACAGGTCATCTCTCACACCACAGGCATTCACTGGATATATTTTCTAGCACCCATTTTGTGTAATTCAAAATTATTATTAATCATTTCACTTATATTTCACTGCATATGCAGGAGTGAGTGTTTACCTAAGTTCAGTAACCTAGGAGATGTTGAAAAGGTCTATTGTAAATCTTACCCACCCCTCCCCCCACCCCTCTCCACTTCAATTGAAACACTGAAGGGAGAAAAACACAGACATATTTAACTATATAACACACACACACACACACACAAGTCAGCTGACATAACTACAGATCTCAATTTTTTAAATACGAAGATCATATACAGAACCTATATCTACTACAATCTTGTCTCGTCAGACTTGCCATTTTTAAGTTACAAGGCAAAATAAATGAAAAATGCAGAAGAAAGTCCATTAAATGAGGTGGTTAAGGGCCTCATATACAGGTTAAACGTCAACTTAAAGACTCACTTTTTGGTACATGTAAATAGAACATATTAATATAATTCTAGAGGAGATTTTAGGTTGATGAACAATAGGGCTCATATGTTGCAAAAAGCATAACTTGTGGTTCTGTTGGCATTTTAGAGACCTTATCAAAGTTAAAAGTTATATCTAGTGCAGGTTGAAACTCATCAGAATTTCCATTTGCAAATTATAGGGTAAAATACATGAAACATGTAGAAAGAATGATTTTTGGCAGAAAAATATATTAATTTGTGTTCTCAGGTAAAATTTAAGGTATATGCGTCGCATAGTTTTTGTCCCAGAGGACACAAGTGGCCAAAATTAAATGTGTGGTGTTAAGGTGGCCATAACTTCTCTATTATTGGTGGGTTAAGGTCACCTTAAATGGTGTTACTTTCCTGATACAAAGACCTGTGTGTGCCAAGTTTGAATGAAATCTGTGAAAGCATTTTGAGTTATTGCACACACAAGTCAAAACACGTGCAGGCGACAGTGAGAGAGATGTGAAATTAGTATGTCCCCAACTTTCTTTTGCTATCGTCGTCTGACCTCGAAGGAAGGGCCCAAAGTCAAATCTGACCACATCAAAAGATTCCCAGCCCATGATTTCCTATAGGTTGGTTTCACATTGCAAACCTCTAGGACCAATAATAGGCGAGGTATAAGCACTTTTAAGTTTGGCTATCCTTGTTTGACCTTGAAGGAGGGGTCCAAGATCAAATCTGACCACATAAAAAGATTCCCAGCCCATGATTTCCTGTAAGTTGGTTTGCCATCCCAAACCTGTACAACCAATAATAAGCGAGTTATGAGCACTTTTAAGTTTGGCTATCCTCGTTTGACCTTGAAGGAGGGGTCCAAGGTCAAATCTGACCACATCAAAAGATTCTTAGCCCATGATTCCCTTTAAGTTGGTTTACCATCCCAAACCTCTAGGACCAATAATAAGTGAGTTCTAAGCACTTTTAAGTTTGGCTATCCTCGTTTGACCTTGAAGGAGGGGTCCAAGGTAAAATCTGACAATATCAAAAGATTCCCGGCCCATGATTTCCTATAATTTGGTCACATTGCAAACCTCTAGGACCAATAATAAGCGAGTTATGAGCACTTTTAGGTTTGGTTATCCTTGTTTGACCTTGAAGGAGGAGCCCAAGGTCAAATCTGATCACACCAAAAGATTCCCAGCCCATGATTTCCTATAGGTTGGTTTTCCATCCCAAACCTGTAGGACCAATAATAAGGGAGATATAAGCACTTTTCATGACTGAAAAAACGCCTTTGGTGGTTTGTGGATGACCTTCAATTAAGAGCCTCAAGGTCAAATTTCTGCATGCTTACAGAGGACATATAAATCTGACCTTTAAGAGGCCACCAGTGACCTTGAAATTGAAGGTCAAGGTCACAAAACAACCATTAACTGGCTGGTGTTGGGTCTGATAAGACTGACAGGTAGTTGGACAAATCTTGTTGGGAAAGTCTTTTTATCTATAGTCACTTTTGACCAGCTAGCAGGTCCTGACAGTAGGCTGGCTGACTGGTCAAGTAGGTTGAGACAGTCATCTCACAAAGACTAATGACTGGTATAAGAATTTCTCTGTAACCAATTCCCTCGGGCAGTAACTGGTCGGTCTAAGACGGCCACTTGGACCTGTAAAAGGCTTCTGCTGATCTGTTAGCCAGTCCTGTGGACCTACCCAGTACCAGGGCCTAACCAGTTACAGGTGAAGAAATGCTCTGTAACCGGTTCCTGGTGGCGCCACAGTTCTGCGAAAACTCAAAGGAGCTGGCAGAACTGGACGAATTAGACTACGTCTCAGCAGGGGTAGGCTTATATGAAACAACTGCCTTCTTCCTGTGGAAGCAGCGATTTTCTCTGTAACCAACAATCCTCTGTAACCAGTAAGCCTGGATCCTGGTACTTCATCATGTACTCAACATCCAAAGCCATTCTCAATAGTTTCCATGTAATATAGTCAGCATTAAGTGTGAAAATATCTCCAAAAAGGTAAAAAATGGCCTCAGTCAGGTACTTTGGCGGTCTGTGGATGACCTTCAATGAAGAGCCTCAAGGTCAAATTTCTGCATGCTTACAGAGGACATATATATATGTATTATATAAACCAGCCATAGGGTGATCTAACTTTAAGAGGCCACCAGTGACCTTGAAATTGAAGGTCAAGGTCACAAAACAATAGCGTTCGTGGCATTGCCCATATAACAAATTTGAAAGGTCTAACTAAAATCTTTTTAAGTTATCGCGTCCAAAAGGAAATCTCTGCGGCGGCAGAGTGACCGTCCTGAATCCTAAGTATCCCGACTTTCGTCCTGGGATACAATAATAGTTACATTTTTATAGAGCAATTCTAGTCACTAATTGGCTAATCACTGCTCTACTCCAATGAAAAATCACACTTAAACATAAAGGTTCTGTTCCTGAAAACATTTAAATCCAGTTCAATGTTGTCGACATCATCAGGTAGGCTATTCCAAAAGTATCCATTGTTTTTCAGTTTCCACTGATGCTCTTTTAGTTTGCACATTTTTTTTCACCAGAACGTTGTTGTCTTGGTGGATGATTTATGAATAGCAAGGACTGCATGTTGTCGAGGGCATCACCATTTAATGGCTTGAACACAATGAGGTTATGTTTGCAGATAATACGCTGTCTTACAGTTAGCCAGAGCAGTTTGATCAGATAAAGTGTTACAAAGTTATACTTCTTCAAACTCACGACAATCCTAGCAGCAGCATTTTGTACATGCAAATTTGTGATAAAAAAAATCTGGGATGTCGATAAAGAGAGTTGCAGTAATCCAATTTTTGCAGAATTAACTGAATACACAATGGTTTTAGCTAAATGGCACTACTATTATTATTAGTCCAGTTTCTATACAATAAACCAACAGGTATCTTGGAAAAACAGAATGTTACCATTAAGGTTAGCCAATCACAATCACAGACACAATGATGTGTCGTGCTAAAATCAACTAGAAATAGGACGCCCTGTTGATAGTAGCTGCGACATATGAATAGAAACAGGATAGCATAGAAGAACACACATTATCATGTGTAATGTCCACCCCATGAACCTTTTGCCAGAATTGTACAGTAGTCTTACAAGACCCTGTTTCATTTGTGAAATATATCAATGATGGTTAAATATTTATTAGTGTACATGTAAATTATTTCAGCTTCATGCCTTTTTGCATTGGTTGGGTCGAAAATTTTGACGAAATCACTCTATCTTGCACGGTTAAGAAGATAGAAGCAATTTCTATTTTTGGCAAAAATTTGAAAATTCAAAATGGCCACCATTTTTGGGTAGAGGAAAATTTTTTGAAATTTGCCAAGAGTACATTTCTTAGATACCCTGTGGGTTGAAAATTTTGACGAAATAACTCTATTTTGCACGGTTAAGGCAAATTTGTGTTTTTCCATTTTGGGCCAAAATTCGAAAATTCAAAATGGCCGCCATTTTTGGGGAGGGGAAAATTTTTTTAAATTGCAAAGAGTACAATGCTCAGATACCGTGTGGGTCGAAAATTTTGACGAAATCGCTCTATCTCGCACGGTTAAGGAGATAGAAGCAAATTTGTGTTTTGCAAATGGCCGCCATTTTTGAGAAGGGGAAATTTTTTTGAAAATTGCGAAGATTACATTCCTTAGATACCCTGTGGATCAAAAATTTTGACGAAATTGCTCTATCTCGCACGGTTAAGGAGATAGAAGAAAATTTGTGTTTTGCCATTTTTGGCAAAAATTTGAAAATTCAAAATGGCCGCCATTTTTGGGGAGGGGAAATTTTTTTGAAAATTGCAAAGATTACATTCCTTAGATACCCTGTCAGTCAAAAATTTCGACGAAATTGTTCTATCTCGCACGGTTAAGGAGATAGAAGCAAATTCGTGTTTTGCCATTTTTGGCAAAAATTCGAAAAATCAAAATGGCTGCCATTTTGGGGAGGGGAAATTTTTTTTGAAAATTGCAAAGATTACATTCCTTAGATACCCTGTGGGTCGAAAATTTCGCCGAAATCGCTCTATCTCGCACGGTTAAGGAGATAGAAGCAAATTTGTGTTTTGCCATTTTTGGCAAAAATTTGAAAATTCAAAATGGCCGCCATTTTTGGGGAGGGGAAACTTTTTTTAAAATTGCAAAGATTGCATTCCTTAGATACCCTGTGGGTCAAAAATTTCGACGAAATTGCTCTATCTCGCACGGTTAAGGAGATAGAAGCAAATTCGTGTTTTGCCATTCTTGGCAAAAATTTGAAAATTCAAAATGGCCGCCATTTTTGGGGAGGGGAAAATTTTTTGAAAACTGCAAAGAGTACATTCCTTAGATACCCTGTGGGTTGAAAATTTCGACGAAATCACTCTATCTTGCATGGTTAAGGAGATAGAAGCAAATTTGTGCTTTGCCATTTTTGGCAAAAATTCAAAATGGCCGCCATTTTGGGGAGGGGAAAATTTTTTAAAAACTGCAAAGATTACATTCCTTAGATACCCTGTGGGTTGAAAATTTCACCGAAATAACCCTATTTTGCACGGTTAAGGCAAACTTGTGTTTTTCCATTTTGGGCCAAAATTTGAAAATTCAAAATGGCCGCCACATGTGGGGAGGGGAAAATTTTTTTGAAAATTGCCAAGAGTACATTTCTTAGATACCCCGTGGGTCGAACATTTCGACAAAATCGCTCTATCTCGCACGGTTAAGGAGACAGAAGCAAATTTGTGTTTTGCCATTTTTGGCAAAAATTTGAAAATTCAAAATGGCCGCCATTTTTGGGGAGGGGAAACTTTTTTTAAAATTGCAAAGATTGCATTCCTTAGATACCCTGTGGGTCAAAAATTTTGACGAAATCGCTCTATCTGGCACGGTTAAGGAGAAAGAAGCAAATTTGTGTTTTGCATTTTTTGGCAAAAATTCGAAAATTCAAAATGGCCGCCATTTTTGGGGAGGGGAAAATTTTTTGAAAATTGCAAAGAGTACATTCCTTAGATACCCTGTGGGTTGAAAATTTCGACAAAATCGCTCTATCTCGCACGGCTAAGGAGATAGAAGCAAATTTGTGTTTTGCCATTTTTGGCAAAAATTCGAAAATTCAAAATGGCCGCCATTTTTGGGGAGGGGAAATTTTTTTTGAAAATTGCAAAGAGTAAATTCCTTAGATACCCTGTGGGTTGAAAATTTCGACGAAATCGCTCTATCTGGCACGATTAAGGAGATAGAAGCAAATTTGTGTTTTGCCATTTTTGGCAAAAATTCGAAAAATCAAAATGGCCGCCATTTTTGGGGAGGGGAAATTTTTTTTGAAAATTGCAAAGAGTAAATTCCTTAGATACCCTGTGGGTTGAAAATTTCGACGAAATCGCTCTATCTCGCACGGTTAAGGAGATAGAAGCAAATTTGTGTTTTGCCATTTTTGGCAAAAATTTGAAAATTCAAAATGGCCACCATTTTTAGGGAGGGGAAAATTTTTTGAAAATTGCCAAGAGTACATTTCTCAGATACCCTGTGGGTCGAAAATTTCGACGAAATCGCTCTATCTCGCACGGTTTAGGAGATATGAGCACATTTGCCTTTTTCAGTATTCAAAATAGCCAATTACTCATTTATTTAATTAATTACTCGCTCATCTATGAAGCAATTACCCCCAAAAGCAATCCCATACAAGCTATTAACCCAATGAACCTCCATACCAAATTTCAGAAAGATAGGCTTAATAGCATTCCTTAAAATGTCTGGAAACCAAAGAGATACTCAAAAGTAGCAAAGTAGCTATTACTCAGTTAGCTATAGAGCTAACATCACCAAAAGCAATCCCATACAAGCTATTAACCCAATAAACCTGCATGCCAAATTTGGTAAAGATAGGATAAGACCTGTTGCCTAAAATGTCTGGAAACCAAGTGGGACGTCGGACGGCGGAAAAAGCAAAAATAATATGTCCACCCCCCAGTGGGTGGACATAATAATGTACAGAAATTCTTACCCCAGTCATCGTCACTGGTTCTAGCTAGACTGCGATCTCTTAGAATGCCTGCATTGTTAACTACAATATCTGAAATAATGAAAGCAAAAGTTTTCAGCCCAGCTCAAATGTCAATTAATTCTTTCTCAGTAACTTGAAGTTGAAAACATAAACTGAATAATATTACTTCTGTTCAAAAATATATATTTTAATTTCCATCAATTTAATTTCCTTCATTTCATTTGATACAAGTCACACTAAATTGTACTGTGAACCTTTTATAGTATCTGTAAGGTATCTCACTATTGGAAAAACTTTGTAAGTCTCCCATATTAACATTTTCTTTATTTTTATCTCATACATTAGTCATTAACCTATAGGTTTTGAAACTGAAGCAATTTTGTTTCACAGAAATAATTGCAAAATCTGAGATTAAAGTTTAAACCTGGCATCTATTCATTTCAACTATTTGAAACAAAAGAATTGCATCAAACTTCTTTTTTTATCAGCTTACCTATTCTCCCAAAATTGTCCAGTGCAGTCTGTACCACTTTGTCACCGTTTTCTACAGAGTCTAAAAAACAGTAGTTTATATGGTAAAGAGGTATACCAGCATGGGTCCTTAAACAAGACCCAACAAAATAATCAGGTGACAGAACAAAAAAGAAGTCTATGAATTAATTAAATTAGATGCCTGCTTCATTGTTTTAAGTGAGAAATCAACTAATTTATTTGGGTTTAATGTCACTTTCAACATATTGTGTAGATCATATCAAAATGGAGGATGGGAGAAAGCAGTGTATATTAGCTGGTCAAGATTCTGCATTGAAAACCTTGGGCACTGACACCAAACTATCAACTTTTTCACTTTATGGGATTAGAACATAGGACCTGAGAAGTGTGTGCGTGTAGGTGGGGGGGGGCTAGACTGACTCGTCTAAGTTCCAAGTTCTACTTGCAACTTGTCCAAACTCTATACTATATCAGCCAAACAATGTATTTACATTTATATATCATCTAAACTTATCATAGATGCTGTCATTTAATAACAATTCAAAATCAGTTTTTACTTCTTCAGGGATGAAAATTTAATTTCCTAATGAGTATATTTTCATAATATTCTTCCATGTTCTTTCACTCTTGTAATAAAAGATCAAGAAGAATATACTTTTTCATCACATGATTTCTGTAACAGGTCATTATTTTTTTCCACCTCAGTTTTGCAAGTAAAATGCCAAACTTGGGTCAAGATGTATATTACATCTGTTCCACTTGCAAATGACATGTTTTGGTTGGTTTGATGTAAGCTTTGGATATTTATGCAGTAGATATTTAAACTTAGGGAACAAAATTCAAGATGAACAAAACTGACTAATACAATTGTACATTACAAGTACATGTATTCAAATTTTGGTAAACTGGACTACTAGCTAATTTCCACAAATTATTCAAAACCTGAAACATTTTTAGTTTATATACCTAATATACTTAGAAAAGTACATTATAATGGTGACGTTATACAGTTGTATATGCATATACCATACCATAATTGGCCACTGCACTGCCGCCTTTGGCTCGAATTTCTTCGACCACTTTGTCAGCAGGACGACTACTTTGGCCGCCACCTCTTGTATCTCCCCCCAGGTCATTAACTGCATTTTACAAGGTTTTAGTTTTACTATACACAAATGATACATCAAAACCTCTATTTTAATGGTTTCATTGACCAATTACTTGATTTATATATGATTATGAACACCATTTACTTTTACACATTCATCATTCCTTTGGTTTCAGACTTTGGAACATCTCCTTCTTCATAAACTTTGTAGTATCTAAACTTATTCTCAGGCTTCCAGATGGTCAGAAAACGAATTTTCAAAAGGATTTGAAAAAAACACACCAAATTTTATATACTGGTGGTGAAAAATCTAACCATTTTCAAGAAATGAAAGTTATGTTTCACTTCATGTGCCATGTTTTTGTTTTAAAATTTTTCATTGCTTGAAACAATATAAGCATAAACCACCAATTACATACTTGACAATAGTGTTGATATCGAATAATAATATATATTGATATCAAACCATATTTCTGCCTTCTGTATCGATCAATATTGAAATATTGGGTCAGAGATGTTTTCTGAGACTTTCCAAACTCTTTCACAAGTTTTAGTTGTTTGCCGAAACATGAACAAACATGGCATTTCCTAGTGGTGGGAACAATAAACCGTTGAGCGGTTTTTCGTTCGCTTCTGGTATAAATAACGAAATCAGCAAGGAATATCTGGGAGCCGGTTATTGAAAAAGTCATCCTTTTAGGCTTTCTAATGGTTAATACTTCATCAAAACGACAAAAAAATATACATATATATATATTGTGAAATAACTCATATTTTTACTTTATATTGAGCAAAAGTCATTATTACATACTTGTTAATATCTTGCGAAAGCCATTTCCCATTGCAAGTTCTGGTTCATGTATGCCTCATGAGAAATAATCAATGCCAGTAACAAGCATACGAAATACCGGATTTTGTTCGTTTCAAACCCCGGTTACCGGTTTTGATTTTTGTAAACGGTCCCACCACTAGCATTTCCGCTTTAGCGGTAAGTGAAAGTTGACAAAAATGGTATGAAAACCAATATATTTCTCATATTTTGTATTTTATTTGAATGGAAAACAGCTTAATTGCATCTATTCTGACTATGTTCCGATATTGATATTGTACCCTACACTTTCGATATCGGTATACTTAGTATGAATTGATAAACATTTCAATATTGATAAACAATACCAGGACTAGTTGATAAATCTACTTTAACCTTATCAATTTTAAATAAACTACATAAGGACGGTGAAAGTGAATAAAGGAAGAATGCTGTCAAAATGAACATGAAAAATGCAAAGCATCACTAATGAAACCTAAGAACAGCCATGTTATTTCCTGGAAGTAATAAAAGCTTGACCAAGTTAATGCTAAATGCTAATGCAATGTGGTCTATAGTATTTACTGTCTAAAATATTCTTGCAAGTATTTGAAATATAATCTGTAACTGGATGAAACTTACCTACAACCTTTGCACCTCTTTCACCAAATGCTAATGCATATTCTCTCCCAAGACCTTGAATTAGAGAATACAAAATATAGAACCACTAACAAGACAATGCATTCTGATACAGACCATATCTGGAATAATTTGGGGAGATACATTGATAACATATCTCCAAGTACAAGATTTTTTGTGAACTTTGTTGAGTATTTTTGTTTATTTAGAAGAAGTTAGGCGTTAACATGGCATGCTTAACTGTAAGCAAATAGTGTAATTAATATACATGCAAGATTTACAACTGTTTTTGATCTGTATCTGATAATGAGAGATGAAAGCATCTAAAGTACAAATTCTGGGTAAGACAGCATAAGATTGAGTATCAAGTGTTAAGATCCTACACTTTATAGTTACTGAGATACAGCCCAGACAAGACATTTTCTGCTGCCTGCACCTGGCATAAGATTGAGCATCAAGTATTAAGATCCTACACCTTATAGTTACAGAGATACAGCCCAGACATTTTTTGTGGGCTGCCACAATGACCCCCTGCACAGCCGGATGCCATGGGTGAAAACAATACCTGCACAGTCTTTAAAGACTGTGGGGTAAACATCAGACTTCACTGATCAGTTACTGGTCGGCCAGTGAATTTTGTCACCCCAGTGAAGTTCGTCACCTGCCGTAAAAATGCTCAAGGACAGGCAATATTCACATTTAAATAAATGGAATAGCTTCTTTCAATGACAAGGCATACATATATGCCATAACTGGACAGTAAAAACTGTTTAATATTGTCATAAAATGCAGGTGACGAACTTCACTGGGGTGACGAACTTCACTGGCTGAGCAGTAGAGGTCAATATAGACCGAGTTTCTGTCCCATCGCCAACTGCTATTGAAATACTGACGGACGCAATAGCGAGGGACAGAGCTCACATGTACTTGTTTTCTAAGTAAATTTTGAACGGCATATTTCTACACATATTGCCACAAATATAAAGTGTTATTTGCATTCTTTGAGGTATGTATATGTGCCGTTCACTAATATTTAATGCCTATCAAGCTGCCATGAATAAATTTTTACATATCTATGAAATCTAAACTAACTTCACCAACCTTTTCTGCTGCCATAAATGTATGTTATAGTAATGTCTGAAATGTTTTCTAAATATATTTATATTATAATTTTTTCACCTACAACTAGACCGAGTTTCGTGTCCCAAAATATGCCTTTTTAAAACTGATGGATGGCATTTTGGGACAGAGTTCCGCGCCACACAAAAAACTTCAATATCTGAAAATTACTGTCACTTTAAACTTTAAAATATCCACTTAAATGTATTAACAGTATAAAGCATTTAGATGCAGGAACACAATTTTCTGTGTGTGCAGTAATATAGACACTTTTACTCAACTTCCTGTTTGTATAAACAATGATGAAATTTTGCAAGTGAAATAAATTGTGCTAAATATATTCATTAACCATGCAAAAAGTTTATTTCTTTTAATGCGGGGCACATCCTTGATAGTCAAAGTGGTTGCCTAGTACATGTTTAATGTCAGGCTGTGTGCCGTTTTTGCCCTTCAGGACGTTTATGTTTTTTGCATACTTATGCCATCTGTTTCTCGCCAATACATCCATCTTTTAAATATTGGCTGCAGATTAATCGGTCTACCTACAACTAATTCAAAGGAACAAGAATAATTGGCCACTAGAACAGAAATATGTACTTCAAGATCTACACAGAAAACAGGCACGTGTGAACTCTGTCCCTTGCCATTGTGTCCATCAGTATATCAATAGCAATCGGCGACAGGACAGAAACTCGGTCTAAGGTCAATAATACAGCACATGTAAAAACAGATCAAAATATTTCTAGACTCACAATATAAATTAGACTGAGAACATTTGACAAACAGGGTGTGCCTCACCAGATGCAATGCCATAAAATATTTTGAAATTGTTCAGTATATCATGTGGTATTTTTTCCTAAAATGTTACAATCATTTTGAAAGAGGTCGAATTTCACCACACTGTTCCAATTCTTCACCTTTCTGAAAAAATGGCAATATTTCGGAGAACAAAAATATCTTTTTCTTCAAAAGCAGTTATTATGTGCGTTGAACATTAATAATCATGATTGACATTGAATACAGCAATGACAAAACATATTACCGCCTCCAGCTCCAGTAACAAGAGCTACTTTTCCATCAAACCGCAGCATCTTTTTCAGGAAGTGTTTTTCTTCATCTTCTATAATACATATAACGCCGACTAAACGTCTCACTAAAAAATATCACTACGGTCGTCAAAAGATTTCTTTGAAACCAATTATTATGCAACTTCTTATATGTAACTTTGCAATGTTCCACAAAAAATAATTCACTAATTCCAGTAAAATCATTCCACATTCAACTTTATATTATAATAAATTTATTATATATTCGAATTACCCCAAAAATATTCATCATCCATGAAGGTTGTAAATTTTTGAATGGTATCAAAATGTATATGTATATGCATCATCTCACTGTGTCTCACTGTGTGTGCATTGTCTCACTGTTAAGGTGTCTTAACTAATTTTATTGCATTAATATGTTTAATATATAACTTAAGTCATATGTTTAAAATTTTAATCAAATGATTGGTTACCTTTTTACCCTGAAGAAGTCTTATTTTATCTTAATGCAATCTGGTTATTATTAGACTTTCACCAAGTCCTTTTGTCTTTTGTGAAATATATGGGTACTACATGACTTTTGAAGAAACAGTCTGCCCTGATAAAAGGACTTTTCTCACTCACATCAGGAAGTGACTGTCCGCCTAGTGTTAAAAAAATAAACTAAAGAACTCAGGAGTTCCTGTGCACTTTTTAAGCCAATAAAAAAGCCCCACTCTTATATCCATAGCATAGTTCTATATTTAACCCAACAAAAGTTTTCTCCAAAATACTGGTATATGTAAAATATAACCTCCATGAACTCGGTGGGACTTCTCATTTCCATCCATGTAGTTAAATGCTCTTTCAAGAGAATGTGCTGTTTGTCAGTATAGTATCATGTATGTCCAAATAAAAAGAGGAATTGAGGTGTATGTTTTATAGTCTAAAATTACATTTGTTGTTTCTCCAAAAAATTTCTTTCACAATTTCACTACTCTCCCCAAGGTATACAGCTCAAAACCCTTTTTAACAAATTTTCTTAGACTTTCTTCTATTAATACCTTTATAGGTTAGCCAATAATTGTCACAATTTTGAAGTCTTTTTTATAAATGAATCTGTTTCAGTATATTTTATTACATTAGGGGTCTGAAGGTATATTATCAATTTACCAGATCTAGCTGGTTGGGGAAAAACAAATTAAGGGAAAATGTCTATAGATGGTAAAATGTCTCCCAGAAAATACCTCCTGAAACAATACTTCCTCGAAAGAATACCTCCTGCATATTTTGTATTAGGGAGAGAATGCTACCTATTAAGAAAAAATAAATCGGCAATATTTAAAAACAAATTTTTTTCCATGCATATATATATCACAGTGGGATGAGGCAAATAAAAGCCCATCTGTGGAATTGAAAAAAAAAACTTTATTTATTTGGGTTTTATGTTGCTTTCAACACTGTACAGGTCATATCATGATGGGTAGTTTGTGGGCAGAGAAAACCAATACATACAGTTGGTCAAGGTTTTGTACTGTAAACTGCCGACCATCAATAAGCAATGACCAACTATCACACATAAGGTCTGGGGTTTGAACTAACAATCTCAGTGTGTGAGCGTGTTACTACTACACCATCATGGTAAAACATACTAAATGTGTACAAATAACATCTAATAACATCAACATCATTCAGTTTAGACCTTGTCATGGGTAAAGTTGAAATGGTAGCTGTTCTTGAAACTAAATAGAAAATGTTATTTCCAAAACTGAAATATATAGAGTGATTTAAGGCAAAGTTTGGACTTGACTTCCCTCTCCTCTAGGACCTCTGAAAAATTATGACTTCTCTCCAAATTTTGGCTGCCATCTTCAATTTTATTAGAAATGGAAAATGTCATTTACCTTGAAAACTATAAGAGATAGAGTGACTTAGGCCCCACTGGATAATAAGGACACTCATTTAATGTCTAGGAATAACTTAGAATTTTCTTGTTTTTGGCTGCCATCTTGAAAAATACAGTTTATCTTCAAAACCATGTTAGTTGTCCTTTTCCAATGGATACATCTTCATCTGGCCACAGAAGCGAACTTGGTCTAGTTAAATTGCTTGTTTTTATTTCTTAGAAGGCATTTTTTCAGAGATACAAAATATGAAGTAGGCATTTTTTCTAGAAGACATTTTTTCCAGGACGCATTTTCCATACACCACAAGAAACATCTTTCTCATCAAATTAACATTGTATTTTGTTGAAAATCTTTCAAATGGAATTTACAGTCTGAAAGAGCTGTTTCACTATTCTGGTTCCCCTCCCTGATATATTTCAAGTCCTGAATATAGTCTATATGGAAGGGTTGGGATGTCAAACTTTTCATTTTGAGGGTCTATAAATAATGATCATAATGTTTGAGAGCCTTCAGGATTGACCTGAAATTAATGATCAAACTTTAGGTGTAGGTGAACTATTTGTGTCCCTGATAAATTCATACTGTTTAAATTTGTCAAAAGTTTTCTGTGATCCTCTACAATCAGTAGCAGAACTTACATTTGGGAATGCAATTCTAAAGCTATATATATTTGTAAAGTTTGTATATCAATCTGTTCCATCCTAAGTTGGTATTGGCGAGGCTTTCATAAGGTTCATAAGTAATTCGGAAAGATTTGGGAACCAATCAAAATGTTTTTAGACTCTTAGGGATGTTTACCAATTTCTACACTACATTCAAAACCATGGAAATTTATAACCTTAAAACTAAAACAAGGCAATATTCATACAAATACTCTGGAAACTATTACAGCTATTTAATTCATTTACATACTTTTGACTCTGATATTCTCAAAGTAAACTCTCAACAAGTATATAAATTAAAGGCTTCCAAGTGTGGCTGTATACCTGTATTTGGGTTCTACAATAACAGAGATCCACAGTTAGAAACCCAGCATGATAGCTGTGGCAGCATCCTTTCAAGAGGGAAAACCCCCATCATATAAATAACAGTATGTAAATATGTTGGGGATTTCTCCATACTTTTGTGCATACAATCTGTATAAATGCATCCCTCATTACAGATGAGGCTAAATTGGTGGCACAAGTCTTTGTTTTTTCAGTGACTACCCCCTTACTCCAGAATGTTTATGGTATAATGCACTCATGTGTGTTTCTTATCTAAATTTAACTATTCAGGTTACTGGTGGATACAAATGCAAAGACTTAGAGCAATTCTAGGTTCTTGTTTGTTTCGTGTTTCATACCAGAGTTAGTTATTGACAAGTGTCTGAAGAAAGATAACTTGAATTCAAACAGTGGGATTTAGTGGAAAGTTTACACTTTTTAATCGACTAAGACACATGCAAAGATGACAGGTTTATACAAACTATAGTGGGACCTTTTGTAGCCCCATATTTGTATGCTGTGTGTAGGAATACAACATATAGTAAGGAGAGTTTTGTTGCATTCTGTATCTAGTATCTGATTATTTGTTGCCTGACAAACACTGACTTACTGTGTTTGTCCCAGCAACTATCTGAAAAGTTAAGAACAACAATCTGTTATTCTGCATCATAACTGACTATTTTCTCCTGGTGTCACTAAGAATGTACATGATATAAATTAATCACATAATCTACAGGAAACAATTTGCATTGCCCGAAAGTCAAAGTGCAAATGTATAATTTGAACTAAATATCTCTACTAAATTATTCAAGTATAGGACCAAATGTAACATTTAGAATCTCCTGAAAAAATTGATGATGATGAACTCATAAATGTCAGGTGTGAATTAAACATTTTAATTCCTTAATTGTCCAGAAATTCAGTCCTTTTTTAATCATCAGGTAGTACTGACTTTTAACAAAGTAATATTATAAATATGCCATACTTTCATGATATGTTAAACACTTTGTTTTATTTTTAAGTTTTCTGAGAATAGCTAATTTTTTGACACATCAAAATATATGTACAACTATGAGTCATTTGCATAAAAAAGTGTACTGCATTTGTTATGACACTACCTACATAGTAATCGGTTTAGAGTTTTCCACGTTTGCAAACGCTAAAGTTTTCATTTATTGCTAGAGTTGTATTGGGGCCTTTGATTGGCTAACTCATTGTTGACATACGACTGCTGCTGGAAATGTCTGTGAAAATTTTACAAGTTTTTACTGTGACACTGTTATGCATTAAGTATTGCCTTTGTGAGTTTGATAATGTTGATCAAAGTCTTCTTCATGACAACGAATTTGATGTAAAACCAGGAGGCATGACTCAGAGTTTCAAAGAAACATGGGTATATGTTTGTGTTTACCTGTGGCAGTGTCTGATTGGCTCATTTTGTAGTACTACTGGTACACGGGTGTCATTAATGTTAGACGTCATTAATGTTAGACAAGTTGTTATTATATTGTCTGGTTTTATGTTACTTCCTTAAATTATTAAGAAATTGAATAATTAAACCCTTGTTTAAATGTATCGGTGTGTATGCATCACATTAAATGTGTTTAGCTACCTTTTTTTAGCATTGTCTAACATTAATGACGTCTAACGTTAATGACACCCGTGTACTCAGTAGAGAAATTTTTTTTACTCATCAAAAGGCGCTATAAGTAGGAACCTCACTTGTCCTTTTTAATTATTCGTGTCCGTTATAGTCCATACTTGTGGCACCCTACATGTGTTGGTTTAACACTGCAGTTGTCCGTGAAGAAGAATGTTACTGCCTTGAAAATATAAGGTATAGTATGCCTTGAAATATAAGGCAGGCATTTACTGGTAAAATGCCACTGCCAACTTTCACCTGGTACGAATTATAGCCATCAATGAATAAAATGTTGATATTTCAGTAATGGCCACATAGTTTGAGAGCTTTTTGTTTTGTATTTGTTCCATTCAGTTGGGAAACAGTTCTGCTTCTCTACTAGATTTGGAGAGGACTGTTTACCAAGTTTAGTATTTTTCAAATTACCAAGTTATGTGTATTTCAGTTCTACCAGGCAGTAATTGGTAGCAGAGCAGTACAAGTAGCTTCGCAAAACTAATTGCTTTCTGCAAAAGTAAACCAGATGACATTCTTCAAAAGACACCATGCACACCACCAAAAATGTTCAGTTTTTTTTTTTATTTTATGTAATAAGTAACTATGAAAGTATGATCTAATGTGTCATTATGAGCAAACTGGGTCAGTTTTAATTTTATGGAATTTATAGAGCAAAGTGCTTAATACTGTCACAGTGTTCAGTTCTGGATTAATCTTATAAGTATTGATCTCAAGCATTTTTATGGCAATTGGTCAGACCTACTACTTCAAAACAAGGAATTCTAAAAATAGCTATGGACAAGGCTCAGTAGAACTTTCCTTCTCACTGATAAGGAGTTTCATCTTGGATGCCTTCTAACATCTGGATCTATCATCTCTGGAATGCTACACAGATGCTTCCAAACAAGTTATCACCTTAACTCTTCTGTTTGAGCTCACCCTAACTTACCTAAACCTATCTGAACTCTACCACCACCCAAGCTGCAGAAATATGACAACATCTCCTCCCCGTCTAAGAACTAGAGCTATATATATATATGTGTGTGTGCTGTGTATTCTTCTTTAAAAATAAAATACATTTACAACTATATTTTAAATTATTCATTTCTATGTAACAATCAACATGCCTTCCAGTGACAACTTTGTAAAGATGAACTTCTTCGTGAAAATACATTGTGTATGTATGGTCACATGGCAGAACTGTGAATTAGTGTTGAACCAATATTGTGTCTTATTAGTGTCTTGTAGGGGCCACAGTGGCAGAGTGGTAACACTCTCGCCTCCCACCTCTGAGGCCGGGGTTCGGTTTCCGGCACGGCCTCAAGTGGGAAAGCTGGTAGTTGCTTGCCGCTGATCGGCAGTTTACAGTACAGAACCCTGACGAACTGTATGTACTGGTTTCCTCTGCCCTTCCAACTACCCGTCGTGATATGACCTGTACAGTGTTGAAAGCGATGTAAAACCCCAAATAAATAAATAAATATTAGTGTCTTGTATATTCACAAGTTAAACTTTTTCTTGCTGACATAGCTTCCTTAAAAAGTACCATACTATTTTACTCCAGTTTGTTGTTGTATAAAACAAATGTCAAAGGATCAGTTCATCCTCAAAAGGTATGGTTAGATGGTCCCAATTAACAAGAAAATGGCTGCGATGTGCATGGGTTAGCATAAAGTGGGTCAATTCATGAAGTGGGTCACTTTTTCAAGAATTTCTACAAAAATAAAAGTATTCATTATTCCGGTATCTTATTCTTTTTGTGGAAAAGTTTCTCATAGCTCATTACAAAAGATCAGATTTGGATGTTTTAGATCTGTTAAATTTATTCATTTAAATTAACAAATTAAAACTTTTTTTTTTTTGCCCTTCTCATTGGAGAGAAAAGCCTGACTGCAATTGCATCATGACACATTCACAAACCAAAGTTATTGATCATTTACTGCTATTTCTTTCTTGTAAATATTTTCATGAACTTTTAAATATAATAAATCCAAGAAAAACATTGATTTGGTCAAAAGATGAATATGGGAGAAATATTTTTCACTTAAAAATCGACCCACTTCATGAATGTTTTGGTGCAGATATTTTTCCAAGATTTTGTGCAATTTTACAATTGAAAGAAGCAAGTTATGCACTAATTTTTACATAATGTTGCTACCATCTCTTTCTTCTGTATGTCTGCAAAATATAGTGTTTCTAGTTAAGTTTTGCTTTTACACAGCACTAAAAAACCTGAAAATTGACCCACTTCATGCTGACCCATGTAATGTAATGTAATACTCTAAGTCCATAGTTTGGTAAGTTTGCATGAAATTGCCAGTATCTTAGATACTTGAGTGAGACAGAGCAATTTTCAGCTATTTTTTGGTGCATGAAGGATCTTTACAGTGTACAACATTTAGCAAACTGCTAGCAATAATTCAGAAGTTGCATTTTTTACTCAACCTGCATTGTTTCTATGTCATTTAGTATTTACTCCTCCACAGGAGATCATACCACCGTGGTGGTCTTGTCCATATTTGATCTTCCAGTGGTCTTTTATTTATACCCTTAATATTAATTGGTGCTTTTAATTCAGATAAAAAAAAAATGAAGCTGATGATGTATGCTTTTATCCCCAACAGGGTGGTATCTCTTGTGAATTTACATATGCCTGTCAAGGAGGTACGAATGAGGTATAAATCTACTATTCTTAACTAACTTGCACTCTTATACTTACACTTATAAATTTACAAGTTTTCTAAGTTGTTAAATTTATGTAAATAAAGACATTGAATTTAATTGTATTAGTAATGCACATTAATTAACAGTGGGATGGTGTTCCTTTTATATTGATGAAATAATTAAGCCAATAAAGTCACTTTTATTGTGGGGCGGGTTGCATGTAACCAAACCACATATTAGATTGATGTGTCCGACATCCATCTGCCCGTCCATCTGTCTTTCAACATTTTGGTTTCCAGACTCTAACTCAAACACACTTTCACCAATCGATGTAAAACTTAACAGGGTGGTAAGGCACTACCTAGGCTAGGTTTCTTTCGAAGCTGGTGCCATTTGGAAAAACAAGATGGCCGCCACTTGAAATTCTATTTCCGAACACTAACTCAAAGACACTTTGATTGATTTGAAACTTCACAGGGTGGTAGGGCACCATCTAGGCTAGGCTCCTTTCAAAATTGGCACCACTTCGAAAAACAAGATGGCCGCCATCTTAAAATTCCATTTCTGGACTCTAACTGAAAGACGCTGTGTCTGATCGATTTGAAACTTAACAGTGTGGTAGGGCACCACCTAGGCTAGCTTGCTTTAAAAATTGGCTCCACTTAGAAAAACAAGATGGCCACCATCTTGAAATTCTGTTTTAGGACTCTAACTGGAACATGCTTCAATCGATTGATTTGAAAATTAACAGGGTGGTAGGGCATCACCTAGGCTAGGTTGCTTTCGAAGTTGGTGCCATTTGGAAAAACAAGATTGCCGCTATGTCCACCATCTTGAAATTTTGTTTCCGGACTCTAACTCGAAGATGCTTCTGCTGTTGCTTTCGAAATAAGTGCCGTTTGGAAAACAAGATGGCCGCTGACTATAACTTGAAGATGCTTCTCGATTTCAAATTTGATGAAGTGGAAGGACAGAACCCAGCAATATTTTGATATGTCCAGAACCAGTATCATAGCTATCATGTTGCATACATCAGGCACACATCCATCCTGTAGACATGGAAAGTACTAGTATGTGTTACCATCCCTGATACTGATTATGCGACCCGTCCTTTGGGGTCTACAACCCTAGTTTCTTGGGTTTTTTCATCTTCATTTTTATACATCTTCATTGAATACATGTATTTATGCTTCTCAAGTGTGTGTTTTTGCTTTCAAAGAAATGGTTGATTCGCATGATAAAATCTGACGATGGATCTCAGATAAAATGCTCAGTGGAAAGGCCTGGTGGATCTTCTTACCTCTTTTTTCAATTGTTTGAGATGAATGTCATTGGTGGTCTGATAAAAGAAGCTCAGGTCATTGTAAGTACTCCATTCTTGTCTTAAAATAATATTTTAGTTCATTTGAGTCATATTCTTTCAGAGTTGATTACATTAAGTTTATTAGTTGGACCATGATTTGTAAAATGCCGAGGTAGTTGAGATAATCAAACACTTCTGGTTTACCAGGAATTACAGATCACAATGTAGATTTTAACAGAAAAGGTCAACTTAAAACTTGATATCTCCTGGGGCGGTATTCACTAACATTCCTAATCTTAGTCTTATCTTAGGCATAAGATTTATGACATTTGTCCTAGTTAAGATAGGTCCCAACTTGGTATTCACAAAGCATGTCCTAGCTAGGACAATTTTCCTACCATATTTTTATGACAAAAATCCTAAAGACTAAGATAAGAATGTTAGTGAATACCGCCCCTGATGAACAAAAAGGAGGTTCACAGTGGCCTAGTGGTTAGGAAGTTTGGCATCTAATCACAGGCAGTCTCCTCTGCATGGGTTTGACCCCCACAAGTGACAATGCTGAGGACCTGTCCCAATATGACCCTGGCTGTTGAACGGGATGTAAAACTCCAACTTTGGTCTACACAAAAAGGGAATTTTTACTTCAAAGTGTTTCAAGTAAAAGTATGTGACCATATACTCTGTTGGTTGTGCAGCTTCAGATGAACTTGAAGTTTCTACCGTCTTGTGTGGAACCATGTTATATTCTGTAGTGTTGTAGATACAAGATTCCCTTTTAGTGTGTCTTGCTTTTGTCTATTTTCTCAGATATTTTATTACATAATATACATGTAAAACTTGCGAAATGTGCCAGTAAGGAAATCCTTTTTTCATTTCCTTGACATGAGAGAATCTTATGTGTTTGTAATTTTTATGTCAGCTGACTTGTCAGTCAGCTGACATTATGTCATCACTCTGCGGTGTGGGCGTGAACAACTTCTTCTCCAAAACTACAAGGCCTAGAGACATGCTGTTTTTTTTAAAAGATACCTTATCTATCGAGGATGAAAAATTGCTCAAGGCATGCAAATCTGTCTGTTCGTCTGTTTGCTAGAGACATTACAAGAGGGGTACCCCCACCAAAAGTGTGAAAATTTCAACTTTTTATCACAATTTTCTCAGTGACTATTGCAGGGATTTCTCTCATATCTTGCATATATGTACTAGGCCAGAGGTAGATTCTCTTGTGTGAGTATGAGACCTGGATCTGTCTTACCTTTTTTTAATAATAATAATAATATAACTTTATTTCAGACATAATATTACAATAATTAGTCCATATTAGTCCATATAAACATAAGTATACGACATACAGTGGTAGTTAAGAAAAACAAGATTTATGTTTTAGTTAAATACAAGTATGAAAACATGTATTAATAGAGAAAAAAAGAAATAATGTATTTATCTGTTGATCACATAGGACTGTTTTGCCCATTACATATATAGATATTTGTTCCATATTTTAAGGGTGGTAGAGAGTTTTACAGCACCGCTTGTTAGATATGATAACATAAGAACATTATCACTTGCATTTATTCTTTGTAGCAAACTGTAGCAGGATATTCGACGGACTTCTGGCAAAGAGCAGATCTTTTTACTTACAAACATGTTGGAAGCACTGCAGTACATAGGTTGCTTAAATAACATTCTAAATACGTTATTGTAGGAAACAACAAATTTTCTGTAAATTGTGTTAGAGTAGTTACTCCAAAGTGACATAGTATACATAGAATACATGTAAGTTTTAAAAAGAACACCTTTAACTTCTGAGGAGCAATCTATAAACTTATTACATAACATGTTTCCTTTAGCATAGTTGGCTTGAACTTGTCTTAAAATGTCCTTGTCATCCACCAGATTGCTAGTAATGTAATGTCCTAAGTATTTGTAAGTGTCAACTAAGGATAATGTTTTACTATTAATGTACACTTCAGGGAGTTGATTCTTGCAGTGACTGTCAGATTTACTTAAGACTGTCATGTATACAGTTTTGTTTTCATTAAATGTAAGATCTAACTTATTACCCTCATACACGCAACAGTTTATCAGTTCTTGTAATCCTTTCGCCGAAGGACAGAACAAGACAATATCATCAGCATACATTATAGACCTATAGCTCATGGCACAACTGAGCAATAGCTATTCTCAGGTACTGATTGTTGAGTAAATCAGCTATAACTTGAAAAATATTGCATTTGGAGTATTTTGTTAAAATATATTGTTCACCTACTTTTGGGTCAGCTATAACATAGTGAAATTACAGACCTATAGCTCATGGCATAGCGGAGCAATAGCTATTTTCAGGTTCTCACTATTGAGTAAATCAGTTGTAGCTTGAAAACTATTGCATTTACAGTAGTTTGCTTAAATATGTTGTTCACCTACTTTTGGGTTAGCTATAACATAGTAAAATTTCAGACATGTAGCTCATTGCATAGCTGAGTAATAGTTCCTTTGAGGTTCTCACTGTTGAGTAAATCAGTTGTAACTTGAAAACTATTACATTTAGAGTAATTTGTTAAATATGTTATTCACAGAATTTTTGGTCAGCTATAACATAGTGAAATTTCAGACCTCTATGTCATGGCATAGCTGAGCAATAGCTACTTTCAGGTTCTCACTGTTGAGTAAATCATTGTATCCACTGGATACCCGCAGTGTGTAGAGAGAGATTTCACCATTACTGCTCTGATGAAAAAAAATATTATAGCTAGCTTTCTTAAGTTTGCAGTATATATTAATAACCATAAAATGTTGTCTGGGAATATTTTTGGCCTCATTTTGAGAAACAAGATGGCCGCCACAGGTGTTTTTTGTCAGTCATGAAAAGTGCTTATATCTCCCTTATTATTGATCCTAGAGGTTTGGGATGATAAACCAACCTGTAGGAAATCATGGGGTGACAATCTTTTGGTGTGGTCAGATTTGACCTTCAATGACCCGTCCTTCAAGGTCAAACAAGGATAGCCAAACTTAAAAGTGCTTATAACTCACTTATTATTGGTCCCAGAGGTTTGGGATGATAAACAGACAGGAAATCATGGGCTGTGAATCTGTTGATATGGTCCGATTTGACCTTGGAACCCTCCTTCAAGGTCAAATGAGGATAGCGAAAATTGAAAGTGCCTACAACTCGCTTATTATTGGTGACAGAGATTTGGGATGGTAAACCATCCCATAGGAAATCATTGGCTCGGAATCCTTTGGTATGGTCAGATTTGACCTTTGGACTCCTCCTTCAAGGTCAAATGAAAACAGCCAAGCTTAAAAGTGCTTATAACTCATTTATAATTGGTCCTAGAGGTTTGGAATGGTAAACCATAGGAAATCATGGGCTGGGGATGTATTTGTGTGGTTAGATTTGACCTTGGACCCCTTCTTCAAGGTCGAACGAGGATATTGCATTTGTAGTATTTCTTTAAATACTGTATAAGTGGTTATTTTCGCGTGGAATTAATTTTCGCTATATTCGCGAGTGACTACAAAACGCGAAAATAACTTCTAGCCAATATTTATCAGAACCAGTCTAGTGTGAGCGATAATACAAGATCGTGCAAGATATAATATTTGACACTGCCACGGAAACAATAAATTCCATTGCTTTATCAAATGTACCATTCACAGAAACGCCTAACTTCTTTGATCTTTCTCACCAATAGGGAGGGATTAATTCAATTACACCACCCCGCTACACAACTTCTTTGATAATGCGCCGATCAATGAAAGTGTGTTCGATTGGGTTTCGTAAATTTATAATCTCCCAGAGTAGGTTCACACACTGACAACGTGTATAAAAGAAAAGACGTCAACTATGCATTTCCAGTCAAACCAGCAGAAGTCCGCGTAATATTTTAATTTGAACATGTTGTTAGTTTGGGCGATAATTGAATATATTTCACCGCGAAAATAAATTCTCGCGAACCAGGCCTACAGTGTACATTCGCGAACTTAAGTACCCGCGAAAAAAACCACTTATACAGTATGTTTTAACCTATTTTTTACACTTAAACAATTACCTTGTTATTTTCCTTCATAATACCATTTACAGGGCACAACTTTTTTATCCTTTTCTTCTGTCAGCTTCGGAATTTCTTGCGAACTTGCTGTTCAGTTACCATTTACTGTATTTCTGTACAGCCCTTTTCCTGATAATTATTCTGTCCTCTAATCACCTTCACAAATCAAAAACACTCAGTCAGCTGACACAGTGCCCGTTCACGGGCACTCTCCTCTTGTTGTGACCATATTAGGTCCTGATGTAAAATTTGCTCACATTTTGATTATTTTGTCCTCACTTTAAAGGGCCTTTACCAAGTGTGAATTTTAAATGGTGGCAAAGTGTAGAATATATTTTCAGTGGTAGATAATGTTTTACTTATTGAATTGGGTAAAAGCCTTACCTTTATTGTTGAATGAAAGAGTTTGGTGAATTATTCAGTGTTCAGTCTGTAACTTATTATGTAAGTTTTATTTTTACTTTTCAGGGAGAAAATGGTCAACATCTAGGTTCATCTGAATATGTTATTGATGAAGGAAAAAATCTTGGTATGGAAAATTTGGTGTTTAACAGCTTAATTTTGTTATGTCTAATAATATATTGAAGCAGTGTCAGGGCTCATTTGTTTCTCATTATTTTCACATTAGTTGAATTACCAAAGTTGTTAAAATTGTTTATTAAAAACTGTCACATATTTCTGACAATTGTTAGTATTAGTTGGTTCTGGGGAGAATCAATGGAGACTCATTAGAACCTGGACTAAGATACCCGAGAGACATGTTGATTTTGTGGAATGTGGTCATGGATAAAATACGAAGTTGGAAAGGACTTTGTTCTTGTTTAGATTTTTGGAAGTCATGATCCACTAAGCAAATTTAAAAAAAAAATTGTGATGTCAAAATTCTATGACATCATAGTCACCAAGGTTAAACTGGTTTTCCAACAAAAATATTGAAATTGCTGGCCCATGGATCTATTTACTAAGTTACCAGGGTATTTCATAGAATCCAAATCATTTGAACATTGTCATGATTGACTGAATCTTTAGTGTTTTTTTTGCCTTGTCTAAATATCTTCTTCAACCTTGTTTTTAATTCAGATTTGGGGGGAGTCAAATCCGATGATAGGCCTGTTTTAGTCTTTCATGTGAAAACACCTGCCATATTTGCCATACATGCTATATTTCCTTTGAAGCCTTTAGTGCACCTTTTACATCAAAACAATGTTCTTTTACAGTTTAAAATGTTTTAAATCTCTTCCATTTTACTGTGCATGAATTATACTGATCAACCCAGACGTTTAATTGAGAACTGTTTTTTTTTCTCTATTTACAGTTAGACAGGTGGATGGAGAATTCCAGTCTCATTTAAATAAGGTAGAAGTGCTTGCAGTAGTCACAAAAGAGGAGTTATAGTGAAGTGTGATAAACAATTGTAACAGAAGAGAGATACTAAAATTTGCAAGAGGTTACTTTAATTTCTGCAGAAAATTGTCTGAGTCTGCCGCTTCATCAAATAAAAAATTTTTTATTCTTGTATAATGTGATGCTTCTTGCATAAAACACCTTCTAAAATTGATCTGATGAAATTTTTATCCATATAAATTTATTTGGTTTCATATAAATCAAAAAAGGTTTTGCTTATATACATAATTATAAGTGCACCCCAATATAACTGTTTATTTTTATTAACTAGGTTAGTTATTATTATAGGTAATGCATGCAGGACAATAATCATGTTGAGGACCAATGCAAATATCTGTATAGCACAATATTTTCCCCGAAGCCTTTAGAGGTCAGTTTTGTTAATCAGAAGAATGTCTACATACCCTGACCAATGTTTACAGATATAAGAAATCCAATTCTTAGTCTGAAAAATAAAGTTGTTTTGTTATATTGCTTAGTGTGATGTTGGAAATTACTTCTGTGAATGAAGCCTCTATGGTGTGATACTTCGGTTTGCTATTTTTATTGTTGCTAAATTGGCAGAGGTGTCTCTCAGTAGATATGTGTATTTGTAAGTTTTCTTTTAGCGTTATTGTTAGTTGTTACAGAGCCTGGTATGTAGATTATACAGTCGTTTTCCTGACTTTGTTTATGCATCTTAAAATCTGATACTACAGAGATTAAGTGCTATAATTGTCTGATTTGATTACAGATTGATGGCTTTGTGATTAATGGTATCGGAATGTAGTGATTGACTTGTCAACCTGCAAGACCTGGGATGTAATCCCAGCATTGCAGTGGTAAAGTTGGTAGTCGTCTGCCAATCCCTGACCTTTTCCAGTACAGATTCTTGACCGATTAGTATATACTACCTTGATCCATTCCCTCAACTCTCTGCCATGGTGTAACCTGTACAGTGTATTGAAAGTGATGTTAAACCTGAATCAATCACTATAATCCCAGCAACCAGTTTTACAAAGGGTCTTCGCATGTACTTAAGATAAGTCAGGGACTTAAATTTGAGCATTTTGTCTCAGCTAAGTCTAGGGACTTAAATGGATTTCACAAAAGGTGACTTAATTAAGACCAAGCTATCAAGTAACCACAGTTTCCTATATCATATGACCCTTTATTTGTAGTCAAAATATTTTACTGATGACACATGTCCTTTGTTAAACTGATTTTATCTTTGGCAAATTGCTGTTTTTGGTGGAAACCTTGTAACTACATTTAAACACCCAAAGACTAATTTAAGGAGGTGTTCTTCATAGTTATTCTTTATTTTTAGACATTTGAGATTTTGAAATGAGAAAAATTTATGGCAGCCATATTTAAGTCTTTGTTTTCAAAAGTTAAGCATGCTCCCAGATAGACATAGCCAAAACTTAGACTTAGCAGCTTTGTAAAACCCTCCAAGTCTTAAGACTACATATTTAGCCTGACTTTTAAGACAATAGTCTTAAGTCTAATTCAGGGCCAAGTCCTTTTGTGAAACTGGTCCCTGTGGTCAGAATTGGGAAGACATGATTATCTTAGTTCTGATTTCAATAGTCTTGAGTGGAAAAGTTTATAGTTACTTGTTGAGGCTTTGTGGTGTGAAGAGGAGTCAATAACACTTAGACCAACTAACATGTATTGCTTTGCTCCTTCACTTACACTGCCCATTATAACTTGATCTATTACATTTATCCAATGACATTTCACCCAAATAAATACAGCAAGTGAGTGTTTTACTGCACCAGGAGTACTGAAGTCTCTTACCACCCTGGGTGCCACATGTAATGGTGTTGAATAGGAGGTGTACTTTATATGTGTAAATGTACTGGGAGAAATGCAAGACATAAATATGAATAAAAGAATTGACAATATTGAGTTTCATTTCATTCTTCTTTCATGGTGACATCATTTACTTTTGTGGACATTTAACCTCATCGGATTTTGAGATAAATGACTAAAGAAATGGGTTACTGAACACGTGTTAAATTTAACTGGAATATAATTTGTCTGTAAATATACAATCAAAATAATAAAATGACTAAATGTACGTACATCTTAAGAAAGAACTCAAATTATTATGGACACAAAAAATACAGTGTGTATACACAAAACTAGCTTTACTGCAATAGAATGTCCTCATTGTAATGACTGCAACAACACTCTGTATTTCAACATAGTAATTCTGATATACAAGCTCTATTCTTGGCTGTGCCCATTGCTTCCTGAAACTTTTACAGATATTGATTTGGCGATTGTGTTGACATCCAAAAAATACTTGTGTTTTACCTTATGTAGTCTACATATTCCAGTAAAAGGTGGTAAAATTATATCACTTTAGAGTGAGCAATTGAAATCTGCCACAGTGTGCAAAATTTGGCACTAAGGACATAACGTTAATTTTAAATTAAACTATTTTTATGAAATATTAATTTTTTTGATAACTTAAGGCCATTCATCCAGTTATGCATTTCCAAGAAATTTGCTTCATGCTACTTCATTTTAAGGGGACACTTGATGGCAAATTTTACATACTATGGCAACCTTAAGATAAACTACAAGCAGGATATGCCCTAGGCCCTCGGTGAATTGTACATGTACAGAAGTAAAGGCAAGTGTGGCACTTTAACAGGTTGAGTTGCAGCCAATGTCCAGAATTTTTGTCAATTACACCAGTATACACAAGGATGTTTAGATTTAGATTTTTTTGTTGTTTTACGTCGCGGTCAACAGCCAGGGTCATATTGCGACGGGTAGTTTACAGGTAGAGGAAACCAGTGCATACTGCACTGTAAACCATCGGGCATCGGCAAGTAACTACCAACTTTCCAACATGAAGCGCCCGGCCCGAGATTTGAACCGGCGGCCTCAGAGGTTGGAGGCGAGAACTCTAACCGCTACACCACCGAGCCCCCCCAAAAGGATGTTGCACATCTGTTTTAGACCAGATGTACATACACACTCGAACTGAAGGCAGAGAGAGTAGATTCGGTAGATGGAGAACTGCCATTTATGGGATGTTGCCATAAGTACGTAAAATATTGCCATCCACAAGTAGTGTTGATACAGAATTAAATTTCATTAGCGATATTAAATTCAGTTTTCATTGTCGATTAATGATCAAATACAATTTCTTTCTCAAGCTACTTCACTTGTAACTCAAAATGTGTTTAAGGGATCAATTTGGGATGTTATTTGTGCAACAGGTTTACTTTTGAAAACAATTACAATGCAGCTTTCATACATGAATGAATACAATCACAGATATTTTGTACATGTAGTTTAGTAGTTACATATTACAGGAAAGTAACCAATTTCTTGAAAATGATACGGAAATTGATGGTTTTAATATTGATATTGAAACCAAGAACCATTATCGCTTGCCCTTGAAATATCCATATATGAGGCCAACATTGGGCATAAGTAGAAGTAGTTTCTTAGTTCTCGACAGTAAATAATGCAGAATATAAGGATAACTAGAGGTTTCACTTAAAATAAGTATAACAAGAACCTAATTTAATGCTCATAGTGTTAAAATTTTTACAGAAATAACAAGGTAGAGGTAAAGCCTAAATTCACAGAAGAGTCAAAATCCTAAAAAGAGATGACAAAATAGCACAAATTTGTTTCTCTGTACCTAATTGCTTTTTTCAACAACAGCCAGTTAAAACACTCTTGTGTTGTTAAGTCTGAACAGATTAAACTGTGTAGTAATTACACCAGTAATTAGCCGAGTTAATTGCATGATATCCTAGAAACTTGATATTTTGCAAAGTGGGTAAAAACTAGAAGTTCTCTTAAGTAAAACTAAATGGCTGACATTCAGCAAACTTCCACCTTGATCTGTTTGTTAGTCGACCATATACCCCAGATATGGGTATGCTCAGGTGACACTCCAACAGTTGTAGAACATAGTATTTGTTGAGGGTCTTGTGTCCGTAATCAAAGAATGTGCTTTTGCTTTGATGGAGACTTTGTCCTGTTTTTTCCATCTGTTTCCATGCAATGCTGGTTTTCTTGCACTACTCTGCCGGCCAACTTCCTCCCTGTTTTTGAAACAAAATTCAAAAATGTAGGAAAAAATAATACTTAGGGTATTTTGTGCAGATAAATTTCAAAATTTATGCAACAAATGTTTAACATTTGTCCATGTTTTACACTGAAAGTAACCTTTTAGTGCCAGAATATCATACTGAAACTGTTTTTTATCCGTTCGTCAATTTTATATTATATTTTTAATTTAATTTTAATTTTGTTAAACACCAAACAGAATTATTTTCTTTCAGCTGTATCACTGAAAAAGTTGAACTTCTGTTAGCCTTCAATCACAACATCACAAGTTCATTGGAAAATAGTTTATGTTTCCAAGCTATTTGTAATGCCTCTGTTCCACCAAAGGACTAAGTCCCGATCCTGTCTGGGACCCTTAATCGTGGACGGTCGGTGAAAAAAAAAAGTAAAATGGGCGGGAAAACTGGATCGGTATTAAAGTCTGGGATTAAGTACAGATCGGCCTCAGGGGGCCTGAGGAGGCCCCAGGCTGCCCTACAGAGTCCCCGACTGGTCTGGGACTAAGCCATTTTTCTGGTCGGTTTGATCCAAGATCTGGTCGTAGACATACCGATTGGGTCCCAGGGCGCCTCAGGCCTCCTGGGACTAAGCCAGGACTAACCCACGACTAAGTCCTGGTGTCCTCAGGTCTCCTCAGGTGCCCCCAGTCTTCCCCAGACCGAGATGGCCGATTCTTGTTTCGCAATGGGACTAAGGGTCGCGGGAGGCCTGGGACTAAGGCACTAAGGGTCTGGGACTAAGGGTCGCAGGTGACCTGGGACAACATAGGACTGTGTAAATGTGGTCTGAGGAGGGCTGGGGGAGCCTTGGACTGGACATTTTGTTTATGGCGGGAAAAAAATAATCGGTTTGGGTCGGGAGAAATATCAAACATGTTTGATTTTTGACACGGCTCTAACCAACCACAACCGACCCTTACAGGACGCCTGGGAGTAAGCAAATTTTTCAAACTGACCCTCAAAAACCCTTAATCGAGAGCCTTAGTCGTGTGGTGGAACACCCACATAAGATAAAACACTTACGATAATTTATTTTAGTCAAATATTGAAGATTCTTTAGTTCTGCACTTTACTGGCCATAGGCTAGGCTCACCCATAGGCTATTCTGTTTTTGAACAATTAAATATTAACACTGATTATTGTAACTTATTATTCACCATGGGTCCTATATTGTCTACAACAGCACCTCCGTACGATGGATTATTAGTGTCAACAAGCACCGATGTTTCATTACTATCTGGGAACCTATCTAATGTACAAATATGTATTGTATATTATTGGAAAGGTCTTCAAACAGCACTTCTGCTCTTCTTGTTGCATAAAAAAACCACCCAGAAATGACTGAGAAATCACAAGTTAAAGATGAGGTTTTTTATTCACTGATGCCCCTGTGTATATGGCAGTCCGTTTCACATGCTCTTTTTCAATTAAATATGGATATATTTAATTCACAAATCATACAAAATGGTGGATAATAAAAGTAAAACATCCCTCATAAGACAGAAAAATATATCACTCATGAAGATTAACAATATAGTACTTGTGCTACACACTCGTATAATATTGTCATCTTCATTAAGGTTATTTTTCTCTGCATATGTTATTCGGGAAGTTTTCCTATTGTAATGAGTATTTCTATAGTGTTGGTTCAAGGTAGAAGGGTACTCTGTTCTGTTTTTATAAAATATATATTTGCACTGGTTCTACCAATGTAGAAGGGGACTCTGTGACCTAGTTTTCCAGTTTGGCAAATTGTCACTTGTTTCAGCTTCTCAGATCTGATTGTGGGTTTCAGTCCAGCATATTGTAATATGGGAATTACTGATCATCAGTCACACAACAACCCTAGCTGCTAAGAGTGAGACAATAACTCAAACTTGTTTAAAAACCTATTTTGATCCAGCATGTCAACCAATACAGAGTGTAGTGTATGATATTTAATACTATTTATCAATATGAAATGATTAACGTATGCTCTGGGGAAGGACTGTTAAAATGTTCCTCCAAATTTTAAATACATTATTTATCCTCTATATACACCTTACATATTTTGTTTTAAATACATATACATATATATAAATCATAATTGACCGTGAGGTGTTCTATTGAAGATCTTGGGGATCTTTTGTGAGACCTTCTGCTTGAGCGCATTGACCCCCATGGTGTAGTGATTCCTCCTTCAGTCTCAATTATTGTTGACCTGTTAAATCTTTTCATTTTTGCTATTTTCTGTCGACTGCTGCCATGACTTCCAGTGGATTTAACAGACCCAGTACTATATCCTGATATGGAACTCTGATTGGCCAATTCTTCATAGGTTGTTAAGCTTTTGTCAGAAACTGTGGTCATGTGAATCCGAGATCGCAAATTGCTTCTAAAAGGATATTAGTACTGATGTAGGACAACAGACACAACAACAACAAACATGAAAAAAACAATCATTAATTGTTTATGTTAATTTGTACGGCAAAGGGAAATAAATAAAGGCTTAGTTAGTGTTAAAGATTTTTCACAGAATTTATGCAATACAATTAAAGACAAACAAGAAAACAGGGTGATGCAGACCTCTGCCAAGGTTCAACAATAATGTGCCAAAGTTTAAAGTTGGAGTTTTTCTTCCACCTAGAAGTTCACATCAGAACAGACATGCAGTGAACCCTACATAACCTAAATTTAAACATTTAGCCATAGAGGTTAGACTTAGACCGGGTTACTTGTTGCTAAACTTGTTAACCAGTGAGACACACTGAGGTCAATTAGCGATTGTCCAGTCTTGCAGAATACTAAAACATAACTTCTCCATATGAATCCTGATAGATATAGGACAATACAAATAACTTTTATAATAGTGGTAATTATTTACTGTGAAAAAAAACAACATTTTAAAAATCTTTTTCTTGCACCTTTTGAGGTTTGTATCAAAGTGATGTGCCACAAAAAAAAATCAAACAAAATAATTATTTCCGCATTTTTATTCTTTTGTATACTGTGTCTCATATGAAAATTTATTTCAAAGTAGTACTTTGTCAGAAATCATGCCAACAGGAAAACAAACACTGGGTGAAACATAAACTCTTTGGCAGAGGTAATACTGAACAAGAAAACTTCATTGAACATGCTGCATGCAGTGGTGCATTAGCACTAAATTCTATCACAAGAGTCAATGCATGGACCATGCACTGAGTTACAGATAAGCTCTATTAAATCAAATCTCCATTAAACTTTTAGTTAACCAGAAATTTCAGATAAAAAAAGCCAATTTCAACAGAAAACATTGTCTAAGGACTTGGTATTAAATATCTTTGAAAAGGAAACCTGCTAGTCAAATTTCTACTGAATAGGATAAATTGAATTAAACAAAAATAAACAGAATATGATTAATTAAATATATTTTAATATTTAGTTTAACAATTGATGAGATTTTTATCATTGGACAGATCTAAAGCATGGACTCCCTTGGACAGATAAAATGGTGCAGAAACTAGACCTTACATAAACATATGAATTTATGTTACCTTTGCCTTCTTCTCTTAATAAGAAGGGCTCCAATTATAATAGTGATAACCACAATAAGAATAGCAAAACTCACAATGGCAGCAAGCACTGAAAAACACGGAAAGAATAATATAAAATACAGTAACAACACAAATCATATTGGTCATAATATTGGCATAGTATTAAGATGCTATAATGAATAAATCAATCTTCAACTATCAGTATGATGGAATATTAAACTGCTTATGCAGTAATACCTTCAAACAATGGAACTGTATTCATGTAAGAGCTTACAAAATGGTTTTACTTCTGGTAAAGCAAAGTATGTTATTAAAATTTTGATGTTTTACTTATAGTTTGTGGTTTCCTTTGTTCAGAGTTTACCTGTGCACTAATTACTTCGCTACATTTTCAACTTCTATAGTAGAGAATCTTACTTTGAAGTTCTTAAAAGAACTTCATTTATGATACTTATTCTCAAGTACTTACAGACAGTCATCACTGTACTACTTTCATCTTCCATTGGCAAAGCTGTAGGTTTTTCTAACACCTTGTCAGTGGTTGTGGTTCTTCTTGATGATAGAAGAGATGAAACATGTTGATATAGATACAGAAGCTTTTCTGAAACAGTTTCATTGTGCAGATCTTGATATTTCCAGATATGTTGTTGAAAGATATGAGCTGGATGACTGGCTATAGTATTCAGTATATTTTCTGCCTCACTTTTGTCCACTATAGAGTTTATAGTTAAAGCTCCTATGTGGACACCATTGGACTTCAGTTTTAATGCTAGGTCTATTGCAAGAATATCTATATCTGTCAGTAAAGATCGTCCAGATTTCACAAATATTACTAGTTTCTTGGCATCCCTTCTGGCCCCATTGTCATATGAAAATATGTTTCTGTATAGGTTGTTCAGAGCTGTACTTATATTAAGATTCTCCATGTTGTTTAAAAATGGTAAGTGCCAAATTTTGTCAAGCAAATTGTCTTTGTCTTGGGAATCCTTAAAGTTGATCACTTTTCTGACAGTTCTGTCGTATGTTAATACTGAAATCTGGAAACAGCTATTTGAAAATTGTAGCACTTCTATGTTTCTCATTAAAAATAAAAGGACATCTGACCAGTTTGATTTTGTAGCTTCTTGGTGATTTTCCACAGCCCAGCACAGATCTATGTAATAACACTGTTCCTGTACGAAAGATGTTGAAGAGGACGCAAAAGTAGAACGATGTGTCGCGGATATTGTACTTGTGTCTTCATAAGGCATTGTTGAATTATTCCTGACAGAGGATTTGCTTGTTGTTGAAGCTGTGAAGTTATTTGAAATGGTTGTCAAAGTACTTCTTTCAACAGTTGTCTTGCCACTGTCAGATTTTGAAGTTGTTGAATCCTGGCTAATACTGGGTTCTGTTATTGAAGATGTCGAGTTATTTGAAGTAACAAAATTGATAGTTGTTAAAGTACTTTTTCCAAGATTTGTATTGTTACTATCTGATTTTAAGGTTGTTAAATCACTATCCTGGGTTGTATCTGGTGTGTGATATTCTGAAAATATCGCTGTGGTACTCTTGTCTAAATATGGGGAGGTTTGATTAGTCACTGAATATGAACTGAAGAATGGTTCTGAAAAATGTTCATTTTCATTTGTTGTATCCGGCACTGATGTTAAGGTACTTTGTGCCAAAAATCTGGAAGTGGAAATGTTGTCAAGGCCATCTGAATTTCTGGTTGTGCTTGTTTCTTCCTCAGAAAGAAGTAATTTATCTGAAAAAAGAATATTAGAAAAAAAAATGTCATCAGAATTGATATTTATGAGAGAACCAACTCAAAATGTCAATAGTTATGAAAATTACAGTTGTCTAACATCTCTAGATATACTAATTGATATGTACTCAAAATAGCAATCCGAGCAAAAATTTAATGTGTTTAAGTTTTTTATTGCCATTATTCCACATTCACAATTGATTATATGAGCTAGCCAATCTTAAACTAATGGCCTAACATGATCAATCAATCCTGGCAAAAAAGTAGAATATGGCCTTTCATATAAAAATGTATTGCCTTGCAAGCAAGAACAAAATTTTATGACCAAAAAGATAGGTGTTACAATCTGTGCCTGTATTATTGAAGTAAATAACTCCTAACACCACAACACAAAACTTATTTTGGTTCCAGTCTGGGCAGGAGAGATCAGTCAGAAGTCTCAAGACTTATTTTCTCTTGGTTCTAGTCTGGCTAGCAGAGATCAGTCAGAAGTCTCAAGACTTATTTTCCTTTGACTCACAGTGCTCTGGTTTCACAGTAAGATTATTAGTGTCATGCAAAGAGTGAAAAAATGAGTTGCACTGCAGAAAAAATATAATGTAACTGGTAACGTTGTCATGGTTGGCAATGATGGCAAAATGATGACAAAAACAGACATAAGCACTCAGGACAGAGGTTTGCTCCCAATTGTTGCTCTTAAATATAAACTGAATGATAGACACAGATTATGCTCCTGACAACATAATTTGGGGTGGTTGTAATGCAAACTTTTAACAGTGAAACAGGTGTTTTATTCAGCTGACACCTGGGATCCTGAGTATGTTTAGAGGGCATATCAAATGTTTTCAAGGTTATAAAACTCTCACCGTGTTGGCATATGTAATTTATATTGTCCGAACAATTCCAGTTTGCCCAGCGATATAATTCACCACTAAACCTTTCCAGTACCAGACAGTTTCCACTTCTGTTTGGCTGACTGTCTTCCCAGTGAAAATTGTCTATGCTTGCTGCACTAATGTCTGCAAATAATAAAGTTCAGGTCAAGAAATGCCTTTTTCTCAATGTCAATTATTATTGTTCTTGTAAATGTAAAAGAAGAACTTTGAAATTATACCCAGGTGGATATTTACAAGCTAACATTTAGATGATAATTTCCTTGATTGGGATAACAGAACAGCCTTGAATATGACCTTGTTAACACCAATCTTAAACTAATAAAATACATGTACAAGAGAACATACTGTAGTCCCAGTTCCATTGTGCTTTTGTAGCTCCAATCCAGTATCCATTCACATTGCTTTGTATACCTGGTTCAGTGCTCCTTAGTCTGTCATGAATTCCCTGGAAATTCAGGTGGCCAAGAGTAGCTCCATATCTGTAACACAGTAAAACTCCTTTACATAGAACTCTGTTAAATGTGAATCCCCTTTAATGTACATTTTCGTAATTATTGCCTGGTTGAGAGAAACCTTTGAAGATCATTGAGAATTCGAATCTATATACAAAATATCACATATTTCTTCATAAAAAGCCACAAATTAAAAATAACACACTGTTTGATGGTCTGAAAATATAAAGAAGTTTTTAGGAAGAGTAAAAAACTAGCCTTTCTCCTTTGAAAGAGAAATATTATCTGGATTGATAGCATGGTACATTTCATTATTTGTTCTTCATTGTTGTTACTCATTCTTCATTCAAATTTGCTCAAACATGTGTGATTAGAGCAGAAAAACCATGGTTTCAATTAGAGGTCTTTATATCAATCTTATATCTAAGAACAATTTGACTTCTAGTCAGAGGAATCTCAAATTGAGATCATGTGTCTATCTTCAATGTTATTTTAGCTACTCTTAAAATATTGCTAGACATTGCACTAGTTTAATTAAGTACAAAAGGATGTTCACTGGGGTAGTGGTGCTATAGTCACAATCTTTTTAAAAGGTTGTACATTAAAAATCTCAACGTCTATAGTGGTTAACCTTTGGCATAAATTGACTGCCAATGCTTGTTGGGTAGGAGTAGAGCTTCCTGGTCATAATAAGTATGGCCTGCCACCCTCCATCACCAAAACTATTATCAGTCATCATGTGATCTTTTCAATGTGATGGAATAAATAATAAAACCATAACAAATCCAAATGGACAAATAAAACAATGTAGTTTAATATTTGTAGAATGGTAAACCTTTCACACTCCTTTTTTGCACTAAACCAGTTTACAGCAACATGGGAATGACTGAACATAAAACATCTGCTGGAGGAGGTCAGGACTTCATAGAATATTCTAGATGCTTCTTCACACAGATCTGACACAGTACCTACAAAGCATGATATACAAAAACCCTTTGAAGGCTGGAAGAGAATATACTACAGTAAAAACAAGGCCACTGCCGCAGCAGTTCTCTCCCGCCTTAGAATCAGTAATAATGGAGAACTAAAGGAAATATAAGGCCTTTGTAGTAAGATAACCCCACTTGACATTGAAAAGGGGGTCAAAGGTAAAAGTCAGCAAATGGAAAGGTCTCAGGCCATGACTTCCTTTAAGTTGTTTTCACATTTGGAACCCCTAGTAGCAATGATAAGGGAGACAATTTTTAATAGGATAATCCCATTTAACATTAAATGTGTGATATGATGGCCATTTTGTTTTCGAAACTAGGCCAAATTACTATCAGGCTAACTTTCCTAGCCATGTATATTTTGTGCAAATTTGATGAACCTAGATGCAATATTTCAAGTTTTAGAGCATCTTAATGATTTTGAAATAATTGGCTATGGTGGCCTTTTGTTTTTCAAAATAAGACTGAAATTTTTCTCAGGCAAAACATTTGCAGGCCAGAATTTTTCATGGTCCATCTTTACATTCTGAAGCCATAACACCAATAATAAGGGAGAAATAAGCTAGGACGTTTTAGTGTGATGACCCGATTTAACCTTGAGGCAGGGGTCAAAGGTCAAATTCAACACCTGGAAAAGATTCCCAGGCCATGACTTCCTACAAGTTGTTTTCACATTCCGAACCTCTAGGAGCAATTCTAGGGGAGATATAAGGCCTTTTTTAATAGGATAACCCCTTTTGACATTAAACATGTGATATGGTGGCCATTTTGTTTTTTGAACTAGGCCAAAATTACTATCAGGCTAGCTTTTTTAGCCATATAGCTTTTGTGCAAATTCGATGAAGCTAGCTGGAATATTTCAAGATTTAGAGTACCTTTATAATTTTCAAACAATTACCTATGTGTTTTGTTTTTCAAAGTGAGGCCAAAATTTGCATAGACAGGTTTTCACAGCCATAAACATTCCCTGCAAATTTGGTGAAGATATCTTCATAAATGAATGAGATGTTAAGGTTTATGTAAAAAACGTGACAAACGGATGCATGTACGGATGCACCAACGGACGCATGTACGGTAGGCATTTTATAATCTGACCACAGCCTTCCCTTTTCATGGTCTGTCTTTACATTCTGAAGCCATAGCACCAATAATAAGGGAGAAATAAGGATGTTTTAGCGTGACAACCCCATTTAACCTTGAAGCAGAGGTCAAAGGTCAAATTGAACACCTGGAAAAGATTCCCAGGCCATGACTTCCTACAAGTTTTTTTCACATTCCGAACCTCTAGGAGCAATTCTAGGGGAGATATAAGGCCTTTTTTAATAGGATAACCCCATTTGACATTAAACATGTGATATAGTGGCCATTTTGTTTTTTGAACTAGGCCAAAATTACTATCAGGCTAGCTTTTTAGCCATATATCTTTTGTGCAAATTTGATGAAACTAGCTGGAATATTTCAAGATTTAGAGCACCTTTACGATTTTCAAATAATTAGCTATGGCGGCCATTTTGTTTTTCAATGTGAGTCAAAATTTTGCACAGACAGGTTTTTATAGCCATAAACATTCCCTGCAAATTTGGTGGATATCTTTATAAATGAATGAGATATTAAGGTTTATGTAAAAACATGAGGAATGGACGCACACACGCACGGAAGGCGTGCAGAAGCCTTCGGCCGCAGGTGGGAGATAAAAAAAAATATTCAAGTTCCCCATGTTGTATGTACAAGTTACCAATTTGGCATCCCAGAGTGGAACCATAGTCAAATCCACATCTTATTGCATCTATCGGTTATTAAGTTGTCAATCAGTAATTGTCACATACAGTTTACAATATATACTCTACTAACTTGAAAATATGTTTATGTCATTTTCACACAATAGGTGGTGTAAGTAAGTTGAATAGCCAAATTAATAACATCTATATACCAAATAATTAAGCGTCCCTGAAAGAGCGCTTATTTGTTTTCGCCTCAGTTTCCTCGCCGCCGCCGCCACTGCCGCCGCATTATGGTCTCCCTTGAATATCTCCCTTATTATTAGAAGGTTTCAAACCATATTTGGCAGTTATATACCTTAGGCATGGGAAAATTTTTCTGCATGCTTAAATTTGACCTTTGACCTTTATGAAGGTCACATGATCAAAAACAATTTTGTTGAAGTACACCCCCCTGTCATCGCAGTTCAGGAAAAACTACTTGCTACACAGCCTTATAATTTGACGCACCTGTTCAAACTATTGAAAACGCGAGCTGATTAGATTTTGGGAGCAATCCCTTGAAAAATGTCTCATTTATGAATGATTTTTCTAACACCTTCCAATCTGAAAGCCTTAAATTTAGGCCAACCCCCCTATTATCTTCTTAAGTATTGCATTTAGAGCCATAAAATGTACTGGGAGGTATTAGGAAACCATATGTGGAGAGTCTAAATAGCCGGTCAGTTTTACCCCACGGCCCCCCCTTATGGGTCAAACTGGGGTCATAAAATAGCTGATTTTGAGTTTTTGCCTTATATCTCCTTTATTGTTGCTTTTGTAGCTTCCGAATGTATTTAGAGGTATTGGGAAAGCATATGTGGAGCGTCTAAATAGCCAGTCAGTTTTACCCCCCGACCCTCCCTTATGGGCCAAACTGGGGTCATAAATAGCTGCTTTGGAGTTTTTGCCTTATATCTCCTTTATCGTTGCTTTTATAGCTTCAGAATATATTAAGAGGTATTAGGAAAGCATATGTGGAGAATCTAAATAGCCGGTCAGTTTTATCCTTCGACCCCCCCGTTATTTGCCAAACTGGGGTCATAAAATAGTTGCTTTGGAGTTTTGCCTTATATCTCCTTTATTGTTGCTTTTATACCTTCAGAATGTATTAAGATGTATTGGGAAAGCATATGTGGAGAGTCTAAATAGCCAGTCAGTTTTACCCCCTGACCCACCCTTATGGGCCAAACTGGGGTCATAAATAGCTGCTTTGGAGTTTTTGCCTTATATCTCCTTTATTGTTGCTTTTATAGCTTCAGAATATATTAAGAGGTATTAGGAAAGCATATGTGGAGAATCTAAATAGCCGGTCAGTTTTATCCTTCGACCCCCCCGTTATTTGCCAAACTGGGGTCATAAAATAGTTGCTTTGGAGTTTTGCCTTATATCTCCTTTATTGTTGCTTTTATACCTTCAGAATGTATTAAGATGTATTGGGAAAGCATATGTGGAGAGTCTAAATAGCCAGTCAGTTTTACCCCCTGACCCACCCTTATGGGCCAAACTGGGGTCATAAATAGCTGCTTTGGAGTTTTTGCCTTATATCTCCTTTATTGTTGCTTTTATAGCTTCAGAATGTATTAAGAGGTATTGGGAAAGCATACGGCACAGCTTTGTGCATTCTTAGCTTTACAGCATGCTTATTAAAACCAGAAAGCATTTTAAACTTTCAGGGATGCTTCGCTTTTGTTACCAAAAGCATTCCTCTAGTTTACTAATTATTTAATAATTTAATTGTATTACTTTATAAGTTGAATATATAAGTTTGTACTTAATAATATATACATATGAGGATATAGAGTCAATATCTCATAGCTACATGTTAGTAACTTATATCTGCAATAACTCATATATACGAGTCAATGTTTTGGACAAAATGGAAAATTAGGCATATTTGATTCCTTCCTTGAAGTGGGAAAATTAAAAGTTGCTTTGCAGTTGCATGATGGCTCTAGCGATCTCAGTCCAGTCTTAAACCTGAATCAATCAACAGAAATAACTAAAACCGAATCCTCTGGATATCAAATGTTATACAGTCTACTTTATCAGATGGATAGCCTTACTAAAAGTTCAAGTTTCTTTGCAATTAGGGATCAGTTCAGATAATGAAGTTTCAGTTTATATAATGTACTCATATATAATACTAGCACACAGTTAAGACAGAGCTGTCTGATGAGTTTATATCTCATAACTTGTATGCGTGCTTTATGAATACCAAATATCTTAATTTTGCGCAGATTTGCAGGAGATACGATACAAATCTGAGCCTTAAGCAAGGTTATCAGATGGCTATCTTACTGGTTTCACAGATGTATCCATGTGTCTGCCCACAAGAAGCATCCTCCCAGGCATATCCTTTGTATGGCACTACTTTCACACAGTCTTTGTTTTCATCACTTGGTAACTCATTCCACTCCATGAAGCTACCTTCTTCTGAAAATGTAGTGATGTGCTCTCAGCTTTATATGTTAGAAAATAATTTGCAGTGTATTTATCTGTTTAAATATATGGAAATAAATGGTAATTGGCAACTTAATTCATGTTTTCGGAATAAAACTTTTGAAGTGAATTTGATTGGCCAAGAGTGAATTTGATTGGCCAAGAGCCATTGTAAATTTTCTTGTGTATTTATAATTTTAGAATAGCTTGTCATGCTACAATAGGAATCCAAACCATGCAGAATTTCATTATAATTTTCTAGGCAATAAGCCACTTAGGCTTTGCCTTTGTGGTTTATAACCATGAATCATGATAAAATTCTGCCTATAGAGTAAGAAATCTAAAATTCGCCAGGAATCTAAAATTCGCCACCTCTAAAACCTTAGTTAATTTTATGAAGAAAATGATGTTTTTGTCCAAAAATTGGTATTTTTCAGTTCAAAAAGCCTTAATTTACTATACAGTCAACAAATCTCACCACAATTCATTTATTTTATTAGTATTTTCACATGTGGCGAATTTCAGATATGTGGCGAATTTTAGATTTCTTACTCTACCATTGATTGTTGAATGTCATTCCTATTTTCACACAGGTAGTAAAACAGTTACAGAAGCACAGGCAATTGAATAAGAGTATGTATCTAGTACTCAAACAGACTGCAAAAAGGAACAGCTGAATAGCTTATTATTTTGTAAACTACAAAACAGAACAAAAAAAAATACAAAACAAACTGGGTGGAATATATCTTAGAGGATGTCTACACAAATTCAGCACTTTACAAATACTTATTATTATAACAAAATAAAACCCAGCATTTTACCTAAAGTCTCACCACCAAACCACTGCCACTGTTTGGACTGCTTTCTACCACCAAGCCATGACCTTTGCCATCCTGTGGTGGTCATCAACTGAAAGATCACACAAACAATCTATATATATAAATATATACTGTTGAAACATGCAAAATGTAAAGGAGGAAAAAATCCTCTTGAACTTTAATATTAGCATTAAATGACTTGTTCAGCTTCAACGCAAATAGTTCTATTAAAACCTGATATTTACTTACTGCTTCTGTACTGCTTAAAAGTTATGATTGCAGGTGCAGTTAAAATCAGAAAAGTGAAAGTAATACTTTCCTTACATCTTTGAATATGGTTGTTATCTAAATGCTGTCATAACTTCACAAATAGTATGTTTATTTAATCATATAAATGAGTTTAAATAAAATACATTAAATTATATTTCATAGCTATTACTTTAAACATAATTAGAATTTTTTAACTTTTAAAATTGTCATTGGAAAAAGTCCAATGTCATAAAATAAAAATCTCCTAAACCTTACTTAATTAATAGACCTTACAAACATAGAGCTTTTTGGACTTATTTAATTTTAATCAGAATTACAAATTACCTAATAGTTTTAGTTTTTAATGTAAAATCTTTCTCAATAGTTTACGCCAAGCAAAAAAATAAGATAAAATAAGATAAGATAAAATAAAAATATGTTAATTGATAGGACTACACAGGGAATATATAAGGTATGTTATTTGTTATACTTTAAGTCCGACTGGAATCCCTGTCAAATTTAATTTTGGTGTAAAGCCACAAAATTAAACTTCTTATCACGCCACAATATCATATTAAGAATTTTCCCCGAGAAAGAGACTTGAATGAGTGCACAATAGAACATGCGTGCAAGTCATTATAAACAGCTACACAAGTCCAAAACCAAACAAGTGATCAATGCAATACTTTACATATTGTGTTACAATAAAATTACACATGTCATTTAATTAATTTAATGACCACTGGAATTTTAATTATGTTAAAACACTGTATTTACCAGTTGTAAGAATCCCAGTGTCAGTTCACTGTCATTATGTACCAATGTACCACCTCTAGCACGACAAGACTGTTCCGATTTTTCCCAGGACAAGGAGTTGCTGCCAAGTGTGAAGCAGATATTGTCTTCATTGTAATGACCATGGTAGTAACATGTCTCTCCTGTAGGTTAGAATTCAATGGCAGCCAAAGATTATTTAACATTAATCTGTACCTCTGAAGTGCTTAATCGTCATATTAAAGAAGTCAATGTCATTGAGTAAAAATACTGTCATTATCTTTTGAAAAAAAACAGAGGCATTAATGTACTAAAACTACCTTGAGGTGATTGGATTTTTAAAGAATATAGCTCTATTACTTAAAATGACCTTGTGAATATGTGCAGCCTGCGTTTTTGGGGATTTCCCCAGTTCCACTTAGGATCCTAAGTTGAGCTTGCGACAATCTTAAGATTTGTGAGACCTCAAGTTTTGTTGGCTCCAACATATGTGGTGCCTCACCACCTTTTATTACTGGATACCAATTACTGCCACTGAAAATAAAATGCTCAGATTTCACGAACAGCCTCATTACATCACTTGTATTTTTGACAAAATTAAACTCTCTTCACGATAAACCTTATTTGTAGAGTTATTATTACTGCTCAAAGTACTTAAAAGTACTTGTTCCATGTGTTTTACAAGATAATGTTAAGACAGGTGGCCAATTTCGGGTGGGTGACAAACTCCAATAACTGTGCAGTACATATTACGATTTTACAATACCTATGCAGGATATGGACTTCAGTATGACCTGTATTATAAGACCCCTCTGTATGCTTGAATTAATTGGCCGATGTCCACTCTCCTAAATCTTTATTTTGTTATAAAAATATTTGTTATATATTACAAACCTTCTGTTTTTAAAGCAAAAGTTAACTATTATATTACGTTTATAATCAAGGTTGAACTGTACTTCACTGACATTGTTTCATTTTGTCTGTTCTGTTACTTTCATGATAAACTTATTTCATTTTAAAGTATAAGAGTATTCTCTAATATAATTTACAATTTACCTGTAAGAAGCTTTCCTTGTGATATGATTGTGCAGTATCCAACATTTAAGCTCATCAAATAGAAGTAACATAAACAAATAGATATCCTATATTTGCTGAAAATTCGCATATTATGTTTTTGAAAGCTCGTCAGTTATATCAGTTAATTACCCTGTACATAGCTACTCATCAGTTTGAGAAACAAAAATATCAACACAATAACAAAATAGATACATATATGGACAATTGAAGTTTACAAAAGGAATTGTCGTGACTAATTAGGTTGCATATTCATGTTTATTCAAGATGCGAAGTGTTTTGGGAAGAAAAGAAATCCCATTTGTGTGCATGTTCTGGTTGAAATATTACCATAAACTCATTAATGCAAGACTTGGCAATTTGAATGTTCAAATATGGGGGTGTTTCCAGCTGGGGTCAGATAAGGATCAGTATTCTTACTTTTGAAATCAGTTGGAATGGGACCAAAGACCACAGTGGTGATAGCTCAGGGATCATTTCCCAACAAAGGTCAAAGGTCAAAATTAGGGCTTTACTCCCCATTGAACTAGCAGCTTTAGCTGTTGAAAGGGGTGTAAAATTTATTATGATCATTGCATGACTGCTAGAAAGACCCATTGCTTTTCTGAGAGAAAGGACATACAAAGTTAAACTGTTTGGGCTCTCCCACATTTACAGAATTTTCTGGTCAAGAACTAATGTTCTGATTAAAGTATAAGAGTATATTTTATAACTGAAAATTTATTAGTTCACCTTTCTCAACTTCAAAAGGGGGAAAAAAGAAATTTATTGAAAGCAGGTTACTTGATGTATATCTTATCTAAGTGGGAATTGTTTCCAGACGCGTAAAACCTGTAACTGATAAACTAGTCCAGGTGCAATACATATCTAAATAACTGACATATAACGTCATTAAACAGAACTATTCCTGTCATTACTGCCATGGAGGCACATCAGTCACCTAGTTATGATCAAGTTTGGCAAATGATAACTAGACTGGCACTTTTGAGGTTGTCAGTTCGATGTCCAGTTCATGTCAATTTTTGGAAAATACTAACAGTTTTTTCCCAGTATGCTCATAACTGCTGAAAGTTCCCAGTGTGTCCCTAACTGCTGAAAGTGGAAAGAAAAAACAAATGTAACTTTGAATGTTCTGCCTGTGTGGGTATATATTTTGTATTTTACTATACTGTAAAAGGTGTGATATGATTATGCTGTATTTATCTATTCACTAAATTATGGAGGAACCCCATCATTACACATTCTCCTTCATCTCATTTAGAAACATAGTGGACCTCATTTTGTGAAGCCCCCTCCCCTCTTTCAATTTTCATTGAAAAGATATAAGGGGTACGGTGTTAAACTGATTTTATACATATATACTGTCATTTTAGAATTTTCCCACGAGTGTAGGGTGTGCTGAGTGTTGTGTTTATTGTATAAGATGACAGAACAGCCTTCTGATAAAAACGATTGGAGTTCCCTACAAAAAAGTATATGACACTTGGGTTCATACAGATTCAGATTTATTTACAGGGGTGACTTTGAATGCAGAGAGACAACTATTTTCACCCCATATAAACATTTCTATTTGACTTTCGCAAAGCATATGATTCTCTTGTGCGACACTACATATTGTTATATCATAAAAAACATGTACAAGCATACTGAGGCAATAATAATATATTATAATTGTGTCAGTATCTCGCAAAGTTCAAAGTTGGGGTTTTACGTCCCGTTCAACAGCCAGGGTCATATTGGGACAGGTCCTCAGAATTGCCACTTGTGGGACTCGAACCCACAGAGGTAACAGCCTATGATTAGATGCCAAACTTGCTAACCACTAGGCCACTGAGGACCTTGTCAGTATCTCGCAAAACATAATTTTGTATTAGTTCAATGACTTACAGCAATATTCAAAACATCCATTAATTTCATGTCACACGTACATATAGGTTAAGGGAGCCATCTTCAAATTAAAATACTTCTGCTCGTCTATGCTTATAGTATTTATTGAAACCATTCATGATGACGTCACATCTTAATGGAAAATTCTGATCAAAAGTTGGTTCTAAATTTTAAGAAATACATCCAAACATTTTAAGCATGAGCTCTAGCCAGGCTCACGCTTCTAGGGATCACTTTTTTCTTTGTCTTTGGACTTTCATGAATTGTGGCCTACTGTGATGAGTGCCTCCCTCTTCACTGAAGTTGCTGTGTTACTACTGGGATGGGGTGTACTCTGGGATGGGTGACCATTTCAGTGCACTACTCGTGTCTCTGATGGCTTTGCGCTCGCACTAGTAGACCAAAACCCCTTTCAGCCTTGTTTATTTTTAAAACATGCCGTGGAAAACAGCAAAATACAAAAGCCACTGTTTTTATCATGAAGTTCGTTTGTGGAGCATTTCACATTGAGCAGTCTCGGTTTTTCAAATTATTTTGTATTATTGTCATATATATGTTTATGCATTAGTCAACAACTATAGTTAACTTACACAGTACTTCGTTAGTTTATACAATAAATATAAATGCTTATTTAATGTGCCACTACTAATAAATAGGATTTGAATGAATAACTTTGACCCACTGAATTTTTAATTTTTTATATAAATTTCTGTAGTATACAAGTGCATTGTGATGACTTTAAACCACTGAATTTAAAGTTTTTCTTAATAGAAATTTCTGCAATATACAAGTACATTGTGATGACATCGACCCACTGAATTTTTTTTTAAAACCAACAATATAATTGATTTTATCTGTAAATTAATTTAATAAATTTAATTTGTGAATCAGATGTTACTATTGACAGATATATGTTGACACAATATTATTTAAACCAACAACACAATTTATTTTTCTGTAAATTAATTTAATAAATATGTAAAACATATGTCATATTTGACAGATATGTGTCAAAACAATTTACAACAAAAATTACGTAAAATGGCACTTTCAAGTAATTTCAGTATTCTCAAAATCAATTTTGCAAACATTGGCACCTAAAATAATAAAGAAGAGTATCACATACAGAATCACAAGAGGTATTTTTTATGTAAACTGGATTGTTACCCTCATTCTCCCAAAGGCTGCTATCGTGAAAATACTGGACAAGATTGGTCCTGCTGGCAATAAGAGGAGACACACAATGATGACACTCAAAACTGTAAATAGTTAGGCATGAATTAAATATGTGACAATAAGATTACCTAAGGTAGTTTTGATTAATATTTCTAACATTTAACATCCATATGAAGCCATGACACTGCCATTATAGAATATTTTTTAAAAAGTTCCAATATTTTTAATCTTCAAATATGGGTGCATGTACTGTTGGTCCCTACAGAGAAAAATCAGTACAACACGTGGACATGGCTCTCAATAGAAAAATAATAAAAGCAATTCAGTACTTACTGGACTTCCTTATGAAATCCCAATTATTTTTTATGGGCCAGTGAGATTTGGCTGAAAGCTAATAAAAACTAGATATTGTGTCTCGACGCAGTGTATCCCCGGATGGGACATGGTTGAAGCGTTGACATACAGAGTATTGTCAAATCTGACCCCAGCAAAAGATTTGGGGCACATGATTGCTATAAGTTGTCTTCACATCCAAAACCTCTAAGACAAATAACAAGGGAGATATAGACCATCAGAGGCATCAAGGACCACATTCGACCTTGAATGAGGGGTCCAAGGTCAAACCTGAAGTTTGGTCACCTCAGATTTTCAAATTCGTTGCCATAACAAGCAACCCAATTGAACTGGACCAAAATGTAACCTTGGTAAGGATAGGTCATTATAGGTATGAAGAACCACATTTGACCTTGAAGGAGGGATCCAAGGTCAAATCTGAAACCAGCAAAAAATTCGGGGCACATGTTTTCCTATACGTTGTCTTCACATCTATATCCTCTATGACCAATAATAAGGGAGATATAGGCTCCTTTAAGTTTGGTCACCTCAGATTTTCAAATTCATTGCCATAGCAACCAACCAATTTAAACAAACTGGACCAAATGTTAGCCAGGCAAGATTTCATAGCAGGGAAGATATCTTGAAACCTTGGTAAGGATAGGCGCAACAGATTTCCAGATATAAGTGATTTACTCAATGGTGACCTGTCAAAGTAGCTATTACTCAGTTAGCTATGGACCTACAGCTTTGAAAATTTGTCATGACAGAGTACATTTAAAAGTACATGAACAACATATTTGACAAAAAAACTCTAAATTTAATAAGTTTGCAGATATAAGTGATTTACTCAATGTGAACTGTCAAGGTAGCTATTAGTCAGTTAGCTATGGACCTACAGCTCTGAAAATTTGCCATGACACTGTGCATCAAAAAGTAGCTGAACAATATGTTTGACAAAATTATTGTAACTCTAACAGTTATAAAGAAAAATATAATTTACTCATTTTGGTCATGATTAAAAATTGAATATAGTTATTACTCACGTAGCTATTGAGACAGACCTCTGAAAAAGTTACCACCTTGTAGGCATGGAGAAAGTAGCTGAACAACATATTTTACCAAAATGTTGTAAATGCAGTCATTTTTGAGTTATAAGCACTTTACTCTAAGTAGCTACCAGTGCTATTACTCACTTAGCTGTGGACCTATGTCATACATAATCTCCTGTCCAGCGGGCCATCTAGAGATAATCAACACGAGCCAGTAAGTTATACAGCCAAAAACTAGACCCAGTGCATCGGAGAACCGATGCAAATTGTATCCACCAGAAAGAAAACTCACCAAAGCCAATCAACCATCGCTTAACCTTGAAGAAGGAGCCCAAGGTGAAATCTGACCACATCAAAAGATTCTTAGCCAATGATTTCCTTTAGGTTGATGATGTGACCTCTAGGAACAAGAATAAGTGAGTTATAAGCACTTTTAATTTTGGCTATCCTCATTTGATCTTGAAGGAGGGGCCAAAGGTCAAATTTGTTTACATCAAAGTATTCCCAGCCCATGATTTCCTACAGGATGGTTTTACATTGCAAACCTCTAGGACTAATAATAAGCAAGTTATAAGCACCTTTAAGTTTGGCTATCCTCATTTGACCTTGAAGGAGGGGTCCAAGGTCAAATCTGACCACGCCAGAAGATTCCCAGCCCATGATTTCCCGGAAGTTGGTTTACCATCCCAAACCTCTACGACCAATAATAAGCGAGTTATAAGCACTTTTAAGTTTGGCTCTCCTCGTTTGACCTTGAAGGAGGGGTCGAAGGTCAAATCTGACCACATCAAAAGATTCCCAGCACATGATTTCCTATAGGTTGGCTTGACATACCAAGCCTCTAGGACCAATAATAAGGGAGATATAAGCACTTTTCATAACTGACAAAGAAACGCCTGTGGCGACCATCTTGTTTTTCAAAATGTAGCTAAAAATGTTCCCAGTCAAGATTTTGCAATGGGGAACATATCCTGCGAATTTGAGATCTCTACCTATCATACCCTTTGCTCTAGAGTCCTTGCTGAAAGTCGTAAAAACGCCTGTGGCGACCATTTTGTTTTTCAAAATGACGTCAAAAATATTCCCTGACAAGATTTTATGGTTATGAATATATCCTGTAAATTTGAGAAGGGTAGCTGTAATCTTTTTTTCATTAAGTGTGAAAATATCTCCAAAAAGGCCCAAAATGGCCTCGGTGAGGTACTTTGGCTGTCTGTGGATGACCCTCAATGAAGAGCTTCAAGGTCAAATTTCTGCATGCTTACAGAGGACATACATATGTATTATACATACCGCCCATAGGATGATCTAACTTTCTGTATATGAGAACTAGGCCAAAATAGGAAAAAATGGCCAAAATCTGACCTTTAAGAGGCCACCAGTGACCTTGAAATTGAAGGTTAAGGTCACAAAACAATAGCTTTCATGGCACTGTCCATATATACCCTCATACCAAATTTGAAAGATCTAACTAAAATGTTTTTTAAGTTATCACATCTGAAAGGAAATCTGTGCGGTAGCAGCCGTGGTGGCGGCGGCGTGACTGTACTGAATCCTAAGTATCCCTGACTTTCATCCAGGGATACAATTAATTACCTCCGCCAAGGAGGTATGTTTTCACCTGGGTTTGTTTGTGAACAACATAACTCCAAAACTTATGGACGGATTTTGATGAAATTTTTAGGATATGTCTGAAAAGGTAAAAGGAAGAAATGATTAAATTTTTTTTTTCGCTATCTCGATCTTCTGGATCCATAAAATGTAATTTTTAAAGACACATAACTCAAAAAGTTATGAATGGATTTTGATGAAATTTTCAGGAAATGTTTTCAATGGGACAAGGAACAAGTGATTAGATTTTGGGAGTGGTCTGGATCACTGTCTGGATCATCTGGATCCAGGATTTTTTAAAAAGAAGTTATAGCCAGATAATTTTAGGGTGGATTTTGATGATAGTCCAGGAATTGAGCTCCCTGCAGAATTGAGGTCTGCGCTCTCCGAGTGCTCTTGGTTAAAGATGTATATTATTTTACAGATTTTCTGGGAATTGCATGTTTTGACAGCTGTATGATATTTACAGTGTTTATAATAAAAAAGACTATATTGCAGAAACTCCTCAATGGATTTTCTTCAACTAACAAGTGTTAGTAACTGTAATTATGCTTTCAAAAGGAAATAAATTTCAAATTTCCAACCAATTTGAAGATCAACGAGATAAGGGTGGAGTTAGGATTTGAGTCATTTCAAATATGTATTTCAAACACCTCCAATTTTGGGGACACATGAATGACATGTTAACAAGGCCGGGAAGTCTTTCAGTCTACATGAACAAGCTGCAAGGCCATCAGAGACAAGAGTAGTACACTGGAATTTATGAAAGTCTGGCGACAAAAACAAATTCCAAGTCACATACACTCTATATACATGGCTTTGAACTCAGATGATCACCCATCCAAGTACTAACATAACCCATTGCCGCTTAACTTCAGTGATGAGACAGGTACTCATCACGCTATGCCAATTCTCATGAAAATCTGGTGACACACAAAAAAACCCACACAAAAGTAATCTCTAAAAGTGTGAGCCTCACTAGACTTTGCGCTTAAAAACTGACTGTATCTTTAGGGATCAGTTAGGATTTTCATGAAACACATCTAACAATGTTTTTGTTGGAGTTAAAAGGAAAACTGCAACAACTGTCAGTTGATGTTATACAATTTGCTTCTGTTTTGAAATGTGTACCAAAATGATGTTTACAAATAAACTGCTACCTATTATAAAAATACAGTGTACTCAAAAATAGAAAATTTCCACAATATGAAAAAAGACTGTTTAAGAAGATCCAATCACATTTAAACATAGGAAAATTCTTGCAAAAAGAAAGATGGTTAGGATTCATAAGATTTCTTTATTTTACAAAGTCAGTTGTAGAATAATAACAGAAAAAAATAAAACTAATATTTGACACAACTGCAATAGATGTATTGCACCAATTAAACTGTGGAAAGAGACTTAATCTATTGATTTATAATAAAAAGTAAAAAGAAAATGTAACTACTGACAAAAGTGCAACAAATGCTGTCAATGTAAGCAAAATTATAAAATTAGAATTTATAGACATATTTATAAAGAGAAAACCGACAAAAATCAAACAAAATTCAATCTATTTGAATACAGGAAAGAAAACATTTGAAGTACAACATGGGCACAAGGATCAATAGAATACCCTTGGCAAGGTATATCCTTAAATTGTCACCAATTATTAACTCAGTGTGTAAAATAATTAACAGTTCATTAACATTAAGCATTATTCATAATTTCAACAAATTAATTAGCTTATAATTAGGAGAAAACCCACAAAAATATCAAAGATTATCAAATCTATTTGAAAACAGGTAACACAAGTGTTTAAGTAGTGGAAGCCACATATATACGAGGGAACAGATTATAATAACAATAGTACATTGTGATATGACCAAAAGTTATATCAATTATCGACAGTGTAACTAAAATTAGCAATTAACTGACTGGCACAATAACACAAAATCTCAAGAAAATAACTGACCAGTATATACCAGTGATAACATGGAAGGAACTGATTAAATTATTAAATTAATTCATTCATGGAGTTTTCATAGAATTTATTCACTATCCCATATGACATTATTTTACTGACAATAAAAACACTGACACTCCTAATTTTGTACCTCAAATAGTTTATTACTCTAATGAGTACTGTTAAACTCTACAACAACTAGATTGGGCCAACTCGGCGCCAACATATCCCCAGACAGGTCATCACTCACGCCACAGGTTTTGATCGGGAATTTTTTATTTAATCCATTTGTTGTATGCCATAAATATTGGGAAAAGTTATATGAACTTCAGCACATCAATCTACTAAGTTTACATCTTCCCAAGGAAGATGGTGTATCCCCAGACGTCGAATACATAACTCAACAGATCATATTTTCAATCTTCCTGCAATGATAACTCTGAACCTATTTTCAAAGTATTTAAATGATTGATGATTGAATGTCCATTCTAAATTAATAATCTCAAAAGAGCATATCTGTTTCTATATTTGTTGACAAATAAAATATTATTTTTAACTCAACTCATCATACTTTTCAATCTTCCAGCAAAGGGTAACTCTGAACCTATTTTCAAAGTATTTAAATGATTGATGATTGAATGTCCATTCTAAATTCATAATTCCAAAAGCGTATCTCTGTTTCTACATTTGTTCACAAATAAAATATTATTTAAAAATCATATATTATTTATATTATTATTTTATTATACTATTTTTAGAATTTTCATTGTTTTTCAGTTATTCATTTCCTCAATTCCTATATATGTGGTCCATATATATGCAACCTAAATATGTGACACAATCTCAGTTCTGACTCCCTTTGTCTTAGATAATTAGATAATGAAGCAAACAACACCTCCCACCCCCACCCACCTCTCTCCCCTTCTCCACACCTCTCTCACTATTACAGAAGATCTGTATACCTTTGTTTATTTAGTGTCACTCAATAGCTGTAGGTCCCAGAGGTGGGTGGGGGATGGGGGGTGGGACTACAAAGAGATGGAGTGCTGCAGCACAAATGGTAAACAAACACTTATAATATAAAAGGGGTAATCAAATACAAAAAGCTCAGTTAATCTTATCACTAAAATCAAATCAAATATATAAATAAGGAATGTCCAACAGGAAGATTATATACCTCCAGAATTAAATATAAATTATCAAACGACAAGAACAGATTTATAATAATAATTCAGAATTGAGAATTTTAAGTATGTGATTATCAATTGAAATGAGTTCGTAACTGTAGAAGCTGTGTCAAAATTAAGACAAGTTGAATAAAACTGGGCTAGTTGAGGGTTAAAAATCCCCTATTTTTACTACATAAGGCTTTAATTTCATTAATATTTTGGACTTAAAGCTCACCAGAAAATAACAGTGTCCATTTTGCCTACTTGAATATGTTTAACCAGTTTCATATTAAAAAGTTAAAAACTCAGCAAGCAGAGAGATAACACACAAAAATAAGTTCTTAAAAGCCTAAGATAGCCATAACATTATTAATATTCAAAATTTAAATAGACAGGCACTTCCTTTGAAAAATTCAAAGATTTCAGCTCTATGAGCCACATAGTTTGACAGTTACAGGGCTTTAAAGTGGCATAATATCCATAAATTGGGTCTCTGTGGGCATTTTACAATTGTTAAAGAGACCTTAGCAATTAAACTACAGAACTGAAACTTTTTGGGATACATACACAACAAACAAAAATTATATATAATACAGTTTAAGACTTGTCACACTAAGCATTTCCAAATAACAGGGCAAAATACAGAAAAAAATGTCAAAAAAGGTCACTTGGGCAAGTGTCTATGGCCCTCATACACAGGTTAAATGTCTACTAAAAGCCTTGATTTTCAGCACATGTGAAAAGGACATATTAATGCATTCCCAGATGGGATTTCAGCTCAATCAATCACATAGTTTAACAGTCACAGGGCTTAAAGGTGGCAAAAAGTCCAAATATTGGGTCTCTGTGGGCCTTTTAGAGATCTCGATGTGGTTTTCAAATTAAAGCATCAGACTTAAAATCTGCTACAACTAAGACTACACATAGAATATGTATCTAATAATAAAGTTTGAAACCTCTCAGACTCACCATTTCCAAGTTACAGAGCAAAATATGTGAAAAATGTCTTAAAACAGTCACTCGGGTGGGTGTTAATGGTCCTCATACACAGTTTAAATGTCTACTTGAAGCCTTGATTTTTGGCACATGTAAAAAGAACATAATAATGTATTCCCAGATGAGATTTCAGCTCTATCAGTCACATAGTTTAACAGTCATGGGCCTTAAAACTGGCAAAAAGTCCAAATAGTGGGTCTCTATGGGGCCTTTTAGAGACCTCAATGTGGCCTTCAAATTAAAGCTTCGGACTTAAAATTTGTCACATACTAAGACTACACATAGAATATGTATCTAATACAGTTTGAAACTTCTCAGACTTACCATTTCCAAGTTACAGGGCAAAATATGTGAAAAATGTCTAAAAAGGGTCACTCGGGTGGGGATTTATGGTCCTCAAACACAGGTTAAATGTCTACTTAAAGCCTTGATTTTCGGCACATGTAAAAAGGGCATAATAATGCATTCCCAGATGGGATTTCAGCTCCATCAATAACATAGTTTAACAGTCACAGGGCTTAAAGGTGGCAAAAAGTCCATATATTGGGTCTTTGGGAGCCCGTCAGAGACCTCAATTTGACCTTCAAATTAAAGCTTCAGACTTAAAATCTGTTACATACTAACATTACACATAGAATATATATCTAATACAGTTTGAAACTTCTCAGACTTACCATTTCCAAGTTACAGAGCAAAATATGTGAAAAATGTCTTAAAAGGGTCACTCGGGTGGGTGTTTATGGTCCTCATACATGGGTTAAATGTCTATTAAAGGCCTAAATTTTGGAGTACATACAAGAAAGACATATTGATATATTCTCAGATGATATTTCACTTAGATGAGAGACATAGTTTGAAAGCTACAGTGCTTGAAGATGGCAAAAAGTCCATAAATTGGGTCTCTGTGGGCAATTTTGAGATCTTAAGTCAGCCTAACAGGTAAACCTACAGCCTTTAAATTTTTCACAGACAAGGATTACATATAAGAGTTACATCTAGTGCAGTTTGAGACTCATCAGAATTACCACTTCCAAATTATAGGGCAAAATAAGTTAAAAATATAGGAAAAAAGTCTTAAGTGGGGTCTTTATGGGCCTCAAAGACAATTTTCTCCTCAACTTAAAGTCTTGATTTTCGGCACATGTACTAAGAATATATTAATGTGTTCTCAGGTAAAATTTGAGGCAGATAAGCCTCATAGTTTGTGACCCAGAGGGCTCTAAGTGGCAAAAAGTGCAATTTCTGACCTTAAGGTGGCCATAAGTTCTTTATTATTGAGAGTTTAAGGTCACCTTAAAATAGGGATCTTCCTTTGGGCATCCTTAACATGTGTACCAAGTTTGAAAAAAAAATATTAATCCGTTTTTGAGTTATCGCGTCCACAAGGAAATTTCTACGGCGGCGGCGCGACGGACCTGAATCCAATATATCCCCGACTTTCGTCTGGGGATATAATAAATTAATTCAATAACATGTAGGCACTAATTAAAAAAATTAACAACAAAAAAAATCGGTAAATAAAATGCAAGAAGAGACTCAGAAACGCCCCAAAAGGCGGGTTGTGCAGGCAGCAATAAGGTTAGTGACTGCTGTAATTAAATTTAGAAACAAGGAAAGAAATGTTAGGCCACCCAGTTAAGGTAAATATGCTAGACGTGCTTAGAAATGTAAAACTTGTAATCTAGGTTACATAATAGTATCTGTGCTATAAACGGACAAAAAAATGGACGGAATTACACCAATTACGAAAGCAACTTAGCTATGATGCTCATCTATCTCCCTGTCAGGTTTGAATTCCATTGGACAAAGCGTTTTCGAGTTAGAGTCCGGAAACGGAAATGTGGACGGACAGACAGACGTCGGACACATCAATCTAATAGGCAGGTTGGTTACATGCAACCTGCCTAAAAATACAAACAATGGTAAGATATTATATTTTGAATATAAACAAGTGGTCAAGTGAATTGATCAGATATTCTCATCGATTGACAGTATCTAAAGAAAATTAAAACAAAAAAGATTTGACAGTTGAGTTTTCATAAAGTCTTATTGTCCAACATACATGTAGATCTACATTACAAAATCATTTACAATGTTGATGTCCGCATTATTCATTTCTTTGTACATTGACAATTTATGCACTGTGTGTCGATCTATACAGAAAACAATGCACAGAAACATTTTGGTCAGCTTTTGAGAGCAGAAGCAATATTTTTAAAAAGTGAAATATGTGAAAACAATATTCACTAGTATTTATAGAGAACACATACACAATCATTTGCATTACATATAACCACATAATTTGCATATACATGTAATATGCTTCTATACTTGTAGCACCTGGTACTTTCATTTTTGGAGACTGGAAGAACACATTTATTTTATAAAAGTTTAGGCAATATAATTTATATTAGTTTACAAAGTTTAACATTAAAGTTTGCATTGATATGAATCAGCGACAATGTGTCAATAATATTAGTTTCTATATTTCAGCCTCTTTTTTCCACAGAATTAAACTGATCTTTTTGTCAATAGACATAACAGTATTAATTGGCTCAGCCTGCAGAATTCAACATATGCATTAACCTAGTTAGAAGCAATACATAAAAGTAAAATACTTGAACATACAATTGCCGAAGTAGGTTTTCATAAAATTTACAATTTGCATTAAGATTCAGTCACAACATTTCTTAAATGTAAGTGTGTCATAACATTTATATAATTTACTGACTTTAGCATCCAGGAAAATGTTATAATGACACTATGTGCTATATAAGAGGTTCCTCTTTTAGAATTTGCCTGCTCTAATCAAAATAATCTGCTGTCAAAAGAAGAGCACCACACACAAAATCAGAGCTGAAAATAGTTGGGCAAATATAACATTTTTGTGCCAATTTTTCCTCTTTGATTCAGAAATACAAGTTGTATATCGGTAAAATGAGTTAAAAGAAGCTACATTGTCAACAAAACAGTCAAAAGTGAAACAGATAGGCCATTTGAAAATAAGACTGGTCTCATAATGACCATTTATGACCACACCCCACTTCAAAGTGCCTCCACCTTTCCAGAAGAGAGAACTCCTGGAGAATAAAAAAATAGCCAGTCCCAGCAGGTGGGAACCCAAGCCTGCAGGTATAGTTAGAAAAATAGTGTCACATATGCCTGTACCCTACAGCTTGGGGAAAAAGCATTGGACACAATGTGATATAGAAGACATAAAGAAGTAAAAGATCGGAAGCCTTTGAGAACAGACTGTTATTTACAGTTGCAAGAGAAATAACACTTGAGAAAAAAAGTACAACATGTATATATAAAGACAAAATATCAAAACAAGACAATAGAACAGCATGATGACAGCATCAATTTGTGAACTAAAAGCTATGAAGCTGTAAAATTTATTATTTGATCTGTTAATTCAAACATCTCTCAAAGGAGTTAACACAAAATGGGAAAAGTAAATATAACTAGAAAAATGTTTTTGCTGACAAAAACGAAGCGGCCCTGATGAAAAAGTGTGAAGTAATCTGTAAAAGATGTCAAAACGCCGAAATCCTGACCATTTCTGAGATACGGACCAAGTACCCATTTTTACAAAATTTACAAAAACAAAACACCTACCATTCAGATGTCTATGGTCCGATTGATGAGAAAATCCTTTCCGACCTTCTAAATTTGGTGTAGAATGTATGTGATAAATTTCATAGCACAGGTGTGTGCGCTTTTTCCCAAAACGCGATGACCGGTTTTTATGAAAAATGCTTAAGGTTATGGAAAAATAACATATTTGAACAAAATGCTCTAAACACAAGACTTTTCAAGTTATAAGTGATTTAGTGCATCATCTGAGGAATATTAATGCATTAAAATTTCCAAAATTCATTTCCAACTTGAGCTTAATTTTATTAAATGTACAAGTGTAACACAAAATGGAAGAAAGTAAAAGAAAAGAATACACATTCTAAAGAACAGCATAAACAGCTTGACTTTTTTGTTTCCATGAAGTGCACACACACATATATTTATATCTCTATCTATCATCTAAACCACACTAATACCCACTCTCCCTCCATCCACCCCCCACCCCCCACATATAGAGGCAAATATTTTTTTCACCTGCATGTTAGTGCACTAAAGGAGCATTTCCAAAATTCAGTTCCAACTTGAGCTTAATTTTATTAAATGTACAAGTGTAACACAAAATGGAAGAAAGTAAAAGAAAAGAATACACATTCTAAAGAACAGCATAAACAGCTAGACTTTTTTGTTTCCATGAAGTGCACACACACATATATTTATATCTCTATCTATCATCTAAACCACACTAATACCCACTCTCCCTCCATCCACCCCCACCCCCCACATATAGAGGCAAATCTTTTTCACCTGCATGTTAGTGCACTAAAGGAGAGTTGGGGGGTTCTTTCTGGTTAGAAAGACTTTCCATGAATGTAACTCTAGATAGATATCACACCAAAGCAAATACAGAGTTTGAGGAGGAAGCAGAAAGAGACAACTCATTCATTTCCACTTAGTTGGAGCTACATAAAATACTGTACAAGAAAAACTGTTTATGAGAGAGTGCTTTTTTTACAGTCATCTTATATTCTGAAAGAAGTCAAGTCTATAAATTTGACCAATTTACATAGTCTATGTGAACAAGTGAATTTCGAACAAGTACCTACATCCTCAACTTCTTCTGCAAAAGAAAAGTTGAATAAATTAAAGCTTTTTTCCAAAAAGAAAAAGTTATATCCCCACAATTCCAACACTGATCAGTTGCAATATGTTAATAACCACATCAGTGCATCATAAATACCTCATTTTTGTCTTTGAAGATGTCATAACATCATAAACACTAAGAGATTAGGTTTGCCAGATAACATAAATATTTTTTAAGTATACATATGCCAGGTGAGGTTTTAAAAGTGTTAAAATAAATGAGGAGGGAGCAAGAAGTATATATTTATCATGTAAAGATGGCCAAAGGCTCTTAAGTACAGGAATTTTAAGTGAAATGTTATACAAAATCTTACTTAAGTATAATCAATGTCAAGTTAAAGTGAGCATAAATATTTTTGAAGTATACATATGCCAGGTGTGATTTTAAAAAGTGCTAAAATAAATGAGGAGGGAGCAAGAAGTATATATTTATCGTGTTAAGACGGCCAAAGCCTCTTAAGTACAGGAATTTTAAGTGAAATGTTATACAAAGTGTTACTTAAGTATAATCAATGTCAAGTTCAACTGATGTTACTGAACAGTTAATCAGTTAGGGGCGGAAAACCCTCATTTTCACCTCAAGATGGCCATGACTGTAGTTGTATTGGAACTCCAAGGTGTAAAGCAAATAAGAATGCCCCTATTGTCATCTTTAAAAGTGTAGAAAATTTAACCGAACATAAAGTTTAGCTCAGGTCAGTTGAACAATAAGATAGCTGGAGGCTGAAACTTCCTTTTTCACTGTAAGGTGACCATAACTTCATTCATATTGCAACTTTAAGGTGACCATAATATGAGAACGTCCCTTCAATATCAATATATGTTAGATATGGAAAAAGAAAGGAGCCAGATGGCTTTACTCAAATTTTATGACTTTAGGGGGGTCAAAATTATATTAACAGTTTAAGGTAACCATAAAGTCAGGATAACCTTTTGGTTTGCCATCCTTTATAGGTGTGCAAAGTTTAACTGAGGTCAGTCGAACAATAAGATACTTGGAGGCTGAAAACCTCCTTATTTCAGTTTAAGGTGGCTACAACTCCATTCATACTGAGAGTTTAAGGTGGCCATAAGTATTATTTTTATCTAGTTTAATACCAGTGATAATTTTGATATAAAACTAGACCTAGCGCATCGGAGAACCGATGCAAATTGTATCCACCGTAAAGACAATGCACCAAAACCTCTAGGACCAATAATAAGCGAGTTATAAGCACTTTTAAGTTTGGCTATCCTCATCTGACCTTGAAGGAGGGGCCCAAGGTCAAATCCGACCACACCAGAAGATTCCCAGCGCATGATTTCCTATATGTTGGTTTACCATCCAAAACATCTAGGACCAATAATAAGCGAGTTATAAGCACTTTTTTGTCTGGCTGTCCTCATTTGACCTTGACCGTGGGGCCCAAGGTCAAATCCAACCACACCAGAAGATTCCCAGCCCATGATTTCCAATGTGTTGGTTTACCATCCCAAACCTCTAGGACCAATAATAAGTGAGTTACAGGCACTTTTACCTTTGGCATCCCGGTTTGACCTTGAAGGAGGGTCCCAAGGTCAAATCCGATCATGCCAGAAGATTCCCAGCCCATGATTTCCTATAGGTTGGTTTACCATCCCAAACCTCTAGGACCAATAATAAGCGAGTTATAATCACTTTTAGGTTTGGCTGTCCTCATTTGACCTTCAAGGAGGGGCCCACGGTCAAATCTGACCACACCAGAAGATTCCCAGTGCATGATTTCCTATATGTTGGTTTACCATCCCAAACATGTAGGACCAATAATAAGTGAGTTATAAGGACTTTTAAGTTTGGCTGTCCTCATTTGACCTTGAAGGAGGGGCCCAAGGTCAAATCCGACCACACCAGAAGATTCCCAGCCCATGATTTCCTATATGTTGGTTTACCATCCCAAACCTCTATGACCAATAATAAACGAATTATAGGCACTTTTACCTTTGGCGATTCTCGCTTGACCTTGAAGGAGGGGCCCAAGGTCAAATCTGACCACACCAGAAGATTCCCAGCCCATGATTTTCTATATGCTGGTTTACCATCCCAAACCTCTAGGACCAATAATAAGCAAGTTATAAGCACTTTTAAGTTTGGCTGTCCTCGTTTGACCTTGAAGGAGGGGCCCAAGGTCAAATCCGACCACACCAGAAGATTCCCAGCCCATGATTTTCTATAGGTTGGTTTACCATCCCAAACCTCTACGACCAATAATAAGCAAGTTATAGGCACTTTTACCTTTGGCGATTCTCGTTTGACCTTGAAGGAGGGGCCCAAGGTCAAATCCAACCACACCAGAAGATTCCCAGCCCATGATTTTCTATATGCTGGTTTACCATCCCAGACCTCTAGGACCAATAATAAGCGAGTTATAAGCACTTTTAAGTTTGGCTGTCCTCGTTTGACCTTGAATGAGGGGTCCAAGGTCAAATCCGACCACACCAGAAGATTCCCAGCCCATGATTTCCTATATGTTGGTTTACCATCCCAAACCTCTAGGACCAATAATAAGCGAGTTATAGGCACTTTTACCTTTGGCTATCCTCATTTGACCTTGAAGGAGGGGCCCAAGGTCAAATCCGACCACACCAGAAGATTCCCAGCCCATGATTTTCTATATGCTGGTTTACCATCCCAGACCTCTAGGACCAATAACAAGCGAGTTATAAGCACTTTTAAGTTTGGCTGTCCTCGTTTGACCTTGAATGAGGGGTCCAAGGTCAAATCCGACCTCACCACAAGATTTCCAGCCCATGATTTTCTATATATTGTTTTACCATCCCAAACCTCTAGGACCAATAATAAGAGAGTTGTAGGCACTTTTACCTTTGGCTATCCTCGTTTGACCTTGAAGGAGGGGTCCAAGGTCAAATCCGACCACACCAGAAGATTCCCAGCCCATGATTTCCTATACGTTGGTTTACCATCCCAAACCTCTACAACCAATAATAAGCGAGTTATAAGCACTTTTAAGTTTGGCTGTCATCGTTTGACCTTGAAGGAGGGGCCCACGGTCAAATCCGACCACACCAGAAGATTCCCAGCCCATGATTTTCTATAGGTTGGTTTACCATCCCAAACCTCTACGACCAATAATAAGCAAGTTATAGGCACTTTTACCTTTGGCGATTCTTGTTTGACCTTGAAGGAGGGGCCCAAGGTCAAATCCAACCACACCAGAAGATTCCCAGCCCATGATTTTCTATATGCTGGTTTACCATCCCAGACCTCTAGGACCAATAACAAGCGAGTTATAAGCACTTTTAAGTTTGGCTGTCCTCGTTTGACCTTGAAGGAGGGGTCCAAGGTCAAATCCGACCACACCAGAAGATTCCCAGCCCATAATTTCCTATATGTTGGTTTACCATCCCAAACCTCTAGGACCAATAATAAGCGAATTATAGGCACTTTTACCTTTGGCTATCCTCATTTGACCTTGAAGGAGGGGCCCAAGGTCAAATCCAACCACACCAGAAGATTCCCAGCGCATGATTTTCTATATGCTGGTTTACCATCCCAAACCTCTAGGACCAATAATAAGCGAGTTATAAGCACTTTTAAGTTTGGCTGCCCTCGTTTGACCTTGAATGAAGGGCCCAAGGTCAAATCCGACCTCACCACAAGATTTCCAGCCCATGATTTTCTATATATTGGTTTACCATCCCAAACCTCTAGGACCAATAATAAGCGAGTTATAGGCACTTTTACCTTTGGCTATCCTCGTTTGACCTTGAAGGAGGGGCCCAAGGTCAAATCCGACCACACCAGAAGATTCCCAGCCCATGATTTCCTATACGTTGGTTTACCATCCCAAACCTCTACGACCAATAATAAGCGAGTTATAAGCACTTTTAAGTTTGGCTGTCATCGTTTGACCTTGAAGGAGGGGCCCAAGGTCAAATCCGACTACTTCACAAGATTCCCAGCCCATGATTTCCTATATGTTGGTTTACCATCCGAAACCTCTAGGATTGATAATAAGCGAGTTATAAGCACTTATAAGTTTGGCTCTCCTCGTTTGACCTTGAAGGAGGGGTCCAAGGTCAAATCTGACCACATCAGAAGATTCGCAACAGATGATTTCCTATAGGTTGGCTTCACATTGCAAACCTCTAGGACCAATAATAAGGGAGATATAGGCACTTTTAAAGTCCGCTATGTGGGTTACTTCGGCACTCCATGGATGACCTTGAATTAGGAGCTTCAAGGTCAAATGTGTGCAAGGTTGTAGAGGACATGTATATGTGTCATACATATCACCTATGAAGAGATTCAACCTTCTACCTATGAGGAAGAGCCAGTAGAAAAATGTAGATTATTTTTAAAGAAATGCCCGTGGCGGCCATCTTGTTTTTCAGAATGAGGCTATTTTCCTTCCCAGAGAAGCTTACCCCCCAATGAAGATATCCTGCAAATTTGGTGAACCTAGCTGCTGTTGTTTTCCTCTTAGAGCGTTAACGCCGAAAATTTCTCTACGCGCGGCGGCGGCGTAGCGGACGCTAAACCAAAGTATCCACCGGATGCTTCTGGTGGATACAAAAATGGAAAAAAAAGGAGCCACAGGATTTTATTCCAATTTGATGACTTTAAGCAGGCCATATGTCCATTAACATTTTGAGTTTAAGGTCACCATAAAGTCAGGATATTCCTTTGGCAAATCTTAATATATGTGGGAAGTTTGGCTGAAAAAAGTGAAAAACTAAGTGAACTGGAGGGCTAAAACCCCATTTTTTGACATTAAGGCAACCTAGGCGACCTTAAGATTGCAGATACGGGGCTAAAACTTCGGCATGTGAAAGATTATCAAAAAGTAGCTGAATAAGTTATTCCAACAAAACGCCGAAATCCCCACCGTTTTAGAGATACACACCAAGTACCCATTTTAAAAAAATTAATGAAAATAAAACGCCTCCCATTCAGGCATCTATGGTCTGATTGATGAGAAAATCCTTTCTGACCTTGGAAATTTGGTCTAGAATGTACGTGATAAATTTTATAGCACAGGTATGTGTGCTTTTTTCCGAAACGCAATGACCGGGTGTTTTGGAGTTATGCTTAAGGTTACCTTAAGTAAAGCTTAAGGTCTGCGCAAAGTATCCCAAAAATTTTTCCCGCCCCTATAGTTTTAAAGAAAGGTAACAAGGAAAGAAAAATATGAAAGGCTAAGAAATTATTCAAGGGAGACCATAATCCTGTGGTGGCGGCGGCGATCAGTCGATAAACAAATAAGCGTCCCTGACGGGCCGCTTAATAATCAGTTTCACCAAACCATATAGCTTTGTGGTAAAAGAAATATGTCTAAAAAGTGGAAGTAGAAAACATTCCAGCACAGTCAAAGTCACAGGTCATACCAATGTCAAACCATACTCTTGCACATCTACACTCTCCAACCAATAAACATACCCAGTGACAACTTCCTACACCTTACGCTTTCTGCGATATAGTCCCGACAAGAGTTTAAAGGTCAGGTCACTACAACAAAGTCAAAGCTAAATCCAGGTCACGCCATGACAGTGTACATTTACAACCCTGACCAATAAGTACTTGCAAAACTACCCGCCTGCCCAGTCATATGCCATCATGCCATGGGCGAAAACAATACCCACATAGCCTTTACAGGCTGTGGGCTTAAAATACAAAGTGGCCACAAGGACCCACAAAGTCTTTGTCTGTTGCTACCTGGAAAGTGTGGGGACAAGTATAACCCCATTAATTTGGCCTGAGGTTACATTCTAAGTGCATCTTCAAGGCAACAGCGTGTATGCAATTACAGAAGGTATATGGATATAACCACATGAAATATAATGTGAGGTAGGGTTTTCACTTGTATATAAAATGAGAACACTGTTTGGAATTTGGCACTGAAATGCAATCAAACACACTAGGATGGCATTCTCTCAAATGGCAATATTCACAAACCCCTGCCACAAATGATTTTATTTGAAATTTCAAAGCATGACAGGTCACTTAAACAGTAATAATAACAATTATTTATGTGGTAAAATCCCCTATATACAGTTGAACACTTTAGGTTGATTGTCAAGAAAATGGGAAAACATTCAACTTAACCAAGAATTCATATACAAAGTGTAACAGGGTTAATTTACCTCTACAGCAGCATCTAAGAATCTTTGAGTTAGAATTTAAAATTAGCCAGAAATCTAAAATTTGCCACCCCTAAAATCCTAGTAAATTCTTGGGAAGAAAATGGTGTTTTGTCTTAAATTTCTTATTTTTTAGTCTAGAAAACCTTAGTTTACTTATACTTGCAACACATTTTGCCACCATTTATTTATATTCAGTATTTCAACACGTGGCGAATTTTAGATATATGGTGAATTTTTTAGATTTTTTACTCTATAATTGCACTTACTGGGAATTCTATTAGACAGAGTTCTACTACAATAGATTTTGACTGAATGATCTCTTAGTTCAACTGTAATCCAAGATATTGCACACACTATGGAAAAATCATTTGAAATATTCCTCAAGAAAAATAAATGTTACGCTACTAAGCAAAACGTCGCAACTCAACTGTATGAGATAATTGTAAAAATAAATATATTGCATCTGTGTTTTGCAAACAGGGGCATAATTAAATTTAAATATTATTTTAATATCTAGTAAGTTTAGCTTATATTAGAAAGCCATGAATAGATGGATATGTTCAGAGACAAAATTCTTGATATTACTGTACGATAGAAAATTACAACTACAACAAAATATCACAAATACATGACGGCATGCATCCAATGCAGACAGAAAAATTATACAAATCATGAGACCACTACATTTTATACACGTTAAATTTTTAAAGCAGCTTAAAGAAAAAGGAACTATTTTCATGCACATTTATGCAGATTTATAATGTACACATTTTCTGATGTGATGTAAACTTGTATTATACAGTCCTGTAGTGAGGAGATATCGTAGAAACAGTAAATAGTAACAGATACAGTATATCATACATGCATACATATAGCTATGATACAACTGAAATAACGTACATTTTTAAAGTATGCCAATATACCAACATTAGTTGCAACTGATCATCTAGTTAAAACATACATGTATAGAAATAGGGCATAAAGTCGTTACCAAAATGCGTTTCACTTGGTGGTTATTTAAGCAGGCATTCATATCAACATCAGGGTTTTTTGTAAATTTAAGTTAATTATTGTATACTACAGTTGGGAGCACCATTTCAATAATAGCAGCCATTCAGAACTCAGTATCTGAGGAAGGGTTTGATTCAGAAGAATACCTATGGTTATATACTACTATGGTGAAAACTAATTGACCTTGGTTTAAATATTGACAAATACGTTTGTTGAAAATGTAATTTGATGGCGTGTAATGAAGGCTGTAGGTACAATTTACCCAGTCTTACATAATACATTACAAAGTTGAATATGAGAGAAAATAGCACAAACACTTGTGTAAATATAATAACTTATCACTTTCCTTTATCACAAGGAACACATGTCCCACAAAACATGTCCTCATATTTCATTCTTGTCACATGTTGATTTAATGTCTGCCATAAAAACATGACACACACTATAACTTTAAAAAAAAAAAGAAAGAAATAGCTACTTGAATGCATTGTCTAAAATACGGCCTGTTGATTTTAAAGAAAAGAAAATACAATGTCAAAAATAGCCAGCCTCGGTAAGCAAGAACCCCAGCCCACAGGTACAACTAAATGGGCAACAATATTGAGATTTGGGAAAATTTTAGGAACAACTTCAGTTGTAAGAAGTATACAGAACTCACAAGATGTTGTCAGATGTAATATTCACACGACATGATTTTTTACAAATTGTTTTCATATTTTAAAGGCATAGAACAAATTATAAAAGATACATAGCTCTTTTTAGCATGATGACCCGACACAACCTTGAAGACGGAGTAAAAGGTGAAATCTGACACTTCCAAAAGATTTACAGACCATGATTTCTTAAAGTTTTATAATCTACAAACTCTGGCCTTTGGCAACTGTGGCAACATTGGTTTAATAGTGCTTAGCGTTTAATGGAGCACCCATAAATTTCCAAATTTTAAAAGTGTTGCCATGGCAACATTTGTCATTAAATACACCCTAAAACCTAGATCCTCTTTGGAAAAATATATCCTGAAAATTTGGTAAAAATCTGCATGGGTTTAGGCTGTAAAACACCCACAAACTTTAAGCCCCAGAAATCTTATAAGTGTTGCCATGGCAACCGTGGTTACTTGATATCCCCCAAAACCTACTGAACTCTAGATCCTCTTGGGGTTAACATATCCAAAAAATGTGGTGTAAATCCGTGCATGAATTTATGTTGGGGATCACCCACAAGCTTATGCCCACTGCCGCCGCCCAGACGGCACAGGGACACGACTATAACCCCCAGCCTTTATGGGTTGGGGTTTAAACAGTTGCATTAACTCTCTATGGGTCTAATTAGTCACACATAAGTGCTACTTCTGTCATGTGATTCACCATAAACTCAGCTGTAATTAATTACCGATACATGAAGCAACACTACATGTATGCATATGTGGAGATTCAGTGTGTGACTTGTAGGTGCCGCCTGCACTACAAATTTCAACAGTTGTGAAATAGAAGGGCTGGTTTCTTGTACAACAAGTATTACAGAAGCAGTTCGTGGGTTCAGCTTGTGGCTTGTGTGAATTGTTCGACAGATTTTTTTGCTAGAGCCATAGAGCATGATAGGGCTTTACCTTTTGTATGTATTTTATGGTATCAAAATTTACATCTAAATCAACCAAACATATGGCAGAAGAATTTTCAAAATCAGACAACAAAATAAAGGAAGTTATGTCAGTTAATTTACACAACAATGTACAAATATAAATACATAACTGCTTGCACAAGCCATATCTGATAGTGGAGTACATGGATACTTACACTAACTCATCACTGAAGGACATGAGGACAGATTTAACTATGACTCACCCCAAACTTCACTCAATAACTGACACAAAAATAAAAGACACCAGTTAATTAATATAAAATTTTGTTTTCTATATCTGTGCAAGAAACAAAATTTATTTAACATTTAGAAAGTTTTATACACTTATAACAAGATAAACGTGAGAACAAAAAACAGCAATATTTTAAAGTTTTTACATACTCAAGGTACCAGTCTTTCTTAGCATGTGATCAAGCATGCGTGTAACTCATAATGCAAATTTGATTGTTGAGCAAACTCTAAATTTTCCACTCTGAAACTCGACACCTTTATTACTGGACTTTTGAGACCACCACTACTGATAAAAGAAGCAAAAAAGAAATACAAACGTACACCTGTTCTTTAACCAGTATTATCCTGGTTCAAGTTAATGACTTGCTGACAGGACTTTGAAGTTTACACATTATTCATTTATTAGTAAGATTGCATAAAATATACACAAACAATAAATACTTTTTATCAGAAACAACCATCCCATAAGGGGACTTATAAGTCAGCATAACTACAGAACCAGTTATATGTGCGGATACTAGTTCAAACTAAATGAAGCTCATCTTTAATTTTAGTATTAGAGTAAGAAATCTAAAATTCGCCAGGAATCTAAAACTTGCCACCTCTAAAACCATAGTTGATTTTATGAAGAAAATGATGTTTTTGTCCAAAAATTGGTATTTTTCAGTTCAAAAAGCCTTAATTTACAATACAGTCAACAAATCTCACCACAATTCATTTATTTTATTAGTATTTTCACGTGTGGCGAATTTTAGATTCCTGGCGAATTTTAGATTTCTTACTCTACAACAATAACAGTTTCTATTATTTAAAGGGATATTGGAGAATTAGGGAAGCTATGGTTAATACACCAAGTCCTAATTTTGCAAACAATTTAAACTCTGCACCAAATTTGGACACTCACATTATGTCAAAATATATTAGAACTTGTTTTCTGCATCACCGGTGAAATATTTCTCAGCATTATGACTGAACAAACTGCACATCATAGTTAGTGTTACTTATTGGAAAAATACCTTTGGCATTGATACACATACAAAAAAACATACTTCAACTAAGTAGACATAAGACAAGTCTGGTGGACTGACAGATGAGGTTAAAGAACAACATAAGTGAGAAAATAAAGCAGTAAATGAGTGGGCACATCACAGTAAAGACTTTTCATACGATAGTATCACAAGTAAATGTTTATTACAAGTATCACTTCCATTACCAAGAGGAATTAACTGTAGTTATGGTTACAAATAACATTCAGCATGTACACAAATCAGACTCACACCTAGTATATAAATGCAGCATTTTATGATTTTGGATTCTCAAAACCGGTTTTAAATATACACCTCATTTTTGGCTAATTATTGTTGGACTTGTACAGATTTTACTGCACATATTTAATGTAAGAATGTCCAAAAACATGCTGTAAGCAAGTAACATTTATTGGACTTCCTGTAATGTGGACTGGTGATAGATAGGCAAAGAAAGCAAAATGAACTCAACTCCTTGCATAAATTAAAGGCATTTTTTTTCTTTAAAGCCCTGATAGCGCTAATTGACTCCATCTGTTGTAGTCAGAATCCTTCATGTTTCAATCTCTTTCACCCGAAGAGTCTACAGTTTCCGCAGAAGGCCGACGAAAACAAATGCACACTTTTTGGCACAAAGTTCCTGAGAAGAATAGTGAAGACATGGAAGATCTGCTTCCTGATGGAATTAATCTCTCACTCTCTGAATCTGTAAAAATAAAGAACAGATCTGAAGATGAACTGATTCATATAATGCATACGAAGATGTGGCAATTCAGTGATCCAAGTATTTAAAAAAATTATACATAAATATGTTGTATTCTGAAGCACATGCATAAAAGGATTGACCACTGTTTTCAGTAGAAGTACATTTGTTGCAATATTTCTAAAGAGTTTAATTGACACTTTCTCTCAAAATATGTCTCTTGTACTCAACATTTTCACACTGAGGTAGTTTTGGGGATCTATAAAGTTTTATGCCTCATCGTTGACACAGACTTATATTTTATCCATATTAATATACAAATCTAACTTATTAGTAAATTTAAAAAAGTAATGACATCTTTTCACTTTGGAGAGATTAATAGAGCAAATCAAGACCCGAGCCATAGCAGTTATCTTTCACCAGGTATTACTATAGTCCACGTGCCTGTGGTAGAGATAAACTTATATAACAAACAGGAATGAAATCCACACAGTCAATTCTGAATGGTTGCCATAGTAGCCATAACCTTAAATTTGATAAGATTGAGTTACATTTAAAGGGGCTTTAGAGTTACAGTGAAGTGAAAATTGTCCTTGGACCTTAGTAATACACACACACCAAATGTAAATGAAAGTGACTATGTAGTTTTTTTAATATTAGCCATCAGACAGGAAATCTGAAAGTCACTACAATTACATTATCTTTGGGACTTCATGATCACCACAGAGTGGACATCTTCTTGAGGCCTAAGTACACAAAATCCACCATCGAGTATGCAGTAATTTTCCAAATAAGGTAATGTGAAAAACAAAAGCAGGCATGCACACAAACATACAAACTACATATTATAATCTCCTGCCTGGCGGGGCAGTGGGAGATAATTAGCTGTATTTTTCTTTGACAAATTACTGTCCACCATAACCACAAAAATTTATAAAATACAATGTAAATATGAAAGCTACAAAGAGTGTATAATACTAACGACTTTCTATTGGATACTTCTTCAGATTGCCTATTGTGGACCGGCTGACTGTCAACAGTAATAGGAACACCAGTACTGTGAGCCCACCAACCACAAATACCAAAATGTCTCGATAATACCACATACAGCTGCTACAACAGGCTGAAGCTCTACAAATACACAAACACGGGCAATAATATGTTAGCATCATGCTACAAATAAACAAGCACTGGGGATAATAAGTTCGTGCCTAAAAAGTACCATGTTACAAATACTGAAAGTAATGTGTTAGTACAGACGTACAAATACACAAAAACTGAAAGTAAAATGTTGACATCATGCTACAATCATACAAATAGTGAAAGTAATATGTTAGCCCCCCTCCTACAAATACACAGATACAGGAAGTAATATGCTAGCACAGAGCTACAATAAACAAACACCGAAAGTAATAAGTTGGCACTGAGCTACAAACACACAATACAGAAGGTAATATGTTAGAACCCTTCTACAAATACACAGATACTGAAAGTAATATGTTAGCACTGAGCTACAAATAATCAAATACTGAAAGTAATATGTTAGCACCGAGCTACAAATACACAGATACTGGAAGTAATATGCTGGAACAGAGCTACAAGTACACAAATACTGAAAGCAATATGTTGGTACTCAGCTACAAATACACAGACACTGAAAGTGGTACATTAGCACTGAGCTATAAATACTGATACTTGAAGTTATATGTCAGCACTGAGTTACAAATACACAGACAATGAAAGTTATATGTTAGCACTGAGCTACAAATAATCAAATACTGAAAGTAATATGTTAGCACTGAGCTACATATACACAGATGCTGAAAGTTATATGTTAGCACTGAGCTTGAAATAATCAAATACTGAAAGTAATATGTTAGATGGTAGCACTGACCTACATATACACAGATGCTGGAAGTATTTTAGCACTGAGTTATAAATACACAGATACCTGAAGTAATATGTTAGCACTGAGCTACAAATACACAGATACTGAAAGTATGTTAGTACTGAGCTACAAATACACAGATACTGAAAGTATGTTAGCACTGAGTTATAAATGCACAGATACTTGAAGTAATATGTTAGCACTGAGCTACAAATACACAGATAGTGGAAGTAATACACAATACTTAAAGTGATATGTTCATAAATGGGTATTCATAAAGGATGCTGCTAAAAATACACAAATACTGAAAAATTAATTAAATGTTATGTTTATACATGGGTATTAATGAACTATGGACCCTGCTACAGATACATGAAGGAACAAATTGGGAAATTTAATAAGAAATTAAATTTTTATAAGTTAATATCTTACCTAGTGGACCAATGCATTAGTCCGGCGTGCAGCCGGTCCCGCCAAAAGTTAGAAAAAAACGTCCTGAGCTGGGGTCTGACCGGGACCAGTAGTGTTGTCTCCATTCACCAGGTGTCCTCTTAGCACCCAGCCTCCCCACTGCGCGTGCATCCATACTTCCCCTTTTTGTTGCCTACCTTAAAATGTCCCTCTTTTGATCTATAAAGCGGGGTAGGTAGGGTGGGAATCCCCTGGTCCACTAGGTAAGATATTAACTTATAAAAATTTAATTTACTTATTAAATTTCCCATTTCATTGCGTTAATTTATCTTACCTAGTGGACCAATGCAGAATAACTACCCATTGGATGGAGGGTAGCTCTTAAAAAGGGACTTAAGTCTGAAATTCCAGAACCATTCCATAAAGCCCAGAGGTTAAACACACCTGGACAGATGTCTCAACAACCTTGGCTACACTCCCCCCCCTTTTTTTTCAGAAAAATCTGAAAACTGGACAGATAAGGGGGAGGAGAACAGGAGTTCTGTCCCAAGGATTCCTAAGGAAGTGATGTAGGGGAAAATAGAATGATCCCTCATCCGCCACTACTGGTCCCAAATGGTACAACTTTGAGTCCGCCCAGGCCACATCCTTCAGATAGAATTGGGTGAACGTGTTGTGAGACTTCCAATGACAGGCTAATAGGATCTTATCAAACGGCCCACCTCCTTGGAAGGCTTTGGAAGCCGCGAAGGCACGGACATCATGTGCCCGAACTTGGTGCAAGGTTTGAGCCTGTTCGTCTGACAGTTGATAGCATAAGACAATTGTCTGCTTAATTCAGGAGGAGACAATGGCAGGAACAATGTCCTTATTGAAGCTCTTTCTGAAGGAGACAAAAACCAACTAGAGGATCGCTAGCGAAGCAAAGTGATTGTTTTTGCATGGCAAAAACAAAGCGTCCCAAAAGAAAGATGGTGTTGGCTGCTTATAATAGAAAGAAGATCTTGGGTAGATACTCTGTCAATCTAAAATTATATCGAAAAAAAATTGGAAAATTTAAAATGGTTTAGGAGATACAAGCAATTTTAAGTTTTTTGGCAAACATTTGAAAATTTCAAATGGCTGACATTTTTGAAAAGAGGAAAAATTTTTGAAGATTGGGCAGAGTATCTTGCTTAGATACCCTGTGGATCGAAACTTTTGCCGAAATCATTTTATACCGCATGATTTAGGAGATACAAGCAATTTTAAGTTTTACCATTTTTGTCAAAAATTCGAGAAATTCAAAATGGCCGCCACTTTTGGAAATAGGAAACATTTTTGAGAACTGAGCAGAGCATCTTGCATATATTCGTGGACCAAAAATTTCGCCGAAATGGCTCTATCTCTCACGGTTAAGGAGATACAAGCAATTTTAAGTTTTACCATATTTGTCAAAAATTTGAAAGCCGGCATTTTTGGAAAGAGGAACAATTTTTGAGAATTGGGCCGCCAATTTTGGAAAGAGGAAACATTTTTGAGAACTGAGCAGAGTATCCTGCATATATACCCTATGGGCCAAAAATTTCGCCGAAATTGCTCTATCTCGCACGGTTTAGGAGATACAAGCAATTTTAAGTTTTACCATTTTTGTCAAAAATTCGAAAATTCAAAATGGCCGCCACTTTTGGAAAAAGGAAAAATTTTTGAGAATTGAGCAGAGCATCTTGCATATATATCCTACGGGCCAAAAATTTCGCCAAAATCACTCTATCTCACATGGTTTAGGAGATACAAGCAATTTTAAGTTTTACCATTTTTGTCAAAAATTCGAGAAATTCAAAATGGCCGCCACTTTTGGAAATAGGAAACATTTTTGAGAACTGAGCAGAGCATCTTGCATATATTCGTGGACCAAAAATTTCGCCGAAATGGCTCTATCTCTCACGGTTAAGGAGATACAAGCAATTTTAAGTTTTACCATATTTGTCAAAAATTTGAAAGCCGGCATTTTTGGAAAGAGGAACAATTTTTGAGAATTGGGCCGCCAATTTTGGAAAGAGGAAACATTTTTGAGAACTGAGCAGAGTATCCTGCATATATACCCTATGGGCCAAAAATTTCGCCGAAATTGCTCTATCTCGCACGGTTTAGGAGATACAAGCAATTTTAAGTTTTACCATTTTTGTCAAAAATTCGAAAATTCAAAATGGCCGCCACTTTTGGAAAAAGGAAAAATTTTTGAGAATTGAGCAGAGCATCTTGCATATATATCCTACGGGCCAAAAATTTCGCCAAAATCACTCTATCTCACATGGTTTAGGAGATACAAGCAATTTTAAGTTTTACCATTTTTGTCAAAAATTACAAAATTCAAAATGGCCGCCATTTTTGGAGAGAGGAAATTGTTTTGGGATTGAGCAGGGTACTTAACAGATATACCCTGTGGGTCAAAACTTTCGTCGAAATTGCTCTATCTCGCACGGTTTAGAAGTTATTAAGGGATTTGTATTTTCCTCGTTAATAAAAATTTTAATGCTTGATTAATTAGCCATTGTTTAATGGAAGTCTACCAAAATCTAATAATTTGCAGATCTTTATACCATGCATCCATATATCAAATTTCAGGCGAATATTTTAAATGGTTCTTAAGTTATCATCCGGACAAGCAAAATCCTGTTTTTGGTCATGTGACTTCCCTAATTGGTTGAAATGTCATGGTACCAAATTGAGAAAATTTTCCCAGGGCTACTAAATATATGTGCCATGTTTGAAGAAATTCCATCCACTAGTAAAGACGCTATAGGTAGGCAAACTTGCCAAGCCAGCAGATACGGCGGACCCTCCGCGAGAATTCCTCCCATATGCAAACATGGGGCGCTTAATTCCTTTGGGTCTTTGGTCTTGTCTAAATAATAATGTAAGGCCCTCACTGGACACAAAGTCCTGTCCTTCTTCAGTGACCTGTCCAGGGTAGGAGCTAGAGCCGGGATGATAACCGGAGCTACACAACCTGGACCCTCCTTGGCTAGTTGATTTTTAGAAATGAAACCTGGGGAAGGATATAATGAAACATTTGACCAATCCTCTTGGTGTCTAGTGTTCTTGTGGACCCTGGCATAAATCTCGCTTCTTCTCTTCCCAGAACCCAGAGCTAAAAGAAGACTGTCTTAAAAAGGAAGATGCTTAAGCGAAGCCTTCCTAAGTGGTTCAAATGGGGGCTTGGTAAGCTGGTGTAAGACCAAGGAGAGGTTCCACGTGGGGACACCCCATCGACCTTTTGGCTTATCTCTATGAAAACTATCCAGCAACCTAGTCAAATTTTCATCTTTGCTAATGTTGATTTTGCTATTGCGCACTTTGTCGGCTATGGCAGTCCTATAGCCATCAATAGTGCTAGGCTGAAGGAGTTTCTCCTGAAAAAGGTAGAGAAGGAAATCCGCAATCTGCTTTATATAGGGAGACCGGAAGTCCACCTTATTCTCCTCACACCATCTGACAAAAAACGGTCCACTTTGACTCATAGACAGCTCTAGTTGAGCGTCTCTGAGGAGCCTCAATTCTTTTTGCCACTTCATCAGAGAAACCTGCTTGTTGAATGGCTGTGGCTCTAGGAGCCAGGCATGCAGATTTAGGTTGTGGAGATCTCTGTTCAGACACTGACTGAACGGTTGAGTTAGCAAATTCTCCACTTTGGGAAGTGAGAGGGGAATTTGAACTGACATGGTAACTAGGTCCCAAAACTGTGGCATGTTGGGCCATCCCGGTGCAATCAGGATGATTCGGTGACATCCTTGGTCCAACAGTTTGGTGACCACCTGTCCCAGAATTGGTACCGGAGGAAAGGAATCAGCGTCCAGCTTCTCCCACTGAAGAGTTAATGCATCTACCTTCCAAGCCAACAGGTCTGGTACCGGCGATACAAACCTGGGAAGTTTGTGATTGAATCTGGTTGCAAATAGATCCACCTCCGGTTTGTGCCACCTCCGGCAGAGTAGGTAGAAAAACCTCTTGAAGGAGAGACCACTCTGTCTGAATCACCTGTTTGTGTCTGGACAGTTTGTCGGCAATGACATTCAGGTGGCCCGGAATGTGTCTGGCCCAAAACACAATTTGTCTCTGGTTGCACCACAACAGGAGTCTCCAAAGGAGAGCACAAAGAGAGCCTAATTTCATACTCCCCTCCTTGTTGATGTAAGAAACCACTGTTGTGTTGTCTGTGCAAACTAGGATGGTCTGGTCCCAAAACAAATGCTCGAACTGTTTTAGGACCAACAAACCACTTTGAGTTCTAGCAAATTTATGTGCAAGTCGCCTTGTGGTTTGGACCAAAGGCCTTTTGCAGTGCAGTCTCCTAAGCGTGCGCCCCAGCCTCCGTTTGAGGCGTCTGTAAACACTTGGAGGGTGTGTCGTAAGGGGTGTAAAGGTTGGCCTTTCAGAACCTTGTTTGGGTCCAACCACCACCTCAGATGAACTTGGAGATACTTTGGCAGGGGAATGATCTTTTCCAGGGCTTCTGGGACATGCCAATGCTTCTTTAAATGCCACTGAATAGGCCTCATATGCAGGCGTCCCGACACCACTTGCTTTTCTGTGGCTGTCAGAAGTCCTATTAAGGACATGCACTGCCTGATCGAGCAGGTCTCCTGTCCCAAAAGAAGATTGATTTTCAGGGACAGAGCTATCCACCTCTCCTGAGTGGGTTTGACCAGACCTTGAGAGAGGTCGAAACGATAGCTGACAAAGTTGAAAACCTGTTGTGGAACCAGTTCCGACTTTGAAAGATTGACTACCGACCCTAGATCGCAACAGGTCCAAGAGGGTCTGGGTATGTCGTTGGCACATTTCCGGGCACAGGGCTCTCAGTAACCTGTTGTCTAGGTACTGGTGGATTCGAATACCCTGCGCCTGAGCCATCAACTTGACTTCCTTAGCCACCTTGGTGAACTCCAACGGAGCCGTTGACAGGCAAAAAAGAAGAGCGGTGAATTGATATGTCTGACTGTTGAGATGGAATCGTAAGAACTTCCGCGACCTTTTACTTATTGGAACATGAAAGTAAGAATCGCTGAAGTCCAGCGAAGTGACCCACTCCCCTTGTTGAAGGGAGAGTCTGATGGTCTTTGGAGTTTCCATCTTGAAGGAGGCTGACGCTAGGTACAAATTCAGCTGACTTAGGTCTAAAATGGGCCTCCACTTGTTGTTGGGTTTTGGCACCAGAAATAATCGGTTGTAAGAGGCCAGAGATGATGGTACTACTACCTTTTCTACCGCCTGTGACTCTTTCAGATGCTTGTTCCTTACTGGATTTGCATAACCACTGAATGAAAATTGTGCATTCAGCCTTGCCTCAGAATCAGACCAGCTAAAGACACTCCTTCTAGGGCATTGAGGATCTTCTGGTCTCAGACACGACTGTCTATACCATTTGGCCTGAATTTTGGGAGTGCGTATGAATTGGTCTTGTTTTAATCCTGCTGACTCCTGAGATAGAGACAGAGAGCCTTCTGCAGCCCTGACATTTAGTTTTTCTATCTTGTGACAAAGCCAATCGTCGGCTGGAAGTTCCAGCGACACCTTTCCTGACTTCCAGGGATGTTTTCCCTTCCAAGGGTTGTCTGAACAGTCATAATCCCCAGTAGATGCCTCAAAGTCCGGAATCTGAGTAAAACCTAGAAAGGCCCGGACAGCCCTCACTGTCTCTCTATAGTTCATTTCCTCATTTTTCTCTTGAACTTCAGCATCAGAGATCTCTCCTTCTTCCGACTCTTTATCAGATTGTGCTTGAAAGGTATCATCTTCAGACATAACGGAAACTTGATCTGGAGATACAAACTGATCAAACAAATGAACCAGCCAGCATAGATGAAACTGTAGAAGGCTGGTGAGAAGGACCGGTTTTATGTAAAAACTGGTTGGGAAACTGGTATAACTGGTGCATCTGAGGTTAAAGTAACATTGTAGCCAGTTGCAGGCATATCTGAGGGCAAGTCACTGGGTTTACCAGCTGCAGAAGAGGCAGTAGAAGATTTCTTTCTGTCTTTAGACTTGCCAGTAGATTTCACCTTCTTTGTTGATTTTTCAACAGACTGATCCCTATCCTGACCCGGAGGCCTCACCGGACCGGTGGCTCTAGGGTCGGATGGGTTTATGAAAGGTTTGTCTGAAACAGGTGGGTTTGTAACTGAGACTGGTAGTTTAGGTGTGGAAACTTAAGAGTGCCTTGAACCGGGCAATTTTTCTTCCAATTGATTGCTGAGTGCATTCAAGTCCTGTCTAGATACAAATTCACTGGGTGAATGGTAAGAAACAGCAAAAAATTAGGGTTCATTAACCTCTGAAGATGCATGTGCGACTTCATGTCCCTGGTATTCTTGAGGCGCATCTTCTACCGGTCCAACAATTGTAACCTTGGAAGGTGACACCAAGAGACCTGCTTTCTTCTCTCTACGTATCTGGTTCGAGGGGTGGAGAGCATAGCATGTTGTGTATCAGTAAAACACTCACAAATTTCACAAACTTCCTGTTTAACACATGGGTCATCCCCAATACCCTTGTCCCTACACTGTCCACATTTCTTATGACTGTTGAAACCAGCCATCATGTGGTCACAACTGCCTCTACGTTGAGAAGGGGAAAACATGACTATTGATTTCTTTATATATCCAAACAATGGAAACAAATTCACACAAATAACCACTAAATATTTTAAAACAGTTCTCTTCAGAATTTTCGTTGCTTAACACTCTCGTGCCATACAAAAAGAGGAAGTATCCATGTGCGTGCATGCGAAATGGGGAGGCTGGGTGCTGAGAGGACACCTGGTGAATGGAGACGACACTACCGGTCCCGGTCAGAGCCCAGCTCAGGACGTTTTTTTCTAACGTTTGGCGGGACCAGCTGCGCACCGGACTAATGCATTGGTCCACTAGGTAAGATATATTAACGCAATGAAATGGCATTGTAAATTCGAAAATTGAGAAAATTTTTTATAATATTATCATGAGTAAAGACAAAAAATAACATTTGAATCCTAAGTTGATTTATAATTTAAATTTATAAATCTGCAAATTTAATAAGTAAACTAAATTTTTGTAAGTTAATACCTCACCTAATGGATAATTAGTTATATTACTGGCATTGGCCAGCCCTGCCAAATACCAGAAAAAGATGTTTGTGTCTCCACTGGTGGGACTAATTAGGTTGCCACCATTCACTATGTGGTGTGCAGTGCTTCCTTCCTGGCTAGAGAATGTGAGGTCAATTGTTAAGGTCTTCCAACATTTTAGAGTGGGTCTGACATTGCCCTTCTTGAGGTTGAGCTGGTAGACTATGAAATCAAAAGTCTGTTTGGGTTCCAGTTCTGATTTCCCCATGTTTACTATCCAATCTACTTCCTAGCTACTAGGGTCTGTGTTTGATGGAGACAGGTTTGGTGGGATGTGGCTCTGACCAACCAATCATCTATGTATTGGTGGATTCTTATACCCTTGTTTTGTGCCATTAGTTTGACTTCCTTGACTACCATTTTGAATTTCAATGGAGCAGTGGACAGACCAAACATTAGAGCTTTGAATTGGTAGGATTGACCCTAGATATGAAAATGCAGGTATTTCCTGGACTGTGGGTTTTTGGGATATGGAAGTAAGCGTCCTTGAAATCTATGGATGTGACCCATTTGCCTGTTTGCAAGGAATTCCTTATACTTTCTGGTGTCTCCATTTTGAATTTCTCTGATTTCAGAAATTTGTTCAGTGGGCTAAGGTCTAGGATAGATCTCTACTTGTTGTTGAGTTCTGGAACTAAGAAAGCCAGACATGTTTGATTGTTGACCTTTTCTACTGAATAAAAGTGCATGTAATGCCTCCATCAGATAGCTGTTCCTGAGGGGATGTAATAGCCCCTTATGATTATTGGAGACCTGGTCAGTTGGTCGGTTCAGGAAGGGGAGGGTGTAACCTTCTTTGAGGATTTTTATCACCTTGGGGATAGCCCCTGGGGCAGCCCAAGTTTTCTAATACTAGTGCAGTCTGGCCTATACAGGCAGAGTTTGAGCAACAGTGTCAGAAGTTCTGACCGGTTGGACAGAAGACAATTGATCTACACAGGAAACTGCTTTCACAGATGTTATTTCTATTACAATGTCTTATGCCTTTCTATTGTGGCTGCCCAGTGACAAAAAGTACATCACAACACAGCAATACAATTTACATTTGAAGTCTGACAATTTACAAAACTGTTCACAAGAGTTTCTGTTGGTTTGACCAGCTCCACAGAACCTCTCCGTCCTGATTTCTGGCCTATGTCCTGTGTAGGCCTTGAAGACTGAGAGTAGGGGTGGTACCAGCAGGTTTCTTATGAGATGAACTGGAATAATGCATGCGATCTCCTCTTGCCCCTTGGCCTTACTGTCTTTGATCACCTTCAGTCGAGCAGCCATGTTTTGTTACACTTTGGCAGCGACTGCAGCTGGCTGCTTAGTTGCAGATGAATGAGGACTCTGGCCGAACTCTTCCAATTCCTCAGGGTGTCTTGGGAAGCTGGTGGTGTAGTTGTGAGTCCAGAAGGTCTGGCAATCCTGCTGAAGGCACTATTTAATTGGGCTGGGTTGTTGAACCAATGCTGAAGAGTAGAGCTGAAAGTGCTTTTCTTGTCAGAGTGGATGTCATACCATGTATTCTGTGACCAGAGTATCTTAACAAACTGGTCCTTAGACAGTCCACTTGCCTTTGAACTCCTGGAGGGTAACCCTCAACAATAGTAAGGTTCACTTTGTCCATCTTGTGACATAACCACTTATCTACCAGCAGTTTAACTGATATCTTACTGGGTGGCTGCAACATGGGACAGGCAACAGGTTGTTGTCATTAGCAGAGGAAGCAGAGTCAAATTCAGGTACTTAATGCCATCCCATAAACAACCTGACACCCTTAACAGTGTCTCTGTATTTCTGTTCTTCTGAGAGCTGCTGGTCTGGTTTCTTTGAAGATACACTGGCATCTTGGTCTGACAATTCCCCATCTTCTTCCATAAAGCCAGTAGGTGACAAGTGACTGTTTGGCTGTAGATTCAAATCCTCATCGGAAACTGGTTTGTGATGTGTACTGGGACCGGTAGTTGAAGTAGAGGGTAGGACCATTTCAATATCTGGAGGCTGGTCAGTGACTTCCTTGCTGGCTGGACTGTTAGGTTGCTGGTCAGAGATAACAGACCTGGCAGGTGGTATTTGGACCACAAGATGATATCTTGTTGAGATCTTCACTTGCTGGAAGGTAGACTGCTCTGTAGCTACTGGTCCGGTAGACTATTTAAGGCTCTTGGAAACAATCAAGGTTTCAAGTCTTGGAGGAGTCTTTCTTCTTGTCTATGCTGGATGTGCACTCAGTCTTCTTATCTGGCAGATGTTGAACCTCTTTCTCCACAACTTGGCCAGGTGTGTCGACCTGCCCTACAATCCAGACACTGCCAGCATCTACTAGGGAGGGAGTAGCCGCTATATTTTTCTTTTCTTTTCTGGCTTTGTTGGTGGGGGTAGATAGTTGTGTAATTTGATCAGCTATCAGGCTATCACGCATGTTGCAGGACTCACAGTCCTGTTTGTTCACACAAGGGTCAGAGCCCTGACCCTTAACCCTACAACATGCACACCCACTGCGCTGGTTGAAAGTGGCCATAACATGTCCACATGCACCTTGTTTTTGTCCTTGTGATGCCATGACATGTATGTTCAACTTCTAAATAAATATTATAAGAAGTATTTTGCAAAATTCTTTTAACTTTCAACAGCCAAACCTCATCTGCACTACTTCACATGCGACAAATGAAGAAGATGCTATGATGTCACATTCTCTAGCGAGGAAGGAAGTACTGCATGCCACCTAGTGAATGGTGGCAACCTAGCCGGTCTCGCCAGTGGAGACACAAAACATATTTTTCTGGCATTTGGCGGGGCTGGCCATTGCAGACAACATAACTAATTGTCAACTAGAGGAATGCTTTTGCTAACAAAAGCGAAGCGTCCCTTAAAGTTTACAATGCTTTGTGGTTTTAATAAACATGCTGTAAAGCTAAGAATGCACAAAGCTGCACCGTATGCTTTCCCAATACCTCTTAATACATTCTGAAGCTATAAAAGCAACAATAAAGGAGATATAAGGCAAAAACTCCAAAGCAGCTATTTATGACCCCAGTTTGGCCCATAAGGGAGGGTCGGGAGGTAAAACTGACCGGCTATATAGACTCTCCACATATGCTTTCCCAATACCTCTTAATACATTCTGAAGCTATAAAAGCAACGATAAAGGAGATATAAGGCAAAAACTCCAAAGCAGCTATTTATGACTCCAGTTTGGCCCATAAGGAGGGGGTCGGATGGTAAAACTGACCGGATATTTAGACTCTCCACATATTCTTTCTCAATACCTCTTAATACATTCTGAAGCTATAAAAGCAACAATAAAGGAGATATAAGGCAAAAACTCAAAATCAGCTATTTTATGACCCCAGTTTGACCCATAAGAGGGGGGCCAGGGGGTAAAACTGACCGGCTATTTAGACTCTCCACATATGCTTTCCCAATACCTCTTAATACATTTTGAATGTATAAAAGCAACAACAAAGGAGATATAAGGCAAAACTCCAAAGCAACTATTTTATGACCCCAGTTTGACCCATATGGGGGGGGGGTCGGATGGTAAAACTGACCGGCTATTTAGATTCTCCACCAAACTTGTAAACAAAGTAATAGAAGTAATAGAAAAGTAATAGATTGGAGTCAACTTCGATGTAATAGTAATAGTAATAGATTGAAATTTTTCAAATGTAATAGTAATAGATTGAAATTCTATCTATTACATCTATTACTTTCTATTATTTTTCTATTACAATTTACCCTTTGCTATTTTTCAGAAGGAGGTTGTAGAAAAATGATCACTTAACATGGACTTTAATTCTGTAATGAATTCGTTTTCATATAAATTAATACTTTAAATGGACTTTGATACAATAATGAATTAATTGTCATAAAATCATCACTTTAAATAAACTTCAAAACAATAATGAATTGATTTTGTAGCACTCATAAGTCAAATTCATTTTAAACTTTCATACATAAACTTTTCAAATAATCAACTTGTCATAAAAGAATACTAAATATAACACACAAATGTTAAAATAAATAACTTTGAAATATCAAGGGACCTTTAATTGTCCCTCTTTGATTGAATGTTCTAAAACAACTGTCTTTGAGGTGGTATTATTAAAGGCTTAAAGAGGCCAATTTAACCTTTGGAAGGATTAACTAAATGTTCCTGAGTAAGGAGAAACTGTGACACATGAAAGGTAATCACACAGGTCACTCTAATAATTGTGTATAATAAGGGCAGCATTGTGGCATGTGTTAGCTGTTTCACTGATTTACATAAAATTACCGGAGTTATTATTTTCAAACATAAATGTCACTCTTGAATCATTTTGAGGTGGGCTCTGCATGCAAAGAATTTGAAAGAAAGGGGTTCTTTGAATGCAGTGTTTTCTTTTGTAAACACTGCTCATCAAATATTTCTCATAATAATAAGAGTTTTTCAAATCTAACAACTCATCATAAAGTGAATAAATATGAGAATTGTTTTACAACAGTGTATTTTCCCCCAGATAATATTTACTGATAATAACATATTTTTCAGCATTTAAAAAGCTTTGCACGGAATTTGGCAGAAATATACCTCTCATTGCAAAATTTACAGCACTTAAGTGGCTTTATATAGAATTCTCATAAATTCTCCAAGCAGTCAAGTCATTCTTAAAAAGAATAAATACGGGATCTATTTATTTAATTGTAAATATACCAAGTGATATATTTGTGATATTTTATCCTTATATGGCATAATCTGAAGCATTTTCAATAAAATTAGATGTATAAAGTATCCTGTCAGTTTTATTTCTGTGTTAAAATTACCTCTCAAGTTTGCGCCAAATTGTAATAGAATGTAATAGAAAGTAATTGAAGTAATAGATGCCAATGTAATAGAAATAGTAATAGATTTAAAATTTTCAAATGTAATAGTAATAGTAATAGATTGAATATTTTCAAATGTAATAGTAATAGTAATAGTAAGAGATTGGCTGTAATAGATTACAAGTCTGTTCTCCACATATGCTTTCCCAATACCTCTTAATACATTCTGAAGGTATAAAAGCAACAATAAAGGAGATAAAGGCAAAAACTCAAAATCGGCTATTTTATGACCCCAGTTTGACCCATAAGAGGGGGGCCAGGGGGTAAAACTGACCGGCTATTTAGACTCTCCATATATGCTTTCCCAATACCTCTTAATACATTCTGAAGCTATAAAAGCAACAATAAAGGAGATATAAGGCAAAAACTCAAAATTAGCTATTTTATGACCCCAGTTTGACACATAAGGGGGAGCCGGGGGTAAAACTGACCAGCTATTTAGACTCTCCACATATGCTTTCCCAATACCTCTTAATATATTCTGAAGCTATAAAAGCAACAATAAAGGAGATAAAGGCAAAAACTCAAAATCGGCTATTTTATGACCCCAGTTTGACCCATAAGAGGGGGGCCAGGGGGTAAAACTGACCGGCTATTTAGACTCTCCATATATGCTTTCCCAATACCTCTTAATACATTCTGAAGCTATAAAAGCAACAATAAAGGAGATATAAGGCAAAAACTCAAAATTAGCTATTTTATGACCCCAGTTTGACACATAAGGGGGAGCCGGGGGTAAAACTGACCGGCTATTTAGACTCTCCACATATGCTTTCCCAATACCTCTTAATAAATTCTGAAGCTATAAAAGCAACAATAAAGCAGATAGAGGCAAAAACTCAAAATCGGCTATTTTATGACCCCAGTTTGACCCATAAGGGGGGGGGGGGGGGGGGGGGGGGGTCGGGGGGTAAAACTGACCAGCTATTTAGACTCTCCACATATGGTTTCCTATTACCTCCCAGTACATTTTATAGCTCTAAATGCAATACTTAAGAAGATAATAGGGGGGTTGGCCTAAATTTAAGGCTTTCAGATTGGAAGGTGTCAGAAAATCACTCATAAATGAGACATTTTTCAAGGGATTGCTCCCAAAATCTAATCAGCTCGCGTTTTCGATAGTATGAACAGGTGTGTCAAATTATAAGGCTCTGTAGCAAGTAGTTTTTCCCATGCCTAAGGTATATAACTGTCAAATATGGTTTGAAAACTTCTAATAATAAGGGAGATATTCAAGGGAGACCATAATGCGGCGGCGGCGAGGAAACTGAGGTGAAAACAAATAAGCGCCCTTTCAGGGACGCTTAATTAGGTAAATATGTATTTACACAATAAAAATACAACTCAAGGGTTGAATAGCACTTGAAGTGGACAATAAAATAGGATATATTTTTGACAAAAGTAATGCAAAGAATGAATTCTATCTTACTTGCAGGGATGCAATTGTTGAATTGCAACAACTGCAAGGCCATTCGACAACTTGTCTGTAAAACTCATGGCACCATACACAAATGCACTCGATCCCTGAAATAGAACAATAAGCCTTCCATAAGTGCCTAATCAGGCATTGTGCTGGTTAATATACATCGTGCTGAAATAAGCTTTGAACAATGAAAAATATGCAGTGAAAAAATATAATACTTCACCAGAAAATGGACTAGACATAATACACCCAGCATATGTAAAATGTGGTACTGATATATGCAATGTATTTTCTTTTGCTCAATGGATTTATGATTTTATTTTATAGACTGTATCTGCAATTCACATGTTTGGGTTTAAATGAGCAGAAACTGACTTTTATGAAAACAACTATGCTGGTCATGTTGTTTTTTCAGAGTGGGGAACTACCCAGCAGACTTTTAACACAATAGACCTTAACTTAAAAATTGGTTATTACCTCTGCAATATAAAATCCCCACATGCATGGCATAATATTAGGGCCAAAATTTATTTTACCTAAAAGAGCATTACCATATCACCCGGACAAGATTTTAAAGGTCAAGGTCACTACAGCAAGATCAAAGGTCAAATCAAGGTCCCATCATGACTTTGCACACCTACTACCCCTAAGCAATGTCCGTATTAAGTATCAACTTCCTACACGTTACAGTTTCTGAGATATACCCCGGACAAGATATTAAAGGTCAAGGTCACTACAGCAAGGTCAAAGTTCAAATCAAGGTCACACCATGATGTTGCACACCTACAACCCCTAAGCAATATCTCTACCAAATACAAACTTCCTACACCTTACAGTTCCCGAGATATAACCCGCACAGAATTTTAAAGGTCAAGGTCACTACGGCATGGTAAAATCAAGGTCACACCATGACATTGCACACCTATATCTCCCAACCAATGTCCCTACTAAATATCAACTTTCTACACCTTACAATTTTTTACGTATAGCGCGGACAAGATTTTCAAACTCAAGGTCACTACGGCAAGGTCATAAGTTCCCCTACACTCCCCAACCAATGCCCCTACCAAGCATCAACTTCCTACACCTTACTGTATGTGGGGGGTGGGAGTGGGGGAACATATATGTAAAATAACAACCTCCTGCAGAAAATAGTTTTGGCTGAGGGTGGATGTACCCGAAAAAGTTACTTTTGATCATGTGACCTTGATGAATGTCATAGGTCAAATATAAGAATGTGAGAAAATTTTCCCACACCTAATGTACATAATTGCCAGAAATGGTTTGAATCTGCCTACTAATCAGGGAGATATTCAAGGGAGATAATAATGCAGTGGCAGCAAGAGTAGGGAAACTACAGGGGACACTTAATAAACATCAGATGTCACTCCTACCCTCTCCACTCCATGACCCCCAAGCAAACCAGTGTCCACCAGATATCATTCATACCCTCTCCACCCTATGACTCCAAACTAATACTCATCAATTGTCATTTGTAACCCCTCAATTCCATCACACCCCAAATAAACTAATATCTGTCAGGTGTCATTCCTTAGCCTTCCACTCAAAGACCTCCAGAGGCACATTTGTAGTAAACATTAAAACATATTCACAAATAATAGGGGATCAGAGACATGGACATAGGCACAAAGATTGTTTACCGTGGAGTGGAGCTTCAACTGAATGTAATTATGGACAGCATAATTACCTCAACACTAGTGAAAGATATCTACACACATTAATGCTCAGTGCCATAATAGAAAAAAGATCACCTGCAGCTGTCCTTGAATTAGTGAGGATATCTTGTACAAAGTTTATAAATTGTCCCTTGAATCAATGTATGATTATTTGTCATACAGACAAGTTAACAAATCATACTTATGACATTAATATTTACTGGATCACTGACAAATGTCAGGACATAAAATTAATACACAGAAATCTTTGGCTACAACTTAAGAATTGTGTGACTTTAATGACCTGGAAACTAATGGAGAAAGATTGATCCAGATCTTTGTTAAGAAGTACTAACCATACACTTTGTTATATCCCTAAGTGGCAAGTAGAAACTACTCAATAACACTTCATGTATAACTGAGAACCAGCAGGTCAAGCCAATTGAGAAATATTCTTCTATTTAACCAAAATTTCCAGTTCACAAATTTCAATGAGAGAGCCGCTCTAAAGCCTTGATATACCCTTTTTCATTAAGAGAGTTTAATTTAACAGAGCTCTATTAAAATTAGTAGGACTACATGACAACCTACCTTGTGGTTTCCTATCAAATCGGCAGTCATGGAGAGTGAGGTGACCAGTATGGTTGAGGTGCCACACCCTAGTATGATGGCTGCTCCTATCACTTGCATGGTGTCCTGACTCTTACTGATGAACCACAGCCAAATACAGGCACCAACCACCACAACACAGCCAACAGAGTAAGTGCACTGTGGGTATATATGCAAAGAAATGTCCAATTCATCAGACTATATAAAATTCACTACTGGAGGGCACTACCCTTCTACACAATCATTCTAATTTCTATTTCAATTTCTACCCTTCTACGCATTCTAATTTTTATTTCAATTTCTATGAAATAACAGATGCAAGCCAAAAGACAAACAACATAAGAAATGTGATAAGCTTTCCTAATTAATTAAAGAAAACTGCTGGAGTTTCATCAGTGGGGAATTTTACACATTGTGGTTAATTGCATATTTCTGATTCCACTTGGTATCATGAAAATAACAAAGAACTGATTTTGGCTCATTTAGAGGACTCTTTCTTGTGAAAATCTGATTATATTTGACAGTACCATTATGTCAAATCACTCAAATGTGACACCTTATAAGGAATTCTTAGGTAAGTTCTTGGAACTAATATAATAAAATCTATGAAGAGGTGCCATCTGGGAAAGTGTCCATCAGAATAGTGCCCATTGAGTTAATGAGGGCAATAAATAATGATGGGGAAAAAAGTTGGTGGGCAGAATTCCTGATTTCCTGAGTTCCTGATGTGCACTGTATTGATGGGTAGACTTTCTTTCACATTTTTTCCAAGCTGTCTTACCATGTACATACACAAACACATCCATTCAAATGGACAAGTGTGAATGAGCTCTTGATCGGGTGAAGAGGAAGTTTTTGGACAGTTTGTTTTTGTGTGCAGTATATTTTCATGAATGTCTCTTACCATACAAGAAACTAATGCTGAACCACAAACTCTGTCAAAAATATATTTCTGTGGATAAACTGAACACACAAAAAAATCTCCCTTTGATAGTATCACTCACTGCTTACCTTTTCTAGCAATTTGAAAAATTTTGTTGTAATTTTAATTTTTATTAGATAAATACTTACCATTTCCTGACCATAGCTATTTGTTGGTGCCATCCAACTCACTGGCCAACGTTGAGAAACGTTTTAAGCTACCTTAAGAAGCCAGTGAGTGAGTGTGGAAGTAGGAAGCCCCCCAATGGTCATGTGACCACGCCAATAGGCGCCATTCATTGTTTTTGTTGCAAAGCTCACCCCTAGTAACCTAGTACTAAATTCTGTTTCAGAACAAGAACTACCCTCGGATGCGCCTTGAAACTTTCCCACACTTTCCAATAACCTTGTAAACGGGAACCAGGAAACTTTGTGCTTACCTCCATGCAGTCACTTCCTCCTGCCCCTACCCCCTCGGGCAGAGCCTCTGTTAGAATTGAAGGAACCAGACTGTCTTTTGTTCTGATCACCTTGCTTGTTTTGCTGACGAAAATTCTGAAACGCAGCATTCTGGTACCTGTTTTGTGACTGATCTTTCTTGGAATCTGCGAAATTTCGGGAACCATAAGATTCACTTCTGTGTTTCTTGAAAGCCGGCTCCCGGTTGATTTGACTCCATTGGATGAAGTTCTGTTCCACCTCAGACAACACTTTAGAATTAAATAATTCTTTCTTGGTTAAGGAAGCATTTCTGAGTTTAGCAATATCCTTATCTGTCACATCCCTATGACAAAGTTTGAGAAAATTGTCCCTTCTATTCAGCAACATATTAGAAGCCAAAGACATTGAAGTATCCAAAACATCATCCAGGGCCTTACCCAAGCACCCCATAGTAGTAGACTGAAGATGAAGACAATTTTGCAAAAAATTCATACTTTGTTGAATGTCTTCTTGATCCACTGACTCCTTCATCTTAGACACCTCCGAAAACATTTCATTTGTAGACTTTTCAATTGCAGACTTAAACCAAAACACATGATTCAAAATCTGAATAGTCTCCCTAGAAACTGATTCCCAGGCCAAGTACTGTTTCATTGGAGTGACAACTGAGGTAGGAGCTTGATAGGGAGAAGCTGCAATATTCTTGAAAGCATCCTGAATCCTGGGAGCAGCTAGAGAAAAAGATTGAGGAGATACTTGATAAAAGCGCATTTGAGGCTTTGGAAAAGACAAAAACTGTCCTTTAGACAAAGGAGGGTGATGGGGATCATTGTCATCCACATTACTACTTCCTAATGCTGAAAACTCTTTATATTTCCAAAGTTCTACCAAAGGTTGAGCCGGAGGTAAAGCCATAGACTGTTGTGCAGACTTTTTAACCTGATCCCTTCCAGAAAACACTGAGGGAGGTACAAAGCATTCCACATCCTTGACTTCCAGATCCAACCACTTTTTAATGGTTTCTAAAGTCTCAGAATAAGCTGGAGAATCATCCTCCAAAGAGGTAATTTCACCTTGTTCTACCTCCGGATCCGGTTCATCAGAAGATTGAGACAAAGTCCTCTTCCTAGAAGAAACCAAACCGGTTTCCTGATGAGTGTGAGAAGCCGAAGCTTGCTGTTCAAACTCTGTCCTAGTCAACGTGGCTGACCTTCTCTCAAGTCGACCGGGAAGCACAGACGAACTGGCAGAAGCCGAAGCTTTAGAAATCTCCACCGGTTGCTTAGCAACCTGTAAACTGTCCCTGCCAGAGTTACGACTGCTGACAGTTTCAGCCCCTTTCTGCTCTAAATTCTGCAATCTTTGTGAAAAAGAAGCAAATTCAGTAAAAAACCTGTCCAACTTGTCTTCTAAAGACTTATTCTTTTGAGAAGAAATAGCTTGAGAAGCCACTGAAGCCGCAGATTCGTCCTCATCCAACAAAGAATCATCAATGTTCACCTCTTTACTGTTATCCACAAAAACAGAAGAATTCTGATCCTTCTTGCTTTTATATCTGTTCCTATTCTTAATTTTCTTCTTCTGTTCTTCAGAAAACGAGGAACAAACAATGCAATCTGAAGAATTAGCACAGGGGTCGTCACCCTTATAGTCATCTCTGCATTTAGGACAATAATGGTGGCCGTCCCAATCTGCCATAAAATGGCCACAAAAAGAACTTTTCCTTTGTCCTTTCTTAACTTTATCCTGAGTAGACATTGTTAAAACAGATGCCTTACCTCAGAACAAACACAATCCACAATAAATCCACAAAACTTCCACAAAAAACGAATATTTCCAAAACACATCCACACTCAAGGATGGCCAACAAAAACAATGAATGGCGCCTATTGGCGTGGTCACATGACCATTGGGGGGCTTCCTACTTCCACACTCACTCACTGGCTTCTTAAGGTAGCTTAAAACGTTTCTCAACGTTGGCCAGTGAGTTGGATGGCACCAACAAATAGCTATGGTCAGGAAATGGTAAGTATATTTTTCGCAATAAAAAATAGAAACTAGACTGTTGAACCATAAACATTGTCAATGACATGTTTCTGTGAATTTACTGAACAATAAAAAATAATAGTATTACTCAGCACTTACCTTTCTACCAATACATTTATTTATAGGTCCCATCATAATGGAGGAAAAAAAACCAGACACATAAACAATGAGAGGAATAACTGCAATATAATGCTGTCAAATATAAGAAACAAAATAAAGAAATCTTTATTTCAGTAAGTGACATCATATAATTTTATTTAATTATATATATATAACTTTATATTACATAATTATTATTAAAACAATAAACATTGGATATATATCAGTCATTGTACTTAAAGTACATCTCCCCCAAATGATCAGAAAGATCACATAAGTAAATTGTATTAAGAATACTTCCAGGCTAGTCAGACTAACCATTTTCAAATAGTAAGGCAAAAAATATATAGAAAAAAATCGCAGGAAAACTTCTGCAGGTGGGGTCTTCATAGATCCTGAACACAGTTTAAACATAAATTGTTCTCAGGTGATATTAGAGCTGGATGAACCACATAGTTTGAGAAGTAACAGGCTTCAAGTGGCAAAAATAGAAAAAATGACTCACTAGGGGCATTTTTAAGACTGTAAGGTAGCCTTACAATACAATCCAAAGAGCTCAAATTTTCCACAGAAAAAGACCATGGTATATTTACATCTAGTACACATTTAAGCTAGTCAGACTAACCTTTTCCAACTTACAAAGTTAAATGTGTGAAAAGTGTAGGAAAAAGTCATCAGATGGTACCTTTATGGGCCTCATACACATAAACTTAAAAGCCTTAAATTTCGACATGCATGATGAAAACATATTAATATGTTCTCAGGTGAAATGAGAGCTGGATAAATCACATACATGTAGTTTGAGAGCTACAGGGCTTCAAGTGGCAAAACAGTGCATTAAATCATTCACTATGGGCATTTTTGAAACCTTAAGGTAAGTTACCTTAAAATTAAAGCTACTGACCTCCGATTTTCAACAGAAAAAGATCGTATGTAGAGATTACATCCATTACTTTTTGAGGCTGATAAAATAATCATTTCTAAATTACAGGGCAAAATATGTGAAAAATGTAGCAAAAAGGTTGGGTACAGTTTTGACCTAAGCTCAGCTCATTTGTCTGTCCCCTTATTTATGACAAATATGGGTCATGGCGGATAATAAAATAGCATCAGAGATGCCCGTACCCCACAGCCTGGGGAAATAGGTTTCAACACCATGACATACAGAAGTAGTGAAACAGTACAAAACCGGAATACCTTCAGTGCAGTGTCACTTATATAAAGCTGTAAATAATGTTTTAATAGAGAAAATAACATCTGAGAGAAAGAAAATGTATGTAAAGATAAAGTACTAAAACAAGACAATTCAAAAGCAAAATGACAGTATTAATCAGTAAACTAAACAAGAGGAGAGTGCCCGTGAACGGGCACTGTGTCAGCTGACTGAGTGTTTTTGATTTGTGAAGGTGATTAGAGGACAGAATAATTATCAGGAAAAGGGCTGTACAGAAATACAGTAAATGGTAACTGAACAGCAAGTTCGAAAGAAATTCCGAAGCTGACAGAAGAAAAGGATAAAAAAGTTGTGCCCTGTAAATGGTATTATGAAGGAAAATAACAAGGTAATTGTTTAAGTGTAAAAAATAGGTTAAAACATATTTAAAGAAATACTACAAATGCAATATCCTCGTTCGACCTTGAAGAAGGGGTCCAAGGTCAAATCTAACCACACAAATACATTCCCAGCCCATGATTTCCTATGGTTTACCATTCCAAACCTCTATGACCAATTATAAATGAGTTATAAGCACTTTTAAGCTTGGCTGTCCTCATTTGACCTTGAAGGAGGGGTCCAAAGGTCAAATCTGACCATACCAAAAGATTCCGAGCCAATGATTTCCTATCTGTCACCAATAATAAGCGAGTTGTAGGCACTTTCAATTTTCGCTATCCTCATTTGACCTTGAAGGAGGGTTCCAAGGTCAAATCGGACCATATCAACAGATTCACAGCCCATGATTTCCTGTCTGTTTACCATCCCAAACCTCTGGGACCAATAATAAGCGAGTTATAAGCACTTTTAAGTTTGGCTATCCTTGTTTGACCTTGAAGGAGGGGTCATTGAAGGTCAAATCTGACCACACCAAAAGATTCCCACCCCATGATTTCCTACAGGTTGGTTTATCATCCCAAACCTCTAGGATCAATAATAAGGGAGATATAAGCACTTTTCATGACTGACAAAAAACACCTGTGGCGGCCATCTTGTTTCTCAAAATGAGGCCAAAAATATTCCCAGACAACATTTTATGGTTATTAATATATACTGCAAACTTAAGAAAGCTAGCTATAATATTTTTTTTCATCAGAGCAGTAATGGTGAAATCTCTCTCTACACACTGCGGCTATCCAGTGGATACAATGATTTACTCAACAGTGAGAACCTGAAAGTAGCTATTGCTCAGCTATGCCATGACATACAGGTCTGCAATTTCACTATGTTATAGCTGACCAAAAATTCTGTGAATAACATAGTTAACAAATTAGTGTTAGGAATCGGTCTAAAAAATCAGAATCGATTAATCGGTAACTCTGAGCAATCGATTATCGATTATAATCGTTTTTCTGCTTGCTTTGTAAGAAAGACAGAATGTTCTTTTTTACCAAATATAAGAACAGTAGTCTTCCGATAGGTCAGTGGTGAAAAAAGTCTAGGTTATTTGTTTACATTTTGGGGTAGGGAAGGGGGTATGTTAGGAAACCAGTAGGTTGAAGAGTCAACAAGTATGTGTATCAGCAATAATATAATAATCTATTAAGATGGCCTTAACAGTTACAAAATAATATTTATTTTCATTCTCCCTTTTCATCAGCTAAATCATTTACAGTGTTTGAATGTAACATCAGCAGATTAGCAACCAATCATGCTTAAAATAAACAATATTTCAACCCTAGACTTTCTTCAAGTCCTTTTTTCTAAGGTATTATATGAGGACTGTATGACTTTATACTAGAATGTGGGGCTGACAACAGTACTGTTTCAGCATAGAGAAGGATTTTTCCCTCCTTAAGTGGATGTATAATGTTTTCATCTATGTCAGATTTAGTGGGATGAGAAATACAAAGACTTGGTGCAAGTCTATTTCAACCCCTTTTGTTCAACATCACCATGTGGTACACCTGTGTTGTGAACTCAGGACACTTTGTATATATGCAACAAAGAAGAATAGAATATCTGCTTATCATTATCATATGTCAAGAACAGTGACTGCCAAGCAGCTCCTGAATAAAATGCTTCTTTGGGAACTAAACAATACATAGACATGTGTTCATGGAAATTTCCTTCCATTTTTAACTCAGGACACTTTTCAAAGACATGCTACTTTCATTAATCAAATGGAAGAGTGACTTTTATTGTTTCTGGTCAATATTGATGTTTTGTAATATATACTAGGTTATATGAAACAGTTTGGCACAAGTGAACATGTATTTCAGCATTGTCACTCAAGTTTATGTGTATTGGATGGGGTCTGGAAAATCTGACTCTTATCCTGAAAACAATATTCCATGAATTTCGTTTTTTAAGCAGATCTTCATGACCTATTCATTTCATATAGTTATAATTTCTTAGATACTGTAAAATTCTAAGTATGGCAATGTAGTAAACATTTTAGTTTTCTTGTTCAACAAAATTTGTCAAAAATATTCATGGCAGACTGCTGAAGTATTACAGTAGTGTGATCTCTCTCCACTTGATTTATGGCCAAGGTTATTATTCCCCATTTATAGGGAGTATACATGTTGTGTGTGAAGCAGTGAAAGTTAAATTTAATTTAGGTTGAACTTAGTTTATTGTATTAAAAGATCTTCTAAATACCTACAGAAATTTTGAGTTTTAGTTGTAATCAACAGGAAGTAGATACCAGTGAAAGAAACATGGCAGATAATGTAAACAAATGTTACGAAAATAAAATGTTAAACATCTGTAGAAAAAGGGAAAATTAGGTGGTTTATAAGTCTTACTTTCGATTCACAATCGATTCTTAAAATGAGAATCGATTTTCTACATCGAAAGTTTTAAATAGACGATTAATCGATTTTCCGTCTAATCGTAGGACCACTATAACAAATTACTCTAAATGTAATAGTTTTCAAGTTACAACTGATTTACTCGACAGCGAGAACCTCAAAGGAACTATTACTCAGCTATGCAATGAGCTACATGTCTGAAATTTTACTATGTTATAGCTAACCCAAAAGTAGGTGAACAACATATTTAAGCAAACTACTGTAAATGCAATAGTTTTCAAGCTACAACTGATTTACTCAATAGTGAGAACCTGAAAGTAGCTATTGCTCCGCTATGCCATGAGCTATAGGTCTGTAATTTCACTATGTTATAGCTGACCCAAAAGTAGGTGAACAATATATTTTAACAAAATACTCCAAATGCAATATTTTTCAAGTTATAGCTGATTTACTCAACAGTCAGTACCTGAGAATAGCTATTGCTCAGTTGTGCCATGAGCTATAGGTCTATAATTTCACTATGTTATAGCTGACCCAAAAGTAGCTGAATAACATATTTGCACAAATTTCTGTAAATGCAATAGTTTTCCAATTATAACTGATTTACTCAACAGTGAGAACTTCAAAGTAGCTATTACTCAGCTATGAAATGAGCCACAGGTCTGAAACTTCACTATGTTATAGCTGACCCCAAAATAGGTGAATAACATATTGAAACAAAATACTCTAAATGCAATAGTTTTCAAGTTATAAGTGATTTACTCAACAGTGATAACCTAAAAGTAGCTATTACTCAGCTATGCCATGAGCTACAGGTCTGAAATTTTACTATGCTATAGCTGGCCCCAAAGTAGCTGAATAACATATTTATACGAAATTCTCTAGATGCAATAGTTTTTAAGTTACAAGTGATTTTACTCATGATGGAAGTTACTGAAAAGCCCAAAAGTAGCTATTACTCACTTAGCTATTGAGACAGACACCCAACTTACTCACCATATTGTAGCTATGAAAAAAGTAGCTGAATAACATATTGAAACAAAATGCTCTAAATGGAACACTTTTCAAGTTATAAGTGATTTACTCAACAGTGATAACCTAAAAGTAGCTATTACTCAGCTATGCCATGAGCTACAGGTCTGAAATTTTACTATGTTATAGCTGACCCAAAAGTAGCTGAATAACATATTTATGCGAAATTCTCTAAATGCAATAGTTTTCAAGTTATAAGCGATTTACTCAACAGTGATAACCTAAAAGTAGCTATTACTCAGCTATGCCATGAGCTACAGGTCTGAAATTTCACTATGTTATAGCTGGCCCAAAAGTAGCTGAATAACATATTTATACGAAATTCTCTAAATGCAATAGTTTTTAAGTTACAAGTGATTTTACTCATAATGGAAGTTACTGAAAAGCCCAAAAGTAGCTATTACTCACTTAGCTATTGAGACAGACACCCAACTTACTCACCATATTGTAGCTATGAAAAAAGTAGCTGAATAACATATTTTCACAAAATGCTGTAAATGCAACACTTTTGAAGTTATAAGTGATTTAGTGCATGATTTCATGAATTTTAATGCATTAAAAATTATTAAAAAAATTTATTAAAAAAAAAGTAAGACAGATCCAGGTCTCATACTCACACAAGAGAATCTACCTCTGGCCTAGTACATATATGCAAGATATGAGAGAAATCCCTGCAATAGTCACTGATAAAATTGTGATAAAAAGTTGAAATTTTCACACTTTTGGTGGGGGTACCCCCCTTGTAATGTCTCTAGCAAACAGACGAACAGACAGATTTGCATGCCTTGAACAATTTTTCATCCTAGATAGATAAGGTATCTTTTAAAAAAAGACAGCATGTCTCTAGGCCTTGTAGTTTTGGAGAAGAAGTTGTTCACGCGGACGCGGACGCCCACACCGCAGAGTGATGACATAAAAATATGAAGCTGTAAAATTTATTAATTGAAGAATAGCAGTCAATGGAAACAGCATAATTATGTAAAGTGCATATAATAATCAGTTGCAGTAATCCATATATCCTTGTCATAAGAGAAAGAAGTCTCAAATATGACAGCTGAACACACTTTGGCAGAGCAAAAAGGTCACACCATGATTTACACATACATTTACATACATCACCTAACCAATGTCCCTACCAAGTGTCAACCTTCTACACCTTATGGAATCCAAGAAATATCCCAGACAAGATTTTATAGGTCAAGGTCAAATCAAGGTCACATCATAACGATGTACACCTACAACCCCCAACCAATGTCCCTACCAAGTATCAACTTCCTACACCTTACGGTTTCCGAGATATAGCCTGGACAAGATTTTATAGGTCAAGGTCACTATGGCAAGGTCAAAGGTCAACTCAAGGTCACACCATGACGATGCACACCTACACCCCCTAACCAATGTCCCTACCAAGTATCAACTTCCTACACCTTACGGTTTCTGAGATACTGCCCGGACAAGATTTCATGGGTGAAGGTCACTACGGTAAGGTCAAACCAAGGTGACACCATGACGTTGCACACCCACACCCCCTAACCAATGTCCCTACCAAGTATCAACTTCCTACACCTTACGGTTTCCGAGATACAGCCCGGACAACGTTTTATAGGTCAAGGTCACTACGGCATGGTCAAAGGTCAAATCAAGGTCACACTATGACGTTGCACACCTACACCCCCTAACCAATGTCCCTACCAAGTATCAACTTCCTACACCTTACGGTTTCTGAGATACAGCCCGGACAAGATTTTATAGGTCAAGGTCACTACGGCAAGGTCAAAGGTCAAATCAAGGTCACACTATGACGTTGCACACCTACACCCCCTAACCAATGTCCCCACCAAGTATCAACTTCCTACACCTTACGGTCTCTGAGATATATCCCGGACAAGATTTTCAAACTCAAGGTCACTATGGCAAGGTCAAATCAAGGTCAGACCATGATGTTGCACACCTACACCCCCTAACCAATGTCCCTACTAAGTATCAACTTCCTACACCTTACGGTTCTGAGATATAGCCCGGGCAAGATTTTATAGGTCAAGATCACTACGGCAAGGTCAAAGGTCAAATCAAGGTCACACTATGACGTTGCACACCTACACCCCCTAACCAATGTCCCTACCAAGTATCAACTTCCTACAGCTTACGGTTTCTGAGATATATCCCGGACAAGAGTTTCAAACTCAAGGTCACTATGGCAAGGTCAAAGGTCAAATCAAGGTCAGACCATGGCATTGTACACCTACACCTCCTAACCAATGCCCCTAACAAGTATCAACTTCCTACACCTGATGGTTTCTGAGATACAGCCTGGACAAACTTTTTCCCGCCCGCCCATCCAGACACCATGGGTCCCAAACAGTGCTTAAGGGCTGTGGGGTAAAAATGATTAATTTATTTATAGTACTAGCCACATAAGATTTTCCAAGGGTTATATCATGTGTAAACTTTACACATGCTCATTCAAACATGCCACAATTTGGCTTTTCCTTTTGACTAAGGAAATTTATCTGAAACATCTTACTTTACCCCTATGTAAGAAAATCTATTAACACACATACAGACACATAAATGCATATGCAAAAAGTATAGGTTTCCTGAATTTGAGTTGGCCTCGGTTTCATTTCACATATTTATGGCAGTCATTCTACAGTACTGCAAGTTCAATGCCTGTCAGGTTATATCTGTTATTATCTCCAAAATGAAAGAGTGCTTAAAAGCTAGTGAATCTGTTTTAAATATAGTTTAAGATGTTTTATCATACTCCAAGACAGAGGTGACAACATATGGGAATAAGATGAGTAAAATGTTGACATTCAAAGCTTTTCTGTAATTTTATATCTAATGGCTGCCTTAGTCATCAAGTTTTCACAGTCACTAGTCTCACCTCTGTATTGGGTTCAATCCCAGCCCATCATAAGATGGGGAAAGTACTGATGATCTGTCCCAATTTGACCCTGGCTGTTAAAAGGGATTTTAAGGTTCAACTTCAATTTCATTAAGGATATCTATTATCTACGCATAAAGGTCAATGTAAATCTAATGCACATTTTTATTCTAACTGATTCATATGAGGCTAAATGGGTTACTGGTTACTGAATTTAAAAAATGATTATACGACTGTCACTTCTATGGTGTTGAGTTCAGTCCTAGCTTATTACAACACATGGGAATACTAATGCCCAATGTGACTTCTAGTAAAAAGGGGTGCAATATCCAAACTGACCTTTGGTCAAAGCACACCTATTAGTGAGTGCAATATATACAATCTCAGTATTATTTTGGATTCTAATTCTTGAATGTTGCTGGATACATTAATACTGGTCTATGGGTGGAGCTCTGCATTCTCTCAGTGTTCATTGCTATCTTTCTTTCTTGTTGAAACTTTCTTGTTGTCACAAAATTTCATAATATTTGCATAGGTTGAAACAAATATTGCAAAGTGATCACACACATTTTGATTTTATTTGAAGTCATATTTTGCAAAGGGATTAATTGGTGGAAGATAAGTAACAAACTAGATAAACTTTGCTGATTTTTCACTAATTCCTTTTTGCTAATATAATTACACTGTGATAGTGCAGATGTTAAAAGATTTTCAAAATTGCTCAATTTAATATTTTGTTCCATAATTATATTACTTCTGCTTAAAATTAAAACTCTGCTTGCATTAAACTTAGGAAAAAAGAAACTTGTTATAAAAGAGAAGATTACCTGCTCCAAATGAAGAGTGTCAGTTAAATACATTGGCATGTAAATCTGTGATAAATTGACGATAAGTCTGGTGCACATATATATCATTCCCACCTGCAATTTGCATAGTATGTATGTTTAAAAAATACCACGGGCTACAAAGGAGATGAAGGATTTTGATGTGAATATTATACACGACAGGGCGGTTTATAAAGCCACATACATTTTAAGCATCAATACAAATATATTATCCAGGAGTGGTTTATCAAGACATATATTTTTTACATATCAATATATACTGTACAGGGGCAACTTATCAAGACATACATATTTTAAGTATTAATACAAATGTATTGAACAGTGGCAGTTTATCCAGATTTTCACATTTTAAGTATTAATATGAATATACTATACAGGGGCAATTTATACATACACTTTAAGTAGTAATATGAATATATTTACAGGTGTTGTTTATCAAGATATACAAATTTTAAGTATCAATATTAATATATTGTACAGGGCACCAATTTTACAATTCACCTGACATCAATATATCAAACAGCATTCTCCTGTCAGAAAGTAATCACTTAACAAACGGTTATCCATGGTTACACAAAATCAATTCTTAAGGTATTGAAAATATATTCTAAGCTTCTCATTTTCCCTCATCCCTTTTTAAATCATTAACTTTTCATATTAACTGATCAATTGTTCAACATTCTTACATATATTTTGAGTATATATCATTTTATTTTGATTGTGTGCTAAAAACCAAATATAATACTTGATAAAACTGTATTTCTTTGAACCAGTCTTTCCAGGTCATTCCTTCATTTCTGGAGTGAATGTTGGATGTCGTATGGAAATCATTGCAAGCACTTTCCACCTGCACATTCCCTCGCTTTTCTGGAGTCCCGACGTGAAACAAGACACAAAATACTGCACCTATCCCAGCAACACTCAACGATAATGTCTGAAACACACAGGTTCAGAACATACATACAGTCATACAATGTAAAGAAAATGATGGATCAAAAGAACCAGTATAAATACAAACAAGCAATCAGTGCCCGTGAACGGGCTCTGTGTCAGCTGACTGTGTGTTTTGAGTTTCAGAGTAGAAGTGACAGAAGAAAAGGACACAAAAGTTGTGCCCTGCAAATGGTACTCAGAAGTAAAGTAAGAATGTAGCTGTTTAGGTGTAAAAAGTTGGTTAAAACATATTTAAAGAAAATACTGCAAATGCAATAGTTTTCGAGTTACAACTGATAAATTCAACAGTGAGAATCTCAAAGTAGCTTTTGCTCAGCTAAGCAATCAGTTAAAGGGCTGCAATTTTAACATGGTATGGCTCACGCAAAAGTAAGCGAATACAGATTCAAAGAAATTCTGTAAATGCAACAGTTTTCAAGTTACAATTGATTTACTCAACGGAGAAAACCTCAAAGTAGCTATTGCTCAACTATGCAATGAGCTACAGGTCTGCAACTTTACTATGTTATAGCTGACTCAAAAGTAGGTGAAAAACATATTTAAACAAAATACTCTAAATGCAATAGTTTTGAAGTTACAAGCAATTTGCTAAACAGTGATAACCTCAAAGTAGCTATTTCTCAGCTATGCAATGAGCTATGGGTCTGCAATTTTACTATGTTATAGCTGACCCAAAAATAGCTGAATAACATATTTATACAAAATTCTCTAAATGCAATAGTTTTCGAGTTACAAGTGATTTTATTTGACAGTCAGAAAGCAGCCATGACTCACTTATCTACTGGGATAGACACCCAAGTTACACATCACGTTGTAGCTATGCAAAAAGTAGCTGAATAACATATTTTAACAAAATGCTCTAAATGCAACACTTTTCAAGTTATAGGTGATTTAGTGCATGATTTCATGAATTTTAATGCATTAAAATGATTTTAAAAATTCATAAAAAATAATTAAACAAGATCTAGGCCTGATACTCACACTAGGGAATCTACTAGTAGCCTAGTACATAATTGCAAGGTAACATAGAAATACCTGCAATAGTCAATGATAAAATAAGTGATTTAGTGCAAGATTTCATCAATTTTAATGCATAACAAATAATTTTAAAAATTCATAAAAAAAATTAAGACAGATCCAGGTCTGATACTCCCACATAGGAATCTACTTGTGGCCTAGTACATATATGCAAGATATGAGAGAAATCCCTGAAATAGTCAATTGAGAAAATTATGATAAAGTGTTGAAATTTTCACACTTAGGGTGGGGGGTACCTCACTTGTAATGGCTCTAGCAAACAGACAAAACAGATTTGCATGCCTTGAACAATTTTTCATCCTCAATAGATAAGGTATCTTTTAAAAATAACAGCATGTCTCTCGGCCTTGTAGTTTTGGAGAAGTCGCTCATGCGTACACGTACGTTTATGTACACGCCTCAGAGTGACGACATAATGTCAACTGACTGATAAGCCAGCTGACATAAAAAACAGCATCTCTCTAGGCCTTGTAGTTGTGGAGGAGAAGTTGTTCACGTGTACGTGTACGCAGACACCGCTGCGTGATGCCATAATGCCATAAAAATCTATGAGTGTAGCAAGTTTTGATATCCTGACAGGAAATCACTGCATCATTGCATGTACCAGTAGAAATTACCTAGAACCAAAGTCCTGTGAATATTAGAGGTCACCATTTACTACAAATCTCCATTGTTTTCTTAAAAATTATGACCTTTTAGATTTGTATTTTGTTTCTCTGAACAGTTGACAATGTAATTCAGTGTAATTGCATATTTATTATTATTAGCAAGCCTCGGGCACTAATGGATGTGTCAGGCCAATAATAATTGATGGTGGTCCATTTCTATAGCACACTGCCCTGTAAAATTACATTTCTGTGCTACCAGCAATTTACTAGAATATAAAGTCAGTTGACTTCTCACATGATTCAAGGGGATTCAATATGATTAAATTTCACTTTTTTGCATTGAGAAATGTCATGTACAAAAAAAAACAGCAGCTTGCTTTAATATGTATATCATCAGCAAATATGTAAACCCTTTCATTCACAATAGTGTCACTGCTTTGATATGTATGTGGCACCTAAAGGCCCTTGAACCATACAACTTTGAGCCTTAAGTTTGGTATACTCGTTCTATACTACAAGTACAAATGAAATCCCAAACGGAAGATCGGATTAGCCCCTGAACAAAATTATATCAATTAGTTTTGGTCATCAGCCTCAAATATATTAAAGACTGAAGTAATAAATAATTTGGAGTGCAGAATTGTAAAGAATAGTCTTTTAACTTAAGATTAGTAGTTTTTAAAATGTCTGCACAAACATCAGCATCAAATGGTTAATTTCTGTTGGCCCACTGTTGTTACTTTTATGTATAGGTTAATGGCCAAGTAAGTGTCCAATATAGAAAGATAATGGACTGTTTAAGAGGTCCCGAAGGGACAGAGTCAACAGTCCATGATTTTCCAATATTGGACACTTACGAGGCTATTAACCTACTTAAATTACACCTCTTCCTAATTCATCATTTTTAAGATGTTGTTTAACATCATTACTTTTTATTTCTATATTCCTGGTATGAATTTTCGGTTTCTATGATCATTTTAGTTGAAATAAATGTAAAAGGGTTTCTTTGGAAAAGTGCTAAAAAGACTTCTATATATGGTCAAAATCACTAAGTGGCCAATAATGAAAGATATTGGATACTTTTAACAAAAGAAAAACTCGCAGGTGTAATTAAACCTATATAAAGGGTAGTCTTATGCATTGTTAGGTTTTAAATGACTTCTTCCCTCTTGGAATATGTTTGCTCATGATGTGACAGCAGTATTTTCATAGTGTATAATTAAGCAACAACTTCTTCATGATATAAATGTATTAAGTTTGTTTGTCTTTTAAAATACATTCTACATCTCACATGACCCCACATTTAAACTGAGATGCATCCTATAACAACAACAAAAAATATATAAGAGAGCTTTGTCAAGATAATTACTGGTCTTGTTTCCTATGGATATATGTGTAACCTATACACATGGGTATGTGACTTCTTAAAAAAGGGGAATTTCTCTGTTATTGACCCATGTAAAACTGACAACAAGAGCCTTTGGATTTTTCTGCTGGCCCATATCTGCTTTTTTTTAAACATCAAACTGGAGGAAAAAATTGCCAATTGTCTTTGTTATCTTACTTCATGAGTGGAAAAATCATAAATCACATACAGGGAAAAATTCATGTGACCTAAATAATAGAGGTGTACAGTCGATTCAGGGTTTTGGCCCAGCTACTATTTACTTTCAATGTACAGTAGACTCTATGCAAACTAGACCTCCATTGGATTTAGTTCTAGTTATAGCTAACTTCAATTTACACAGCAGAATCTATACAGCTAAAACCTCCTACATACACAGAGTATGGTTATACTTTAGCTAACTTTCACCCCTACCTTGAGAAATAGACCATTTTCTGATGTTAAACGTCAAAAGTGGTTTAGTTTATATATAAATTCCACTTACACTAAAAGCTATATTTATGCATAGAACTTATTTATATGAACACATTATTTGTATGGATATGTGTCCCCATAATTCATAAAATCTCAGCCTTCCTATTTAAAGCTTATCTAGAGATTCATTAAATTGTCTGAGTGTATTTAAACTGGTGTTCCATTTAACATTGGTTTTAATATTCCTTAACTCATTTACACTATAGGCCACGAATATTTGAATTAACTGCTGAATTTGTATAATCAATTCCTTTCTTATCTTTTCTCTCTATCAACCACAATGTAAAAATTTTTTGTTACTGTTGATGCAATATTTCACTGAGGCTAAAAATCATTAAACTATTATAGTATGAGTTTGTAACTGAAGAAATGCCAATAAATAGACTATCAATGAGCAGATAAGCACTTGGATAGATAAGGTAGAAGCCATCTGACAAAAGTAACAATCACACCCAAACTTAATGAGTAATTTTTCCATGTTTCAGGCTTTTAATGTGTCCACACGATTGAATTCTACTTCAAATGATTCATGAATATTTAAATTTTACCTGACCCAGCTGATTCAGAATATACTGTTGTTTGTACAGACGACCTATAGAAATCACATAGCAATGTTACAAGTACCCCATGGTTTTATGCATGACAGTCTTCTCACACAGTTTTATTATGACAACCCATTTCTCTCCCTTCATTCCTCTATGGTTCTGGTCTAATGCGGTGTCCATTGTCAAGAGATAATAATAATAATAATATAAAATATCAAGGACTTTCTTATTATTTAGTTTATTTATGATCAAAGTACAAAAGTTATAATGAAAAAGATCAGTTATTTTAATATTACTCAATATGTTATTTTATATACAATGAAAGGAAAGAATCCCACTGTTTACACTAGAATTTTAATATAGGGTTTCGTTCAAATACAGAAAATCTTATTCCAGTATTTCTCATACACCTGATGGAAAACAAAAAGAGATATTTTGTATTCCAAAGTATTTGGGTATCTTATATATTCATGTTTGCATTTGTATATTCCAAAACATATTTATTAAAGGCTCTAGAATGACTCCTAAAAGATGCTCTTCCACAGTTCACAGGTCATATTGGGGTCTATATTTTTTACATGGTATTGCATGTGAATCACTTTCATTCTGTGCTAGCTTTCATGCAAACTGTATACAACTATTATACTTATGATGTTATTATACACAGAAGCATTATCAGTTCAATGTCCTAATTTTGGCAAATTCATGAAATTGTATCTCAATACCACATGCATTACTTTATATTAGTAATAGATAATAGTAATAGATTCTGTCTATTACGCTTTTCTTACGATCTATTACACGGGTTGACAAAAAGATAAACTGGATACAAAAGTAATCGGTCTTCAGAATTTGGCTTATCTTAGTGGTATAAATAATTAAATTGCACAAAATAAACTAGAGGATCGCTCGCAAAAAAAGATAATGTTTTTGCATTGCCAAAACAAAGCGTCCCGAAAAGGATATAAAGGTGAGTGCTAAAGTATTAAGAAAATGTTCCGTTTCTAGCCTTATACTGTTGTGGCAACCAAAGTCAGCGCAGTCTGCTCTATCTAGCACGGTTTTGAAGATATAAGCATTTTTGTGTTTTGCAATTTTTGCAAAAAATTCAAAAATTCAAAATGGCCGCTATATTTGGCGAGACAAAAATATTTTGAAAATTGGCATGGGTACTCTGCAGACATATCCAGCAGGTCAAAAATTTTGTTGAATTTGCTCCATCTAGCACAGTTTTCGAGATATAAGCATTTTTGTGTTTTGCAAAAACTTCGAAAATTCAAAATCGCCACCATTTTTGGTGAGACAAAAATTTTTGAAAACAAGACCACTGCCGTGGTGTGTATCTACCGCCGAGCATTAAAGGAGAAGAAATAGCTTTTCCGAGATATTCGCAATTTTTCATTTTCGTGTGTGAAAGCTCTTCCAAACGTATGTGAATGAGTTATTTGAGAAAAATTGGCTGTCTGCAATACTTTTAAGAGATAATTCGCATTTACTCCCAAAAGTAGATGAATGAGTTATTTGATAAAAATTGGGTATCCGCAATACTTTTACAGATAATTAGCACTTACTCATTTTGAGTAGGTGAATAATTAGCTATGGGTCTGAAACTTCACCAAGTGAAAGCTCTCCCAAAAGTAGGTGAATGAGTTATTTGAGAAAAATTGGCTATCTGCAATACTTTTAGAGACAATTCGCACTTACTCATTTTGAGTAGGTGAGTAATTAGCTATGGGTCTGAAACTTCACCATGTGAAAGCTCTTCCAAAAGTAGGTGAATGAGTTATTTGAGAAAAATTGGCTATCTGCAATACTTTTAGAGATGATTAGCATTTACTCATTTTGAGTAGGTGAATAATTAGCTACGGGTCTGAAACTTCACCAAGTGAAAGCTCTCCCAAAAGTAGATGAATGAGTTATTTGAGAAAAATTGGCCATCTGCAATACTTTTAGAGATAATTCGCATTTACTCATTTTGAGTAGGTGAGTAATTACCAACGGGTCTGAAACTTCACCATGTGAAAGCTCTCCCAAAAGTAGATGAATGAGTTATTTGATAAAAATTGGGTATCCACAATACTTTTACAGATAATTAGCATTTACTCATTTTGAGTAGGTGAATAATTAGCTACAGGTCTGAAACTTCACCAAGTGAAAGCTCTCCCGAAAGTAGATGAATGAGTTATTTGAGAAAAATTGGGTATCTGCAATACTTTTAGAGATAATTCGCATTTACTCATTCTGAGTAGGTGAGTAATTAGCTATGGGTCTGAAACTTCACCATGTGAAAGCTCTTCCAAAAGTAGGTGAATGAATTATTTGAGAAAAATTGCCTATCTGCAATACTTTTAAGAGATAATTTGCCATCTAGCACAGTTTTCGAGATATTAACATTTTTGTGTTTTGCAATTTTTGCGTAAAATTCGAAAATTCAAAATGGCCGCCATTTTTGGTGAGTCAAAATTTTTTTGAAAATTGGCATGGCTACTCTGCAGAGATAACCTGCGGGTCAAAAATTTCGTCGAAAACGCTCTATCTAGCACGGTTTTCCAGATATAAGCATTTTTATGTTTTGCAATTTTTGCAAAAAATTCGAAAATTCAAAATGGTCGCCATTTTTGGCGAGACAAATTTTTTTTCAAAACTGGGATAGCTACTCCTCTGCAGAGATACCCTGCGGGTCAAAAATTTTGTCGAAATCGCTCTATCTAGCACGGTTTTCGAGTTATAAGCATTTTTGTGTTTTCCTTATTTGGAAAATTCATAATGATTAATTAATCATTAATTACTCGGCCATTTCTTAACCAATCAATGCCAAAATCTAATGATTTCCAGATTTTAATAGAATGAATGTATTTGCCAAGTTTCAGGTGAATTGATAAAATCCCTTTCAAGTTATCATCCGGACAAGCTTCCCCATCGAAAAAAGACATTTTTGGTCATGTGACCTCTCTGATTGGTTGAAATGTCACTGCAGCATATTAAAAAAACTTCCCCAAGGCTACTGCATAAACCTGCCAAATTTGAAAAGAATCCGCCTAACGGTTACAGAGTTATAAGGAAAACAAGACCACTGCCGTGGTGTGTATCTACCGCCGAGCATTAAAGGAGAAGAAATAGCTTTTCCGAGATATTCGCAATTTTTCATTTTCGTGTGTGAAAGCTCTTCCAAACGTATGTGAATGAGTTATTTGAGAAAAATTGGCTGTCTGCAATACTTTTAAGAGATAATTCGCATTTACTCCCAAAAGTAGATGAATGAGTTATTTGATAAAAATTGGGTATCCGCAATACTTTTACAGATAATTAGCACTTACTCATTTTGAGTAGGTGAATAATTAGCTATGGGTCTGAAACTTCACCAAGTGAAAGCTCTCCCAAAAGTAGGTGAATGAGTTATTTGAGAAAAATTGGCTATCTGCAATACTTTTAGAGACAATTCGCACTTACTCATTTTGAGTAGGTGAGTAATTAGCTATGGGTCTGAAACTTCACCATGTGAAAGCTCTTCCAAAAGTAGGTGAATGAGTTATTTGAGAAAAATTGGCTATCTGCAATACTTTTAGAGATGATTAGCATTTACTCATTTTGAGTAGGTGAATAATTAGCTACGGGTCTGAAACTTCACCAAGTGAAAGCTCTCCCAAAAGTAGATGAATGAGTTATTTGAGAAAAATTGGCCATCTGCAATACTTTTAGAGATAATTCGCATTTACTCATTTTGAGTAGGTGAGTAATTACCAACGGGTCTGAAACTTCACCATGTGAAAGCTCTCCCAAAAGTAGATGAATGAGTTATTTGATAAAAATTGGGTATCCACAATACTTTTACAGATAATTAGCATTTACTCATTTTGAGTAGGTGAATAATTAGCTACAGGTCTGAAACTTCACCAAGTGAAAGCTCTCCCGAAAGTAGATGAATGAGTTATTTGAGAAAAATTGGGTATCTGCAATACTTTTAGAGATAATTCGCATTTACTCATTCTGAGTAGGTGAGTAATTAGCTATGGGTCTGAAACTTCACCATGTGAAAGCTCTTCCAAAAGTAGGTGAATGAATTATTTGAGAAAAATTGCCTATCTGCAATACTTTTAAGAGATAATTTGCCATCTAGCACAGTTTTCGAGATATTAACATTTTTGTGTTTTGCAATTTTTGCGTAAAATTCGAAAATTCAAAATGGCCGCCATTTTTGGTGAGTCAAAATTTTTTTGAAAATTGGCATGGCTACTCTGCAGAGATAACCTGCGGGTCAAAAATTTCGTCGAAAACGCTCTATCTAGCACGGTTTTCCAGATATAAGCATTTTTATGTTTTGCAATTTTTGCAAAAAATTCGAAAATTCAAAATGGTCGCCATTTTTGGCGAGACAAATTTTTTTTCAAAACTGGGATAGCTACTCCTCTGCAGAGATACCCTGCGGGTCAAAAATTTTGTCGAAATCGCTCTATCTAGCACGGTTTTCGAGTTATAAGCATTTTTGTGTTTTCCTTATTTGGAAAATTCATAATGATTAATTAATCATTAATTACTCGGCCATTTCTTAACCAATCAATGCCAAAATCTAATGATTTCCAGATTTTAATAGAATGAATGTATTTGCCAAGTTTCAGGTGAATTGATAAAATCCCTTTCAAGTTATCATCCGGACAAGCTTCCCCATCGAAAAAAGACATTTTTGGTCATGTGACCTCTCTGATTGGTTGAAATGTCACTGCAGCATATTAAAAAAACTTCCCCAAGGCTACTGCATAAACCTGCCAAATTTGAAAAGAATCCGCCTAACGGTTACAGAGTTATAAGGAAAACAAGACCACTGCCGTGGTGTGTATCTACCGCCGAGCATTAAAGGAGAAGAAATAGCTTTTCCGAGATATTCGCAATTTTTCATTTTCGTGTGTGAAAGCTCTTCCAAACGTATGTGAATGAGTTATTTGAGAAAAATTGGCTGTCTGCAATACTTTTAAGAGATAATTCGCATTTACTCCCAAAAGTAGATGAATGAGTTATTTGATAAAAATTGGGTATCCGCAATACTTTTACAGATAATTAGCACTTACTCATTTTGAGTAGGTGAATAATTAGCTATGGGTCTGAAACTTCACCAAGTGAAAGCTCTCCCAAAAGTAGGTGAATGAGTTATTTGAGAAAAATTGGCTATCTGCAATACTTTTAGAGACAATTCGCACTTACTCATTTTGAGTAGGTGAGTAATTAGCTATGGGTCTGAAACTTCACCATGTGAAAGCTCTTCCAAAAGTAGGTGAATGAGTTATTTGAGAAAAATTGGCTATCTGCAATACTTTTAGAGATGATTAGCATTTACTCATTTTGAGTAGGTGAATAATTAGCTACGGGTCTGAAACTTCACCAAGTGAAAGCTCTCCCAAAAGTAGATGAATGAGTTATTTGAGAAAAATTGGCCATCTGCAATACTTTTAGAGATAATTCGCATTTACTCATTTTGAGTAGGTGAGTAATTACCAACGGGTCTGAAACTTCACCATGTGAAAGCTCTCCCAAAAGTAGATGAATGAGTTATTTGATAAAAATTGGGTATCCACAATACTTTTACAGATAATTAGCATTTACTCATTTTGAGTAGGTGAATAATTAGCTACAGGTCTGAAACTTCACCAAGTGAAAGCTCTCCCGAAAGTAGATGAATGAGTTATTTGAGAAAAATTGGGTATCTGCAATACTTTTAGAGATAATTCGCATTTACTCATTCTGAGTAGGTGAGTAATTAGCTATGGGTCTGAAACTTCACCATGTGAAAGCTCTTCCAAAAGTAGGTGAATGAATTATTTGAGAAAAATTGCCTATCTGCAATACTTTTAAGAGATAATTTGCCATCTAGCACAGTTTTCGAGATATTAACATTTTTGTGTTTTGCAATTTTTGCGTAAAATTCGAAAATTCAAAATGGCCGCCATTTTTGGTGAGTCAAAATTTTTTTGAAAATTGGCATGGCTACTCTGCAGAGATAACCTGCGGGTCAAAAATTTCGTCGAAAACGCTCTATCTAGCACGGTTTTCCAGATATAAGCATTTTTATGTTTTGCAATTTTTGCAAAAAATTCGAAAATTCAAAATGGTCGCCATTTTTGGCGAGACAAATTTTTTTTCAAAACTGGGATAGCTACTCCTCTGCAGAGATACCCTGCGGGTCAAAAATTTTGTCGAAATCGCTCTATCTAGCACGGTTTTCGAGTTATAAGCATTTTTGTGTTTTCCTTATTTGGAAAATTCATAATGATTAATTAATCATTAATTACTCGGCCATTTCTTAACCAATCAATGCCAAAATCTAATGATTTCCAGATTTTAATAGAATGAATGTATTTGCCAAGTTTCAGGTGAATTGATAAAATCCCTTTCAAGTTATCATCCGGACAAGCTTCCCCATCGAAAAAAGACATTTTTGGTCATGTGACCTCTCTGATTGGTTGAAATGTCACTGCAGCATATTAAAAAAACTTCCCCAAGGCTACTGCATAAACCTGCCAAATTTGAAAAGAATCCGCCTAACGGTTACAGAGTTATAAGGAAAACAAGACCACTGCCGTGGTGTGTATCTACCGCCGAGCATTAAAGGAGAAGAAATAGCTTTTCCGAGATATTCGCAATTTTTCATTTTCGTGTGTGAAAGCTCTTCCAAACGTATGTGAATGAGTTATTTGAGAAAAATTGGCTGTCTGCAATACTTTTAAGAGATAATTCGCATTTACTCCCAAAAGTAGATGAATGAGTTATTTGATAAAAATTGGGTATCCGCAATACTTTTACAGATAATTAGCACTTACTCATTTTGAGTAGGTGAATAATTAGCTATGGGTCTGAAACTTCACCAAGTGAAAGCTCTCCCAAAAGTAGGTGAATGAGTTATTTGAGAAAAATTGGCTATCTGCAATACTTTTAGAGACAATTCGCACTTACTCATTTTGAGTAGGTGAGTAATTAGCTATGGGTCTGAAACTTCACCATGTGAAAGCTCTTCCAAAAGTAGGTGAATGAGTTATTTGAGAAAAATTGGCTATCTGCAATACTTTTAGAGATGATTAGCATTTACTCATTTTGAGTAGGTGAATAATTAGCTACGGGTCTGAAACTTCACCAAGTGAAAGCTCTCCCAAAAGTAGATGAATGAGTTATTTGAGAAAAATTGGCCATCTGCAATACTTTTAGAGATAATTCGCATTTACTCATTTTGAGTAGGTGAGTAATTACCAACGGGTCTGAAACTTCACCATGTGAAAGCTCTCCCAAAAGTAGATGAATGAGTTATTTGATAAAAATTGGGTATCCACAATACTTTTACAGATAATTAGCATTTACTCATTTTGAGTAGGTGAATAATTAGCTACAGGTCTGAAACTTCACCAAGTGAAAGCTCTCCCGAAAGTAGATGAATGAGTTATTTGAGAAAAATTGGGTATCTGCAATACTTTTAGAGATAATTCGCATTTACTCATTCTGAGTAGGTGAGTAATTAGCTATGGGTCTGAAACTTCACCATGTGAAAGCTCTTCCAAAAGTAGGTGAATGAATTATTTGAGAAAAATTGCCTATCTGCAATACTTTTAAGAGATAATTTGCCATCTAGCACAGTTTTCGAGATATTAACATTTTTGTGTTTTGCAATTTTTGCGTAAAATTCGAAAATTCAAAATGGCCGCCATTTTTGGTGAGTCAAAATTTTTTTGAAAATTGGCATGGCTACTCTGCAGAGATAACCTGCGGGTCAAAAATTTCGTCGAAAACGCTCTATCTAGCACGGTTTTCCAGATATAAGCATTTTTATGTTTTGCAATTTTTGCAAAAAATTCGAAAATTCAAAATGGTCGCCATTTTTGGCGAGACAAATTTTTTTTCAAAACTGGGATAGCTACTCCTCTGCAGAGATACCCTGCGGGTCAAAAATTTTGTCGAAATCGCTCTATCTAGCACGGTTTTCGAGTTATAAGCATTTTTGTGTTTTCCTTATTTGGAAAATTCATAATGATTAATTAATCATTAATTACTCGGCCATTTCTTAACCAATCAATGCCAAAATCTAATGATTTCCAGATTTTAATAGAATGAATGTATTTGCCAAGTTTCAGGTGAATTGATAAAATCCCTTTCAAGTTATCATCCGGACAAGCTTCCCCATCGAAAAAAGACATTTTTGGTCATGTGACCTCTCTGATTGGTTGAAATGTCACTGCAGCATATTAAAAAAACTTCCCCAAGGCTACTGCATAAACCTGCCAAATTTGAAAAGAATCCGCCTAACGGTTACAGAGTTATAAGGAAAACAAAATGCGGAGCCGGCGGAGCCTGAAGGTCTCCCATACCCAAACAAGCGTCCCTTGTGGGACGCTTAATAACAAATGTCTTGACAAGCTTGTTTAAGTGTATTCTGTTACTTAGTTTGTGTAATTTTGTTGTTTACACTTTTATATTTGAACAATTCTAAAGACTGTTTATCTTCGTTGATCATGTGTTTTATCTATTTTGCCAATTAATATTATCAGTTTTTTTGCAGATTTATTGGACATTTCAGGAGAGACTCTAATTATCTAAGTAAATGCAACATGTTAACATGAAGTAGTTTGAACCCAAACCCAAAAAGGTGACAGTCAAGTGGTTAAATGACAAGTTTATTAATGTTCCAGTCACTGACAGATCAATTACACTTGGGAAGACCTTCGGTATTGTTATAGATGTCTTACATTATTAATGGAATTATGTACACTTTTAAAGAAAGCAGCATCAGAAACAGGTGATATGCTTTATCAGAAAATAGATTTGTTACACTTTTACATAATGGTTCCTTTACCTTTGCAACTTTTCTGGCTAATTCCCTTGATTAATTGACACCAGGCAGACTTCTGTGTGTCCAATGATTTTACATTAGTTTTATCCATGTGTTGAGATTAATATGTGTTTATTATTATTAAAGATAGTCTGAGAAAGAACATCATCACAGAGCCACATTTCATCAAAGTCATCTTGCAGAAATACACCAACATTTCATTTATTATTTGGTGGGAAATAAACTTTCTCAGTGAACAAAGCCAACATTTGTTTCAGTTTATGTTGAGCTGCAAAGCCACCAGAAACACAAGCAGTGCACTAGGGTAGTGCACAATTCATGAAACTATGGAGACAAGAAGAAAAAGATCTCACGCTTAAAAAGCCAGAGTATCAGTCATTTTGTAGCCAAAGCAGCCAAAGACCGTGGTCAGGAGATTATAAAAGGACTTCCGTACATGCGTCCGTTCATCACGTTTTACATAAACCTTAATATCTCATTCATTTATAAAGATATCTTCACCAAATTTGCAGGGAATGTTTACGGCTATGAAAACCTGTCTGTGTAAAATGGCTGCCATAGCCAATTGTTTGAAAATCATAAAGGTGCTCTAAATTTTAAAATATTCCAGCTAGCTTCATCAAATTTGCACAAAAGTTATATGGCTAGCTTTTTTTTGCTAGCCTGGTTCTAATTTTGGCCTAGTTCTAAAAACAAAATGGCCACCACATCACATGCTTAATGTCAAATGGGGTTATCCTATCAAAAAGGCCTTGTGTCTCCCCTAATATTGCTCCTAGAGGTTCGGAATGTGAAAACAACTTGTAGGAAGTCATGGCCTGGGAATCTTTTCAGGCATTGAATTTAACCTTTGACCCCTGCTTCAAGGTTAAATGGATTACTGGTTCTATGGCTTCAGAATCTAAAGACAGACCATGAAAAGTCGTGGCCTGCAAATGTTTTGCCTTAGAAGAATTTTGGCCTTATTTTGAAAAACAAAATGGCTACCAAAGCCAATAATTTCAAAATCATTAAGATGCTCTAAAAGTTGAAATATAGCAGTTAGGTTCATCAAATTTGCACATGGCTACGAAAGTTAGCCTGATAGTAATTTGGCCTAGTTTCGAAAACAAAATGGCCATCATATCACATCATTAATGTCAAATGGGGTTATCCTTTTAAAAAGGCCTTATATCTCATTGCTACTAGGGGTTCCAAATGTGAAAATAACTTATAAGAAGTCGTGGCCTGAGTTTTTTTTCCAATTGCTGACTTTTACCTTTGACCCCTTCTTCAATGTCTTCAATAAGGTTATCTTACTACAAAGGCCTTATATCTCCTTTGGTTCTCCATTATTACTGTTCCTAAGGCAGAAGATAACCGCTGCGGCAGTGGCCTTGTTTGGTATAAAATGCTACTCCTATGATGTACACCTATATGTTTTTTCATACATAGAATGATAGAAGAATATATCATTAATTGATTTGGGATAGACAGGTTTACATTTTAGGAATCACAGATGTTCTTTTCACCCAAAACGGCATCTAGTTAGCAATGCATTTCTCTCATATTTATTGATAAGTAGTTAAGTACCATATAATCTGTTAAAAAGTACCAACTGATTCCACTGAGAAATGGCTAAAACTGCGCAACCAGAACCCAAAGTCACTGAAATTTTGCAACAGTTTAGATAATTGTAACAAACATCATAAATTTTCTGGGAACATCCAATACGTCACATTGAAACAAAAGAGCTATTTCAGTCACTGTCATGGTCATCAATTTCACATTTTATAAATACCAATTTTCTGTTAAGTGTTAACTCAAAAGGAAAAGGGTATTATGTTGCAAGAATGACAATAACAAATCTTCTATAATCATCAGTCATTCGATCACAAGTCTTATATCGAACCCCAATTCTACTTTAAACATGGCTAAAGAATATCTTCCACACGTTTCTGGGTTGACCAGAACTTAAATAACTTTCAAAGTATTGGCTCCTATAACTGAAGTCACTGGATTTTTGTTAGTATGAGCCATTTGAGTACAAACGGTTTGGGGCCTTCGTCATTTGGAATCATAGGAATATTTTAAATAAATGTACCTCTAATGTACGCAACGGACATACTAATTTGCTACCAAATAAAAAAATATGGCATATTTAAGATACTTAGACATGTTAACTCTAATGCCTGTTTCATTTTAAACAAGCATTCAATGTGACCAAATGAACAGACCACATACATTTTGTATTTCAGTATTCTGTCAAATGAAGAGGGTTGTATACAATATAGTGCTGTGTGTTAAAATAAATTCGCTAAAATACTATAAATTTTGTATGGCCATTCTGTGCCCTGCAGAGCTGAAAATCCAATTACAAGATTTTACAATTTTGCACTTAACTTTATATTGCTGGGGAAATCCAAGATGGCTGCAAAATCCATAATAAAATTGATTTTTTCTTGGTTTTTATTTGTGCCATCTTTTATATATTCTTGCTTCAAAATTCATTTAAAACTGCTAAATCTGGTTTTATTTATAAGATAAACATGATTTTATAGTTACACAAAAATTCAAGATGGCCGCCAAATGAGAGGAAATCATTTTTTTCTAATTTGTATATAAGCACTTTTTTATGCCTGATAGGTTCAAAATCACTTGAAATCAGTCTATCCTGCTCCGTTTATGTGATAAAGGCAGTTCATGTTTATTGTGAAATCCAGGATGACCTTAAAAACTTAACAAAAACAAACTTGCTTGATGTAGCAAATGCGAATACCTGAATGATCCAAAATTCACTTGTAACTGATATATCTTGCTCCATTTTGTGAGAAAAATGCATTTTTATACTTAATCGCAAATATCATATATGGCCACAAAAACAAAAGGAAATCAAATTTTTACTGTAGCAGATACATGCAACTGTGCATACCTTATGGTTCGAAAATTCACTAAAAATCACTCTTTTCGCTCCACTTAATGGATAAATGGAATTTCATATTTTCCACACAACTCCAAGATATGGCTGGCCACACTAATGGAAATCATTTTTTTTGTTACTTTAGATTTGTGGCACCTTTTCTTACCCTATGGATTTAATTCACTTAATTCAATCCAAGGCAGTCACTAAATAAAAGTAGATGAAAGTTAATCATGTTTAAATAGAACATTACCAACATTAAGTGGGTGAGATTTTCATGTTAGGAACCAGTGCCTGTCAAGTTTCACTGCTGCAGCTAAAAGTTTTTTTAAAGTGTTGACAAACACCTTGGCAAACGTTAAAGGTCATATACACAGTATCAGACATAATTTTTCCGAGGCCCTATTACTGATACATCATACAAAGGGCATTTCACTGAACAGCCGAAAATGAATTAAAAAACAATAGAGTGCTCTGCATAATGTAGAACCATAATTGCTAACTGTGAATTGACAACTCCAAGATAAAAATTTTCATAATCTCGGAAAGCACAATTGACATTCACTTATTGAAGTCCGGCAAATTTGGAATAAAATGCTCTGTACATACCCTAAACACTGGAGCATCATCTGGACCCACAGCTGGAGTATTTGGATCTGCTGGGCTGTCATTTGTAAGGTGACTCCTTAGTAAAATCCACGCAATTAAGTACACCACAATATTGGAGATCACTGTGAAAGCATACCTGTTTTAGGAACCACAAGGGAAAGTTAAATAACTAGTTTGCATTATATATTCGAGGTTAAAACAAAAAGAAAACAATAATAACTAGAAAGAACTCTTAGAGCACTAAGAGCACAGACCTACATAAGGAGGGCAGGGGTGTTTCTCAAAATTCAGGATTTTTTTTTCGAGAATATGATCTAGATCTTTCCCAAAAAGTTATATGTCTTCATGTAGGCAGACACAAAACACAGACAGAAGCAGAGACAGACAGATGAACACAGCCAAACATAATACCTCCTGGTAAAGGTAACAATTCAAGATATCGTGCATATAATCTAGACATAATTATTGTGATATACATTGTTTATATATATATATACTACTTATTGTTTAATGTAAAAATGATGGTTTGTGTTGAATATAAATGCAGTAAAGATGTGTCTTCTGAAATAATTACACAATATTGTTCACCATAGCTTGCAAACATCATTAACAAGTTACCTCATTGCATTTAACTCCACTTTTATAGCATTTGAAGATGTTAATTCTGGTATGAGCGACAAATGGGAAACCTGAGTAGCAGCCCAACCAAACTGGAAGATGACTATAAATGGAGCATAGTATGCAAACTGCACCCAGCAGCTTTGTGAAAACACAGTGGGTTTCTCACTATCACACAGAGTGCAGCCAATACACTTGTTGAAAAGGAATGGAAATGACAACCCAACACATATACAACCTGGAGAGGGAAGTAAAAAAAATAAACATTTTTCCATTTGATTATGTTATTATCTCAAAACAATTATCATATATCATAAATACAGCATAGTATTTTCAGACTTCATCACATAAAAATTAATAGTACAATAATGTAATTTTATAGGGCAATATGATGTAGAAATGGACCTTCATCAAGTGAAAGGCCAATAATCATTGATGAAGGTCCATTTCTACAGCATATTACACATTAAAATTGCATTATTACTAATATTATTAGCTGAATTTTATATGATTAGATGGTGCACTAGTCAAAGACACAGATGTAATACTGTGATATCATATAAGTAGAGGCTAATAACAATATGTCACTGTGACTTTTTTTAATCGTTCTTGGATGTTTTTTTCTTAAACAATTACTGGTTTCTCATAATAAGCAGTATACCTACCAGAATATTTTACATATCATTGGAAAGTTACTTTTACACTGTTTTTTGTTTTGTTTGATCAAAATTTGTGCAGTAATAAGTGGAAAATTTCAAGCGACAGTACAGTATTTGTAAACAAATAATTGGTGACGTCAGAACCTTAGAGTCAATAATACTCACTACTGGACCAAGGACCAGCTAGCAATAAAATACTATGTTTTAAAAGACTTAATTCTGCGATGATAATCTACTCCTAACACATGCTCAGCTAATGATAATTTTGTTTATTGTACATTGCTCATCCTAAAGAATAACACTAGACTTACACATCGAAGAACCAATGTAAACTTGTATCCACCGGAAAGACAACTCACCAAAGCCAGTGAACCATTGTTTGAAGGAAGGGCCAAAGGTCAAATCTAACATCAGAAGATTCCCAGCCCACGATATCCTACAAGTTGGTTTCACATCGCAAACCTCTAGGATCAATAATAAGCGAGTTATAAGCACTTTTAATTTTGGCTATCCTCGTTTGACCTTGAAGGAGGGGCCCAAGGTTAAATCTGACCACACCAGAAGATTCCCAGCCCATGATTTCTAATAAGTTGGTTTCAAATTGCAAACCTCTAGGACCAATAATAAGCAAGTTATAAGCACTTTTAAGTTTGGCTGTCCTCGTTTGACTTTGAAAGAGGGGGTCCAAGGCCAAATCTGACCACATCAAATGATTCCCTGCCCATCATTTCCTACAAGTTGGTTTCACATTGCAAACCTCTGGGACCAATAATAAGCAAATTATAAGCACTTTTAAGTTTACTTATCCTCATTTGACCTTGAAGGAGGGGTCCAATGTCAATTCTGGCCACATCAGAAGATTCCCAGCCCATGATTTCCTATAGGTTGGTTTCAAATTGCAAACCTTTAGGACCAATAATAAGCAAGTTATAAGCACTTTTAAGTTTGGCTGTCCTCGTTTGACTTTGAAAGACGGGGTCCAAGGCCAAATCTGACCACATCAAATGATTCCCTGCCCATCATTTCCTATAAGTTGGTTTCACATTGCAAACCTCTGGGACCAATAATAAGCAAATTATAAGCACTTTTAAGTTTACTTATCCTCATTTGACCTTGAAGGAGGGGTCCAATGTCAATTCTGGCCACATCAGAAGATTCCCAGCCCATGATTTCCTATAGGTTGGTTTCACATTGCAAACCTTTAGGACCAATAATAAGGGAGATATAAGCACTTTTAAGTTTGGCTATCCTCGTGTGACCTTGAAGGAGGGGTCCAAGGTCAAATCTGACCACATCAAAAGATTCCCAGCCCATGATTTCCTGTAGGTTGGTTTCACATTGCAAACCTCTAGGACCAATAATAAGGGAGATATAGGCACTTTTAAAGTCCGCTATGTTGGGTACTTTGGCACTCCGTGGATGACCTTGAATTAAGAGCTTCAAGGTCAAATGTCTATACGGTTGTAAGAGAACATGTATATTTGTTATATGTATAACCTATGAAGAGATTCAATCTGCTACCTACGAGAACCAGCCAGTAGAAAAAGGTAAACCATCTTGTTTTTCAGAATGAGGCTAATTTTAGTCCCAGAGAAGCTTACCTCCCAATGAAGATATCCTGCAAATTTGGTGAACCTAGCTGGTGTAGTTTTCCTCTGAGAGCACTAAACCAGAAAATCTCTCTTCATGGGGCGTTGGCGGCATAGCGAATGCTAAACCAAAGTATCCACCAGATGCCTCAGATGGATACAATTATTATACTCTGATTTCACTGTCATCAGTGTACCCTAATAATTTAGTTCCAAACATAATCTCTTTGTTCTTATAACTTATTCATTCAGTTATAGAGGTCAAGATTACAATCAAGGTGATTATAGATGTTCGTCCCATTCTTTGAAGCATGGTTAAAAACTTTCTCTTTGGTTGTAAATTGCTGTCAATTAATCTTAATTTTGCTCTGATTTATCTTTTTGGTTGTTACGACTTCACTTATCTTTTGACTGATGCAAATAATCTGACTCACTTTGATAAAAACTGAACCTGACAGATCTTTTTCAAAGAAAGGATTTGTCACTGGAGTCTCCTAAGTACTGCAGAAGAGTTAAAGGGGCTTATTACTACGAGTTATCTTTTTGAGTCGTAGTGGCTAAGAGCGTGTCAGAAGGCTTGGATGTATGACTTATGCTTTCACTCAGAACATATCACAGGAATAGACTAGTCATAGCAGTCTTCTGAGGTATAGATCTGCTAGTCCCATTTATAACTTGCAAAATTGGAACTACAACACACATTAGTGGATCTACGTAAATACTTAAATAAGTCAACCAAATCATAAGGTTTTAATGTGGCAAAATACACTTATATTTACATATTAAAATCACAAAAAGCTCTTTCTATCTGAGTTAAATGTTCTTCACTTTCACAGCAGGAAACCACCAAGTAATTTTATAAAGTATATCTACAATCTCATCTTTCTCAAATGGTGTCTTTGCCAGTTGAATGTTTGACATTTGAACACTCTTGATTGACAACTCTTGCCGTATTTTATGGCTGTTGTTAATTAGCATAAGATCAAGACCCAATGGCGCACAGAGTTCCCTTGTGGGAATATTATTTATTTACTTTGGTTCAATGTAGATTTGAACAAAATGAAGGAAAGCATTGGATATTAGCTGGTTAATATTCCTTACAGACTGTAAACCATTAAGCATCACAAGCAAATATCAATTGAATTTGTGGTGGTTTTCCCACATGGCAAGTGCAAACTTACACAGACTATTGAACAGAATATGAAAAAAATACCACTCACCAACAAGATGCCAAGATTTTCTCTTTCCATATCCACATATTCCTCTACTTCTGTCAGTTTCTACACCAATGAAAGGTGTTACCACAGCATCGGCCACCTGGCCCAACAACAGCAGGTAGCCTGTATGTAACATTATTTGCACTCGGTCTATCTATGTTGATTTTAAATTTACTAGACAATTTAAATTATGAATTAACCTGATATAAATTAGTAGTATCAAACTTGGATATTGACAGCTTTATCCTTATTCAATTTACGTAATTTTTCTTTTACTTTTAATGAATAATATATCCTGTCAAAGTCAAAAGCAAAAAAACTCACATAATTTAATTCAAAATATGGTTAATTTTCATAACTGTTAAATTACAGTATCTTCTGATATTGGATTCGGAACACTGGTGTTAATGTACCGGTATGTTTTAACTAATACAGATACTATTTATCTATCATCTATCCAAATCTTTGCAGATATTGCCCGTCAAACATCTGATGCTATGTTAGTACCATAATTTAGGAATTTAATTACTTCATTACTATCTGTCCTAAAAAATAGACATATTCATTTGAAGAATGACATCCCCCTGTGGGTCCAGGGAAGTAGAACAGACCCAACGTATCCTTCTGCGTGTCTTAAGAGGGGACTAATTGGGGCAGCCTGTTTGCCGTGGGTTGCAATCCATGTCAGTGGAAGAGGGGGTCCTGGCTGTCGAGCCAATACTTTGTTGCAGCATTGAGGAGGCAGTACGCAGCTTTGGCCTCAATTTCACTAAGTCGGAAGATTATTTTCGCATGGTTTTCGAGATATAAGCATTTCCGTGTTTTCCTTATTTGGAAAATTCGTAATGATTAATTACTCATTAATTACTCGGCCATTTCTTAACCAATAAATGCCAAAATCTAATGATTTCCAGATTTTAAAAGAATGAATGTATTTGCCAAGTTTCAGGTGAATTGATAAAACCCTTTCAAGTTATTATCTGGACAAGCTTACCCATCGAAAAAAGACATTTTTGGTCATGTGACCTCTCTGATTGGTCGAAATGTCACTGCAGCATATTCAAAAAATTCCCCAAGGCTACTGTACACACCTGCCAAATTTGAAAAGAATCCGCCCAACGGTCACAGAGTTATAAGGAAAACGAAACGCAGAGCCTGCGGAGCCTGATTTTCTCCCATACACAAAGTCCCGCTTAATTCACAAATCCCTGTTGTTTCACAAACTAAGTTCCTTGGTGTTATATTTGACAATAAACTTAATTTTAAGTCACACATTAATTATATTCATCAGAAATGTGAAAAAGCCAAGTACTTGCCAAAATGGATAGGGCAGCAGACAGAAGTGTTTTGCTGAGGCTTTATCGTTCATTTGTTTGTTCTAGAATGGAATATGGTTGTCCTGTTTTTAGTTCTGCTTGTAAGTCATATCTTAAGAAATTGGAACCCATTCAAAACCAGGGCTTAAGAATATGCCTAGGAGCCTTCAGGACTTCTCCAATGCAAAGCTTGTATGTGGAGGCAAATAAACCAACCTTGTATTAAGGTTTGATAAATGATGTATTCAGTATGTTTTAAAATTGAGAAATAATCCTAACAATCCAGCTTATGATGTTGTTTTTAACCTGCAGTTTTATGATCTTTATGAAATGAAACCACCTGCAATAAGACCTTTTGGGCATTGTGTGAAGGAAGATTCATCTGTTTGTCCTCAGCTGGATCTAATTCAGACTGTATCATTGCCAGATGACCCACCCTGGAGTATACAGAAACCTCACATGGACTTGTATCTCATCCATCAAAAGAAACATCTTGGTGATGGTTGTACATTTCAAAGTCTATTTGCTGAGTTAAAAAGCTGTTACTCTGACCATAGGGCTATATACACTGATGGATCAAAAACAGAAAATAAAGTTGCTGCAACTGCTTTATCTGATGGCGTCAGTGCTCAGGTCAGACTTCTTGGCAATGCTAGTATATTCACAGCTGAATTACAGGCTCTTAAAATGGCTTTCAATATTGTGAAAAATTGTGATGGGGATCGTTTTATCATATTCACTGATTCTTTATCTAGATTTCAAGCTCTTGATAGCAACAACTGTGAACATCCTTTTATTCAAGATATATTAAAACTTTTTAATGATTGTGTTTGTCAGTGAATAAGAAAGTTGTTTCAGCTTGGGTTCCACGTCACGTAGGCATAAAGCGCAATGAAAAGACAGACAAGCTCGCCAAACAGGCATTGTATTTTAATGTTTTAAACTTGTCCCCTAAACAGACTTGAAGTAAATGTAAATAGTGTTTTTAACCAAAAGTGGCAAACTCAATGGAATGCGTGTCCTGATAACAAGTAATTTCAAATAAACCCTAATGTTGGAGATTTTTATGTTTGGACGGGTTTATCTCGTAAGGAGGAAAGAGTGATTACTGGAGCCTGTATGGGACACACCTATCTTAAGACACAGTTATCTGTTAAAAGTTGTAGATATACCCTGGTGCATTCAATGTCATTGTCCTGATACAGTCAAACATAAATTATCAGACTGTATCGACCTACGTGACACTAGAAAAAATATTATAGAGATATAAATACAATTAAAAAGTTATTCAACGAAAATATGTCAAATATATGTATTATAAATTATTTTAAAGAAGTTGGATTGTACAAAAAGTTTAATTAAGCGTCCCTGAAAGGGCGCTTATTTGGTTTCGCGCTAGTTTCCTCGCCGCCACTGCCACCGCCACATTATGGTCTCCCTTGAATATCTCCCTTATTATTGCAAGCTTTTTAACCATATTTGGCAGCTATATACCTTAGGCGTGGGAAAATTTTTCCATATGCTTAAATTTGACCTTTGATCTTTATCAAGGTCACATGATCAAAAAATAGTTTTTTCAGGTACACCCGCCCGTCATCGCAGTTCAGAAAAATCTACTGACCGCAGAGGCTTGTAACTTCACACACATATTTATACTATCACAAACGTGAGCTGATTAGATTTTGGGAGCAATCCGATGAAAATTGACTGATTTATGAGTGATTTTCTCACAGGTACCAATCAGAAAGATTAAAATTCATGTGAACCCCCCTATTATCTTCTTAAGTATTGCATTTAGAGCCATAAAATGTATTGGGAGGTAGTAGGAAACCATATGTGGAGAGTCTAGAAAGCAAGTCAAATTTCCCCCCCGACCCCCCTGTAGGGGTCAAACTGGGGTCATACAATAGCCAATTTCATCTTTTCCCCTTATATCTCCTTTATTCTTGCTTCTAGAGCTTGAGAATGTATTAAGAGGTATTGGGAAACCATATGTGAAGAGTCTAGATAGCCGGTCATATTTACCCCCAGACCCTCCCTTATGGGTCAAACTGGGGTCATAAAATAGCTGATTTTGTGTTTTTGCCTTTTATCTCCTTTATTCTTGCTTTTAGAGCTTTAGAATGTATTAAGAGGTATTGGGAAACCAAATGTGAAGAGTCTAGATAACTGGTCAGATTTACCCCCGGACCCCCCCCTTATGGGTCAAACTGTGGTCATAAAATAGCCAACTTTGTGTTTTTGCCTTATATGTCCTTTATTCTTGCTTTCACAGTTTTAGAATGTATTGAGAGGTATTGGGAAACCTTACATGAAGAGTCTAGATAGCTGGTCAGGTTTACCCCCTACCCCTCGACAAGGCATAATGTTATACTTTTTTGTATCAAATCTGACGCATTTGACTGTAATTTCTAATATGTCATGCGTGTGGCTATACACAGTGAAATACACTATGACTTGAAAAAAGTGGCTTGAGAAGCTAATTGTTTAGAGTAGCTTGATTGGTTCCCATCCTGACTTTTGAAGGTCACTGGCCATTGGACTCCTTTTTTTAGTAAAACTAGATTATATATTATGTGGGTGGCCATGTGGGATTCCATGTTAACCTGCACATTAACTTATATGAAAAGTATTAAAGTCATCATGCTTTTGAAATTCATTCATTTTGTAAGTATTGTGTCATTCTTTTCAGTTTTGGAAAAACAAAAGTGAACAATTCCTAGCATTTTCTTATGAACTGTTTGTCTTCAATGGATTAATATCATAAACTGTTATGTTAACAAATGACTTATGGTAATCAATGAAAGCCCCTATTGAAGCCTTCAAGGTGTGTGAAATACATTGCACGAGTCTCATCGTCAAGTAGAATCTACATTAAATTTTCTGCTTTGTTTAATATGGGAAGTGAAAATATTTAAAATTTTTACGTTATGACAATTACATTTTAAATTACCCTGAATGTTGGTTTCCAAATCTTATGCTTTGATAGTGAAGGACTAACAACTAATCTTCCACAGATATACCTTCAAAAGGCTGAATTCATAAATTCCCCAAATTTTCTGTCTTTCACACGGAATAATGAATACTACTACCTTGTAGAAGTGCTTGTATCCATTTTTATTCAACTGAATAGCACTTCCTTATCCTCACTGGAGTATATCAATTTTATTTCACAAAAAATCAGGGCCACCAGAATTATTAGTAATTTTTGTACTTGTGTACTCTTTTAAAATCAATCTACTCATAAACAGGTACTCTTATTGGCAATAAAATAGCAAGAAAAGAAACATAAAGTGCCATCTTTCCTCATAAATGAACAGAAATAGACCAACTTTGTGCCAATTTTTATATAACTATTTTAAAGATGAGAACATTATTGTGGAAAAGAGTGTTCTTTTCCTAAATTCACAGTGTACTAAATAACCCATTTATGTATTCGTTAATGAGTGCTCAAGTTTTGATAGCCTCAGACAAAATAAATATTAAACATAGATATTCTATTGAGGATAAGGTACATATTTAACTGTTGAACTAAAACAACCATTTTTATAATCTGTGCTTTTTTGGAAAGTTGAGAAATTTCAACACAGCTTCAGATATATTTAACAGGTTTCAATGTAGTTTTGTGGCACTGCTTTGACATTTTACCCAGATAATTTAACACCAAGTCCACTGGTTTTTCAACATAAGTAAAGCCTGGGCCATGTAATAATAAGTAAATAGGAAGATCCAGTTTATTTTTTGTCTCCAGACAGAGATCCAGATTAGTTTCAAAATTTAATGGGATCACAGTTGGACCAAGATCAATATTATTCATTTTTTTTCCTGAAGTTTCAACCAATAGTATTTGGATAGTCCTGTTAAAAATGAACACAGACAAACAGAGAGATAAATAAACGGTCATGATAACCAGAGTTATATAAAGACAATAAAATCCCTCACCTGCCATTTCATTGTTGAATTTGATGACATAATGATAGAACACCAAGAGATAAGAAAACCACATGGATGCACACAGATCATTGAGCACATGTCCCACTCCATAGGAAAGCTTCTGCACAATAGGCAGTCTGGCCTCTCCGCCAGCTTCCATCGCAAGTTTTACTGAGAAATACAATGTAAAAATGTATGTTAGATAAACTACAACACACCTGGCATTATTCCGAAGGAAGACTGGAACCGAGACAACATGATATGTACTTAATAGTATTTACTGGGATAAAGTGTAATAAAAAAAGGGGGGGGGGGTATTTCCAATATTTGAGATTGAACAAGTGGACTTTTCTAAGCTGTACAAGTTACAACTGAAAAAGAGGCAAAATTTGCACAAATCGCAACAGATACAAGCTTTATATACAAGTAATGTGCTTGAAATGTACAAGGTCTTGTTTTAACAAAAATCAATATTTTAACAGCTCATAGACTAAGCTTCTTTTTACATAAAAATGAATTGTGTAGCAGCCTGTTTGCATCAGCGCAAATGACAAAGACAATATCAAAGTAAGGTTTTACATCACATTCAACAGCCAGGGTCATACTAAGATGGCCCTAGCAGAAAATGTATTCAGAACCCCTAGTAATGCTGAACTAAGACATACATGTAGAAACATAATCTTACAATTTACCAAACATAACAATATATTAGTATGGTATATTCACTGTTTTGATTGTGAAATGGTAAATTCTTAACACGTTTTTCATGCAACATTTTCTCTATTATTTTCAGAACCTATACATCAAACAACAGAAGCACTGGCAACATCTTGATCCTTCAAGAGGAGTATACATTGAATGATAATGATCTCTACCATTAGCATGATAGCATTTTGATCTTTCTAAGGAATTAACTATACGTTCAGTGAATATATTTCTCAGCCTACACTTACATTGCATTTACACATTTTATACTTAAAGTCAGTCTTAGCTGCAAACTAAGTAAAACATTTCTTTTTAATCTTCTTGCCACTGATGCCAATTCTGGTATCAGTGAAGGTAAAAGTTATCAACTGAACAAAAACCTGTTAAAATCTGTTAAGCCCAATCCAATCAGTCATCAACTGTTGCTGTTTCATAAAGTCTGATTATACAGGAAACATACCGTAATTGTTACTATACTTGGATAAAATCTATCATTTACATACATGTAGTTCCTTTGGCCAAGGTGCACTACCTTATATGTACAGACCTCAAAGTGGCTTTAAAATTAAAGCTACATAAAGCTACAGAACTCAAATTCCCCAGACTTTCACCTGAGGATATAAACAGCCTGGTAGTGTTGTAGTATATTACATTAAAGAATCGCATGGGTATATATATTCAGGGCTTTTTTTACAGATCATTAAGTGAAATTGTATTGTGTATTTATACTCTGCGCAATATCTCCATATACTACAGGACTCAAAGCGTTATTACACCCATCTGACTGCACAGGTACAGCCCCAACTCACAAGTAACTGACATTCCCCTGACTGGAAGATAGAGGCTCAAGGATGAGCATTTATCAATGTCCTTGAGGTTCCTTAGCCTGCCACTGGGGATAGGATCCAATGACAGAGGACTGCCATTTTAAGTGCCTGTACCTGGGTTTGTACCCATGTCCTCGGAGTTCCTAGACAGGTGTGCTACTTGCTAGGCCACAGTGGCAGAAGAAATGGTCTTCTTAAATTATAAAACTGGGTTATCTGACATCGTTAATGCTGATAAAACACAGTGTATTGATCCCTTGGTAGTAAATAGGTTAAACAACAGTGCTTTATAATTGCAGGCTTCTCCCTTTGAGGATTAAGAATAGTCTCACTGGTTCATACAAGTGAAAGACACTTCTCATGAACCTATGGTTTATAGTTCTGTGTCATTGCATTATTCCCCAATGAGCACCTTGAACACATCTTACACACTAAGAGACAGCTTCAAATGACCACAAGAAACAAATTTAAAACACAATGGGTATTGCATAAGAATATACAAGAATGTACATGCAATGTCTCCAGCGTGATGAGGTATTGTTTATTACACTATGGGATATAACAGGAATGAAACTTAAGACAAAACTGGAATTAATAAGAGAAAAACATAAAGAGAATATATGAGAAATTGCTGGGTGATCAAACAGATGGAAATCATTTTATTCTTAAAAGAAAAGACTGAAACCTGTCTGAATTGTAAAGCGTTACAGTTAAGCAGAGACTTGTAAAGGAGACTTGAAAAAGTAAAAGGTTTATATTTTTTTGTCACACAAAGAACAGAAAATAAAACTATGGCTGAAACTATCAACATAAAATAACACTATAAAACTATATCCTATCAACATGAAAATATTACAAAGTCAACCCTTAGAGCAGCACTGATTGACAAAACATTGAACCGACAGCTTAGTTATACAGTTGAGTGTCAATTGACATCCTTCAGGAAATTTCAACAGGAAACTCAAACTGATTAAAAATAGCCAAAGTATAAATTATTCTAGTCTTGTTGTAGGCCCTTTTCTAAGGACTAACATTTTGAAAAAATGTCTATCCTCAAGCCTCTGTCTTCATGACAACAGAAAGTTTTGAAAATTATCATTTCTGACTGATGAAAATGTTTCTCACAGTAATACATGGAACATACTGATGATGCAAAAGGGCAGCAAAAACTGAAACCCAAGCGATTTGTCCCAACTGTAATGATTATAAGTACAACTGAAAGGATCAGCCATTCAACCAGCTACTGACAGCAACAAGTTAGAAATATATGTCATTACACTAAGCCCCAACCACTAGTGCCTTAAAGATAGGCCATGGTTGCAAAAAACATAAGATGTAATATCTTATAAGCCATAGCACCGAAAAGATTTGTCCTGACTATGATTATGACCAACAGGATTGGTCTATAGTACAAGGAAGATAAATGTTCAGTCACAAAGGTATTAAAGTACATTAAATATTTTGATGGGTGGACACAATCACCCTTGATTATAGGACCCGTCCTTTATGAGTGGAAAGATATGATGCACAACCTCAATAATTTTTCACCCAAACGCAACCCCTGGACTAATCTGGTGCAAACTCATGACAGTGTGACAGGGGTATAACACAAGCACTAACAAATAAAGTTCACAAAATGTTAAATACTACTTGTTCTCCATATAAATTGAACATAACATATTCCAGTAACACTTTTAATAAGTTGTCAAAAATACACTGAGAGAAAATAGAAAAAGTAAAATGAAAAACTTACTGATTATCGTTGGCTTAGGCATATTCCCCAAGATATACACAAAATTAGTTTTAACAAGTGAAACTAAAGTCTATAAATTTACAGGTAAAATGAAGTACGAACACTTTGAACAATAATATAAGATACACAGCCATGACTGACCACTCTGCATAGTAGTCCATGGTAAATGTATACATTACAGAGATATAAAAACAAACTTTTAATCATATTTTAATGTCTAATAGTCTGATATATTCATGTCTGGCATCCTATGAGAACAAACTATATATATAGTCAGAAAATGTTTTTGTATTTTTTTCACAAAGAAAAAAACCGAAACGTCTTTCTTCAGGGAGCTCATAGTTTAAAAACATAAAAGCCTATTTTATTTGACAATTTGAAAGTAGAAAAGAATTGTTTAAATAACGCTAAAATACTGAACTTTTTATATGGTTTCCTTTACTTTTTAACATGCATGGTACATACAAACATAAAACTTCATACAATAGCATACTTATACATAACATAAGATGGGGATGTCTGTCAAAGGTATACAGACTTTTCATTAACATTAATAAAATCTGAATGTTCATTAATTTTAAGGAACACCATAAACTACAGTGATCTTTTTTCAATTATGTTGCATTAATGTTGCATTTTGGTTAGCAGACATTGCTCACAAACTTCGAATTTGATTTTACACAGAATAAGATACTTTTAACAATTAATTGCATTTTATGCTAAACTTCTTTACAACTTAGATACCATTTTCCTTATAGTGTCAAGTAAGTGATTAATACAATGTTTGGGTCATGACTCACCAATCAGTATATCAAAGATTGAATAGTTACACAACAGTGAAATATTTGATTACATGTACTAATCCTAAATTTTCTTCACTGTTTCATGCATTAACTATTGAAATGAGTAGGTACATCATAAGTTGCTGTTTTCTTTCTTGTTTATCAATCCAGAGCAAACATAAAAGCCTAATCAAAAGGACTGATAGTCTCTGATCAATTGAATGTCTGACTATATTAGACTATTTTTTCTACAAACGTGTCAGCTTATCTTTGACAGTTGTGAATAGTCCTTGCAACTGTTATCGGAATGCTTTGTCATAAGAGAACATGTCTCAAATATGGCAAGTGAAAGATGAGTACAAAATACCTTTTGAAAAAAATGTTAGTGGAGATTAAAAGTAAAAAATTTACAATTCGGCAAGATAAATATGAGAAAGCTACAGCTGCCTTACTATCTGACATGGGTATTAAGCGTTAAGTTTTCACAAGGAAGTTATTTTAAGTACTTGGTTTCTAAGCACAGTGTTTATAATACTACACAATACAAAAACTAGAAAAAGGATTTTGAAAAAAACGCAAAAACAAGTGTCCCACAGCAAAGAAAGTGAATAAACGTTAAAAACTAGCAAAATACATGATTGGTGTTGAATAGTAACACATAACTATAAGTCATATTAAAATAGCATCAGAGATGCCCATACCCCAAAGCCAGGGGCAATATTTTTCAACACCATGAGATATAGAAGTAGTGAAACAGTACAAAGATCGGGATACTTTCAGAGCAGTGTCAGTTATATAAAGGTCCAAATAATGTTTAAGTAGAGAAGATAATGTCTAAGAAAAAGAAAATGTATGTAAAGATGAAGTATCAAAACAAGTCAATTCAATATCTAGATGACAGAATTAATCAGCAAACTAAAAATTATAACAATGTAAAATTTATTAACTGGAGAATAGATGTGAATGGAAATAGCACAGTTATGTAAAAGTACATATAATAATCAGTTGCAGCAATCCATATAGCTTTGTCATAAGAGAACATGTCTCAAATATGGCAAGTGAACACACTTTGGCAGAGCAAAAGCTAACGGTCACACCATGATGCACACCTATGCCCCTTAACCAATGTCACTACCAAGTTTCAACCTTCTAGACCTTAAAGAATTCAAGAGCCCAGAAAAGATTTTGTAGGTCAAGGTCATTACAGCAAGGTCAAAGGTCAAATCAAGGTCATACCATGACGTTGCACACCTACAGCTCCCAACAAATTGCCTACAAAGCAATACCAAGTATCCACTTCCTACACCTTACGGTCTCTGTGATATAGCCTGGACAAGATTTTATAGGTCAAGGTCACTACGGCAAGGTCAAAGGTCAAACCAAGGTCACGCCATGACATTGCACACCTACACCCCCTAACCAATGTCCCTACCAAGTATCAACTTCTTACACCTTACGGTTTCCGTGATATAGCCCAAACAGGATTTTATAGGTCACAGTCACTACGGCAAGGTCGAAGGTCAAATCAAGGTCACACCATGACACTGCATACCTACACTCCCAACCAATATCCCTACCAAGTATCAACTTCCCAAACCTTACAGTTTCCGAGATATAGCCCGCACCAGATTTTATAGGTCAAGGTCACTACAGCAAGGTCAAAGGTCAAATCAAGGTCACACCATGATGCTGCACACCTACACCCCCCAACCAATTTCTATACCAAGAATCAACTTACTACACCTTACAGTTTTGAGATAAAGCCCTGACAAACTTTTCCTGTCACCCGCCCAACCGCCCAACCTGCTCATCCGGACACCATGGGTGAAAACAATATCCCAACAGCCCTGAAGGGCTGTGGGGTGAAAAGGAATATAAAATATGGTGCTGCGGTGTACATTATTACCAGAAAATCAATATCTTGTTCATGTAAAAAATAATATCTATATTTTCCATTTATGACATGTAACCCATTTATGACATGTAATATTTACTGAAACAGACCAGCTCTATCCACCTATCACATAGCTCGGGACAATACAGTGCGGAAGGCACTCAATTAATTGGTGCATTTCAAACCATGATTAAACAAAAAATAACAAGGAGTAAGTTTTTGTTGTGGTGGCCTCCCAGTAATACCCTGACAATTCATCAAGTGATAAAGTAAAAAAGAAGATGTATAGGATACTGATATTAGTTAAGCCAATGATATGTTGATCCAGGAAAATACTTTTCCTTGATATTTAATATTTCAAACTAAAAATACTGATTGAATGAAATTTGAAAAAATATTATTTCCTATCAAAAATAACTTGCCCATTGCATAAATGTACACCATAATCAAATCTACATATCAATTTAGCTTGATATATTTCTTGATATTACAAAGATGACCTAAAGGTACTGATCACTCCTGACCAATTTAAGGTCAGAAAATTGTCCTTGAAAGGCAAGAAGGGGGCAAAAACCCACATCCCTCAAAGAAGTGAATAGCCCTGAAAAATAATGTTATTAAGTTACATAGGATTTCATGCAATATTTTTGTAGATACACTGCAAAATACAAGAAATTCAACTTTATGACCACTGTTTGACTGGATCTGAAAAATATTACCTTGGGCTGATGGTATTGGTGCACATCAAGTGGCTCTTTGAATTTTGAACTATGTTCATGATGCCTTGCTATTTATTATTTCAAAGTGATAATTACACCTCCACTATTTAATAAAATGCTCAGCCACATATCTTCCAAGCATTATTTGTCCACTTCTTCCAATCAGGTTGGAAACAGTTATGCCTTATTTAACAGCTATTCTGAATTCTACCTGGTGGTAACTGGTACCAGGTGATCATAGGTAGTGAGGTAATTCTGAAATGCTTTACTTCAATTGCTTTTGCTATCCAGCATGCTATTATATCCAAAGAGAGGAGCAAAAAGTTGTATCAATCAGTTCCTGAATTCTTTAACAAATATTAAGTCAGTACATGGGTTAGCCTGAAGGTGGGCTGATTTCTTCTCTAAATTTTATTAACATATTGATACCTCCTTTCCTTTCATAAACTAAATAATATAATAAATTTAAAATAGACTTTCCCTTCATGATTGTTTTCTTTAGAATTCCAAACACAATTTTGTGCACTTGCAAATGTAACAAGCAAAGACTGTATAAATTATTTCCAAAATGTTACAACATATGCTATTATTTTCTTCTGCATATTTCTCAAATATTATTATTGTCTGTCTCAATCATAATGGTCATCTTTTTCCGATAAATGAGGAATTAATATCTGACCAAATACAGTGTTTGCATTATCGGGGTGTTCCCTTTGAGCTGACCCTATAACCAACTCTATGACTCTTGGGTCGGTTGCAAAAGCTGGGATGGGAGACAAAAATCCAGAAAAAAAGCATGCAAAAATTTTGGGTTGGTTTCATTTCCTCAAAAGGGTGTAGTACATCCTGGCTTGTCTGGATCTACCTCCCGCCCTGACTTGGGGTTGTGATGTTTTTCTCCATGACTAGACTGGAAACTACCAGAACAAGCCATAAACCCCTAACAGACAACCGTTTCAGGCCCTGACAAGATTTACCGACAAACTAACAGGACTGGAGCATTTCCCCGACTCACCCTTACTGGACTGATTAATTTCTAGAGTCGGGATCGAGAGTCTGGTTCAAAACCCAAACTATATAAACCCCTCTTGCTGCCATAAATCATCAATTATCACTGCAAAGATGCCACCTACACATCAGAGAGACTTACTACAGAGTCTTGGCAAACTTTCGTTTTTATTGAGTTTAAGATGTTGATTTTCACAATGATTTGCAGACAGAAAAGGACACATGTGAACCAAGAACCAGCATTTGCCCTACAGCCAGCACCACAGCCACAGCAACAGCCACCAACCAGGAGAAGAAGAAAGCCACCTAACCCCTGGGTCATGCCCTGCATCCTTCAATGAGAAGAAAGAGGATGCTACAGAACCATCCTGGCCGACTTAATACAGAACGATATCCCAGGCTACCAGAATTTTGTCAGGATGCCACCTACCTTTTTTACCTCATCGAAGAATGCATACACCACAGCATCAAGAAGGCAGTCACCAATTTTAGGAAGCCCTTAGAAGTTGGACTGAAACTGGCAATAACGCTGAGACACTTGGCAACAGAAGAGATGTATACGTCCTTACAGTTACTGGATCACTGGCTGGTTGGCTGAACCACCATTTGTATGTCCCTGTTGTCTGCTGAGCCATCCTTGTTGAATTCCAGGAAGAGTATTTGACCTGCCCTACTGACCCTGAAGACTGGTAAAAGGTGGAGAAGTTCAGAACCAGATGAAATGTCCCCCATGTAGGGGCATTAGATGGGAAACATATCGCCATGAAAAAGCCTAAGATACCTGGGAGTGAATATTACAACTACAAGGACTTCTTTTCTCTGGTGCTGCTTGCCCTGGTCAACACAGAATACAGATACCTCTGGGCAGACACTGGGTCAAGTGGATCTTCATCAGATACACAGATTTTTAACTGAAGCAAGTTGAGGGAGAAGATTAGGATGGCACCAAGGGGCTTCCGCCACCTGAACCCCTGGAGGAGGGAGGACCAGATTTGCACTATTTCTTGCTGGGTGCACGACGTCTTTGCCTTGATGGCATGGATAGTGAAACCCTTACAGCAGAAGGGAACTCACATGGCAAGAGAGAATAGCAAACTACAGGATCTCCAGAGGTAGGAGGGTGGTGGAGAATGTGTTTGGCATATTAGTGAGCAGATTCAGGGCACTACTGGGCACCATGGTGCAAATGCCAAAGGGTGTCAGAGACATTTTTAACATGTGTGGTCCTGCACAACATGCTGAGGACACACCAGGGTGAAGCACACAGGGAATGATGTAGTACCCCTACAAAATGAACAGGTTGTGTTTGTGCCAGATGATAGCTACAGGAGTTCTTAGACGGAGACATACTGAAAGACTACTTTAATCATCTTGGCGCATTGGCTGGGTGGGATCACAGTATCTGAGATGGGAGCTACCCTGGGGAAAGAAGAAGCTGGCATCCATCAGTCCTTTTCAGGACTACCCAATTATTCAAAGAAATTTTATTTGAGCTGCTGTTGCTTCCAGCAAATTAACCCCTCACCCCCCCCCCCCCCCCCCCCCCCCTCCTCCAAGAAAAAAAATCTTTTGAGAACTTCCAAATTTTCTCAAAGGTCAAAACTGAAAAAGTCAGATCCAAAGGTCAAAATCCTTCAAAAATGTCAAAGATTCTTATAATGCAAAGCATTTTTTTAACTTCAAATTTTCACTCACTGATATTTTTCTGTGTGTTTGGGGGTTATGTGTTTGGTGTGGGGCAGTGTAATGCTTCTTGTTTTGGGATTTGCAGTGTAGTGGTTCAATGTCTTTCCTTGCAAGCTTTTTCGGGCCATGCCCTCTCCCGAGTGTGTAGTTTCCTTCCACTGCCTCTCCTCCTTCTGTTTCTGTGCCTCTTCCTCCCTCTCTCTCTGTTCCCACTTCTCCCTCCTCCTCTGTATATCAGCAGCTGTATCCCCCAACTCAAACTCTGTATGTATGTATGTGGGGACTTCTATCTTACTCACTCTTCTGCCCTTCTTAGCACCCATTTTTCTTTTTAAAAGCAGTGTTTGTAAACGAACAAAAGCCAAACCATAAGTCAGCACAGCTTGTATCTCAACACGAAATCCTAGTTAATTTGTAAAAAACATAATAAGCCTGATCTTAAACGCAGCCAGATGTAATCCGTCAGATCCCAGATTCCAAATGATGCATTGCGCAAACCAACTTGCCTTATATAGTCATACTATGATAGATTTCATAGCCAACAAGCCATGGGTCAGTAAAATGTGGCTGGCTTGTCCTACATACTTCCCGGCTTGTCAGCCCAACAGCCCAATGACCTCTTTGCCTGTGCTGTTGATTACTGGAGGTTTCGCAGTATGGAGGTTTCGCAGTAAAATTTCCTTATTTCAGTAACTATAAAATGATCAAAAAATCTTTACTTATGGAAAGATTTCAATCATCTAGGTATCATTGTTTTTAGTTTTTAATTGTGGATATAATGGTATGGGATAATCTTTAATTATATTCATATCTTTCCCACCGATATAAAAAAAGTTGGAATCAAATTGTCTTCTAATACAAAACACCAAGGAAACCAAACCAAATAAAGTAAATTGATATTTATTGTTTGTAAACAAGTTCGGGCTGTCTTAAACACTGCGCTGTTCAAAAGGAAGCCAATGCAATTTCTTAAGCACAGGAGTTATACTAGTGTATCCACTGGTGTTTGATACATTTCAGCTGCACTATTTTGGAAGCACTGTAATTTACATAGATTGATCTTGGAGAGGCTCCTGAAAAGTGAGTTGCAGTAATTAAACTGACTACAAACAAGAGCCTTAGCCACAAGTACAAAAACATCATGAGCAAAAAATCACCTGACATGTCTGAAATAACGAAGTTTCACAAAACAACTTTTGCAGACATTCTGAACATGGTTGGACAAGGAAAAGTAACTAATTCATTATCTGTCAACACAAGCATACTGAGTATCTTATCTAGTCAGACTTTTTAGTATTGCAAGACAGGATTTCCATGCATTCAGTTGTTCACTCACAGACAAAATCTTTAAAAGACCCGTATTTATCAAGTATAACAAGAAAAATAATGGAGCAGATTTTAGTGTTCATTGAATGATTGTTTTAAATTGTATGTCTCAATAAATAATTAACTTTAAATATAAAGTAATGATAGTTATTACATTTTTGGGTCATAGGTTACAAAGTACTTGTACTTGTAATTTTTCAAAGTACTTGTACTTGAGTCTTGAGACCAGTACTTGTACGTGCAACTAGAAAGTAGAAATGTGGGAGAATAAAATGATTAAAAGCCAAACTGTCAGTCAAAATACCAAATAAAGAAAATAATACATCCCAATTCTAGAGAAATTAATGCAAAATCCTCTAAATTAACAGCGAGACAACCAACAACTGAGTGTCATTAGACGTGGTTACTTCGGCTCTACTTTACTTGCATGTAAAGCCATGGCACGACCCCACATAGAACTAGCTTTCTGTTGAATGAAACTTGAAAAAATGACTGAAAATGGTTTATTATAATTAGAAACAGTTGATATTAAGCAAAGGACATAACAAATACAATATGTGTACAAAATATATGCTATTTTACACAGCTTTTATAATAAAAGGACATTTTCAATCTTTTGGAGAAATGGTCCAAAAACCCAGGAAAATCAGGAAATGTCATTTTTTTTTTCAAACATGTTTGCATGTTGATTGATTGTTGAAGAAAATGAAACAAAATAGTTGCAGGAACAGTTTTGTGTACACATTTGTATGATATTTGTGTTTTATGCAAATCTCCAGTTCTATATGGGGTCGTGCCACGGCTCTACATGCAAGTAAAGTAGAGCCGAGGTAACCATGTCTAGTGGTGGTAGACCAATTCACACCCGTGTACCAATTCACGCCCACCCCTGAATTTATCCAAAACAATCACAGTTAAACAATATATTACAAATATATATGATCAATTTGATGATTATCTACGATGTGCTAACATCTTCTCTTGGGGGTGGGCCTGAATTGGTACCCGGGCGTGAATTGGTCCACCACCACTAGAGTGTCATATAAGTACACGGGTGGTCACTGAGATAAACGGTCTTCCGAAATTATCACAGAGAAAGGGTTAAAAGGTTTAAACAACAATTTAGTACAAACTAATTGTCATGGTAAGCGTTGTTTAAGTCTATTTTGTTATTTGTCTCTGGTTTTTGAATATTGAACAATGTTTTTGTGTGATGCGCCTTAGAGTCTGTCTTTTGACGGAGATTAAGCGCTATAAAAGTGCTACGTATTAGAATTAGAATTATTTAATTCGTGCGATTTTGTTACAGTACTGTACTGCTTCCCTGCATAAGTTGGCCGCGGGTCGTAAGTTGGCCACCATCATCATATTTTGAAATTTCTATAATTCTAAAGGCCTAGCTGTATCATTCTTGAATGGTCTATTACAATAAGATTTATTATAACCACCACTTTTAAAACCTGTGCAACGACACATTTGTCTGTTTGATACATTTAAATGAGTGGTGGTCAACTTACGACCCGTGGCCAACTTATGTAGGGAAGCAGTACAGTACACCGCTTAGATTTTGAAAACTTTGGAGACCGTTTATCTTAGTGACCATCCGTGTAATCATTTTTCTACAATGTTGTTCTTACGTGTCGCTGGCTGACAATCGTAGAGGGTGTTAAAAGTATTTGGGAATATCCATATGGCGCATATTGGTCCACTAAAACTGTGGACAGCAGTTCCTTATTTTGGTTTGTTATCAACTTTATTTTTACGGCTTAACGTCCAATCACATGAGAAACAGTGTGGTGTCACATGATTTGTTTTTGTGGTCGTTCAAAGCGTCAACTCGTGACCACGGCATCTCGTGACAAACAACTCGTACCCATAAATCGTACACAAGCAGTTTATGACAATAAACATAATTTCTGCTTGCTTATCAAATTCCTGAATACCTAGCTCATGATAAAAATGGAGAAATGTGAGATCACAAGATTCTGTGGCGGGTTTCTAACAATATTTTATGTGGGAGTTTCTAACAATATTTTTTATTTAATAAAGAGAAATGCTGCTTGAAGATTGTGTTTAGAACGTCTATTTAGTTAAAGATCAAATATTCAAATTCTCCTACTTCCGTGGTTTTTCTCAACAACATTATTTTTAATATAAATGGTATGAAGAATGGTATTTTTTGTGGAAGGTAATCAATATCTTGGGTATGAATTGTGGGTACGAGTTGTTGGTCATGAGCTGCTGTGGTCACGACATACTCGTATCTGTATACTAAAGGACACATATTCTCATATTCACAAGTTCTCAAGTTAAACCATATGATCAGGGACAGAGATACCAGGAAATATTTTTATTTTCTCAGTTGACTGCATCCTGGTAATTTGAAGTATTGGCTGTTCAATATCATTTAACATTATGCATATTTTATTCATCTCCTAGTGAAATCTTCTTTAGGTACTGTGAAAAACTCTCAAAACCAACCAAATTAATTTAAAGTAAACTACTTCAGCAAAAACACATCATCGGACCAAGCTTCTTTTCCTTCTAAAATTTAATATTTAAAAGAATACTTATATATGCAGCAATAATTAATGCATACTTTTATTTTATTTAAGAAAGACTGCCTTCCCTGAATTTACAGATGTAGATATGTCACCTTGGATCTTGAGCAGTACCATTTTGGTGGAGCAGAAAATCCTAGCTGTATGCAGACCGATGGGCATTAATGATCCTCTTTTGAGTAAGGAAGTTATTTAACTGCTCAGCCATAACTTTTAATATAAAGCCACCATAAGACACAGACCTGTAATTTTCTTGGATGTTTCTAAACCTGGGGCCGTATTCTTCAACAATATTTTGCTAATGTCACCTTAGATCCAAGTTAGAAATGGTTTTCTACTTACCAAAGTATTACTTAGATTTCGTATTCATTAACCTCTACTTTCTTAAGTATTACTCAGATTCAAAGTTAGGAAAACTTCTTATACCTGGTACTGTAACTGTAAACTTGGAAACTGGTATATCTAGGAAGCTAGGAAGAGTCTTATTCCGAAACAATTCTTATATAAGGTTTCCATTGTTTTCTACTGAGTCATTCACTTTTTTAAAAAAAAAATGGTGAAAAAGCTCATTTTCTTAAAAGAAAATACTGTTTTTAAATATAGACCTTGTGCAAGGCCCTTCCTTAGTGCAATATGATTCTCAGCGCATTTCCCTCCAGAAGGAGTGTAAAATCCAGACTGTTATAAAATGCACTCATTCATTGTCTAAAAAAACCCAAAGTAAAGTCTTGTAAGCAAGTCTATTTTTAATGTTGTGTCACAGTTTAATATCAATAAAACACAAGATTCCGTGCAATAACTGCATATTTTAAAAACATTTTATCCTCTAAGGTACATCTGCAGATAACTTGAAATCTAAGTAGAGATCTAAGGTAAGGAAATAGAGTTCAGAGTTAGGTTAACATTCCTAAGTTGGTAAAAGCTTGAAAAAAATTTAAAATCATTCTGCTGTATTGATAAACAAGCAAAATAAACTCAATGACCTAATTTTACTCCAGTTGCATATTTCATTCCTACAACCAAACCCACCCACCCCCAGAAACTAAAAAAAAATATCGCATATGCTAGTTTTAATTAGTATATTGATTAAAGAGGGCATAATTGAAACGATTCACACATATGTATTATTCTGCTTGAAGTCACTCACATGAGTGAAAAATCAGCAGGTGGATATATTGCTAAACTAGCAATGCGACAGAAATTGCCCCTTTGTACAAACAACCTTTACAATATGCCGTTTGTGTCGGTAGTTTTGTTTATTTTCGTGATGGGGAACGATGTATTGTATACGTTGAGGCGTTGACTTCCTGATGTAGCGATAATATGGAGACTAAAGTCAGAGAAGTTGAAGTTCCACAACAGTCCCTACCAAAAGCACCGTCTTCACTATGTTTCAACAAAGATGAATTTTTAAAGGTATAATGAGCCTCTCTACACTACCATATCTGATTTATCAATGGTTTAAGGACTGTTTGTATGATTTACGGCGGTTTCACTCCAGTTGTTGAGCTCTGCACCATCCCCACAGACAACTGTAAAAGTAGCATTCCTCCTGAGTCCTGTAGAGGCTTCAGTGATACTGCTGACATCTGTCTTGAAGTGTCATGGATACCAAGTGAAATACAGGTGCTTTCAAAGGATGCCACAAGCTACAGTCACTTCTAGTATAGGGATAGACGTGGTTACCTCGGCTCTACTTTACTTGCGTGTAGAGCCGTGGCACGACCCCACATAGAGCTGGAGATTTGCATAAAACACAAGTATCATACAAATGTGTACACATAACTGTTCCCACAACTATTTTGTTTCATTTTCTTCAACATTCAATCAACATGCAAACATGTTTGACAAAAAATAAATGACATTTCCTGATATTCCGGGGTTTTTGGACCATTTCTCCAAAAATTTGAAAATGTTCTTTTATTATAAAATCTGTGTTAAATAGGATATATTTTGTACAAGTATTGTATTTGTTGTGTCCTTGGCTAAATATCAACTGGTTCTAATTATATTAAACCACTTTCAGTCATTTTTTCAAGTTTTATTCAACAGAAAAAGATTTTTTTGCAAATCTCCAGTTCTATGTGGGGTCGTGCCACGGCTGTACACGCAAGTAAAGTAGAGCCGAGGTAACCACGTCTAGTATAGGGATTGATGCTCGATCTTTCAATATCGATCGATCATCCCACAGAACTGCCGATATCGACACATACTACCAGCATTTCAATATCAAAATAACATACACCAAACAGACAAAAACCAAAAAAAATGGTAGTTTTACTGTTTAAACACATATTTAGTGTATAAAATCTTTAAAAGGCACATTTACAACTGAAACTAAATGGGGTCAAGTCTGGCGCCATCTTTGTTTACATTGCCAGTGACCTACTTCCTGTTTCATGGAAGAGATACAAAACCTGACAGCTAGTACACAGGAAAGCGCGAAAACTCTTGTTAAAGGTACGTTTTGTTCATTTTATTTAATTTTATATTGCAGAAATATATTTTTGGTGCATAAGTAGTATCTTTTGATAATTTCGTGAATTTATATGTGCACGTTTTCAAATAACCTGTATTATCGCCCACGGCTTACGTTAACGGTCCCGATATTGAAATATCGATCGATCCAAAACCCTAAATTTTCATTCGATATCGATCCTCAACATGGCTCTCGATCCCTATACTAGTCACTTCTCCCGTAACCATCCTTCTGTAGACTGACCTATCAATACCAGTCCAACAAGTCTTGTGACACCATTTCTGACACGTGTCACATAGTATAGCCTCCTGCCTCTTTCTTACTTCCTTTTTACATTTTATACATAAATCTGCCATATCTATAACATTAGTCCAGCTAGCTAAGAGCACAACTGACTGAATGAAGAACTATGGAAAACTGGGGGTTTATATAGACAACCCCCATAATTTAATTGGAATTAGAATAGAAAAAGTTAATCCAGGGGTTGGACATTATCCTGAGCATCACTCAACCTGTCATAACAGTTGCCACATATTGATTGCAATTAAATAGAAATTCTGAGACAAGTTAGGATTAGGCTACATGGAGGAGGGGTACAATTAGATGGTATACAAAGGGATTAATTGACTTCAAAGAAGTTAGGTTTTGTTTTTTAAATAGTTGGGGTATTTAATTTACATTTTTTGTTTTTTAATTTTATTAAATGTCTTTTCTTGTTCATTATTTTGGGTCAGTAGGCAGTTATAAAAAAACAGTTATCTTCTGATACCAGACACTAAGTATGTGAGAAGAATTATTAGAAATTATTAAAAATAAATGCAGTACTGCATAATAAATATAGAATACTGTTAAGTAATTAAATTATGTTTATGTTTAGACTGTGAAAATTGACCGCGAATCCTCCAATAATTTACCGCGAATTCTCCAAATGTACCGAAATGTTTAATAAAAGTCGTGAAACGGCCTAAACAGAGAAACTTCTCGACCGCGAAACCTCTAGAATGGAGGCGTAAGGGAGTGAATGGAAGTGTAGTGGAGCGTATGGAGGCATATGGAATCATGAGAAAATTGTATGGAACTGGTATAAAAGGTGTATGTGCCTAAACAAACTTTAACCATTCTATTTTTCACAAGTTCTGATATCATGTGTTGTTTAAATGCATTTTCAGATTTATCAATCAGCGAGTATTATTGGTAGTTTATGCATTATCTGACATGATTTAATTTGGTGGAATGATTTTACCAAGCAGTTTGGATCACGAATTGATAGTGACAGAAAGAAGTATGTCCACTGTGGGGTGGACATATTATTTTAGCCTTTTCCGCCGTCCACCGTCATTCGGCACACTTGGTTTCCAGTCATTTCAAGGAAAAGTATTTATCCTATATAGCTTGCATGGGATTGCTTTTGGTGAAGATAGCTCTATAGCTAACTGAGTAATAGCTACTTAGCTACTTTTGTGTACTTGTTTTGTTTCCGGGCATTTTAAGGAAAAATATTTGACATATCTTTACCAAATTTGGTATTAGCAATAGTTTGGTCAATAGCTTGCTTGGGATTGCTTTTAGTGATAATAGCTATATAACTGACTGAGTAATGCCTACTTAGCTACTTTTAGTAGCTTTTTTATTTTAAGCATTTTAAAGGAGAAGTATTTCACCTATGTTCACAAAATTTGGGATGGAAGATTATTGGATCAGTAGCTTCCTTGGGATTGCTTTTGGTGATAATACCTTTATAGCTAACTGAGTCATAGCTACTGTGCTATATAGCTATTATGCCATTTTGAGTTGACTTTTTTTCTGGACATTTCAATGAAACAATGTTTTCTCTCTTCACAAAAATTTATATGAAGGATAATTGGGTCAATAGTTTGGCCAGGATAGCTTTTGGTCAATGATAGCTTTGTAGCTATCTGAGTAATAACTGTTTTGCTACTTTGAGCCTGCTCTGAATTGCATTTCTGTTTTCACTCTTTTAAAGTAAACATATTTAACTCATCTTTTTTAAAATTTGGTGTGAAGGTTTATAGCGTCAATTGCTTGCTTGGTATTGTTGTTGATGATAATAGCTTTAATCTCCTGAGTAATAGCTATATAGCAACAACATAAATATGTCTACCTCCTAAACAGTGCGAGATTGAGTGATTTCGTCGAAATTTTCGACCCACAGGGTATCTAAGCAATGTACTCTTGGCAATTTTCAAAAAATTTTACTTTCCCCAAAAATGGCGGCTATTTTGAATTTTCGAATTTTTGCCCAAAATGGAAAAACACAAATTTGCTTCTGTCTCCTTAACCGTACAAGATAGAGCAATTTTGTTGAAATTTTCGACCCACAGGGTATCTAAGCAATCTACTCTTTCCAATTTTGTCCAAGTTTTAGAGCAAAAGTCATGCTTCCTTTGGGTGGACATTACGCATGCCAGTGCGTCTTATTTCTAGTTGAGTATTATTTTTGTCAACATTTATCACTTTAACTGACCATTTATCACTACAGTATGATTGGTAAAAACACAAAACAAGATACATGAAGATTGAAAACGACTTTCATTTTAAATGTTTGGCTGACCTCCTCTCAAATTGTGACTGACACCCAGAAGAAAATCTGCTATGATTAACCTCTTTGGAATTTAGATTTTCAATTACACCTAAGAAACTTGTGATCAATCTCCTGAGCAGTGCAATTCTGAGTAGGTTTCAATGAAGAAGATTCCCTTGATTCACCTCTATTGGAATTAAAATTTTCAATTACACACCTAAAAAACTTGTGATCAATCACCTGAGCAGTGCAATCCTGAGTAGGTTTCAATGAAGAAGATTCCCTTGATTTAAGTCTATAGGAATTTAGATTTTCAATTACACCCTGAGAAAGTTGTGATCAATCACCTGAGCAGTCCAATTCTGAGTAGGTTTCAAAGTATATTGTCCCCTTTATAACTTTATAAAAAGTATAATTTTTTTATCAGACGTTTAAAAGTACTGCAATTACTCAGAAACTTTTGATCATCACCTGAGCTGTGCGATCCTGAGTACTGACATAGAAGTTTTATTAAAAAAATTTATAACAAAAAAAACCTGTCCAAAACATCCACCCTTGAAAAAAGGCCTGTCCGAAATGGCCTAGGCCAAAATGTCCTTGGCCGAAATTTCCTAGGCCGATATGTCCGTTTCCAAAACGTCTGTCCACCGATATTCATATATAGAGTCATGTGTGAATTAAAAATGTTAACAATAACATCTGACAATATGACTTTGTGTATTTTTTTTACAATGGAACAATGAAGGATTTCACAAATACAATTATCTTAAGCATATTTGTCTTATAAAAATATTAAATAGCAATGAATTTTCAGAGGCACAAAATGCCTCAAAGATATGTAACATATGAATGTCCCTATCTATAGCCAATTATACTTTACTACTTGTGTATCTTTATCATTATAAATCTAGGATTAAATATCTCCTGGAAAAAAATTACGATCCCAAATTTACAGCAAAAATGATATATTCATTTTATAAAATATACCACTCTACGAAACACAATAAAGCTCACATTCTGCTTACAGTGTAATACTGCAACTGGTACAGTTTTAGATAATCCATTTTTCCATTAGATACAAAACACAGTAAACTTACCTTCTCCTTACACTCTCGTACCACAACTACTACAGCTTTGTTAACACAGGTCTCCATCCAGGACCTCCTGGCCGCTCGTTTTTGTTAGCAAAAACCTTTTTCTAGTTGAGGTTTTGGCTTAAATTAATTATTAATTATGTCAGCTGACTTGTCAGTCAGCTGACATTATGTCGTCACTCTGCGGTGTGGGCGTACGCGTCCGCGTCCGCGTGAACAACTTCTCCTCCAAAACTACAAGGCCTAGAGACGTGCTGTTTTTTTTAAAAGATACCTTATCTATCGAGGATGAAAAATTGTTCAAGGCATGCAAATCTGTCTGTTCGTCTGTTTGCTAGAGACATTACAAGGGGGGTACCCCCACCAAAAGTGTGAAAATTTCAACACTTAATCACAATTTTCTCAGTGACTATTGCAGGGATTTCTCTCATATCTTGCATATATGTACTAGGCCACAGGTAGATTCTCTTGTGTGAGTATGAGACCTGGATCTGTCTTACTTTTTTTTAAATAAATTTTTTTAATAATTTTTAATGCATTAAAATTCATGAAATCATGCACAAAATCATTTATAACTTGAAAAGTGTTGCATTTAGAGCATTTTGTTAAAATATGTTATTCAGCTACTTTTTTCATAGCTACAATATGGTGAGTAAGTTGGGTGCCTGTCTCAATAGCTAAGTGAGTAATAGCTACTTTTGGGCTTTTCAGTAACTTCCATCATGAGTAAAATCACTTGTAACTTAAAAACTATTGCATTTAGAGAATTTCGTATAAATATGTTATTCAGCTACTTTTGGGTCAGCTATAACATAGTAAAATTTTAGACCTGTAGCTCATGGCATAGCTGAGTAATAGCTACTTTTAGGTTATCACTGTTGAGTAAATCGCTTATAACTTGAAAACTATTGCATTTAGAGAATTTCGTATAAATATGTTATTCAGCTACTTTTGGGTCAGCTATAACATAGTAAAATTTCAGACCTGTAGCTCATGGCATAGCTGAGTAATAGCTACTTTTAGGTTATCACTGTTGAGTAAATCGCTTATAACTTGGAAACTATTGCATTTAGAGTATTTTGTTTCAATATGTTATTCACCTATTTTGGGATCAGCTATAACATAGTGAAGTTTCAGATCTGTGGCTCATTTCATAGCTGAGTAATAGCTACTTTGAAGTTCTCACTATTGAGTAAATCACTTGTAACTTAAAACCTATTGCATTTAGAGAATTTCGTATAAATATGTTATTCAGCTACTTTTGGGTCAGCTATAACATAGTAAAATTTCAGACCTGTAGCTCATGGCATAGCTGAGTAATAGCTACTTTTAGGTCATCACTATTGAGTAAATCAGTTGTAACTTGAAAACTATTGCTTTAACAGTATTTTGCTTAAATATGTTGTTCACCTACTTTTGGGTCAGCTATAACATAGTAAAATTTCAGACCTGTAGCTCATTGCATAGCTGAGTAATAACTACTTTGAGGTTCTCACTATTGAGTAAATCAGTTGTAATTGCAAAACTATTGCATTTAGAGAATTTCGTATAAATATGTTATTCAGCTACTTTTGGGCCAGCTATAACATAGTGAAATTTTAGATCTGTAGGTCATGGCACAGCTGAGTAATAGCTACTTTGAAGTTCTCACTGTTGAGTAAATCAGTTGTAATTGGAAAACTATTGCATTTACAGAATTTCGTATAAATATGTTATTCAGCTACTTTTGGGTCAGCTATAACATAGTAAAATTTCAGACCTGTAGCTCATGGCATAGCTGAGTAATAGCTACTTTTAGGTCATCACTATTGAGTAAATCAGTTGTAACTTCAAAACTATTGCATTTACAGTATTTTGCTTAAATATGTTGTTCACCTACTTTTGGGTCAGCTATAACATAGTAAAATTTCAGACCTGTAGCTCATTGCATAGCTGAGTAATAACTACTTTGAGGTTCTCACTATTGAGTAAATCAGTTGTAATTGCAAAACTATTGCATTTAGAGAATTTAGTATAAATATGTTATTCAGCTACTTTTGGGTCAGCTATAACATAGTAAAATTTCAGACCTGTAGCTCATGGCATAGCTGAGTAATAGCTACTTTTAGGTCATCACTATTGAGTAAATCAGTTGTAACTTGAAAACTATTGCATGTACAGTATTTTGCTTAAATATGTTGTTCACCTACTTTTGGGTCAGCTATAACATAGTAAAATTTCAGACCTGTAGCTCATGGCATAGCTGAGTAATAGCTACTTTGAGGTTCTCACTGTTGAGTAAATCGCTTATAACTTGGAAATTATTGCATTTAGAGTATTTTGTTTCAATATGTTATTCACCTATTTTGGGGTCAGCTATAACATAGTGAAGTTCCAGACCTGTGACTCATTGCATAGCTGAGTAATAGCTACTTTGAAGTTCTCAATGTTGAGCAAATCACTTATAATTTGAAAACTATTGCATTTAGAGAATTTAGTATAAATATGTTATTCAGCTACTTTTGGGTCAGCTATAACATAGTAAAATTTCAGACCTGTAGCTCATGGCATAGCTGAGTAATAGCTACTTTTAGGTTATCACTGTTGAGTAAATCACTTATAACTTGGAAACTATTGCATTTAGAGTATTTTGTTGCAATATGTTATTCACCTATTTTGGGGTCAGCTATAACATAGTGAAGTTCCAGACCTGTGGCTCATTGCATAGCTGAGTAATAGCTACTTTGAAGTTCTCACTGTTGAGTAAATCAGTTGTAATTGGAAAACTATTGCCTTTACAGAAATTTGTGCAAATATGTTATTCAGCTACTTTTGGGTCAGCTATAACATAGTGAAATTACAGACCTGTAGCTCATGGCACAACTGAGCAATAGCTATTCTCAGGCACTGACTGTTGAGTAAATCGGCTATAACTTGAAAAATATTGCATTTGGAGTATTTTGTTAAAATATATTGTTCACCTACTTTTGGGTTAGCTATAACATAGTGAAATTACAGACCTATAGCTCATGGCATAGCGGAGCAATAGCTATTTTCAGGTTCTCACTATTGAGTAAATCAGTTGTAACTTGAAAACTATTGCATTTACAGTATTTTGCTTAAATATGTTGTTCACCTACTTTTAGGTCAGCTATAACAGAGCAAAAATGCAGACATGTAGCTCATTGCATAGCTGTGTAATAGTTACTTTGAGGTTCTCACTCTTCAGTAAATCAGTAGTAACTTGAAAACTATTACATTTAGAGTATTTTGTTAAATATGTTTTTCACAGACGTTTTGGTCAGCTATAACATAGTGAAATTGCAGACCTCTATGTCATGGCATAGCTGAGCAATAGCTTCTTTCAGGTTCTCACTGTTGAGTAAATCATTGTATCCAACCTGTAGGAAATCATGGGCTGGGAATCTGTTAATATGGTCCGATTTGACCTTGGAACCCTCCTTCAAGGTCAAATGAGGATAGCCAAACATAAAAGTGCTTATAACTCGCTTATTATTGGTCCTAGAGGTTTGGAATGAAAACCAACCTATAGAAAATCATGAGCTGGGAATTTTTTGGTGTGGTCGGATTTCACCTTGGACCCCTCCTTCAAGGTCAAATGAGGATAGCCAAACTTAAAAGTGCTTATAACTCGCTTATTATTGGTCCTAGAGGTTTGGAATGGAAAACTAACCTATAGAAAATCATGGGCTGGGAATCTTTTGGTGTGGTCAGATTTCACCTTAGACCCCTCCTTCCAGGTCAAACGAAGATAGCCAAACTTAAAGTGCTTATAACTCGCGTATTATTGGTCTTGGAGGTTTGGGATGGTAAACCAACATATAGGAAATCATGGGGTGGGATTCTTTTGGTGTGGTCAGATTTGACCTGGGACCCCTCCTTCAAGGTCAATTGAGGATAGCCAAACTTACAATTGCTTAGAACTCCCTTATTATTGGTCCTACAGGTTTGGGATGGTAAACAAGCTACAGGAAATCATGGGCTGGGAATTTTTTTGTGTGGTCGGATTTGACCTTGGACCCCTCCGTCAAGGTCAAACAAGGATAGCCAAACTTAAAAAGTGCCTATGACTCACTTATTATTGGTCCGAGAGGTTTGGGATGGTAAACCATCCTAAATTCTTTGGCTGGGAATCTTTTGGTATGGTCAGATTTGACCTTTGGACCCCTTCTTCATGGTCGAACGAGGATATTGCATTTATAGTATTTCTTTAAATATTTTTAACCTACTTTTTACACTTAAACAATTACCTTGTTACTTTATTTCATAATACCATTTGCAGGGCACAACTTTTTTGTCCTTTTTTTCTGTCAGCTTCGGAATATCTTTCGAACATGCTGTTCAGTTACCATTTACTGTATTTCTGTACAGCCCTTTCCCTGATAATTATGCTTTCCTCTCATTATCACCATCACAAATCAAAAACATTCAGTCAGCTGACACAGTGCCCGTTCACGGGCACTCTCCTCTTGTTTATTATATTGGTATTTAAATACAAAAGTGTTGTTTTTCTTGCTAGTGGAGAAGTTGTCTGTACAATGAATTTCAGCTACTGAGTCTTGACTATCTGATTTTCAAACAGAAGACAGAAACTGATGTATTTATCCATATAAAAGTTTTAACCTTGAAAATACATTTGGATAGGTAGTCTTTTCTGGCAAAATAGGTGTTATTATGTTTTCCTACTTTAAACAATTTTGGATGTACTCGTAATCAAGTACATTAGCTTGTACTCAGCCCCAACCCTGATAGCAAGTCTTAAATATGTTGGCCATGTCATGTTTTCCCGACTTCAAAATTTCATTCTGTTCATTCGTTGGTTCCCCAAAGCCATTACAAGTGAGATACCCCACCCAAAGTGTGAAAATTTCAATACTTTATCACAATTTCCTCATTCGCTATTGCAGGGATTTCTCTCTTATCTTGCATATATGTACTAGGCCACACGCAGATTCTCTTGTATCAGAGATCTTTCTTAAAAATATAAGGGGCCAGTTACACTTGCACGGATATAGGCCACGGTTCCATATATGGTAACTGACAAGGATCTCTTGTGGATCATGGGTTTTGGGGAGGGGGAATTTTTGACAAGTGAGTGATTTACGGACGCATCACGGATAACTATACAGATAATAAGGATGCCACAAGGATGTTAGGGACGCGTTTCGTTGCTTGCAGATGGCCCCTGGTTACACTTCTGTGACCATCCACAGTGCAGCGGAAACAGTCCAGGACATGCCCGGACGACTTAGGGATTCATCAGGACGTCACAAGGACACCCCGGATGGGTATACGGACCTTGCGTACACTCACAGATGGGGTTTATGGATCATTATTTTTCTCGCAGATGTCAGCTCATAGATAAGGGAATTTTATTAACATAACATTGCAGGTGTCTCGATGGGAGGTAGTGACCACTGGATATCTGGATACCTGGATGCCAATGGCTATAAAAGGGGGTAAGGCTCCAGCTCACTAGCCAGATACAATGTAGATGCCAATATGGACAGACACGACAGAAATCTTGCACAACTTCAACTCTTACTGTTAGAAAAGAGAGGCAGTTACTCAACATTTCAGCTATGATAGACCGGTTGAGAAGCAGATGGGGTCTGCCAGGGGGTCTGCCAGTTATTAGACAGAGGAGACACAGAAGATATAAGTTCAGGCCTTGGCTAACCCGGGCAGAGCTTGAAGAAGAGATGACCCTATGGCATATAGAAACTTCATCCGGATGCTGCCTGAGTTCTATCAAGAGCTGGATCAGAGAATCACTGTGGAGTTTCAGAGGGACATGACCTTGATGAGAGATCCTGTGAGTCCAGGAGTAAAGTTGCCAGTGGCCCTTAGACATCATGCCACTGGCGACAGCTACACCACCCTGCAGTATGCCTTCAGGGTGGCCAGTTCGACCATCGACAAGTTTGTGCCTAAGGTCTGTGACACTATTATCAGGGCCTATCGAGATCAGGTGATACGGTGCCCCACACTCGCAGAGGATTGGTTGCAGGTCGAGTCCGTCGGAGGTGGAATTTTCCACATGCCCTGGCACCCCTCGATGGAAAGCATATTCCAATCAGATGTTCACAAGGGGAGGCAGCCTCTACCGCAACTACAAGGGGTTCCACTCTATTGTACATCTGGCCCTGGTGGATGGATATTACAAGTTCCTGTGGGTGGATGTGGGGGCAGCCGCATCAACTTCAGATGCTCAGATTTTCAAGCACACCAATTTGAGGCACAAAATCGAGGAAGGCAGCATTGGCTTCCTTGACAGTGAATCTCTGGGGATTGGTGGATCAAAGGTGAACTTTTTCATCCTCGGGGACGACGCCTTCCCCCTCAAGCTCTGGCTATTGAGGCCCTACTCCAGCCACTGTATGGACCTGAAGGAGAGGGTCTTTAACTGTAGGATCAGCCGGGGAAGAAGTGTGGTTGAGAACGCCTTCAGGATCCTGACGTCTCTCTTTAGGATTTTTCATAGCCCGCTGCAGCAGGAGCCCCCGGTGGTCAACAGGGTTGTCATGGCCTGTGAATAAAAAGTGTGAATATCTTGAAAACCGTAAGAGAGCGATTTCGAGCGAATTTTTGACCCACAGGGTAGTACAAAAGTATCCTATGCAAATTGGAAAGATTTTAATTTTCGCCACTTTTGGCGGCCATCTTGGATTTTAGCAGAAAATGAAAAAGTGTGAATATCTTGAAAACTGTCAGAGATAGAGCGATTTCGAGGGAATGTTTGACCCACAGGGTAGTACAAAAGTATCCTATGCCAAGGGGAAAGATTTCAATTTTCGCCAGTTTTGGCGGCCATCTTGGATTTTTGCGGAAAATGAAAAAGTGTGAATATCTCGAAAACCGTAAGAGATAGAGTGATTTCGAGCAAATTTTTGACCCACAGGGTAGTACAAGAGTATCCTATGCAAAAGGGAAAAATTTCAAATTTCGCCACTTTTGGCGGCCATCTTGGATTTTTACTGAAAATAAAAAAGTGTGAATATCTCGAAAACCATACGAGACGGAGCGATTTCGAGCGAATTTTTGACCCGCAGGGTAGTACAAGAGTAGCCTGTGCAAAGGTGAAAAATTTCAATTTTCGCCACTTTTGGCGGCCATCTTGGATTTTAGCAGAAAATGAAAAAGTTTGAATATCTCGAAAAACATAAGAGATAGAGCAATTTCGAGCGAATTTTTAACCCACAGGGTAGTACAAGAGTATCCTATGCAAATGGGAAAGATTTCAATTTTTGCCACTTTTGGTGGCCATCTTGGATTTTAGTGGAAAATTAAAAAGGGTGAATATCTCGAAAACCATACGAGACAGCAATTTCGAGCGAACTTCTTGACCCACAGGGTAGTACAAGAGTATCCTATGCAAAGGGGAAAAATTTCAATTTTCGCCACTTTTGGCGGCCATCTTGGATTTTAGCGGAAAATGAAAAAGTCTGAATATCGAAAAAACTGTATGAGATAGAGCGATTTCGAGCGAACTTTTTGACCTGCAGGGTAGTACAAGAGTGTCCTATGCAAAGGGGAAAAATTTCAGTTTTCGCCCCTTTTGGCGGCCATCTTGGATTTTAGCGGAAAACAAAATATTGAAAATATCTTCGAAATGGAAAGAGATAGAGCGATTTCGAGCATATTTTTGACCAGCGGGGTAGTACAACAGTATTCTGTGCCTAGGGGAGAAAATTTCAGTTTTCGCCACCTGTGGCGGCCATCTTGGATTTTAGCGGAAAATGAAAAGTTGTGAATATCTTGGAAAAGGTATTTCTTCCCCTTTAATGCTCGGCGGGAGATACACACTGCGGCAGTGGTCTTGTTTTAATATGTTTTCCACCTACTTTTTACACCTTAATAGTTAACTTGTTACTTTGCTTCTGAATACCATTTGTAGGGCACAACTTTTGTGTCCTTTTCTTCTTTCACTTCTACTCAACTAAAAACACACATTCAGTGGACACAGAGCCCATTCATAGGCACTGATTGCTTATTTCCAACTAAGTCGATCTTAATCTGCACATATACATTTTTTTGTATCCACCGGACAGCATCCAGTGGATACTATGGATTTCGCTTTGTTACGCCGCCGCCGCAGTGTGTAGAGAGATTTCGCCGTTACCGCTCTAATGAAAAAAAAAATTATAGCTAGCCTTCTCAAATTTGCAGGATATATTCATAACCATAAAATTTCCTGCCTGGGAATATTTTTGGCCTCATTTTGAAAAACAAGATGACCGCTACAGGCGATTTTTTACTTTCAGCAAGGACTTTTGGTGGCCCTCTAGAGCAAAGGGTATTATAGGTAGAGATATCAAATTCGCGGGGTATGCTCCTCATTACAAAATCTTGACTGGGAATATTTTTGGGCTCATTTTGAAAAACAAGATGGCCGCCACGGGCGTTTCTTTGTCGGTCATAAAAAGTGCTTATATCTCCCTTATTATTGGTCCTAGAGTTTTGGGATGATAAACCAACCTGTAGGAAATCATGGGCTGGGAATCTTTTGGTGCGGTCAAATTTGACCTTGGACCCCTCCTTCATGGTCAAACGAGGGTAGCCAAAGTTGAAAGTGCTTATAACTCACTTATTGGGATGGTAAACCAACATATAGAAATCATGGGCTGGGAATCTTTTGATGTGGTCTGATTTGACCTTGGACCTCTCCTTCAAGGTCAAACAAGGATAGCCAAACTTAAAAGTGCTTATAACTCACTAATTATTGGTCCTAGAGGTTTGGGATGGTAAACCAGCATATAGAAAATCATGAGCTAGGAATCTTTTGATGTGCTCAGATTTGACCTTGGGCCCCTCCTTCAAGGTCAAACGAGGATAGCCAAACTTAAAAGTGCTGATAACTTGCTTATTATTGGTCCTAGAGGTTTGCAATATGAAACCAACTTATAGGAGGTCATGGACTGGGAATCTTCTGATGTTTTCAGATGTGACCTTGGGCCCTTCATTCAAGGTCAAACGATGGTTCACTGGCTTTGGTGAGTTGTCTTTTTGGTGGATACAAATTTGAATCGGTTCTCCGATGCGTAGGTCTAGTTTTTATTGTGAATTCCCTTTGTAGTAAGTTGTTGAATGTTTTATGTGTGTTACAGCCTGAATTTAACGTTGAGCATTTTCTGGTAGAATGCCGACGAAGGGTGTCCTTAGAGACTATGAGGGATGACTTGGGGATATATCTGAAAGTTCTACAGAGTGCAATGATAGAGCTCATCAATAAGGATTATGCGGATTTTGTAAACCTATCGACTAATCTGGTATGTTTTTAGTGTGTATGGCCACTTTTACAGTTGTGTCATTTGCTCAAATCATTTCACATATTTTAATAGATCTAGTTGGTTTGTTTGTGGTAATACATAGTAAAGGAACAGCAAGATAGGAACCTGCATATTTTATAAGTTGGAAAAATACAATTCTTAGAGCAATTAAGTCAATTTTCAGTGTTTTTCTGGTTAATAGATTGTTATTGTGTAAACTGGCGTATCAACAAAAGCAACTTAAATATTAATAGATTTCTTAATTTGACACATGGCTTGTGAGTATAATGTAATTCATAAAAAGAGTAAAATTTCCTTTACTCCTCTTTCAGGTTGGTCTTGACAAAGCTATCAATAATCTGATGCATCCTTTGGGACAATTGAGACATGATGTTCAAGTAAGGTTTATAAAAGATTTATATTCAAATTAGGGAAATATGGTTTGATTGATTAATTTCCATATGTTATATAATCCACTTTCTAGAATTGTTCAGTTTTTGTTATGTGTACCACTACCATTGTCTTTGATTGATTGCTCTTGTCTTAAGTTATATAGCATATTTAGTCATATTTAGTCAATAACATGTATGATGGTTAAAAGTTGTTCAAGTAGCATATGTGTGTTAAAAGTTTTTGAATCAGTTAGTATATTTTGGTTTCAGAATTGGTTTCAATGCTATTTGCTGAAACGTTATTTATTTTTACACAAGTTTCTGGGACAAACTATGTGCTATTGACATAAATGCAACAGTTTCTCAAACTGAACCATAATACCACATCACTGCAAATGGAATTTAAGCAATTCAGCTGCTAATGTAGCAGAAACTCCTCTTATTATTATTATTATTATTAACATTTCTTGATTATCACTTTATTGATGTGAAGACTAAATTTAGACAATTGGTAGTTGTCATCATATTTGTTATTCTAAATCAAGGCTATTACAATCAACATTATATCTTTGCAGCTTCACTTTAAGGCAGTTTGAAAACAATATAGCAACCCTTATTTATATTCCAGAATGTGAAGAAAGAAATGGGAATGGCCATTGACGATGTCCAAGAAAAACTGAAACACCAGTCTGAAATAAGACAAAAAAAGGTACACTGTGCAAGTGAAAAAGTTTCCTTTATCTCATACATGTATATTGTTTTACTCTGTTTACATAATTTTTTTTAAATATCTTCAGAAAGATCATTATATACACATAATCTTTTCATGTGAGGCTGTGGCGCTAAGTTGTCCAAATGGTGGTGTAACTGGCCAAATCATTTAAAACTTTATAGGTATTTTTAAAACCTTAGATCATAGTTTAGTATCGCATGCTGTTTAGTTTGGGATAGTTTTATCAAGCATAGATTTTGGGGCCATGGTAACACAAATTTCACAATAGGGAGCACAGTCAAAACCCATGTATCGGGTCCTGGGTTCATTTAGAAGTTGCTTGCCACCCAGTGGTTTCAGTATAAAATCTTGAGCAACTACACGGGTGTCATTAATGTTAGACGTCATTAATGTTAGACAAGTTGTTATTATATTGTCTGGATTTATGTTACTTCCTTAAATTATTAAGAAATGGAATAAGTAAACCCCTGTTTATATGTATCAGTGTATATGTATCACATTAAATGTATTTAGGTACCTATTTTATATCATTGTCTAACATTAATGACGTCTAACATTAATGACTCTCATGTAATATGTACTGCTTTCTTCCATCCTCTCAACCCAGGGTTTTGTCTTTTCTGTTTTTACCCCACATCCCTTAAGGGCTGTCGGGGTATTGTTTTCACCCATGGTGTCCAGATGGGCGGGCGGATGGTCGGGCGGTCGGCGGGAAAAAGTTTGTCCGGGCTGTATCTCAGAAACCATAAGGTGTAGGAAGTTGACACTTGGTAGGGACATTGGTTTGGATGTGTAGGTGTGCAACGTCATGGTCTGACCTTGATTTGACCTTGCCATAGTGACCTTGACCTATAAAATCTTGTCCGGGCTATATCTCGGAAACCGTAAGGTGTAGGAAGGTGATACTTGGTAGGGACATTGGTTAGGGGGTGTAGGTGTGCAACATCATGGTCTGACCTTGATTTCACTTTTGACCTTGCTGTAGTGACCTTGACCTATAAAATCTTGTCTGGGCTGTATCTCGGAAACCGTAAGGTGTAGGAAGTTGATACTTGGTAGGGATGTTGGTTAGGATGTGTAGGTGTGCAACGTCATGGTCTGACCTTGATTTGACCTTTGACCTTACTGTAGTGACCTTGACCTATAAAATCTTGTCTGGGCCATATCTCGGAAACCGTAAGGTGTAGGAAGTTGATACTGGGTAGGGACATTGGTTAGGGGGTGTAGGTGTGCAACATTATGGTCTGACCTTGATTTGACCTTTGACCTTACTGTAGTGACCTTGACCTATAAAATCTTGTCTGGGCTATATCTCAGAAACCATAAGGTGTAGGAAGTTGATACTTGGTAGGGACATTGGTTAGGGGGTGTAGGTGTGCAACATTATGGTCTGACCTTGATTTGACCTTTGACCTTACTGTAGTGACCTTGACCTATAAAATCTTGTCTGGGCTGTATCTCGGAAACCGTAAGGTGTAGGAAGTTAATAGTTGGTAGGGATGTTGATTAGGATGTGTAGGTGTGCAACGTCATGGTCTGACCTTATTTGACCTTTGATCTCACTGTAGTGACCTTGACCTATAAAAATCTTGTCCGGGCTATATCTCGGAAACCGTAAGGTGTAGAAAGTTGATACTTGGTAGGGACATTGGTTAGGGGGTGTAAGTGTGCAACATCATGGTCTAACCTTAATTTGACCTTTGATCTTGCTGTAGTGACTTGACCTATATAATCTTGTCCGGGCTATATCTCGGAAACCGTAAGGTGTAGGAAGTTGATACTTGGTAGGGACATTGGTTAGGGGGTGTAGGTGTGTAACATCATGGTCTGACCTTGATTTGACCTTTGACCTTGGTGTAGTGACCTTGACCTATAAAATCTTGTCTGGGCTATATCTTAGACACCATAAGGTGTAGCAAGTTGATACTTGGTAGGGACATTGGTTAGGGGGTGTAGGTGTGCAGCAGCATGGTGTGACCTTGATTTGACCTTTGACCTTGTCATAGTGACCTTGACCTTTAAAATCTTGTTGGACCTTTGGGTCTGTCTTTTGATGCAGATTAAGCACTGTTAAAGTCATATTAGAATTCATTAAGGATTTTACTTTTACAACTTCCCATTGTAACAGATGGAATTTCATCAAGTGAGCCACAGACTTTGCTCCAACACCACACATAAGCATTCATTGAATGTATTACAACTTCTGTATGCATGGTAATATTCAAAACATCTAAACCTTAATTCAGCCATGCCAGATGTAGATAAAGAGTACCTGCATTATCTTTCTCTTAGACATTTTTTTTCTATTTAAACATTGTTTGGACCTTTATATAACTGACAGTGCTCTGAAAGTATCCTGATCTTTGTACTGATACAGTACTTCTATATCTCATGGTGTTAAAAATATTTCCCTAGGCTGTGGGGTACGGGCATCTCTGATGCTATTTTTATGGATCTGTTTCTTTCACCCACTGTGGTGTCAATGTAGTTCACAAAAATACATTAAAGTGTGTACTAAATGAACCCCTTCGGGTTTAATTATTCCTCAGTGTTTTTCACTAAAACTTACTTTGACCATGAAGGTATTAATTAGACATTAACAGGGTACAACTGTAGACATGGAATTACATTGTACTTCAGGTTCCATGTAAACACAGCATGTTCTATTCACTCTACATCTTAAATAAGTCCAAATAAATAAGTTGTATTTTATTATTTCTGAATACCATTATTTCATATTAAACTTTAATTAAATTGCATTATTCTGCCTTTACTGTTTTTAAAGACCACCTTAGCTAGGTTAAGAAGCATAATTCATTCAGTGGAAAAGATGGAAAAGTTGTTGGGCATACACAGAAAAGAAAACGACCCAGTGGCTGAATATCCAAGGTAGTGCTTTCTGTGTGACAGATGTGATTCAATATGACCATTGGTTTGGGGGCTTTTGACCATTTTTGAAAAATAATTTTTGAAAAAAGTCATGAACAATTGAATAATCCCAAGTAAATAATGTGTATTATCCTTTGTGATTTTCAAATAACAAAATTTAACAGTTCCTAAACACTAGTTATCATTGAAAATGATTCATGCTTATTTTGTTTGGTCATCATGCACAGTACATTAGTTGTTCTCTTGTAAGAAAACTTTACAAATTGAAACTGTTCTCACCTTCCACATGATGTGATAATGTAACCTACTCTCACATTGATTGCAACATGTCATGCTTCTGATACAAGTCTGCATAAAGTACATGGACAAATGGAGTGATATATGTGTATGTTATTTAAGTTACAGTAAATATGTGAAATTAGTAAATACTCGTACCTTAGTGTAGGGCTGTGAACAGTTACTCGAGCCTCGGTAGATGAGTCGGTTTTTGCTGGGACTCAAGTCCATTTTAAGTACTCGATTACAAGCAGCATATTGTATTATCGGCCGTGAAACAAAACGTTTGTGTAAAATATGCTACATTTCTGAATTTCCATCACATAATATCAATTAAAGTTCTGGTTTTGCATTAAAAAATAATTTACTCCATATTCTATAATACCTGGTTAAATAGAAGACGTTTTTTTCTTCAAATGTTTCGCTACCATTTGTTTACAGAAGACTTCTAATGGTAGATACTGAATCTCGCGATTACTCGAATTCGGGTCGGTTGTCAGAGTGCGGGTACTTGGAGCTGTTTTTCGTCACCTGTCCCAGCCCTACTTTAGTGAGACATTATCTGGTTATGTTGTGAAAATCAGCCAGTTTCTGTCCTGTTAGTCCCAATTGAATAAATAAATAGACAAGTAAATACACTTTTTAAGGCTGAATAATTGTTGAAGAATTCGAATGAGCATTTTTGTTTATTTTATTTTTTTGAATAGGACTGTTAAAATTATCAGTGGGAAATTTTGACATTCTTTAATGAACAGCACTAATGTTCACTATTTTGTTATGTCCAAAATGGTGCTTTTACATTGTAAATGTCATAATGATGCAGATGCAGAAGATCCAGGTATACAAATTAAAAATCTTGTTCTTTGTTTCTAGTGAATTAAGTGGACAACTCATTGAGAGAGTGGCAACCCAGTTTAACAAGTTGCAGTTCTTTGTAAATAAAAGCAGAGGATTACCATTGGTTGAAGACATCAAACCAGTATGTGATGCCTCTATCTCTAATACACCTCACTAATACACATTTAGTTATATTCAGCATGAACACATGATTAAAATAATTGTTGAGTGTAGAACACCTTTGTAATTTGTACCACTCTCTATATGTGAATTAAATGTGTGCTTTAATTTAATGTGACTGTTTGAAAGAAAGTCATTAACGCTCGGGCCATTTTTAGAGCAAAGTCTCAGTCTACATTATACATGTCAAAACTCGAAGGTTTAATTTTAGTTTGAACATTAAATGTAATTACCGGTATACTGTTGTAGTGAATTATGAGGAAAATTCTCACAGAGAGATAAATGTTAGCACTGTCAGATTTAAAAGGGAAAATCCAGACCTTTCCCTTTTAGACCTTAAATTTCGCAATATGCAGGGTTTTGGTGCAAATATGGAAATTTCTTTCATGAAATATGGCAGTTTCATGTAAAAATTTGCACCATTTGAGACATTTGTCAAAATCACGTAAGTGAAAAAACTCAATAAGCCATCAGAAAAACAGCAAATATCCGCCTGGAAAAAGGGTGCACCCTAAACACGAAAATGGCCAATTTAATCTTTTTGTAAATAGGGTGTGCCCTAATCACAAAAACTGCAAATTTCATCTTTTTGTAAATAGGGTGCACCCTAAACACGGAAACTGCAAATTTCCTCTTTTTGTAAATAGGGTGTGCCCTATTCACGAAAACTGCAAATTTCCTCTTTTTGTAAATAGGGTGCACCCTAAACACAGAAACTGCAAATTTCACCTTTTTGCAAATAGGGTGTGCCCTAAACACGGAAACTGCAATTTTCATCTTTTTGTAAATAGGGTGTGCCCTAAACACAAAAATGGCAAATTTAATCTTTTTGTAAATAGGGTGCACCCTAAACACGGAAACTGTGAATTTCCTCTTTTTGTAAATAGGGTATGCCCTAAACACAGAAACTGCAAATTTACTCTTTTTGTAAATAGGGTGCACCCTAAACACGAAAACAGCAAATTTCATCTTTTTGTAAATAGGGTGTGCCCTAGACACAGAAACTGCAAATTTCCAGTTTTTGTAAATAGGGTGTGCCCTAAACATGGAAACTGTGAATTTCCTCTTTTTGTAAATAGGGTGTGCCCTAAACACAGAAACTGCAAATTTACTCTTTTTGTAAATAGGGTGCACCCTAAACACGAAAACAGCAAATTTCACCTTTTTGTAAATAGGGTGTGCCCTAGACACAGAAACTGCAAATTTCCACTTTTTGTAAATAGGGTGTGCCCTAAACACAGAAACTGCAAATTTACTCTTTTTGTAAATAGGGTGCACCCTAAACACAGAAACTGTGAATTTCCTGTTTTTGTAAATAGGGTGTGCCCTAAACACAGAAACTGTAAATTTCCACTTTTTGTAAATAGGGTGTGCCCTAAACACAGAAACTGCAAATTTACTCTTTTTGTAAATAGGGTGCACCCTAAACACGAAAACAGCAAATTTCACCTTTTTGTAAATAGGGTGTGCCCTAAACACAGAAACTGCAAATTTCCACTTTTTGTAAATAGGGTGTGCCCTAAACACAGATACTGCAAATTTACTCTTTTTGTAAATAGGGTGCACCCTAAACACAGAAACTGTGAATTTCCTGTTTTTGTAAATAGGGTGTGCCCTAAACGCAGAAACTGTAAATTTCCTGTTTTAAGGCGGGTTGTGTGTAACGACCCCGCCTATCAGATGGATGTGTCCAACATCTGTCCACATTTTTTGTTTCTGGACTCTTACTCGAAAACGGTTTGTCCAATCGAATTCAAACTTGACAGGGACAGAGATCACCATCATAGCTAGGTTTCTTTCGAAATTGGTGTAATTCCGTCTGTTTGTTTGTCCATTTGTCTGTCCGTCCACATTTTCGTTTTCGGACTCTAACTCGAAAACGGTTTGTCCAATCGAATTCAAACTTGACAGGGACATAGATCACCATCATAGCTAGATTCCTTTCAAAATTGGTGTATTTCCATCTGTTTGTTTGTTTGTCTGTCTGTTTTTTGACTGTCCATCAAAATTTCCGTTTCCGGACTCTAACTCGAAAATGGTTTGTCCAATGGAATTCAAACTTGACATTGAGATAGATCACCATCATAGCTAGGTTCCTTTCAAAATTAGTGTAATTCTGTCTGTTCGTTTGTCCATTTTTTGTCTGTCAGTCAAAATTTCCATTGCCGGACTCTAACTTGAAAACGGTTTGTCCAATCGAATTCAAACTTATCAGGGAGATACATCACCACCATAGCTAGGTTAATTTCGAAATTGGTGTAATTCTGTCCATTCGTTTGTCTGTTTTTTGTCCATTTATTTGTTCATCAACATTTTCTATTTCCAGACTCTAACTCGAAAACACTGTGTCCAATCAAATGCAAACTTGACAGGGAGATAGATCACCATCATAGCTAGGTTCCTTTTTGAAATTGGTGTAATTTTGTCCGTTTGTTTGTCAATGAATTCTGTGCCTTCATTTGTCTGATTTTTGTCCATTTATTTGTTCGTCAACATTTCTGTTTCCGGACTCTAGCTCGAAAATGCTGTGTCCAATCACATTCAAACTTGACAGATAGATCGCCATCATAACTAGGTTTCCTTTGAAATTGGTGTAATTTTGTCCGTTCGTTTGTTCGTCAACGTTTCCGGACTCTAACTCTAAAACGGTTTGTCTTTACATACATTTTCTTTTTCTTAGATGTTGTTTTCTCTACTTAAACATTATTTGGAGGTTTATGTAACTGACACTGCTCTGAAAGTATCCAGATTTTTGCACTGTATTATTACTCCTGTATCTCATGGTGTTGAAAACTATTTCCCCAGGCTATGGGGTACAGGCATCTCTGATACTATTTTTTTATTTACAAAGAAAAGGCTTTTAAGAATTACACTCAGCATTATAGTATAAGCTTTAAAAATCAATTCTTAGCCCTAAATATTAAGAATATGTAGGAAAAGTTAACTTTTTGATAAACTCCACTCAACAAGGAAAATATACATGCTGATCAAAATAAGGGCTCATGGAAAAACATAATAAAGGATATGAAAATGTATGAAAAATGTATATGAAAAATCAGCTATCCTCTGGTTTATGCTGTATCTTTTCACACTTTTATGTAATCAGTGTAAATACACATACAACACTTTGAACAATCTCAGTCACTTTTTTATGTTTAGTTTGTACCAAAAAGTTAAAGATTTAACATCTTAATATTGGAAATTGATCTTAACAGCAATACATGTATTTTACAGTAAATAGGTGAAACCAGTAAATTTGCATATTTACTAAGATTTTGAGTAAAGGGACACATTCGCTGAATTGATTAGCAAATATGCATATTTTTTTTTTTTTTTAAATCAATATTTTCTTAGTTAAATCTAAAATGCTTTCGCTTATTTTATTTTTACTTATTTTATATTTTGATCTGCAAGATTTAATAAACCAAACCTAGCTGGACATTTTAGTATTTTACTTCATAAAATACACCAAATTTGTTTCAAATGAAATGTAAACTATCTTAATATTTTCTACAAATGATTACATAAAACCCTGTAAATAAATCTTATTTTCATAAATCTTGGTTTGTTGTTTGAAGGCTTTATGTCCTCAACTTGATCTAATATTTCATTTGAAGTCACAATTACCTGATGGCCACTGACTTTTAAGCACTAATCCATTATAGTAGTCTAATTTTTCAGAGCTTCCGTAATAAAAATATATATAAATTATTTCCAAAAAATGTGAGCAAAACACACAAAACACCTTGAACACTCAACTGTATCAAAACATATGACTTCTAATCCACCACACTTCACTACTCCTTCTTGTATAATGTAAACCCATTATCTGACTTTCAGTCTTATCTTGATTGAGGTCACAGTGGGGGAAGAGTCTGACCTATCTTGCCACTGAGAAAGATAAATATATGTTGCTTGTGTAATTTCAGTGTGTCCCTTAATTTATCTAGGCTCTCTCTTGTAGGTGTGTACAACATCTCAGTGGGGTTTATCAGTCCAGCATGTATCTCTGACATTATAATGACCCCTTTACCCCACTGCACACACTTGATTTACACAGTCATGGAAAAAAGTCTTTGAGAATGGTGGTAGTTGAGTAAACATACAGGTAAAAAATGAACACATACCCAAGTGAAATATTTCTGTAAAGCCTGAATCCTATTTTCTTTTATTTATTTTCTTTTATTTATTTATTTATTTTTTTTGCTTAAAATAAGTGACCCCAATCCAATTTGAGACTTTTCTGGAAGTCTCAAATTTTAAAGAGTTTTGTAAAGTTTACAATTTTATGTACTAATTGGACATATTTTCTAATGTCATGAGAAAAGGGTAAACTACATGAGAAAAAAAATGTCTTGATAAGTTACAAGTCATGCAATTTCCTTCAGTTGCAAATTTAAATCTTTTCAAACAAAATTATCCTTAAACTTAAAAAAAACCATTTCAAAATTCAATTAAATCAGCTACATATTCAGTTACATCCAACCCTTCCCAATACATTTACAACAAAAACCATGGTAAATGTACAGTAGTGAGTGTGCCTTTTTGCTTGGTCACAACTCTGGGTGGGTTCAATTCCCACAACTGACAGTCCTGGCTTTTGAAAGGGATGTAAAAATCACAATTTTGAGAGGGGCCATGGTACTGAAAAAGTGTTTTTCCGTATGGATTTGTCCACTACTCCACTCTCCATATCACTATTTTAGACCTATTTTCATATGTTAATACAGCACATTATTGAAATATTTATCGAATATTATTAGTTAAACACACAAGGGGAAAGAGATAGGAAGTGACACCATTTGAAGTGCTTCACTTCATACCTATACTTTAGGGTGAAACAAGGATAGCGAAACCTTAAAGTACTTGTAACTCGCTTATTCTTAAAAGGGGTTACATAATTTAGAGGTCTACCACAAAAATGAGAAATAGCTTCAAGGTTACTAAAATATACTCTGGATATTGACTGATGCAGGTTTTTTTTTAATTTGTTTCTTTTTTCCAATAATCCTTTACAATCAAAAACAAGCCAAAATTGAATATTTTCCTTATTCCCAGTGTATGTACACACAACACTGAAAACTCATTAAAATAGTTGGAAAGACAGTTTACTACAAGTACACTAACATATATGTGTTATCAAATGACAGAAAACACAACCTGACAACTGACAACACTAGAACTCACAGTGGGGTATGATACCTGGGAGGGTCATGAGAAGGGGAATGGGAAATTTTACACTTTTTCCCTAGAACACATACATCACATATACAAATTAACAAGCATTGTAAGAAATAGACTAGGCATGGAACAAACTACATTTGTTGCTTTTTATTGACTTCTAAAAAGCTTTTGATTGGGTAAATTGTGAAATATTGCTAAACAATCTGAGAGTATGGTATCACTGGGAAAATATTTTCCTCAATCAAAAACTTCTACACACAGATAAATGCCCAAGTTAAACTTAATCGGAATTCCACTGATTATTCCAAACAACAAGTGGAGTAAGACAAGGAGATACATCTTGCATCTGGCGTCCTTAGTCTAGTTTTTCATTAGTCAAATCTTTGATTCGAGTTATGTACTGAGCTGCGGCCAAGATTTTAAATTGGCCGTTTAAGCCCTTAAATATTAAATTCTGCATAATATTTCTTCACATATCTGTACATTAAGGTGTATATTATACACTCTGCCATTTTGAAGATTTTTAATGCCTTTATTAAGTTATATTTTATAAAGTAAAAAGCATGTCTAGCACTACGTCTGGCTTTCTGTAAAGTCCCGGATGTCCTAGAAACTATTGTTTTTGCTTTTGTGATGGTCTACTCGAACGAGTCTTTTTTAACGGTTTCGTCTGCTGGTTTATAGTCGTGGAAACCCCAATCAATTTATTGGTCTGCTGGTTTTTCACGCAGTCACTGTTAATATAAAATTGTTGTCTGCGCATCTACAGCATATTACTCATTTGTCAAACAAACAAGCATTCTGCCGCATGCATTTATCTCCCGCCATATAAATGAGATGTACTAAAGATAACATATTTTAACAAGGTGCTCTAAATGTAATACTTTTCAAGTTATATTTGATTTAGTGCATGGTTTCATGAAATTTAATGCATTAAAAATTATTTTAAAAATTCATTAAAAAAATTTAGCATGTGAAAGCTCTCCAAAATGTAGGTGAATGAGTTATTTGAGAAATATTGGCTATCTGCAATACTTTTAGTGATAATAGGCAGTTATTTATTTTGAGTAGGTGAGTAACTAGCTACGGATCTGAAAATTCACTAATTGAAAGCTCTCCAAAATGTATGTGAATGAGTTATTTCAGAAATACTGGCTATCTGCAATACTTGTAGAGATAATTCGCATTTACTCATTTTGAGTAGGTGAATAGTTAACTACGGGTGTGAAACTTCACCAAGTGAAAGCTCTCCCAAAAGTAGGTGAATGAATTGAGAAAAATTGGCTATCTGCAATACTTTTACAGATAATTCACATTTACTCATTTTGATTAGGTGAGTAATTAGCTACGGGTCTGGAACTTCACCATGTGAAAGCTCTCCCAAAAGTATATGAACGAGTAATTTGATAAAAATTGCATACCTGCAATACTTTTAGAGATAATTAGCATTTACTCATTTTGAGGAGGTGAATAATTAGCTACGGGTCTGAAAATTCACCAAGTGAAAGCTCTCCCAAAAGTAGGTGAATGAGTTATTTGATAAAAATTGGATATCCCCAATACTTTTAGAGATAATTCACATTTACTCATTTTGAGTAGGTGAGTAATTAGCTACGGGTCTGGAACTTCACCATGTGAAAGCCCTCCCAAAAGTAGGTGAATGAGTTATTTGAGAAAAATTGGATATCTGCAATACTTTTACAGATAATTCACATTTACTCATTTTGAGTAGGTGAGTAATTAGCTACGGGTCTGAAACCTCACCAAGTAAAAGCTCTCCCAAAAGTAGGTGAATGAGTTATTTGAGAAAAATTGGATATCTGCAATACTTTTACAGATAATTCACATTTACTCATTTTGAGTAGGTGAGTAATTAGCTACGGGTCTGGAACTTCACCATGTGAAAGCTCTCCCAAAAGTAGATGAACGAGTAATTTGATAAAAATTGGATATCCACAATACTTTTAGAGATAATTCACATTTACTCATTTTGAGTAGGTGAATAATTAGCTATGGTTCTGAAACCTCACCAAGTAAAAGCTCTCCCAAAAGTAGGTGAATGAGTTATTTGAGAAAAATTGGATATCTGCAATACTTTTATAGATAATTCACATTTACTCATTTTGAGTAGGTGAATAATTAGCTACGGGTCTGAAACTTCACCAAGTGAAAGCTCTTCCAAAAGTAGGTGAATGAGTTATTTAAGAAAAATTGGATATCCCCAATACTTTTAGGGATAATTCACATTTACTCATTTTGAGTAGGTGAGTAATTAGCTACGGGTCTGGAACTTCACCATGTGAAAGCTCTTCCAAAAGTAGATGAATGAGTTATTTGATAAAAATTGGATATCTGCAATACTTTTAGAGATAATTATCATTTACTCATTTTGAGTAGGTGAATAATTAGCTACGGGTCTGAAACTTCACCAAGTGAAAGGTCTCCCAAAAGTAGATGAAGCAGTTATTTGAGAAATATTATGTCATTATTTTGCCACAAATAAGAAAATAGCTATTACTCACTTATGGCATGCAATAGAACCCCAAATTATATGCATTTACCCTACAGTCACAATTTCAAAGTAGGTATTACTCGGCTATCCAATGTGCAACAGGTCTGAAACTTTACTATGTGATAGGTTATCAAAAACTAGATAACATATTTGAAAATATTTCCCTAACTTTAATACTTTTGAAGATATCTGACATTTACTTATGTTGTTATTTTGCTACAAATAAGAAAATAGCTATTACTCACTTATGGCATGCAATAGAACCCCAAACTATGTACCATCTTATAGCTAAGAACAAAGTAGCTGAACAACATATTTTAGGAAAATACTCCAAGTGCAATAGTTTTGGAGTTACAATGGCTTTACTCAACAGTCAGAATTTCAAAGTAGCTATTACTCAGCTATCCAATGTGCAACAGGTCTGAAATTTAGTATGTGATAGCTTACCAAAAAGTAGATGGACAACATATTTGAAAAGATTTCCCTAACTTTAATACTTTTGAAGATATTTGACATTTACTTCTTCTGTTATTTAGCTACAAATGAGGAAATAGCTATTACTCACTTATGGCAACCAATAGAACTCCAAACTTATAATGTACCATCTTATAGCTAAGAATAAAGTAGCTGAACAACATATTTTAGGAAAACACTCTAACTGCAATACTCTTTTAGTTACAATGGCTTTACTCAAGTCAGAATTTCAAAGTAGCTATTACTCAGCTATCCAAGGTGCAACAGGTCTGAAACTGTACTATGTCATAGCGTACCAAAAAGTAGATGGACAACATATTTGAAAAGATTTCCCTAACTTTAATACTTTTGAAGATATTTGACATTTACTTCTTCTGTTATTTAGCTACAAATGAGAAAATAGCTATTACTCACTTATGGCATGCAACAGAACCCCAAACTATGTACCATCTTATAGCTAAGAACAAAGTAGCTGAACAACATATTTTAGGAAAACACTCTAAGTGCAATAGTTTTGGAGTTACAATGGCTTTACTCAACAGTCAGAAATTTCAAAGTAGCTATTACTCAGCTATCCAAGGTGCAACAGGTCTGAAACTTTACTATGTCATAGCTTACCAAAAAGTAGATGGACAACATATTTGAAAAGATTTCCCCAACTTTAATACTTTTGAAGATATTTGACATTTACTTCTTCTGTTATTTAGCTACAAATGAGAAAATAGCTATTACTCACTTATGGCATGCATTAGAACCCCAAACTATGTACCATCTTATAGCTAAGGACAAAGTAGCTGAACAACATATTTTAGGAAAATACTCTAACTGCAATAGTTTTGGCGTTACAATCGCTTTACTCACCAGTCAGAATTTCAAAGTAGCTATTACTCAGCTATCCAAGGTGCAACAGGTCTGAAACTTTAGTATGTGATAGCTTACCAAAAAGAAGATGGACAACATATTTGAAAAGATTTCCCTAACTTCAATACTTTTGAAGATATTTGACATTTACTTCTTCTGTTATTTAGCTACAAATGAGAAAATAGCTATTACTCACTTATGACATGCAATGGGACCCCAAACTATGTACCATCTTATAGCTAAGGACAAAGTAGCTGAACAACATATTTGAAGAAAAAGTTGTTACTGCAATAGTTTTTGAGTTATGAGCCCTTTACTCAAAATAGCTAAGATTGCTATTACTCACTTATCTTTAGGCCTAAGTCAATAAAACCAAAAAAATTTTCAAGGGCATGAAAATTCATTGGGACAATTAATTTACAAAAAATCTGTAGCTGTAGTAGTTTTGGAGAAATCTGCGTGACTAACTAACGCACGCACGCACGCATGCACGCACACACAGACATCATTTCATAATCTCCCTCCCGGGCTAAAGCCCGGCGGGAGATAATAAACCGGAAAGAAATTAATGAATGAAGTGACGTCACGGTAGTACTATACATTTGTCGTTCAGCCAATCAGAATCGACAATGAAAATATTCAAACTCCGTAGTTCTACTTTCAACCACTCGAAGGCGCTTTTGCATGTCCTAGAAGTTATGACGTGAGTTCATTTTTCTGTCAATCCGTTTCTTATTTTGGAGGAAGTTTTCTTCCAAATTGTTTTACAGTATATTTACAAAATAAACCAGTTCGCTAATCTTATTCCTGACAATATTTTATTAAATGGACGTTTCGACAAAGATCAGATACTTTAAGCTAAAAATTTACACAAATTAATTTAAAAATATCCTGGCCTGATACTCACATAAGGGAATCTACTTGTGTCATAGTACATACATGTATATCTAAGATAGGGAGAAATCCCTTCAATGGTCATTGAGAAAATTGTGATAAACAGGTGAAATTTTCACACTTTTCATGGGAGTACCTCTTATCTAGCGGCTCTGGAGAACAGACGAACAGACAAATCTGCATGCCTTGAAGAATTAATCATCCTTGCTAGATAAGGTATCTTTTAAAAGTAACAACATGTTTCTGGATTATTATTATTTATTATTATTATTTTGTATCCAGACAGTGATCCAGATCAGTCAAAATTTAATAGGATCTAAGATTAAGAAATAAGATCTAAGTGACCCAAGCAGTAGTAATTATGTAACCCTTCTGACAAACAGATAGACAAACGGTTATGACAACAATACCTCTTGGTGGAGATAATAAATGCGAGTACTAATAAAATATGACTCTTTCATTAAATTACAGTGAAGGAAAAACATAGAAACAGTATACACATGCTTCTTTTTACAAGCATATATTCAACAGGTAAATGTGGTTTGGGTTTCATAAGTATACTTGCTTTCTTCCAGTACTGGCAACACATTTTAAATGAGACAGTAGTCAATTACAACCTCAAGACACATGCAGATGATGGGCTATTAATTACCTGGTCTTCAGGTAGCATAAACACTTGCAGTGGGGGAGCAGATAAGCCCTCCCTCAAGTTTGAGGGGTTGGGATGGTATAATTCCTAGGACTGTGTCCTCTCCTAGAGATAAATCTCATCCCAGTCTTTCAGATAATTAAGATGAGGCTGAGAAAACCAAATTAGTGGTGTGTTTGAATGGCAAGAATTTTACATTAGAGTGGGACTGAATACATTTTACAAATATGTTCTATTTCCAGATATACAAACTTAAATATACAAAGAGTAATACAAAATTTAATACTCCAACAAGAGTAAGCACTAAAAGTATACATTAAGTAAAACAACTGAAGGAAAGTGCATGACTTGTAACTTATGAAGACATTTTTTTTTCTCACTTAGTTTACCCTTTTCTCATGACATCAGAAAATGTGTCCAATTTGTACCTAAAATTGTAAACTTTACAAAACTCTTTAAAATTTGAGACTTCCAAAAAAGTCTCAAATTGGACTGGAGTCACTTATTTTAAGTAAGAAAAAATCAGGATTCAGGCTTTACAGAAATTTCACTTGGGTGTGTGTTCATTTTGTACCTGTATGTTTACTCAACTACCACCATTCTCATAGATTTTTCCTAGACTGTAAATCAAGTGTGTGCAGTGGGGTACAGGGGTCTTTGTAATGTCAGAGATACATGCTGGACTGATAAACCCCACTGAGATGTTGTACACACCTACAAGAGAGAGCCTAGATAAATTAAGGGACACACACTCAAATTACACAACAAGTAACATACATTTGTTTTTCTCAGTGGCAAGACAGGTCAGTCTCTTCCCCCACTGTGACCTCAATTAAGATAAGACTGAAAGTCAGATAATGGGTTTACATTGTACAAGAAGGAGTAGTGAAGTGTGGTGGATTAGAAGTCATATGTTTTGATACAGTTGAGTGTTCAAGGTGTTTTGTGTGTTTTGCTCACATTTTTTGGAAATAATTTATATATATTTTTATTACGGAAGCTCTGAAAAATTAGACTACTATAATGGATTAGTGCTTAAAAGTCAGTGGCCATCAGGTAATTGTGACTTCAAATGAAATATCAGATCAAGTTGAGGACATAAAGCCTTCAAACAACAAACCAAGATTTATGAAAATAAGATTTATTTACAGGGTTTTATGTAATCATTTGTAGAAAATATTAAGATAGTTTACATTTCATTTGAAACAAATTTGGTGTATTTTATGAAGTAAAATACTAAAATGTCCAGCTAGGTTTGGTTTATTAAATCTTGCAGATCAAAATATAAAATAAGTAAAAATAAAATAAGCGAAAGCATTTTAGATTTAACTAAGAAAATATTGATTTTTTATGTCAGCTGACTTGTCAGTCAGCTGACATTATGTCGTCACTCTGCGGCGTGGGCGTACGCGTACGCGTACGCGTCCGCGTGAACAACTTCTCCTCCAAAACTACAAGGCCTAGAGATGTGCTGTTTTTTTTAAAAGATACCTTATCTATCGAGGATGAAAAATTGTTCAAGGCATGCAAATCTGTCTGTTCGTCTGTTTGCTAGAGACATTACAAGGGGGGTACCCCCACCAAAAGTGTGAAAATTTCAACACTTAATCACAATTTTCTCAGTGACTATTGCAGGGATTTCTCTCATATCTTGCATATATGTACTAGGCCAGAGGTAGATTCTCTTGTGTGAGTATGAGACTTGGATCTGTCTTACTTTTTTTTTAATAAATTTTTTTAATAATTTTTAATGCATTAAAATTCATGAAATCATGCACAAAATCATTTATAACTTGAAAAGTGTTGCATTTAGAGCATTTTGTTAAAATATGTTATTCAGCTACTTTTTTCATAGCTACAATATGGTGAGTAAGTTGGGTGCCTGTCTCAATAGCTAAGTGAGTAATAGCTACTTTTGGGCTTTTCAGTAACTTCCATCATGAGTAAAATCACTTGTAACTTAAAAACTATTGCATTTAGAGAATTTCATATAAATATGTTATTCAGCTACTTTTGGGTCAGCTATAACATAGTAAAATTTTAGACCTGTAGCTCATGGCATAGCTGAGTAATAGCTACTTTTAGGTTATCACTGTTGAGTAAATCGCTTATAACTTCAAAACTATTGCATTTAGAGAATTTCGTATAAATATGTTATTCAGCTACTTTTGGGTCAGCTATAACATAGTAAAATTTCAGACCTGTAGCTCATGGCATAGCTGAGTAATAGCTACTTTTAGGTTATCACTGTTGAGTAAATCACTTATAACTTGGAAACTATTGCATTTACAGTATTTTGTTTCAATATGTTGTTCACCTATTTTGGGATCAGCTATAACATAGTGAAGTTTCAGATCTGTGGCTCATTGCATAGCTGAGTAATAGCTACTTTGAAGTTCTCACTATTGAGTAAATCACTTGTAACTTAAAACCTATTGCATTTAGAGAATTTTGTATAAATATGTTATTCAGCTACTTTTGGGCCAGCTATAACATAGTGAAATTTCAGATCTGTAGGTCATGGCATAGCTGAGTAATAGCTACTTTAAAGTTCTCACTGTTGAGTAAATCAGTTATAATTGGAAAACTATTGCATTTAGAGAATTTCGTATAAATATGTTATTCAGCTACTTTTGGGTCAGCTATAACATAGTAAAATTTCAGACCTGTAGCTCATGACATAGCTGAGTAATAGCTACTTTTAGGTCATCTCTATTGAGTAAATCAGTTGTAACTTGAAAACTATTGCATGTACAGTATTTTGCTTAAATATGTTGTTCACCTACTTTTGGGTCAGCTATAACATAGTAAAATTTCAGACCTGTAGCTCATGGCATAGCTGAGTAATAGCTACTTTGAGGTTATCACTGTTGAGTAAATCGCTTATAACTTGGAAATTATTGCATTTAGAGTATTTTGTTTCAATATGTTATTCACCTATTTTGGGGTCAGCCATAACATAGTGAAGTTCCAGACCTGTGACTCATTGCATAGCTGAGTAATAGCTACTTTGAAGTTCTCAATGTTGAGTAAATCACTTATAATTTGAAAACTATTGCATTTAGAGAATTTAGTATAAATATGTTATTCAGCTACTTTTGGGTCAGCTATAACATAGTAAAATTTCAGACCTGTAGCTCATGGCATAGCTGAGTAATAGCTACTTTTAGGTTATCACTGTTGAGTAAATCACTTATAACTTGGAAACTACTGCATTTAGAGTATTTTGTTGCAATATGTTATTCACCTATTTTGGGGTCAGCTATAACATAGTGAAGTTCCAGACCTGTGGCTCATTGCATAGCTGAGTAATAGCTACTTTGAAGTTCTCACTGTTGAGTAAATCAGTTGTAATTGGAAAACTATTGCCTTTACAGAAATTTGTGCAAATATGTTATTCAGCTACTTTTGGGTCAGCTATAACATAGTGAAATTACAGACCTGTAGCTCATGGCACAACTGAGCAATAGCTATTCTCAGGCACTGACTGTTGAGTAAATCGGCTATAACTTGAAAAATATTGCATTTGGAGTATTTTGTTAAAATATATTGTTCACCTACTTTTGGGTTAGCTATAACATAGTGAAATTACAGACCTATAGCTCATGGCATAGCGGAGCAATAGCTATTTTCAGGTTCTCACTATTGAGTAAATCAGTTGTAACTTGAAAACTATTGCATTTACAGTATTTTGCTTAAATATGTTGTTCACCTACTTTTAGGTCAGCTATAACAGAGCAAAAATTCAGACATGTAGCTCATTTTCCTCAGTGGCCTAGTGGTTAGCAAGTTTGGCATCTAATCATAGGCTGTCACCTCTGTGGGTTCGAGTCCTACAAGTGGCAATTCTGAGGACCTGTCCCAATATGACCCTGGCTGTTGAACGGGACGTAAAACCCCAACTTTGACCTTTGACCTTTGCATAGCTGAGTAATAGTTACTTTGAGGTTCTCACTCTTGAGTAAATCAGTTGTAACTTGAAAACTATTACATTTAGAGTATTTTGTTAAATATGTTATTCACAGACGTTTTGGTCAGCTATAACATAGTGAAATTGCAGACCTCTATGTCATGGCATAGCTGAGCAATAGCTTCTTTCAGGTTCTCACTGTTGAGTAAATCATTGTATCCAACCTGTAGGAAATCATGGGCTGGGAATCTGTTAATATGGTCCGATTTGACCTTGGAACTCTCCTTCAAGGTCAAATGAGGATAGCCAAACATAAAAGTGCTTATAACTCGCTTATTATTGGTCCTACAGGTTTGGAATGAAAACCAACCTATAGAAAATCATGAGCTGGGAATCTTTTGGTGTGGTCGGATTTCACCTTAGACCCCTCCTTCCAGGTCAAACGAAGATAGCCAAACTTAAAGTGCTTATAACTCGCGTATTATTGGTCTTGGAGGTTTGGGATGGTAAACCAACATATAGGAAATCATGGGCTGGGATTCTTTTGGTGTGGTCAGATTTGACCTGGGACCCCTCCTTCAAGGTCAATTGAGGATAGCCAAACTTACAATTGCTTATAACTCGCTTATTATTGGTCCTACAGGTTTGGGATGGTAAACAAGCTACAGGAAATCATGGGCTGGGAATTTTTTTGTGTGGTTGGATTTAACCTTAGACCCCTCCGTCAAGGTCAAACAAGGATAGCCAAACTTAAAAAGTTCCTATGACTCACTTATTATTGGTCCGAGAGGTTTGGGATGGTAAACCATCCTAAATTCTTTGGCTGGGAATCTTTTGGTATGGTCAGATTTGACCTTTGGATCCCTTCTTCATGGTCGAACGAGGATATTGCATTTATAGTATTTCTTTAAATATTTTTAACCTACTTTTTACACTTAAACAATTACCTTGTTACTTTATTTCATAATACCATTTGCAGGGCACAACTTTTTTGTCCTTTTCTTCTGTCAGCTTCGGAATATCTTTCGAACATGCTGTTCAGTTACCATTTACTGTATTTCTGTACAGCCCTTTCCCTGATAATTATGCTTTCCTCTCATTATCACCATCACAAATCAAAAACATTCAGTCAGCTGACACAGTGCCCGTTCACGGGCACTCTCCTCTTGTTTTAAAAAAAATATGCATATTTGCTAATCAATTCAGCGAATGCATCCCTTTACTCAAAATCTTAGTAAATATGCAAATTTACTGGTTTCACCTATTTACTGTAAAATACATGTACTGCTGTTAAGATCAATTTCCAATATTAAGATGTTAAATCTTTAACTTTTTGGTACAAACTAAACATAAAAAAGTGACTGAGATTGTTCAAAGTGTTGTATGTGTATTTACACTGATTACATAAAAGTGTGAAAAGATACAGCATAAACCAGAGGATAGCTGATTTTTCATATACATTTTTCATACATTTTCATATCCTTTATTATGTTTTTCCATGAGCCCTTATTTTGATCAGCATGTATATTTTCCTTGTTGAGTGGAGTTTATCAAAAAGTTAACTTTTCCTACAAATTCTTAATATTTAGGGCTAAGAATTGATTTTTAAAGCTTATATTATAATGCTGAGTGTAATTCTTAAAAGCCTTTTCTTTGTAAATAAAAAAATAGTATCAGAGATGCCTGTACCCCATAGCCTGGGGAAATAGTTTTCAACACCATGAGATACAGGAGTAATAATACAGTGCAAAAATCTGGATACTTTCAGAGCAGTGTCAGTTACATAAACCTCCAAATAATGTTTAAGTAGAGAAAACAACATCTAAGAAAAAGAAAATGTATGTAAAGACAAACCATTTTAGAGTTAGAGTCCAGAAACGGAAATGTTGACGAACAAACGAATGGACAAAATTACACCAATTTCAAAGGAAACCTAGCTATGATGGTGATCTGTCTAACTGTCAAGTTTGAATATGATTGGACACAGCATTTTCGAGTTAGAGTCCGGAAACAGAAATGTTGACGAACAGATAAATGGACAAAAATCAGACAAATGAAGGCACAGAATTCATTGACAAACAAACAAACGGACAAAATTACACCAATTTCAAAAAGGAACCTAGCTATGATGGTGATCTATCTCCCTGTCAAGTTTGCATTTGATTGGACACAGTGTTTTCGAGTTAGAGTCTGGAAATAGAAAATGTTGATGAACAAATAAATGGACAAAAAACAGACAAACGAATGGACAGAATTACACCAATTTCGAAAGTAACCTAGCTATTGTGGTGATGTATCTCCCTGATAAGTTTGAATTCGATTGGACAAACTGTTTTCAAGTTAGAGTCCGGCAATGGAAATTTTGACTGACAGACAGACGAAAAATAGCATCAGAGATGCTCGTACCCCACAGCCTAAGGAAATATTTTCAACACCATGAGATACAGAAGTACTGTACCAGTACAAACTTCAAGATACTTTCAGAGCACTGTCAGTTATATAAAGGTCCAAACAATGTTTAAATGGAGAAATAATGTTTAAAAGAAAGATAATGCATATAAAGATGAAGTACTAAAACAAGATAATTCAATAACAAGATAACAGCATTAATCAGCAAACTAAAATTCAACACTCTTTATCTACACCTGCATGGCCCAATTATGGTTTAGATGGTTTGAATATTATCATGCATACAGAAGTGGTAATACATTTAATGAATGCTTATGTGTGGTGTTGGAGCAAAATCTGTGGCTCACTTGATGAAATTCTATCTCTTACAATGGGAAGTTATGAAAGTAAAATTCTTAATAAATTCTAATATGACTTTAACAGTGCTAAATCTGCATAAAAAAACAGACTCAAAGGTGCAACAAGATTTTATAGGTCAAGGTCACTACAGCAAGGTCAAAGGTCAAATCAAGGTCAGATCATGACGTTGCATAACTACACCCCCTAACCAATGTCCCTACCAAGTATCAACTTCCTACACCTTGCGGTTTCCGAGATATAGCCCAGACAAGATTTTCGAACTCAAGGTCACTACGGCAAGGTCAAAGGTCAAATCCTTGTCAGGCCATGACATTGCACACCTACACCCCCTAACCAATATCCCTACCAAGTATCAACTTCCGACACCTTATGGTTTCTGAGATATAGCCCGGACAAGATTTTATAGGTCAAGGTCACTACGGCAAGGTCAAAGGACAAATCAAGGTCAGACCATGACGTTGCACACCTATACACCCTAACCAATATCCCTACCAAGTATCAACTTCCTACACCTTACAGTTTCTGAGATATAGCCCGGACAAGATTTTATAGGTCAAGGTCACTACGGCAAGGTCAAAGGTCAAATCAAGGTCAGACCATGACGCTGCACACCTACACCCCCTAACCAATATTCCTACCAAGTATCAACTTTCTACACCTTACGGTTTCCGAGATATAGCCCGGACAAGATTTTATAAGTCAAGGTCACTACAGCAAGGTCAAAGGTCAAATCAAGGTCAGACCGTGATGTTGCATACCTACACCCCCTAATCAATGTCCCTACCAAATATTAACTTCCTACACCTTACGGTTTCTGAGATATAGCCCGGACAAGATTTTATAGGTCAAGGTCACTACGGCAAGGTCAAAGGTCAAATCAAGGTCACACCATGACGTTGGACACCTACACCCCCTAACCAATATCCCTACCAAGTATCAACTTCCTACACCTTATGGTTTCCGAGATATAGCCCGGACAAGATTTTCAAACTCAAGGTCACTACGGCAAGGTCAAAGGTCAAATCAAGGTCAGACCATGACGTTGCACACCTACACCCCCTAACCAATGTCCCTACCAAGTATCAACTTCCTACACCTTACGGTTTCTGAGATACAGCCCGGACAAACTCTTTTCCCGCCGCCCGCCCACCCGCCCGCCCATCCGGACACCATGGGTGAAAACAATAAAAATGGACAAACGAACAGACAGAATTACACTAATTTTGAAAGGAACCTAGCTATGATGGTGATCTATCTCAATGTCAAGTTTGAATTCCATCGGACAAACCATTTTCGAGTTAGAGTCCGGAAACGGAAATTTTGATGGACAGTCAAAAAACAGACAAACAAACAAACAAACAGATGGAAATATACCAATTTTGAAAGGAATCTAGCTATGATGGTGATCTATGTCCCTGTCAAGTTTGAATTCGATTGGACAAACCGTTTTCGAGTTAGAGTCCGAAAACGAAAATGTGGACGGACAGACAAACGGACAAACAAACAGACGGAATTACACCAATTTCGAAAGAAACCTAGCTATGATGGTGATCTCTGTCCCTGTCAAGTTTGAATTCGATTGGACAAACCGTTTTCGAGTAAGAGTCCAGAAACAAAAAATGTGGACAGATGTCGGACACATCCATCTGATAGGCGGGGTGGTTACACACAACCCGCCTTAAAACAGGAAATTTACAGTTTCTGCGTTTAGGGCACACCCTATTTACAAAAACAGGAAATTCACAGTTTCTGTGTTTAGGGTGCACCCTATTTACAAAAAGAGTAAATTTGCAGTATCTGTGTTTAGGGCACACCCTATTTACAAAAAGTGGAAATTTGCAGTTTCTGTGTCTAGGGCACACCCTATTTACAAAAAGGTGAAATTTGCTGTTTTCGTGTTTAGGGTGCACCCTATTTACAAAAAGAGTAAATTTGCAGTATCTGTGTCTAGGGCACACCCTATTTACAAAAAGGTGAAATTTGCTGTTTTCGTGTTTAGGGTGCACCCTATTTACAAAAAGAGTAAATTTGCAGTATCTGTGTTTAGGGCACACCCTATTTACAAAAAGTGGAAATTTGCAGTTTCTGTGTCTAGGGCACACCCTATTTACAAAAAGGTGAAATTTGCTGTTTTCGTGTTTAGGGTGCACCCTATTTACAAAAAGAGTAAATTTGCAGTTTCTGTGTTTAGGGCACACCCTATTTACAAAAACTGGAAATTTGCAGTTTCTGTGTCTAGGGCACACCCTATTTACAAAAAGATGAAATTTGCTGTTTTCGTGTTTAGGGTGCACCCTATTTACAAAAAGAGTAAATTTGCAGTTTCTGTGTTTAGGGCATACCCTATTTACAAAAAGAGGAAATTCACAGTTTCCGTGTTTAGGGTGCACCCTATTTACAAAAAGATTAAATTTGCCATTTTTGTGTTTAGGGCACACCCTATTTACAAAACGATGAAAATTGCAGTTTCCGTGTTTAGGGCACACCCTATTTGCAAAAAGGTGAAATTTGCAGTTTCTGTGTTTAGGGTGCACCCTATTTACAAAAAGAGGAAATTTGCAGTTTTCTTGAATAGGGCACACCCTATTTACAAAAAGAGGAAATTTGCAGTTTCCGTGTTTAGGGTGCACCCTATTTACAAAAAGATGAAATTTGCAGTTTTTGTGATTAGGGCACACCCTATTTACAAAAAGATTAAATTGGCCATTTTCGTGTTTAGGGTGCACCCTTTTTCCAGGCAGATATTTGCTGTTTTTCTGATGGCTTATTGAGTTTTTTCACTTACGTGATTTTGACAAATGTCTCAAATGGTGCAAATTTTTGCATGAAACTGCCATATTTCATGAAAGAAATTTCAATATTTGCACCAAAACCCTGCATATTGCGAAATTTAAGGTCTAAAAGGGAAAGGTCTGGATTTTCCCTTTTAAATCTGACGGTGCTTGTCACTGTGACAATATATAGAAATCATCAGAATAATGTGAGCAATAAGTAATTGTTTGATACTAAAAATATTTGTCGGTAAAAAAAAATATTGTCAGTACGTGGTTGATATTATAATTTTATGGTCAGGTTTCTTTTCAATAATGTTTGAATGTGTTTTTTTTCAGAGAATTGCCAATATCACCACCACCTTACAGTTCAGTTTGGAAGGCTCTTTCAGGGAGGGTTTGGAGACGAATGACACTGCAATACTCCGCCAGTGTCTCAGAACCTATGCTACGATTGATAAGATGAGAGACGCTGAGAACTTATTTAGGCAGCACACGGTGAAGCCATACATGGAAGAGGTGAGGTTTCTTATAACAGTGGTAAAGTTATCAGACTACTGTTAAACAATTTCAAGTGAATCTCAGCTCAAAGGTGAGGGATGAGAATCCATTTGGAGTAAGATAAGAAATGTGAATGTCACCACAGCATGTGAAGTTTTGAAGGATAAGAAATGTGAATGTCACCACAACATGTGAAGTTTGACACAGGAGGCACTCGTTAGAGGCAGGACATCAGATTCTATGCCAGTTATACATTAGAGGAGATCAAAGGCTGAATGTAGTCAAGAAATATATGAAAAATGTGCAAAAACGCTTCCCATAGCTGAAAGAAATAGAGGCAGCTTCCTCACTGGCAAACTCTACGTCACTTACTCTGCAATAACATGGGTGCTCTTTCAAGCACTTTGTGGGTTGAATTTCTTTCCTTTTATGTGATTTTTTTTTTGTTTAAATAGAGGCCTTTGTAAGTCTCTGTGCTCTGATTAAGCTGGTTTTAATTGCATACCGGTATTGCTAATGTCTTAAGGGTTAATAATGAATTGGGTTTGACTTTAAGGACTTTAAGTCTGTACTTTAGCATTCATCAAGAGAACAAGACTATTGACCTGCAGAAGTATTTACATTTCTGTAAGAGTTATGGGTCAGTGAAATATTTGTAATTTACCATATTGTCTTTGTTAATTGTATTTTTATGAAGAACAGATTATATCTGCCAAACACGCTAACTTTCCAATGTAAAAGATTAATATGTGAAGACTTTTGGTGTCCTAGCTTATGAAGTAGAGCAGTGCATTTGCAACTGTTTTTGTTGCTTTTTAATACCACAACTTATCCCACAAGATTGCCCTTTCAATAACATCTGATTCAGTGGATTATGTCACTTTTTTGGTTTCCAGACATTTTAAGGAATGCTATTAAGCCTATCTTTCTGAAATTTGGTATGGAGGTTCATTGGGTTAATAGCTTGTATGGGATTGCTTTTGGGGGTAATTGCTTCATAGATGAGTGAGTAATTAATTAAATAAATGAGTAATTGGCTATTTTGAATACTGAAAAAGGCAAATGTGCTCATATCTCCTAAACCATGCGAGATAGAGCTATTTTGTCGAAATTTTCGACCCACAGGGTATCTAAGGAATGTAATCTTTGCAATTTTCAAAAACTTTTCCCCTCCCCAAAAATGGCGGCCATTTTGAATTTTCGAAGTTTTGCCAAAAATGGCAAAACACAAATTTGCTTTTATCTCCTTAACCGTGCGAGATAGAGCGATTTCGTCGAAATTTTCAATCCACAGGGTATCTAAGGAATGCAATCTTTGCAGTTTTCAAAAAAATTTCCCCTCCCCAAAAATGGCGGCCATTTGGAATTTTCGAATATTTGCCAAAAATGGCAAAAGACAAATTTCCTTCAATCTATCTCCTTAACCATGCGAGATAGAGCGATTTCGTCGAAAGTCTCAACCTGTAAGGTATCTGAGCATCGTACTCTTGGCAATTTAAAAAAAATTTTCCCCTCCCCAAAAATGGCGGCCATTTTGAATTTTCGAATTTTTACCAAAAATGGCAAAACACAAATTTGCTTCTATCTCCTTAACCGTGCGAAATAGAGCGATTTCGTCGAAATTTTCAACCCACAGGGTGTCTAAGCAATGTACTCTTTGCAATTTTCAAAAATTTTCCCCTCCCCAAAAATGGCGGCCATTTTGAATTTTCGAATTTTGGCCCAAAATGAAAAAACACAAATTTGCCTTAACCGTGCAAAATAGAGTTATTTCGGTGAAATTTTCGACCCACAGGGTATCTAAGAAATGTACTCTTGGCAATTTTCAAAAAATTTTCCTCTTCCCAAAAATGGCGGCCATTTTGAATTTTCAAATTTTTGCCAAAAATAAAAAAACAGAAATTTGCTTCTATCTTCTTAACCGTGCAAGATAGAGTGATTTCGTCAAAATTTTCGACCCAACCAATGCAAAAAGGCATGAAGCTGAAATAATTTACATGTACACTAATAAATATTTAACCATCATTGATATATTTCACAAATGAAACAGGGTCTTATAAGACTACTTTACAATTTTGCAAAAGGTTCATGGGGTGGACATTACACATGATAATGTGTGTTCTTCTATGCTATCCTGTTTCTATTCATTTGTCGCAGCTACTATCAACAGGGCATCCTATTTCTAGTTTCAGTTGTAATGTGGATTCTTCTGTTATGTAGTAAGAAAAAGTACTTTCTTCTTCAGGTAATAAGTGAACAGTTCTTGAATGAAAATGCCACTGGATTGAAAGGAATGTACACAGCGATTCTGGATTTTATGCCCAAATACTGCAAAATTCTGAAGGAAGTGACATCTGGCAATATTCCTGGGTAAGTGAAAGGTTGATTAGGAATTTAATTTTAATTGCGCTTATTCTATTGTTTAATAAGGGATCATGTGTAATTATCCAACTTTGTTATTAGTGTTATTTTTTGCAAAAGAATGGCATTTTATGAAAACCTCAATTTTCTAGACTAATTGACTGTAGTCAGAACTTCCTGAAGTCATCTATTGTTATGTAATGTTGTGTCAACTACTCTCTTTTCACTTGTTAATGTTGACTACAGTTTTAATAATTAGAAGTTTCTGCTTCTGATGTCGAATATTAGTTCTTCAATATTGGTACCACACATATTTTCCCCAATGTACATTTTTTGAGATCATTTTCCTGGTATATTTTTGTCAATGACTGCTCTGACATCACTGGAATTCCAAAGAACAACTGCTGTCATTTAACTGCATTGGCAGTTTATGTATAGTTATATTTACAAGTCGCTTATGTTACCCCTTATTAGCATTTGACAGAACAAATCTTAGATTCTACTTATACCTTATTGTTTCCATTTAAAATTGGTACCTGGCAGTTTTATGTATAGTTATATTTATGATTTTTATGTAGAATTTCCTACCACAGAAATTTGAGATAACTGTATTAATTTCCAAAATATTGCCAATTTGAACCAGCCATTGATCTGGTAATAGAAGAACTACAGTGGATTTGGTTCAAGATATCAGCCATTTACTTCTACGTATGGCACCTTCTCATAACAATCACTTTGAGTGTTTTAAGAAAAGGGAGTTTGGAGGATATCTTCCAAACTTATTTGCAGGACTAAATAGACAAAACAACAGCATTTAAGCAAACTCCTTTCAAATGAGCAGTACAGAGTAACACTATGGTGCTATTATGTTACCCCTTATTAGCATTTGACAGAACAAATCTTAGATTCTACTTATACCTTATTGTTTCCATTTAAAATTGGTACCTGTGCATCAAATTATACTCAAATTATGGCTATATTTATATTATGGAAAATCAAATTATGGCTATATTTACAAGTCACCCTTCTAATTGTATCCACCGGGATACTATGGATTTTGCATCGTTATGCCGCCACCGGGCGTTTTTTTCGACTTTTAGCAAGGAGTTTTGTTGGCTCTCTAGAGCAAAGGGTATTATAGGTAGAGATCTCAAATTCACAGGATATGTTCCTCATTACAAAATCTTGACTGGGAATATTTTTGGCCTCATTTTGAACAACAAGATGGCCACCAGGGACGTTTATTCGACTTTAAGCAAGGACTTTTGTTGACCCTCTAGAGCAAAGGGTATTATAGGTAGAGATCTCAAATTCGCAGGATATGTTCCTCATTACAAAATCTTGACTGGGAATATTTTTGGCCTCATTTTGGAAAACAAGATGGCCACAACAGGCGTTTCTCTGTCAGTCATGAAAAGTGCTTGTATCTCCCTTATTATTGGTCCTAGAGGTTTGGTATGTGAAGCCAACCCATAGGAAATCATGGGCTGGGAATCTTCTGATGTGGTCAGATTTGACCTTGGACCCCTCCTTCAAGGTCGAACAAGGATAGTCAAAGTTAAAGGTGCTTATAACTTGGTTATTATTGGTCCTAGAGGTTTGCAGTGTGAAACCAACTTTTAGGAAATCATGAGCTGGGAATCTTTTGATGTGGTGAGATTTGACCTTGGGCTCCTCCTTCGAGGTTAAGCGATGGTTGATTGGCTTTGGTGAGTTGTCTTTCTGGTGGATACAATTTGCATCAGTTCTCAGATGTGCTAGGTCTAGTTATCCTTATGGTTTGTACTGCTAGTTGGTATTGTTTTTTGGTTGACCAATTGTCTGCCCATTTGTTTGTTTGTTCATTAGCAGGATTATGCAAATACTACTTGTTGGATCTTCCTGAAAAAAAAGGTGGGTCATAGTCTAACTTAGATCCCATTAAATTTTGAGAGTCATCAGGATCAACACCTGGATACAAAAAACCTAATCTGGGTTTTCCCATTTACATATTATGTGCCTTGGCGGAAGTATGCACTGTTTGAGTGCTATTGTTTATACTATTTATGACTGGTCAGCTTATACTTAAACTACTGTAACACTTAAACTGAAGTTTAGCTGGACTGCACCAGGCCTTATTAATTTGAACTAAGAATATTTGCAACTAACTGTAATCTGTGTAACAGGCACTGAAGGTTGTTCTCTGATTATAAAACCATCAGTTTTACATTTCAAACTGATGTCATATAATGAGGTAGGTGCAAAGAGTTCTATGTCATCTGTGAAAATGCAAAATGGCTGCATTTGTACAAAATCATTGTAGCCATTTTGCAATAAAATTTTAATAAACTTTCAGTGATGTGGCTGGTACTTATGAAATGGCCAGGTGTAATATGGGCTTAGATGCTGTATGACATGACTTTGTAGTGAAAAGAAAAAGATATTTGGAAATGTCAGAATCAAACAAAGTCATGGTTTTTGTATCATCATCTGCATGAGAGCCTATGGTCATGACGAATAATGGTCAATATTATCTAAACTTTTGCCTAAGTCCTCTAAATAACTTCACATTTATCGATTTTGGAACAAAAGCTTGCTAGTTACACAAAATATGTATTCACAGAACACTGCAATCCCTTGAACTTACTTTGCAACTTATTATAATAGATAATTAGTAACTAAAACTTTGTACTTTTTACACGTTTTTGGAGCATTCTAAAGCCTAAGGATTGTATTTTCATATAGTGGCGGTGAAGTTGTGAGAGGATATGATTTCATTGTTAATGCTGTGTGGCCTGAAGTGGTGACCAACATTGAGGCTAGGGTACCTTCAATATTTGCACCGGGAAATCCCAATATTTTTCACGAGGTAATTTGCTGACTACATTTATAAGGATTATCTGCAAAGAGAATATTTTGATTTATTTCTTTGTTTGGGTTTAAGTTGAAAAGATTCTTTTGTATTTTGTGTTTGTTATTATGTTTCATTTCTGGCACAGTGTAATAATAATGAGATTATTCATACATAATTTCTAAAAAAAACTTGTATAAGTTTTAATTTTATGTAAAAAGGGAAAAAGCAGAAAAATACCAACCATGTTTAAAATTCTAATTGAGGTGTTGTGTCACATAAAAATTATGAACAAAGTGTACCAAAGGCTCTTTTATTTTTAATTAATCTTTATTCTTTAATATATTGCTCCCGTAAATAATTATTAAAGAATAACTGGTTAACAGACAAATCAAATTCATACACAGTGTTGTTGTGTGAGCTGTGTCATGGTTAAAAAGAAACTTGTCAACTCAGACAAAGGCAGTCCCTGCCAGTATTCAGTTAAAGTCATATATCTGCTGTATCTTATATGCAGGCAGGACTGTTGTATAACATAGCAATTTTGTGTATGTAATAAGTAATCAGATTCAGTCGGATCATGATAATATAGTAGTACTGTATGATTAAGAGCTTGATGTTATCAATGTCAGGGGTGAATTGTTTAATATACAGAGACCTTTTGTAATAAAAACCCCATAGAGATACAGTGTTAGCATGGAGTTTGTGGAGAAGTATGAGCGTCAGTGTGGTTCTCAGACATCTGTGAAGAGGTTAAGAGCTCACCCCAGTTACAATACATTTATGTCCAAGTGGAGTCTGCCTGTCTACTTCCAAATTAGGTAAGTACACTTTTAAAATGAAGGATAATGAAAGTCTTAATCAGCTAGTTTACGAGTTGATGAAGACATCTGATGTAATTTTTATGAAATATGGCATTCGACCTTTTGTGTTATATATTTTAAGGTATGAATAGAGCAAGTTTCATTTTGAAGTAGGTATTTCTTTGAAATGAAAAAGTACTGATGGCCCCTCATGTTCTTTATTATTTGAATTGTATTTTCTTGAACAAGATCTGTCAATATTTTTGGATGTAATGTGTCTGAAACCAACCTTTTATATGAGTAAGCTATGAGGACACAGTTGTTTTGGAAGTAGAAAGTTTCTGAAAAAGAGTAGGCATTTAAATATGATATATCAGTGCAATTCAAATTTCATAGATGGAAATTAGTACATCTAACATAAATGTTTGGATAGTTCGAATTTTGAAACCTTTTAAGATTTCTGCTATATAAAAACCATAATTTCCTGCAGATGGTCTTGGTCTCTGTTAATATTGTTTTGAAAAACTTATTAAAGTCTGTGTGTCCCTTCATTGAAAGTTTACTGGCACACTTTATAGATTTAGGCAATTAAATAGTAAAAACTTGAATTTACTATGCTAGCAACTTACACATGGAATTTCTGTAGATTGTTGCATTAAACTTATTATTTGCAAATGCAGAACCTAAGATTAATGTAATGTTAATTCCTGTGGATTAAAATGATTTTTAATACTGTTTGGAGATCATTTATCTGAACTCGTTATACACAGGAAGCTTAACTTTGTATAATTTTGTCAGGTTCATTTCCAAGTAAAGAATTATTTGTGTCTGGACTGTTTTAGGTTTCAAGAAATAGCTGGCACCTTTGAATCATCCCTAATGAATCCGTTTGATGATATTCATGGTTTGTACTCCTATCAAATACTGTTCTTTGACTATTTTTATACTTATAAGGTACAAATACAGACAGTTATACTTTTGTCAAAAACAATTCTGATTTTGTACTATCAGTCAGCCTGTCTGGATCTTACAAGAATTGCTCAAAACTCAAACAGTATTTAAACAATTTTGATTTTAACTTTTCAGATCAGTAATGTAGGCAAAGAATGTTTAGTCACTACATATCTGGAGGTAAATGTGTCTGGGTGTGGAGTTGGGTAGGTGTAAGTTACAGGTAAAATATGAGTAATTGTGCATTGATTGGAAGATAACCTGCAGGGATCAAGTCATCGGTGCTTTGTCTGCCCAGCGGTGCACTTCTCTGGGTTTGGTGATGAACCCAAAATACATGGTTTCCACAGAACTCTGTCAGTGCAAATCAATGGAGTAAAACAAGCAAATTTCTGAATCCTTGCCATTTAAAACCTTTGGAATATTTGAAATGAGCTTGCTTCCACTATAATCAGTGTTTAATTTTTGCTTCCAAATGGAGTAGAAGGAGTGAATGCGGTACTTGGAAGCCCAAATTACTAATCTGGCACATCTATAAATATTTCACCATCTCCTATCCCATTAATCTCTAGTATCTCCAATAATTTTACAAAAATCCAAATATCACCTTTTAAGTTGATAAGTAACATTCTTCAGTAATCAGTAGTCATGATCTCTGGTATGCTATTTTGACAGGAGGCAGGTTTCACCTGCAGGCCACGGAGAGTCTGTGGACAAGTTTACAGCAGTGCTGGCAGCCCGCAATATTCCTGCCTTCACTTTGTCACAGATTCTGGAAGCTCACACTCCAACTCTTGTCCAGATATGCCACATGGCTGGCCTTTGTGGCTAGTAACAAGGTGTGTTCAGTATAGAAAAGTAATATCAGTTGCATTCATCGGTGATCAATATCAATTGATATTGTAACATTATGGTTTATTCTTGTTAAAGAAGTTGCAATAAAAGTTGTGAATATTTTAGAATTGGTGTTGAAGCATCTTGACATATTTTACCATCATATTGAACTTATATTTGTTAACATATGAAAATATATATTAAATAAATCACTGTACTGTAAATATAGTTTCAGTGTACACATTTTGTGTTTGAGTCCAGTTCATCTTAAGTTAATTAAGTCTTATGTGGGTGTTCCACCACACGACTAAGGCTCCCGATTAAGGGTTTTTGAGGGTCGGTTTCAGAAATTTGCTTAGTCCCAGGCGTCCTGTAAGGGTCGGTTGTGGTCGGTTGTGGCCGTGAGAGAAATCAAACATGTTTGATATTTCTCCCGACCCCAACCGATTATTTTTTCCCGCCATAAACAAAATGTACAGTCCCAGGCTTCCTCAGGCCTCCTCAGACCAAAATTACACAGTCCTATGCTGTCCCAGGCCGCCTGCGACCCTTAGTCCCCGACCCTTAGTCCCAGACCTCTATCACTTAGTCCCAGGCTTCCTGCGACCCTTAGTCCCATTGCCAAACAAAAATCGGCGATCCTGGTCTGGGGACGCCTGGGGACGCCTCAGGACACCTTGTGGGGTCGGGACTTAATCCTGGGTTAGTCGGGGCTTAGTCCCAGGAGGCCTGAGGCGTCCTGGGACCCAGTCGGTTTGTCTACGACTAGAAAAATGGCTTAATCGGTTCTTAGTCCCAGACCAGTTGGGGACAGTCTGGGGCCTCCTGGGGCGTCCTGAGGCCGATCTGTAGTTAATCCCAGACCTTCATACCGATTCTGTCTTCCACCCCATTGGTCAATTTTTTTTCCATTTTTTCCAAGACTACCCACGATTAAGGGTCCCAGACAGGATCGGGGCTTAATCCTTTGGTGGAACAGGGGCATAAAGTTAATTAAAAGAGGTTCCACAGTTCAAATTAGGGATGGGTTTGGCAGGCCCGGTGTCTTGGTATTGAGAGCATTTTACTGAAATTCTGTGATGAGATTGAACAACTGCCACTTCGCATGTCCACACATAGAATTTGAGGAAAACTTAAAACAGAGGATACAAACTATCAATCTGAAGAAATTATAACTTCTTATCAAATAATTTTATGTTTCTTGCAGACTTTTATAGTGATTTTGTTAAGCAGAAATGCCATGTTTAGGTACATAAGTGATGACACTTTATGTTCACTATGTTATAACCTTGTTAACACATACATATTATGGAAGGAAAACTTAAACTATTGGAAACAAATCACAAATCTGGAGAAATTGCACACTTTTATGCCATATTTCTGTCCATTTGGAGAATTTTAACATTGAAATGAAATGTCCATGCTAGATTGTGGTGTACTAAAATGTGTAGTCACAGAATCAGAATGGATTTGCATTGGCAATCTCCCGATCTACACATTTTTGATACTGACCCATCCCTAGTGCAAATAATATTTAGTTGTCCTTGCATAAATATTGTAAATTGTAAGAAAACACTCCATTCAACCATTATGCATTATCAGTGTATTCATCAGATGTCTTAATAGTGAATATTTAATGAGAATTACTGCTGCTTGCTGCTTCCATAGAATACTATACTACAGCTACTAGTCTGTTTTTGTTGCAAATTAATCATATTTGGTAAGAATGAGACATGATATCTTTATGGCTAAAGCTGAGTGTGTTTGTTGTAGTCATGACCATGTTGTGCCGGTAATTTTGTACACTAATGCCCACATTTTTGTTGGGGATTCACATTAAGCTAATTATTTTCTAATATACAATTCATCCAATGGTGATTCAGTACAATATTATTTCTGTTTTTAACCCCAGCCCATAAAAGCTGAGGTTATAGACTTATAGTCGACTCTACACTGTCTTGGCGGCTGCGGATGGAATAAAGTTTGTGTGTGTTTCAGAGGCTAAACTCATGCATGGATTTTCATGAAAATTTCAGGATATGTTTAACACAAAAGAATCTCTAGCTGATTAGTTTTTAGGGAGTAACTTGTTGGCATGGCAATGCTTTTGCAATTTGTGGTCTTGAAGTTTGTCAGTGTGCTACAGGCAAAATCCATACACATTATTCATCCCCAGAGTAAAATCTATCTCAAGTTTTCCCCCTTCCTCAACTGTATGAAACTTCTTACAATTAACAGCATGTTATTGCGTCTGTACACTTGTTACATTTTAAGTTGCTCCTTTGATTTTTCCAAATCTCCATGTTGTTGCTCATTTAGTTGTAAATGTGGGCTGGGGTTCCTGCCTGCCAAGGCTTACTTTTGAGACTACTAACCAATATTTTTATTGGCGATTTCAACCCAATTTGCATTCAGGTTTTTATCTACCTAAGTAATGTTGATATCAGTATTACATGCATGCTGTCCCTACTGTTAACTTTAATTAATTTATACAGTTAAAAGGAGAAGACACAAAGGTGGGGAGTGAACCTGTGGGGACATTGAAGAACGGGTCTGGAGAGCCTCCAGAAGTGACTGACATACCAAAAGAAGAGACAAAATTGACTCTGACACAGATTGTGTTACTGGTGTCTGACATCTATTCCATCCATGATCAGGTGAGAAACGGAAGGAATTGAGTAACAACTAACATTGGCTATCAATGAGTCATGGCTTCCCCAAACTCCATGACTGCTTTGAATGATCACAATCATGTATTTCTGACAGGACATTACTGAAATATTGCAAAAAGATGCTCTGGATGACTTTGAATGAAGCAATTCAATGTCAGTTAGTTTTATAGAGGAGATAGTCCATGGATTATCTAAGCTTCCAGATATGAGAATGAGGTCACACTTTTATCTGATTATTTTTGTGGTATAATAAACATATCAGCAGAGTAATGGTTTTGTAGATCTGTGAAGTTGAGAGATATACGACTTGCAAGTTAAGTTATAATTATTCACTAATGTAGTCAATAATGAAACACAAAATGGGAAAAAAGTGCTTATTGAACATATACTTCAGGCACACCATGCAAATTAATGGAATTAAAATTTAATGAAAAATTGAAGTATTTTGCAAAATACTAAAAATACTGAAACCTCCTATATGGAAGTCTCGGGAAGTAATTTTTTTGATAATTGAGTCTTGTGAAGTAGCAGAAAATTTAATGGTGTTGATTAATCGGAAGAAAATGATTTTAAACAGTAAAAGTTGGTTTGCACAATTGAATATTCAGACAAAAGAGCTTATGCCCAACAATTTTATCAGTGGACCTTAATCAGCCTTTGTATTCTCTTTTTCTTTTGATGTAACATTTATTACATTATATATCTATTAACTTGTGTACCTTGGACAGATGTAATGATTCTCGAAATTTCAGGTGCCAGTTTTGTTCGATACTGTGATACAACCTGTTCTACGACAGCTTGGAGTTCAAGATCTATCATCCTTCAAAGGTACCAAGTCAATTTAGGGAATTTTGTGTCTAGCATGTTCCAGTAATATGAATTGTAGAACTGTGTTGCTTGTCACAGCGATTTATAAGTTATGCATGCATTGAGTACTGCATGATCCATATATTTTTCAAGTTTCAATGAATCTAGTTGATTCAGAATATTCTTAAAATCCTAAATCTTTAATAAAGCCTAAAATTGTGTTAATCACACAATAATAAAGGACACTTGTTCAAGTTATTCTGTGCAAATTCCTAACTTGTACGTAACATAATATTCTGCTGAGGTAGAAGTACATTGTATATTAGTAAGTAAGTAAGTAAGAAACACTTATATAGCGCCGAATTTGATGTAAACATTCTGTCTTTACTGCAGCTAGTATGTGTGAATCTCAAGAGGTGTTGTTGGGAAGTATGTCTCAGTTTGATGCTCGCCTGACAGAAGAGATTGGCATGCAGTGTGCCCCACAACTCAAGAATGTGTCCGACATTCCCAGACTCTACAGGAGAACTAACAGGGAGGTGAGTGGACTTTTTTTCTCAGCTCCACATTCACTTGTTTTAGACAAAAGCCTTTAACCTATAAATTCAACAAATCTTTTTTACCTACCTACTTCAGTGTCAACTCCATGACCTTTGCTTGTTTATTACTCTATGAATATTGTATGTTAAAAATCTGACTCATTTTTAGTTATGGGGGCAGAACACATTCAATCTTTGCAAGTTTTCTATGCAATACAGTCAAAGAGCTAACTTAGGCATAGTAAAGGTGAATGTTGTAGTCTCTTTTACAAGTTAAAGCCAGTTTAACCTATGGTGGTATACAAAATAACTCTTTTTGTTTGCAATTGAACATTCAAACTTTGTGGCGTGTCAGATAATAGAGTGGAGTTTTCTCCACAAGGAAACACATGCAGTTGCATAGCAAGGGATCATCCCTCAAACAAGACTAAATTGTAAAATATTCTTTTCCCAAATTTTTGTGCTTTGTGTGCCTTAGGGTCCCCTTAGTAAGGGTAGATTATGAACTGTCAAAGTCCAACTAGAATTCCCAAACACCAAAAAGGTACTAGAAAGGATAAAGAAGGTATTTAACTCTCCAAATATAGTAAAAATTTGCAATTAAATTATAAAATTAAATTACAATTTATGTTTGTGGTTATATTCTGTAGAAACCCAGCAAGGCTTCCAATTATGTGGATGCAGTAATGAAACCGCTGAAGACATTCCATGTTGCAAACAAAGATGTCCTGATCAAAGAAAAAACGGATCTGTGGAGTACAGCAGTCCTAGAAACTATCATGCAACAGTATGTAACCTAGTGATGTTGTCGCTGACATGTTCAAATTAACTATAAATTGGCATTTTCCAAGACTAATCAAGATTAAAATAAAGAAAATTATATGTTTTGCACAATATTAAGCAACTAGCATATACTGAAACTTTCTTTCTGAAAAGAAAAATCAGGGTGAGAAATATGTTTTGTGTAGGCAGTGCAACAAGTATAAAGTTAGATTTTCATTTGAGTAAATATATTCATGTCTAATCAGTCGGTTCAATAAAAGTATTCAGTTTGGCATGAAGATATTTTGAAGAAGTAATGAATTTCAGGCATTGTATAATCTACAAGGCCAGTGAATGGAGATAAAATGAAGCATCATCATTGAACATTAATGTTTGTATGTTTAAGTATGTAAGGAACTGATCTAGTGGAAGGCACACAATTGATATTATTAGATTAGCTGGAGAACCAAGGAAGTTACCACATGAAGACTTAAGAAGCAGGTACTTGACAGAAATAATATCCATACAATAAAAAAGCTAACATGATTCACAATAAATTAGTCAAGATGGCTTGAAACATCTTTATGGCACAGGAATTTCTGAATAAAACTTATACATGCTACAGATATCTTAAAAATGTATTTTGATTTCTGTTGAACCTTTTCTGACATCCCTGTAGTGTGCATTGTTGATGCAGTGACTTTAGTATTTTGCAGAGAAAATGAAGTTCAGAGAGCAAAATGAACATTGCTATTACATTGATTCTCAAAAACTGGAACTTTATTGTTTTGTGACCATCTTGTCAGATTGAAATTTGTTTAAAAGTGTCATGTTAGATATAATTTAAATAACACAAATAAAATCAGTGAAATATGAAGGAGACTTTATAAATATGAAATTCAACATTATTCCAGGTAAGAATAGGTATCAAAATTCTTTTAATGTTTTAATTGAATACCTTTTTCATCAAGCTTGTGGTCAAACTTGGAGGACAATTATATGCACAGTTGAACTTAGTTAAGAAAAAAATGGGAATAATAATGGGAAAAAATTGGGACTAGAAAAATACGTTGACTCAATGAAAAATTTGAGATAGCAAGATAAACATTAATGGACAATGACCTTCAAGAATATCCTGTTTAGTTCACCATAACATGATATTCCTCTCAACAGAGTTCTAATTATAGTAGTTAAACTATACATATTTTAGTGAAATTGTAATCAGAAAGAAAGCAAATTTTGTTATAATTTATACTGTTCCCATTCTCTCATATGGAACTAATTATAACTTCAACTTATAAGATCTCGACAGGTCAACATCAGTGATCACCAGTCCTGTCACATAAGATTTGAAAAAAACACAAATGATATCAAATTAAATAAATTGGGAAAAACTTGTGGATTTATGTTTGATTAGAATGTGTAGTTGTATGCAGAGTTGAAGCCTATCAAGTGAAATACCAGGGGACCAGAGCAATGCTTCTACTTAATCAGGAATTCCATAGAATGGGGCAAGTTTCAATGTTAAATCTTTCCAAGCATCATGTGTAGATTTTTACGTGTGAGGAACTTGTGGTAAACAGAGTTCTAGCTTAAGAAGTTTCAATGTAATAAGTTTCATGTCTGTTAATATTTATTACAGATACCTGAGTGTTACAAGCAATGTCCTCACGTCTGTGAAGAATATGGAGGAGAGTTTGAAGAGGCTGAAGAAGGGTCGAGGTACAGCTGAGAGTAAAAATAAAGGACTGTCAGATGACGACAAGATCAGACTACAGCTTCAGCTCGATGTTGCTGCCTTCGGAAAACAAGTAAATTTATAAATATAAATTGAATAGATCACAAGTGGTTTCTGTGTGTTGGGACATACCATAGTATATTTATTTAGATGATGTGGCTGTTGTAAGAATGCAAGTGAATTTTTAATGTAAACTGAATAAAATAAACTGGGTTGTCTTTATACTGTTAGAAAAGAGATTTATTTTGATGTTTAAAATTAATTGAATAAAGGCATCTTGATTATATTCATAGGGATATCTCATATGCATGGATGCTCCCCAACTGTAGACTGTTGTGGTTGGTAAACATTGGTTTATTGACTGATTGTGTACCACATTATATAGGTCATGTAGTTATGGGTAATTGAGGTCATGGAGAGAAACCATGCCTACTTATTGGTCAAAATTCTGCATTGTAAACAATTTTTGAGCATCAGCAGTTCAAACTTTCTAACTAAGCCCTGACACTCGGAGGTTAGAGGCAGGTGTGTACGTTAGCCAAAACACTACCTTACACAAATGAAGAGATCATGCAAGTACACTGATTTGTGTTAAGATTGGGTTTGGAGAATGATGGTATAGATTTTTCATTATTTGAGAAAAATATTTAAAGCACCAGTTGTAAGTCACTCTTTCATTTGTGCTGAAAATAAACACAAATTATCAAATTATGTGTTCTGTAATTTGTGCAAGTTCTATACAAGAACATGCGTGGTCCTATATTTTTCAAGGTTTCTAAGGTTTAAAATTCTGTCTTTTTTTTCAGATTGAAGAATTGGGTTTGTCAAAAGACTCCATGCCAGTATACAAGGAACTGTTTACGTTGGTGGAGAATGCGATTGAAAGTTCCAACAATAACTCTTAGTAACTATCTGAAATATATTTAAAAACTTACTTTGTGGATATCGTCATACATAAAAGAATATGAAGGAATAAGCCTCCATACCTAGTCAAATGTTACTTTGGGGATTAAATAGATATGTTTGTATATATTTAAAGCTTGGTTTTGTTTTGTTTTGGGAAGGATGATAATAAAACTGTAATTACTCGTATAGAGAGCCATTTTCCTCAATGTTAAAATGCACAAATTGTTCCACTTAAAACTCATATTTGTTGAGTTAAATGACAAAGAATTTTGAGGTCAGCTTATTTGCAACTGTATATCAAGAGTTGGCATTCGAAACTGTGGACAGGTCATTACCAAATTTTGACTTGATCTTGATGTGTACTGCACACCTCAGATCAGCTATGGTCGTATTAGGACATGCCGTCAGTATGCCCCATGATAACACTAGCTGAATTCAAACTAATGGCCCTCAGAACAGCTATAGTCCCATTTGGGACAAGTAATTAGCTTTTCCACATGTTGATATTAACATCCCATCATCCCATCCCATCTTTACATCAATTTTAACACTTCTAGTTAAGAACTTACCTGAAAGTAACACTGCAAAAAGTGTATGGAATTAACAACTACCCCCCTGTCCAAGACTGGCAACTATTCTCACGGATCTGTATCTTTGTAGAGTTACAAGTCCGGGCATCCTGTAACTTAAGAAATTGCATCATGGATGCCCATAGCCCACAGCATGTTGAAAGAGTGTTGGACACCGTGAGATATAGAATTGATGAAACAGTACAAAGGGCAAGAGACCTTTAGAACAGAAAATGCCTGTTACTTAAAGGTGCAGAAAAATGACACTTAGAGAAATGTATGTAAAGATTAAGTATCAAAACAAGAAAATTCAATAGGAAGATGACAGCATTGATTAGAAAACTAAATGTTATGAAGCTATAAATTTATTAATTGAAGTATAACTGTCAATAGGGATAGCACAATTATGTAACCCACCAGAAATGATCAGTTGCAGCAATCCATATATCTTTGCGATGTCATAAATCTGGCAGTAGAAAGTAATGCTGGGACGATGTTTGCCAACTTCGGTATTATCGCTCCCTGGCTCATTGCCAATCAATGACCGGTGTTATCTAAGTTCATTTCTTTGTAGCCTTTTGGTCAAACACCAACCGTATTAATATTTTGTAAAAATATGAAATATTCATCAGTTAAAATGACAAAACTAGCCGTGAATGCAATAAATATAACAAAAGTAGAAACACCTTGGGGTTTTCCCACTGTTGTCAAGGTAATCATAAAATCAGCCAATCACAAGTGGAGATACATCAAGCATGTTCTGTTAGTGAGGGAGACGTCTGTGAATGGCTGTAGATTATATTTTGGTTATATTTGTGGTAATTTGTGTGTATTTTACTTGTTGTTATTTAATATTTTATTTTTCTGTCTGGTTTACAATTTCAACTCCATGATCGGAAATGTTCGAAGTTTGGTCACAAATTTCCAATATGAACATCGACAGGTAAAGTTATGGCGATCTCCCAGCACTAGTAGAAAGCATTCTGTTAAAGCCAAGGTCCAAGGTCACACCAAAGTTACCTTCCTACACCTTACAGTTACCCAGATATGGCATGTAAAATATTTTAAAGGTCAAATCAAGGTCATCCCATTGCACATCTATACCCCCAGACAATGTCCCTACCAAGTATCAACAACACCTTACGGTTTATAGTCAAGTTCACATCATGATGCAGCACACCTACATCCCCAACCAATGCCCTTGCCAAGTATCAACATCCTACACCTTGAGGCTTCCAAGATACAGCCGAGACAAGATATTAGGGTTCAGGTCACTAGAACAAGGTCAAATCAAGGTCATTTCATGAAATTGCCTACCTACACCCCCAACCAATGTCCTACCACACATCAACTTTCTATGACTTACGGTTTCCAAGATAAAACCCAGACAAGATTTCTCAAAACAGTTCTCAGTAACTGTAACTTTACATTACTCAATCAGTTTACAATATTACTCCCTTGTTACCATGCATAGCCAAATATCACTCATGCACATTTTAACAAGCATCTTGACAAAGATTTAACCAAATGTATTCAAATAACAAGAGGAGAGTGCCCGTGAACAGGCACTGTGTCAGCTGAGTGTTTTTGATTTGTGAAGGTGATAATGAGATGAAAGCATAATTATCAGGGAAAGTGCTGTACAGAAGTACATTAAATGGTAATTGAACAGCATGTTTGAAAGAAATTCTGAAGCTGACAGAAGGACAAAAAAGTTGTGCCCTGCAAATGGTATTATGAAGGAAAGTAACAAGGTAACTGTTTAAGTGTAAAAAGTAGGTTAAAACATATTTAAAGAAATACTGCAAATGCAATATCCTCGTTCCACCTTGAAGAAGGGGTCCAAGGTCAAATCCAACCACACAAAAACATTCCCAGCCAATGATTTCCTACAGGTTGGTTTACCATCCCAAACCTCCAGGACCAATAATAAGAGAGTTATAAGCACTTTTTAAGTTTGGCTGTCCTCATTTGACCTAGAAGGAGGGTTCCAAAGGTCAAATCTGACCACACCAAAAGAATCCCAGCCCATGATTTCCTATATGTTGGTTTACCATCCCAAACTTCTAGGACCATTAATAAGTGAGTTATATGCACTTTTAAGTTTGGCTATCCTCGTTTGACCTTGAAGGCAGGGTCCAAGGTCAAATCCGACCACACCAAAAGATTCCCAGCCCATGATTTCCTATAGGATGGTTTACCATCCCAAACCTCTAGGACCAATAATAAGCGAGTTAAACGCACTTTTAAGTTTCGCTATCCTTGTTTGACCTTGAAGGAGGGGTCCAAGGTCAAATCAGACCACACCAAAAGATTCCCAGTCCATGATTTCCTGTAGGTTGGTTTACCATCCCAAACCTGTAGGACCAATAATGAGTGAGTTATAAGCAATTTTAAGTTTGGCTATCCTCAATTGACTTTTAAGGAGGAGTCCAAGGTCAAATCTGACCACACCCAAAGAATCCCAGCCCATGATTTCCTATATGTTGGTTTACCATCCCAAACTTCTAGGACCATTAATAAGCGAGTTATAAGCACTTTTAAGTTTGGCTATCCTCGTTTGACCTTGAAGGCAGGGTCCAAGGTCAAATCCGACCACACCAAAAGATTCCCAGCCCATGATTTTCTATAGGTTGGTTTTACATTCCAAACCTCTAGGACCAATAATAAGTGAGTTATAAGCACATTTAATTTGGGTTTCCTCGTTTGACCTTAAAGGAGGGGTCCAAGGTCAAATCGGACCACATCAACAGATTCCCAGCCCATGATTTACTATATGTCTGTTTACCATCCCAAACCTCTACGACCAATAATAAGCGAGTTATAAGCACTTTTAAGTTTGGCTATCCTTGTTTGACCTTGAAGGAGGGGTCAAAGGTTAAATCTGACCACACCAAAAGATTCACAGCCCATGATTTTGGTTTACCATCCCAAACCTCTAGGAACAATAATAAGGGAGATAGAAGCACTTTTCATGACTGACAAAGAAACACCTGTGGCGGCCATCTTGTTTTTTAAAATGAGGCCAAAAATATTCCCAGGCAACATTTTATGGTTATTAATATATCCTGCAAACTTGAGAAGGCTAGCTATAATATTTTTTTCGTTAGAGCGGTAATGGTGAAATCTCTACACACTGCGGCTATCCAGTGGATACAATGATTTACTCAACAGTGAGAACCTGAAAGTAGCTATTGCTCAGCTATGCCATGACATACAGGTCTGCAATTTCACTATGTTATAGCTGACCAAAAATTACGTGAATAACATATTTAAACCAAATACTCTAAATGCAAGAGTTTTCAAGTTACAACTGATGTACTCAATAGCGATAACCTCAAAGTAGCTATTACTCAGCTATGCAATGAGCTACATGTCTGAATTTTTACTATGTTATAGCTGACCCAAAAGTAGGTGAACAACATATTTAAGCAAAATACTGTAAATGCAATAGTTTTCAAGTTACAACTGATTTACTCAATAGTGAGAACCTGAAAATAGCTATTGCTTAGCTATGCCATGAGCTATAGGTCTGTAATTTCACTATGTTATAGCTGACCCAAAAGTAGGTGAACAACATATTTAAGCAAAATACTGTAAATGCAATAGTTTTCAAGTTACAACTGATTTACTCAATAGTGAGAACCTGAAAATAGCTATTGCTCAGCTATGCCATGAGTTATAGGTCTGTAATTTCACTATGTTATAGCTGACCCAAAAGTAGGTGAACAACATATTTTAACAAAATACTCAAAATGCAATATTTTTCAAGTTACAACTGATTTACTCAACATGTTGTCAGTACCTGAAAATAGCTATTGCTCAGTTGTGCCATGAGCTACAGGTCTGTAATTTCACTATGTTATAGCTGACCCAAAAGTAGCTGAATAACATATTTACAAAAAGTTCTGTAAATGCAATAGTTTTCCAATTACAACTGATTTACTCAACAGTGAGAACTTCAAAGTAGCTATTACTCAGCTATGCAATGAGCCACAGGTCTGGAACTTCACTATGTTATAGCTGACCCCAAAATAGGCGAATAACATATTGAAACAAAATACTTTAATGCAATAGTTTTCAAGTTATAAGTGATTTACTCAACAGTGATAACCTAAAAGTAGCTATTACTCAGCTATGCCATGAGCTACAGGTCTGAAATTTTACTATGTTATAGCTGACCCAAAAGTAGCTGAATAACATATTTATACGAAATTCTCTAAATGCAATAGTTTTCAAGTTACAAGTGATTTTACTCATGATGGAAGTTACTGAAAAGCCCAAAAGTAGCTATTACTCACTTAGCTATTGAGACAGACACCCAAGTTACTCACCATGTTGTAGCTCTAAAAAAAGTAGCTGAATAACATATTTTAACAAAACGCTCTAAATGCAACACTTTTCAAGTTATAAGTGATTTAGTGCATGATTTCATGAATTTTAATGCATTAAAAATTATTAAAAAAATTTATTAAAAAAAATAAGACAGATCCAGGTCTCACACTCACACAAGAGAATCTACCTCTGGCCTAGTACATATATGCAAGATATGAGAGAAATCCCTGCAATAGTCACTGAGAAAATTGTGATAAAGTGTTGAAATTTTCACACTTTTGGTGGGGGTACCTCCATTATAATGTCTCTAGCAAACAGAACAGACAGATTTGCATGCCTTGAACAATTTTTCATCCTCGATAGATAAGGTATTTTTTAAAAAAACAGCATGTCTCTAGGCCTTGTAGTTTTGGAGGAGAAGATGTTCACGCGGACGCCCACGCCGCAGAGTGACGACATAAAAATAGCATCAGAGATGCCCGTACCCCACAGCCTAGGGAAATAGTTTTCAACACCATGAAATATAGAAGTAGTGAAACAGTACAAAGATCGGGATACTTTCAGAGCAGTATCAAGGTCAAAATGATGTTTAAGTAGAGAAAATAACATGTAAGAGAAGGAAAATGTATGTAAAGATAAAGTATTAAAACAAGACAATTCAATAGCAAGATGACAGCATTAATCAGTAAACTAAAAATTATGATGCACACCTACACCTCCTAACCAATGCCCCTACTATCAACTTCCTACACTTTACAGTTTCAGAGATACTGTCTGGACAAAATTTTAAAGGTCAAGGTCACCATGGCAAGGTCAAAGGTCAAATCAAGGTCACACCATGACGTTGAACACCTACACCCCCTAACCAATGTCCCTACTAAGTATCAACTTCCTACACCTTATGGTTTCTGAGATACAGCCCAGACAAACTTTTTCCTGCCGCCTGCCCACCATGGGTGAAAACAATACCTCGATAGCCCTTAAGGGCTGTGGGGTAAAAAAGTCACCCATTTAAAACCAATTTCTTTGATCAAAGCCAAAAAGTATCTATTTCATTTAAGGATAAAAAGTTAGCACCCTAGGCCCAAGAACACTGCTTGGGGAATACGTTTATTGAAGGTATTATTATTACTTTAATTCATACTGATAAACTGTTGGAAGGACTGTAAGCCCCTACAAGGGTGGTCACCGAGATAAATGGTCTTCAGAAATTATGACACAAAAACGGTTAAAGGGTTTAAACAACAATATACCACAAACCAAATCTTATGGTAAGCATTGTTTAAGTATATGTTATTAAGTTTGTGCGATTTTGTTATTTACACTATTTAAATTTGAAAGATTTAGAGACCGTATCTATGTGACCATTTATCTTTGTGACCACCCGTGTACTTTAGGTTAGATTGTGGGAATGAAGCTCAAAAACTTATTCACAGAACTTTGGATTTTAGAAGCCAAAAATAGCATCAGCGATGCCCATACCCCACAGCCTAGGGAAATATTTTTAACACCATGAGATACAGAAGTACTGTATCAGTACAAGTTCAGGATACTTTCAGAGCACCGTCAGTTATATAAAGGTCCAAACAATGTTTAAATAGAGACAATAATGTCTAAGAGAAAGATAATGCATGTAAAGATGAAGTATTAAAACAAGACAATTCAATAGCATTAATCAGTAAACTAAACATTATGACACTCTTTATCTACATCTGGCATGGCCGAATTATGGTTTAGATGTTTTGAATATTGCCATGCATACAGAAGTGGTAATACATTCAATGAATGCTTATGTGTGGTGTTGGAGCAAAATCTGTGGCTCACTTGATGAAATTCCATCTGTTACAATGGGAAGTTGTAAAAGTAAAATTCTTAATGAATTCTAATATGACTTTAACAGTGCTTAATCTGCATCAAAAGACAGACCCAAAGGTGCAACAAGATTTTAAAGGTCAAGGTCACTACAAGGTCAAATCAAGGTCACACCATGATGCTGCACACCTATAACCCCTAACCAATGTCCCTACCAAGCATCAACTTCCTACACCTTACGGTTTCCAAGATATAGCCCAGACAAGATTTCATAGGTCAAGGTAACTATGGCAAGGTCAAATCAAGGTCACATCATGACGTTGCACACCTACACCCCCTAAGCAATGTCCCTAGTAAGTATCAACTTCCTACACCTCACGGTTTCCGAGATATAGCCCGGACAAGATTTTATATGTCAAGGTCAAATCAAGGTCAGACCATGACGTTGCACACCTACACCCCCTAACCAATGTCCCCACCAAGTATCAACTTCCTACACCTTACAGTTTCCGAGATATAGCTAAGACAAGATTTTATAGGTCAAGGTCACTACAGCAAGGTCAAATCAAGGTCAGACTATGACGTCGCACACCTACACCCCCTAACAAATGTCCCTACCAAGCATCAACTTCCTACACCTTATGGTTTCCGAGATATAGCCCGGACAAGATTTTATAGGTCAAGGTCACTACGGCAAGGTCAAAGGTCAAATCAACGTCACACCATGACGTTGCACACCTACACCCCCTAATCAATGTCCCTACCAAGTATGAACTTGCTACGCCTTACGGTTTCCGATATAGCCCGGACAAGATTTTCAAACTCAAGGTCACTACGGCAAGGTCAAATCAAGGTCAGACTATGACGTCGCACACCTACACCCCCTAACCAATGTCCCTACCAAGCATCAACTTCCTACACCCTATGGTTTCCGAGATATAGCCCGGACAAGATTTTATAGGTCAAGGTCACTACGGCAAGGTCAAAGGTCAAATCAACGTCACACCATGACGTTGCACACCTACACCCCCTAACCAATGTCCCTACCAAGTATGAACTTGCTACGCCTTACGGTTTCCGATATAGCCCGGACAAGATTTTCAAACTCAAGGTCACTACGGCAAGGTCAAATCAAGGTCTGACCATGATGTTGCACACCTACACATCCTAACCAATGTCCCTACCAAGTATCAACTTCCTACACCTAACAGTTTCTGAGATACAGCCCGGACAAACTTTTTTCCGCCGCCCGCCCGCCTGACCGTCCGCCCATCCGGACACCATGGGTGAAAACAATACCCCGACAGCCCTTAAGGGCTTTGGGGTAAAAACTTGTTTAAAAGTATTTGGCTGACTTGTACACCTAATTGTACTACAAATTGTACCAATTCATGTTTCTAGTTGCCCAAAATTGTTTAAACTCAAACATTTAAGACACCTCTCATGCAGACTTAAATATAATCCCTAAATATAGGGATTATAAATGAGTCTGAGTTTAAGTATATACTCACTTGAGAATACGGATTAAAGTTTGAGTATATACTCGAATTTGAGTTTGAGTATAAACTCAAATAAGGGCTTTAAACCCTAAATTACAGGGATTATACTTAAGTTTGAGACTGAGTTTGAGATTTTTTGTGAATACCAGCCCTGGTGTACTAAACAGTTTTCCAATATTATGGCTAATTCCCAACGAATTTTCTTCAATTAAAACTGATAGAAATTACAATCATTTTCCTTCAATAATGTATAAATAACTGAAACAATCCAACTAAGCAGAACAATTTTCATCCAAATCCCATCAAGATGGAGGCAATCAACCGGTGGCTATTTTTTGGAAATATTTCACAACCTATTGTATCCAAAAATATGAAATATATTTAACTAGGAAAGTATTTAAACTAATGTCTTTTATTATTGATATATTATTGTATAAAAAAAAAACATTTAAAAATGAAGAAGCATAATGAATATAATTTTTACATGTACTTCATGGAGGGCCCCAACTACCCATATTTTTCCAAAATATGGCCTGGGCGTTAATTATTTTCAAGTGGCATCAGACCAGGCGTTAAATTGAACCAGGCGTTCTTTTGAAATACAAAAACAGTGTTATGAATTGTAAACAGAGTGCTTGGTACCAGGCGTTAATTTGAACCAGGCGTTTATTTGAACCTGGGCGTTATTTTGGAAATTTACGTATACAAAATTTTGTCTGCATCTGCCATTTGAAAATCATTTGAAAATACTTAATATTGTGTTGTGTCATAGATTTACATCAATGTTAATTTTGGCCACTATATAATCATACACTGAAAATGATGGGCAACAGAAAACCTTTCAGAACCCTGATTTTTGACACATAGTACTAAATGCAACCTCTTCATATGATTGAAATACGAGACAACTGATCACTTGTTTTGGGGATGATGAGATTAATACAATAAAACACAGGTAGTCAGATAATCACAGATTTCTATAGCTTTATTGCATAATTACTTAATTAGCATAGTTCACCAGCAAACAAATACTGGTACCTGTACACCAATCAATGACTTCTCAGAAACAGATAGTAATTTATTCACCAAAGAGGAATTCTTCGACATTTTCTTTCAAAATTCATCACCACACATGTATATTTTAAGTTACAAGTCAAAGTGTAGTTTTCTATGTCCATTTACTGAACCTTAACAAGTAGGCTTATAACCACAGAGGGGAGAGGCATCTTATCATTTGCAAAACTTGATAACTACCAGGCCACAGAGACCCCTTTTACTGGTGAGAAAAAACAAGCAAGAACTGGTAAAGTTTGAAAAATTTGATTCTCACTGTGCAAACGTAAGTTTTCCTTTCTTAATTTGAGCAAAAATCTTGTTCAAATCTCCTGCATGAATTAATTACAAATATGGATTCAAAACTGTGTTATTTCTCTTTTCATTTAAAAAGTGACTCTTGCACTTAACAATTCTCATGTCTAATAAAGTTAAAAGGAAAACACAATCATCACAAAGTACTCAACATACACAAAAAGATGCAGCACCAAAAGATAGCAATATTAGCAGAAACTGGATCAACAAAACAAGTACTGACAACCAATATAAGTGCAAAAGAATATCATCCCCCATTCAAAACAATTATCAGAGTAAAGGGGCTGTAAACCTCTATTTATGGCTTTCACAAAATGTCACACCTTTAAAGGGGTTAAAGACCCTCTCAAGTATCACACAGATTTATTTCAAACCAAGTTGGTTCTCAAATGTTCAACATACACTGAAAATGAAGCAAAGTTCATAACTCAAAAAGATATAGGAAAGAAAAGGAAAAGTCAATTAACTTGTTTCACATTATGCATAATTTGGCACTGTTTTACCAAATACTTGAGCATGGTAACACAAGTTATAACCCTAAATCCTGACAAAAGTAGTACATACCAACAACCTATTTTCCTTTTATTTTAAAAGAAATACCATAAAGATATATTTGTTGTAAAATTGTAACAACACAGATGTCATTGAGATCATTTTCCCCACATATTAGTTCCATCTCATTCAACAATCATCTAGTACACAAGTGAAAATTAGAAATACACTGCAAGTACACATGTTAACAGTTTACCAACTTATTCTGTCAGAGAAAGTCATCTGAGCTTGAATAAATAAGTATATGTAAAAATAAGATGTTTTAGTGGATGTTTTTCCAGATGAAATGAAAGTAGCAAAACTCTCAAATACAGCTCTTGTGGGGAAAAGCTAACTGAATAGGACCATAAATGACAATGTCTGACTTTGACCATCAAATCTCATCCTATTGATATCATGCAACAATCAATCTTGCTTGTCTTCTGACAAAATCCCAAGAAACATTAAAGAAACAATCATACTTTTTTTGCCAGAACATGAAGACTTTGATTAAAATTTAATTTTTTCCAAAAGATACTTTATTACTTTCTTTTGACATTTAAAAATTACTATTTTGTCATGTTAACAGATAACCACAAACACATTTCAACTAGAACTTAAAACCTTTTACGAAAGGAATGCCCGTTGGTACTTTCTTTTGATACTCTACATATTCTTCATTAAAGAAGGAGATGAGTGCAGCCTCTTCATCATATATCCTGCTGTTGAAGAACTTCCACGAGACAATCGTATATCCCACTAAACAGACTGGGTTACAGAGCATGATTTGAGTCCCAATACTCCAGTAAAACCAGCCCACATAGGCTGGATGGCGGAATAACCCATACACCCCATGCTGAACAAGATCATGATCATCACTCTTCACAAACTGTACATAATGATTGAAGTTCTTGGAAGCTGTAATCATAGAAAGTTTCCTCAAGCCATCGCCTCCTATAACTATGCACAGCCCAATGCAACTGAACCAGGATGGCTGCTTGAAGGTATCGAAGAAGAACAATTCCACTGAGAACTCCAGTAGACTGCACAAAGCAGCTATGCGATACTCTTGGCTATGGTCAAGCAGATATGAATCCAGGGTGAGATTCTTTGGGTTACTCAGGGCAGTGGCAAAGTATTCCGACCAGTGAAAGAAAGCAAGAGCAGTAGTATACCAACCAAATAACCGAAATGAAGAATCTGATACACTTAGTATTAGACCTAAGGAAAACACAAACCCAAGGCCTAATGCTCGCACAGCTACTTGAAAATGAGCAGTGTTGTATTTGCGCAGCAGTAGAAGATATGTAGTGAGGATATACAATGCAGTGAGCAACCAAAACCAAGAATCTAAAGGTGGATATACACATGTTATGACTTTGAGCATTACTGATGCAATGCCAGCTAAATAGCATTCCAAGCTTATCTTTCCTTCGGTGATCATTTCCATGTTAACAAGTTTGAAACTAGAATTTCCTCTGCTTCTTCCTAAATCTTATCCACAAACTTATCACTTTCTGCTTTATATCTGATGCATCAAGGCTAAAACAAGCAGTATGCTTTATAATTAAAGATTTAGTGACTAGTGCACAGCTCCTGGACCGAATCTAAGTTCTTTTTCAAATTGTTCCCCTGTTAGAGTCCCATCTAATCTTTCAAAATTAGGATTGAAGACTGAGTAGGCACTCAATTTTCCATCCTGATTTGGATTCTTTCTAGTGCTAAAGTATATAAATATCAGTGCCGACACAACCAGGAAGACAGCTCCAAAACCTAGATGAATAAACACTCCCCACAAAAGTAGCCAGATAAGCAATTTTGACAAGGTATAAAAATTAAATGTGCCGCTTTCTTCTTGCGGGTTTTCCAATTGACACTGCTGTTGAGACTTTATTGGTGACTGTGACAAACGCTGGGATCGATATGAGAGATCTACAGCTGAACTTGATGCACTGCTATTTTGTTTTGTGAAGTATCCTTTTATCTGCAATATAGAAAGAAACAAAAAATCCATCTCTTCATCAGCGAAGTTTAATTTGGATAATGGAAAAATACAAAATATTTGAGGCATTATTGTATACAACAAGGTTTTAAGCAAAACTGGAAGTAGTCTGACCATGAAACAGTGTTCAAAGCCCATGGCACAATAATAAGTGAGATAAAAGGCCTTTTCAGTATGATGACCCAATTGAATCTTGAAGCAGGGATCAAAGATCAAATTCCACTATTGCAAAAGATTCGCAGGACATGATTTCCTACAGTTTTTTTTCTCCAAATTTTGAAGCAATAGAAAAACTATAATAAGGATATAAGGCTTGTTTAGTGTGATAACCCGAACTGACCTTAAAGCAAGCTGCAAGTGTCAAAGGTCAATTCCACACTTGCAAAAGGTTCACAGGTTATAATTTCCTATAGGTTTTCTTCACATTTCGAAGTCCTAGAACCGATAATAGGACTTTTTATTAGGTTGATCCCCATCTGACTTTGAAGCAGATCAAAGATCAAATTCCACAGTTACAAAAGCTTTGCAGGACATGATTTCTTACAGGTTGTTTTTTACATTTCCATGTGCTAGAACCAATAATAAGGGAGAAGCTGGGGTCAAAGATCAAATTCCACAATTGCAAAAGGGTGGCAGGCTTTAATTTCCTGCAGGTTTTTTTCACACTTCAAAGTTCTAGAACCAACAATAAGGGAGATATAAGGCAGTACTGTCCAACACAAAATAAATTGTGACAGATGAATTTTTATTGATTATTAATCTTTAAATGAAATAAAGATGTACACCAACAATATAAAACAAAAGAAGTATGTATGTGTTTACTGGTCACATATGTTTTTATGCCTTTAAAGGAACTCCAGTACAATTTACAAGTGTTGTACGACTGTCCTGTCTGATTCAGTGTCAACAGGTGTATCTATGAAGTGGTAAATATATTTTATATTGAAAAATATAAATCTCTTGAGAAAATCGCAGGTGGGTGTGAATAAGTACATGGGCATAAAATGGTCCACACCACAACCCAGGGTGGGGGTGGAAAAGTGTGGCCATTGCTTCAACATGAACATGAATCAAGAAGTAGTTCAACTACCCAAGTTCCTCACCCACCTTAAAAGCTGTTAAGGACATGCAATACTGATACTAAAATAAATCGAACAGTTACTAATAATGATGATGTTCAACTCTACAATGAAAGATATTGTTTAGAGATATTGTAATACTGACAAAAAAAATGCACGTGACAAAATTGGGTAGGCGAGGAACTTGGGTAGCTGAGCAGTATCCAGTGATAAACAGGCCAAAAGACAGTAGGAATGACTGTCAATGACATAATTTTTGTACTCAACTGACTGAGAGTGAGTATCTGTCCTTTTGTGAATTGCTCACTGATGGATGCAACGGCGAAGGACAGAGTTGTCTAGTACTTATCTGTGTAAATTTTGAATTTGGACAAGATTTTAAAGGTCAAGGTCCCTACAACAAGGTTGTTCCTCACCTACACCCTCAAATCAAGACCCTACCAAGTATAAACTTCCTACACCTTATGGTTTCTGAGATATAGCCTGGACAAGATTTCAAAGGTCAAGGTCAGAACGGCAAGGTTAAAGGTCATGTCAAGGTCATATCAAGGTCACACCATGACACTACACACCTACACCCCCTAACCTATGTCCCTACCAAGTATCAACTGCCTACACCTTATGGTTTCTGAGATACAGCCCAAACAAGATTTTAAAGGTCAAGGTCACTACAGCAATGCCAAAGGTCAAATCAAGGTAACACCATGATGTTGCACACCTACACCCCTTAACCAATGTAATGTCCCTACCAACTTTCTTAAAACCCAACTTCCTGAAAATAGATGCTCTTTAAATCAAAGTGAAGTGGCGAACTCGAACCAACAAGACCCCTGAATCAGGGATACTTGACTTTACAAAATAACTGCAAATTAATTTAAACCATGTTATACATTATTACACCTGGGGACAGTCAAGACAGCCCTGTCGGACACCCATGTAAATTGTCTCAGAGTTCCCTCTAAAAACATGAAAACCTATGTGAACACATTGTGGTTTGTATTTTTTTTTTGTATGTCTTTATTTCAACTTTAACATTCAATAAAAATACATCTGTCACAGTGTTTTTTTTTTTATTTTGTTTTTTTGCCTACAGTACTGTCCTGTCCGATTCACTGTCCACAGGTGTAATATATGATAGATGCATAAATAATATGTGTAAATACCAGACAAAATAAACTCTAGAGAGGGCAGAGTTTACAACAGAATGGGTCCGATAGAGTTGGCGGGGGCTGAGTTGTCGACGGTCCGAGTTATCCATTATTCATAGCAATAAAGTACAGGACTGAAACTTTGTCCACCAATGACTATGGGGAATATACACGTCACTAATGTTAGACGGCATTAATGTTAGACAGTGATACAAAACAGGTAGTACACGGGTCATTAATGTTAGACAATGATAAAAATAGGTAGCTAAACACATTTAATGTGATACATATACACCGATACATATAAACAAGGGATTGCTTATTCCATTTCTTAATAATTTAAGAGAGTAACATAAAACCAGACAATATAAAAACAACTTGTCTAACATTAATGACATCTAACATTAATGACACCCGTGTAGTTCATCAAAAAATCAATGCTTATGCCACACGGGTTGACACAAAGATAAACGGACACGAAGATAAACGGTCTTGAGAGTTTGGCTTATCTTAGTGGATTAAATAATTAAATTTCACAAAATAAATAACATATGTCTTGATAAGCTTAATTTAAGCATATTATGTTACTTAGTCTATGCAATTTTGTTGCTTAGACTACTGAGTACTTTTATTTGAAAAAATTCTGAGGACCGTTTATCTTCGTGTCCGTTTATCTTTGTGTCCACCCATGTACGTACTATAGTAGTACCCAAAACAGGCGGTTTCAGGGTTGTCATACATTATGTAAACGTTTCTGTAACCTTGTTTGAAGCAGATAAGACTGTTTCTAAAATCCACTGTTTTGCCAAATCCAGTTTGCCAGGAGGCTCGACTTTATTTTTTCGTTCCCGATAATCCCTCAATTTGGCTTCCATAACAGTTTCACTTTCGGGCTCATGTACGGACGGGCTTACGCTGCATTCTTTGGTACGCCGTGAGCTGATGTTTACCACCCCTTCTGCGTTCTTTAGTTATATACGATCTGTATGTCTACATGTGTACTTAAACAAATAGAAATAACAAATATCAGGAAAAAAGCAATCACACTAATTCACTATCTACTAAGTTAAATACATGTATTTTTGATTTGTTAGGGATACAAGCATCTTTTGACAAAGGCAGCTCGTGACCAACAACTCATACCCACAACTCATACCCAAGATATTATTTACCTTCCACATAAAATACCATTCTTTATAACATTTCTATTTAAAAAATATAAACTATTGTTGAAACGCATCATGGAATCCTGTGAGCTCCACAACATCTCGATGTTCTATGTACTAGCGAATTCCTCTTCTCCTCAGTTTTCCATTCTGTAAGCAATGGAATATCTGACCACCTGGCTGTATTTTTAACTGCACCTTTTTCTGTCAAAATTTCTTGCATTGTCAAACAGTAAGAATAAAAATAGTGAAGTCATATTCGACATTACAAAGTCCAAACATATCAAGGCCCCAATGAAAACAACTAGTTCATTAACAGCCCAGTACTTTAATACAAGCATGCACCTATACATTAATGTAAAATAGCATCAGAGATGCCCGTATCCCACAGCCTGGGGAAATAGTTTTCAACACAATGAGATACAGAAGTAGTGAAACAGTACAAAGATCGTGATACTTTCAGAGCACTGTCAGTTATATTAAGGTCAAAATGATGTTTAAGTAGAAAAAATAACATCTAAGAGGAGGAAAATGTATGTAAAGATAAAGTATTAAAACAAGACAATTCAACAGCAAGATGACAGTATTAATCAGTAAACTAAAAATTATGATGCACACCTACAACCCCTAAGCAATGCCCCTACCAACTATTAACTTCCTACACTTTACAGCTTCTGAGATATTGCCTAGACAAAATATTAAAGGTCAAGTTTACTACGGCAAGGTCAAAGGTGTCAACACCAAATAAATCAGGGGACCTAGACCCCTTTCCTACATTTAGTCTATGATTGTATCAGCATACTCCAGATCCCTATCACAAAAATCATGTACTATTCCCTACAGTAGGGCAGTTTGCCATCCTGCCTCAAGATTGCATATGTTGCTCAAGAAAGCTTCATGGTCTTGACAGAAATGCCCTGGGGCCGGTTTCATGAACAGACTTAAGCCTTGAGTCAGACTCAAAAGTTGAGACTTTCTCTCAAATTTTGGAAATATTTTGCTGAGTCTGTGAACTCAGACTCAATGCATTTCACAAACAAGCTCAACTGGAGACCTGGCTCAGTCACAGGCTCAAATTTGAGCCCATGAAGGAGGTGTCTCAAATTTGAGTCCAAGCTTTGATGCCAAAAAATACATACATAAAGCGATACTGTAACGGTCCGACGAATACCGTAACTTCGACGTGAGCGAAAATGAGGGATTATGGCAGTTTAAGTTCACCTCGAGTGTATATTGTCTTGGTTATTGCAGTATTTCACCTATTTTACATCGTTTAAGCATATTCTAAACTTAAATTAAGGGTTATTTGCTCGTTTAAAAGGAAATCTATGAGATTTCTTCTTGGAAACAATATTTTGACAGTTCTAGCAGTCGATAAACTTCAGCCGGGGGTTAAAGCTTTTCAAAACAATTGGAGTAAGTAAAGTATTTGAATTTGTGCATGTAGTTTGTAATATTTCTTTTATAATTGTGTGTATGTGATGTTAAACTATTGATTTAGGCAATGTTGCATAATATTTAACATAATTTATGCGAATGCTGGTTTTAAGTTTAAAAGCTATCATCCCTCGAAATGACAGACGCAACCTTCAGTATCGTCCCAGATCACGTGACCCCTACTAGAAACGTCTATATATTGGCCGCAAGCGAGAGATTCAGGGAGAATCCAGTATTGAATTCTCATTGGTACAACAGCCGAGAAGACAAGGAAAGAAGAAAATAGCCGCGAGGAATAGCCGGGAGAGCCGTGTATAGCCGCGAGAAATAGCCGGGAGAACTGGAAGAAAGAAGCTGTTGGATAGAAGATTTTGGAAGACGACTTACAATAAACCATTGTAAGTGAAGTTGAGAGTATTCAGTAGTGAATACCCAGGTGCTGAGTCAAGAATTTAGTAGAGAGTATTCAGTAGTGAATACCCCTCCAGAATTCAGTCACTGAATTCTGGTTCATGAAGTTGCCTGTCCACCATTGATGTAGCTGCCTGTTTCATCCCTAGTGACTGGCTAACTCATCCTCAGCAGTATTTCTGCACAAACCTCCCACCCCTTTTTCCTGTATGTAGAACCCATAACCTGTCCAATTGAAGCTGCATAGCCGTGTACATACATATAGCATAGGTCCCTCTGTAGCCTTACCCCCCCCTTCCCGTCCATGTTAAGCTGATAAAACATTGCAAGTACAGTTTGTAGTTATATAGAATAGATTCCCCATATATACACCCCAACCCTTGTGGAGCTGATATTTTGATTGCAACAGCAACTTGTGTTACAGATCATAGTTCCCCAAACAGTCACTCCAGATTTGTCAGGCTGATTTTGTGATTGCACACATAGCTTGTAGTGTATGAATTAGATTCCCCCAATCCCTGTTAAGCTGATACCTTGATAGTAGGTGTAGCCAGTGTAGCATATTAATAGTTGGAAATTTAAATGACAGCCACTTTTATCCAGTCATTGTTCTTTTATTATAAATAAATATTTATAACCTTATACTTTACTGCTTGCTTATTTCTTCCACTGTCCTCTGTGACTAATTAAGACTGTTGGAGATAAGATACCGACATTTTGGCAGTACTTTGATTGATCGGCTACGCACCAAGGAGGATTGTTTTTGGAATCCCCCCCATTCCAGGAGACGTCTTGGAGTGCGACTGATAGTCCTCGGCAGGTGTAAGATTCAGAGATTGAATCTGCTGCAGTCCCTGTTGAAGGTGTAAGATTCAGAGATTGAATCTGTTGGAATTCCTGTTAGTGTTTGATTCAGAGATTGAATCGGTTACAAATTCCTGTCCTAGGTGGTGATTCAGAGATTGAATCTGTGGAAATTCCTAGGCAGGTGTATTCAGATCTAGGGATCTGAAAGGCAAGAGGCCTTGTTATTGAAATTCCTGATCAGGTGAAGTTACAGATCTAGGCGATCTGGAAGGCGAGATGCCTTGTTAGTGGCACGGGAAATCTGACGTCAGTCGTGTCACTGTGAGATTTTTGTGAGGATTTTCCGCTCGGATCCGTCACATTTTGGTGTCAGAAGTGGGATTTCTTGAAGCCGCAGGAAATCCAGCGAGACGAAGCTGCGCCGGGAACTTATTGAGATATTATGAGCAGTGCAGCGAAGGGACATTCAACACAAAAGATGGATGGCCCTCATAGTGACCATTTGCAGGTCACAGAAGATGCTGGACCAGCATCTGATGAAAGCAGAGGTGTGTCTTCTAAGCAACCAGGGCCTCTGGAAGATACCTTCGGCAGACCAGATATTAATATTCATCAGCTTAGGAATGCGGTTGAGGGCCTAAGATTCATGGGACCCCAGGGTGATGAGTACCATCAAGATGTAGAAGTTCCCCACCCTCAACCCAGAAGAGAAGAGAGAGATTTATTTCTATCCAGACCACCAGGAAGATATGCAGCCCAAGAAGAAGCAAAAGCCAAGCGACCAAAGGTGATGCCAGATCAGTATGATGGCAAAACTTCTTGGTTAGATTACTTGGCACACTTTGAGATTTGTAGTGACATAAATGGATGGAATAGGCAACAATGCACCCAGTATCTGAGTGTGAGCCTAAGAGGCATGGCGTGCCAAGTCATGTGCTCTATGCCAGCTGCCAAAAGACACGACTACACAGAACTGGTTGCAGCTCTAGGGCGTAGATTCAATCCCCAGAATCAGAATGAGCTGTTTAGGGTACAACTTAGAAATAGAACTAGGAAGTCAAATGAAACATTGCCAGAGTTGGGCCAAGACTTGAAGAGTTTAGTTTACAGAGCCTATCCTACTGCTACAACCGAGCTGTTAGACAAACTGGGAAAAGACCATTTCATTGATGCAATCAATGATGAAGACATAAGGTGGAGGGTTTACCAAAGTAAACCCATGACTTTAGATGATGCCATCTGCTCAGCAGTAGAACTGGAGGCCTACAAAAGGGCTGAAGAACAACGCAATGGACGTCGGAGACCTGTCCGTGAAATCAGTAGAAGAGAAAATCAGCCCAAGGGTCAACAACAAAACAGAGTGCAGACCAGGGGTCAACATGCCATTGATGATATAGACAAAGAGCTGAGAGAGTTCAAAGAAAAGTTATTTGCATTACAAAAGCGAAGGGGTGACCTGCGCCAAAATAGCACCGGGTGTTGGCACTGTGGGCAAGAGGGTCATTTCAGATACCAGTGCCCACAGCTGCACCCACAAACATCAAATTTAAACTAGAGAAGACTGAATCTGGTGGTCGAGATTCAGTCAAATATGTCAGACCACAGAGGGTGTTAAGCATGAATTGGGGAAAAGGGTTAGTAGTGCTCGGGTCAGTTGGCGGAAAAGCCACCAAATTTCTTGTGGACACAGGAGCCGCCATCTCTATTATGTCCATAGGAATGTTCAAGGGTTTAAGTGATCACCCCTTGAAATTACAAACTGTTGATTTGGATATCTGTGCCGCTAATGGGAGAAGCCTCGAAGTTCAAGGAATGGTCAATTTGGATTTGACCATTGGACCTCTTCATGTACAACATGACATCATACTGGCAGATATCCAGATGGACATGATTTTAGGGATGGACTTTTTGAGCAAACATGGATGTAAGGTTGACATCAATAAACAAGAATTGACCATACAGAACACTGTGGTGTATCTATGGAAGGAGGATGCAACACCACAAAGCTGTTGTGTGAATCTACAGGAGAAGATCTGTGTTCCAGGGAAATCTCAGATGATAGTGTCGGCTAGAGTAGAGAAGAATAGAACTGAGGCTAAATGCAACATTGTTACTGGGCGATCTCAATTCATCAGCCGGTATGGGATATTGGTGGGAAGAACTTTGGTTGACATCTCCCAGGATAATGTTGCTGTGCTGCTATGGAATCCACTAGATGAAGATGTTCAACTGTATGCAGGGACCAGGATTGGTGTCTGTGAGCCGGTAGAGTCCTGGGAAATGGCACAACCCAAGGAGGGGCCTCTGTTAGTGAACACACTAACTGAGGTAGAACCGTCATCAGAAGAATCTACTTCCAGTATTCCGCCACAATTAGAAGACTTGTTCCAACAAAGTGTGGAGCATCTGTCACCCCATGAGAAGGCCAGCCTCCAGAAACTACTTTGTGAATACCAGGATGTGTTTGTGGGAATTGATGGCAAGCTGGGAAGAACTGGCTTAGCAAAGCACACCATAAATACTGGAGATCAAACCCATACGCCAAGCTCCAAGGAGGGTTCCCCTGCATTTGCAAGAGGAGGCCCGGGCTCAAGTAGAAAAGATGTTAGAAGAGGGCATCATTGAACCATCAAACAGTCCTTGGTCAGCTCCCATTGTTCTGGTGCGAAAGAAGGACGGTTCATACCGATTTTGTATTGACTACCGGTTGTTGAACAAAGTCACAGTTGGTGATGCATACCCTATACCCAGAGTGTCTTTTGATGATCTGGAGGGATCTAGATGGTTCAGCACATTAGACTTGATGTCTGGATACTGGCAAGTGGAAATGGATCCCGCTGATAAGCAGAAGACTGCTTTTGTTTGTCAGGAGGGCCTTTTTCAATTCAATCTCATGCCATTTGGACTCACAAATGCTCCTTCAACTTTTGAAAGATTGATGGAGACAGTGCTAGCTGGACTACAATACAACATCTGTCTGGTGTTTCTGGATGATATTATTGTATATGGGAGTAGTTTTGAAGAGGAAATTTCCAGATTGAAGCAGGTGTTCACCAGACTAATCCAAGCCGGACTGAAGCTGAAGCCAAAGAAGTGTGTCCTGTTCCAGAAGAAGGTTGCCTATTTGGGACACATCGTCTCGGATGCAGGAGTATCTCCGGATCCATCAAAGGTAGAAGCCATTGAAAAATGGCCTACACCTTCAACTGTAACAGAAGTCAGAAGCTTCCTGGGATTGGCTGCATATTATAGAAGATTTGTGAAGGATTTTGCTACTGTTGCATCACCCCTTCACAAACTTACAGAGAAGGGCAGACAGTTCCTTTGGAGTGATGACTGTCAAACATCAATTGAAGCACTACAGAAGTGTCTGATCACAGCCCCTATTCTGGCATATCCTAACGCTGAGGAACCATTCATCTTGGACACGGATGCCAGCAATTTTGGCATTGGTGCAGTACTCTCTCAGAAGATAGAAGGCAAGGAACGTGTGATTGCCTATGGCAGCAGATGTCTCTCCAAGGCTGAAAGAAGATATTGTGTTACCAGGAGAGAGTTACTGGCCATTGTGTACTTTGTTAAGTACTTCCGGCACTATCTGTATGGGCGACAGTTTCTACTGAGAACTGATCATGGGTCCCTCAGATGGCTCTTCAATTTCAAGGAGCCAGAAGGACAAGTAGCGCGATGGATAGAGACCTTGTCCACTTTTACTTTTGACATAGAACATCGTCCGGGAAAACAACATGGGAATGCAGATGGTCTGTCCAGACGTCCTTGTAAGCAGTGTGGTCAAGAAGGTGCTGAGCTTGTTTGTTTGGTGCAGAGTGAAGAGGCAGACGTACCTGCAAGGACAGTCCAAACCGCTCCTGAAACAGAACATTGGATAGATGGTTGGTGTCACGAAACACTTAGAACGAATCAAGAAGAAGATCCAGATATTGGGAAAGTTTTGAAGATGAAAGAGGCAAGTCCAAGTAAGCCTCAATGGAAGGTTGTGAGTGCAGAAAATGAGGCAGTCAAAGCATACTGGTTCCTTTGGTCACAGCTGCACATAAAAAATGGTGTTTTGTATAAATTATGGGAGGAGGAGACTTCACCCACCGGACATTGGCAGCTGGTGTTACCAACGGTGATGAGGGAACAAGTGATGCAGATGCTACATGATCACAAGTGTGCCGGTCACCTTGGCCAACACAAAACCCTTGCCAGAGTACGCATGAGGTTTTATTGGTACAAGCTGAAGGATGATGTAAATAACTGGTGTAAGCAATGTGAAGTTTGCGCCAAGAAGAAGATGCCCATTCCCAAGGGAAAAGCAAAGTTGCAGCAACACATAGTTGGCTGTCCACTCGAGAGAGTGGCCTTAGACATTTTGGGGCCTCTTCCCAGAAGCTCTCGGGGTAATCGCTACATCTTAGTGGTAGCAGATTATTTTACCAGATGGACTGAGGCTTATCCAATTCCAAACCAAGAAGCCACCACAGTTGCCAGACGGTTTATTGGGGAATTTGTATGTCGCTATGGAGCACCGCTGCAAATCCTAACAGATCAGGGAGCCCAATTCCAATCACAACTATTTGCAGAAATGTGTCAGTTGTTAAATATTGACAAAACCAGGACCAGTAGCTACCACCCACAAACTGATGGACTGGTGGAAAGGTTCAATAGAACTCTGACCAGCATGCTAAGTCATTTTGTGAATGACCATCAGCGAGACTGGGATGATCATGTACCAATGGTGATGATGGCCTACCGTTCTACTTCACAAGAGACAACAAACATTTCTCCAAACAGGATGATGATGGGACGTGAAATCCGACTGCCAATTGACTTGCTGTTTGGAAATCCGCCTGATGAGCCGGTACAGACGCTGGAAACAGAATATATTCAGGATTTACAAGAGAGGTTACATTTAGGACATGAATGGGCAAGAGTACATCTAAAATGAGGTGCTGAACGACAGAAGAAAATTTATGACATTGGCGCAAGTTTGCATGGTTACAGAAGAGGCCAGTTTGTTTGGTTGTACACACCAATGAAGAAAAAGGGGCTCAGTCCAAAACTGCAAAAGTTTTGGGATGGTCCCTACTTGATTGTCAACAAACTGAGCGATGCCTTGTACCGTATTCAGAAATCAATCAGATCCAGCTGCAAGATTGTTCACTACAACAGACTGAAATTGTTCAATGGCAAACAGAGAGTGCCATGGGTTTCCAGGATTGATCCAGCTCTAGTCCTGGAAGAAAGTTTATCAACAAACATGAATAGAATTGACAGACCCAAACTTGAATGCCCCAGTGATTCTGACACAGAAGATTCTGATGCTGAAATTCAGCCAGCGGAAGCAGTAGCTGTGGACGAAGTTGTGCAACAGAGAGGGCACAGTAGTGTGCCAGCTGAAGAAGTAACAAGAGATGATAAAGAAGTTATCCCAGAAGGAAGTGAGAGTAGTGTGTCCATTGAAGCTGGAATGTCTACAAATGCTGGAAAAGATAGCGAGAAACAAACGGTAAAAGATCAGGAAGTTCTGCGGAGGTCAAAAAGAAACATCCAACCACCGCGGCGCCTGATTGAAGAAATTTAATTAAGATGTTCACTGTGAAGCTCCACTTCTCTCCTTGTTAATTAAGAAGCATAGTTAAGAAGCAGAACTAGAAGAGGTATGCATAAAAAGTGCAAAGATAGAAGTCAAACAAAACTGATGAGCTGTCATTTTTTTTCTCTGTTTGACAGGATGATGTTTACCTGTCAGATTTGCAACAAGATGTTGAGTTCCAGAGCCAACCTGCGACGACACATAGCTAACTGTCATAACAGTGAACCAGTACGCATGCAATGTCCATTTTGTAACAAAACGAGAAGCCGCCAAGATGATCTGATTCGGCATCATATTGTCAATCACCACCCTACAAAAGTGGTAGAAGTCCAAAACAACCCTGGGTTGATAAAGGCTGTTCCAGCAGAGGCAAAGGATAAGAAAACTAAGGAATCCACAAAGCAGCCTAAAGAAGCCCATGAGAAAGCAGCCACTGCAACATCCTCCTCGGCCGAAAGATCAACATCACCGTTGACCGATGGTGGGAAAGGCGATGATGGGAAAAGAGACACACCAGCTCTGTTTATGAGGCTTGAAACAATGATTCAGGAGACGGGTGCTAGGAATGCTGAAACTCCACCCCCAAAGAAACCTAAACTCACAGAAGTGGAGATGGCGGTGGCTAGTATCGTTTCTGAGGGATCACCAACAGAGATATCAGTCAGTGATCCATATATCCCAGATTGTAACAACGTCGCTGTGCAGACGGAAGGAGAAAAGAAAGACAACGAAGCACAAACTGAGGACCACCCTGTGCAGTCAACAGAAGTACAGGCTACAGTGGAAATGATGGATACAGGTGCGAATGCGGAACCGACAATTATGAAAAACGCGGCCTGCCAAGCTGATGTCGCTATACCTACCCAGCGGAAAAGTAGAAGAGATGTAGGATTTCGCGAGAACCACTGCAGACATGGTGTAAGGAAGCCAGTACATATCCACATAAAAAGAGAAGTAATATCACCAAGCGGGGAGGTCACCAAGACAGAAGAAATTCAGGTGAATTGTGCCAGATGCCCGCCGCCAGCAATTGTCATCCACAATCAGGTCTCACAACAAGCTTTTCCTCAGGCTGGAAGACGGGACAGCGCCACCAGCAGCTGCAGCTGCAGTAGCAGCAGTGACAGTGAGGACGAGTGAACAGTTAGATGTAATGTGAAATCTGAATGGACATTTTAATCCACTATGTTTTTGTTGTTTTTTTTTTTGTTTGCATATGTAATGTATTGTAATGGACATTTTTTAAAAAATCTTATGTCGCTTTCTTTTTGATGGTATTTAGTATTGATATGTTGTGTATTATATTGGACATTTTAATTCACTGTGTTTTTTTTAGCTTGCATGAAAATGCATGTGATGTAATACAGTAGATATTTTAATGCAATTCTTGTTGAGTAAATTAGAGTGTAATATATGTGTTGATTTTGAACCAGGAACATTTTAAGTTATACTTTTGGTTTTAATTTTGATTAAAGATTTTTTTTAGAATTGTGTTGATGATAATTTATACATGTTCATTGTAAGGGATAACCCGTGTAAATTAAGGTTATGTTTTTTTGTTTTTTTTTCTAATAATTAATTATTGAAGTTAATATTGTTGTTTTTTTTGTTTTGTTTTTTTGAATACGTAAAATTGCACCCAAGAAATAATCAAACACTTAAATCTGAACTTAGAGTGGGAAAACTAATCTAAATTAAGCGGGACGCTTAATCTAAGGAGGGGAAAGTGTAACGGTCCGACGAATACCGTAACTTCGACGTGAGCGAAAATGAGGGATTATGGCAGTTTAAGTTCACCTCGAGTGTATATTGTCTTGGTTATTGCAGTATTTCACCTATTTTACATCGTTTAAGCATATTCTAAACTTAAATTAAGGGTAATTTGCTCGTTTAAAAGGAAATCTATGAGATTTCTTCTTGGAAACAATATTTTGACAGTTCTAGCAGTCGATAAACTTCAGCCGGGGGTTAAAGCTTTTCAAAACAATTGGAGTAAGTAAAGTATTTGAATTTGTGCATGTAGTTTGTAATATTTCTTTTATAATTGTGTGTATGTGATGTTAAACTATTGATTTAGGCAATGTTGCATAATATTTAACATAATTTATGCGAATGCTGGTTTTAAGTTTAAAAGCTATCACCCCTCGAAATGACAGACGCAACCTTCAGTATCGTCCCAGATCACGTGACCCCTACTAGAAACGTCTATATATTGGCCGCAAGCGAGAGATTCGGGGAGAATCCAGTATTGAATTCTCATTGGTACAACAGCCGAGAAGACAAGGAAAGAAGAAAATAGCCGCGAGGAATAGCCGGGAGAGCCGTGTATAGCCGCGAGAAATAGCCGGGAGAACTGGAAGAAAGAAGCTGTTGGATAGAAGATTTTGGAAGACGACTTACAATAAACCATTGCAAGTGAAGTTGAGAGTATTCAGTAGTGAATACCCAGGTGCTGAGTCAAGAATTTAGTAGAGAGTATTCAGTAGTGAATACCCCTCCAGAATTCAGTCACTGAATTCTGGTTCATGAAGTTGCCTGTCCACCATTGATGTAGCTGCCTGTTTCATCCCTAGTGACTGGCTAACTCATCCTCAGCAGTATTTCTGCACAAACCTCCCACCCCTTTTTCCTGTATGTAGAACCCATAACCTGTCCAATTGAAGCTGCATAGCCGTGTACATACATATAGCATAGGTCCCTCTGTAGCCTTACCCCCCCCTTCCCGTCCATGTTAAGCTGATAAAACATTGCAAGTACAGTTTGTAGTTATATAGAATAGATTCCCCATATATACACCCCAACCCTTGTGGAGCTGATATTTTGATTGCAACAGCAACTTGTGTTACAGATCATAGTTCCCCAAACAGTCACTCCAGATCTGTCAGGCTGATTTTGTGATTGCACACATAGCTTGTAGTGTATGAATTAGATTCCCCCAATCCCTGTTAAACTGATACCTTGATAGTAGGTGTAGCCAGTGTAGCATATTAATAGTTGGAAATTTAAATGACAGCCACTTTTATCCAGTCATTGTTCTTTTATTATAAATAAATATTTATAACCTTATACTTTACTGCTTGCTTATTTCTTCCACTGTCCTCTGTGACTAATTAAGACTGTTGGAGATAAGATACCGACATTTTGGCAGTACTTTGATTGATCGGCTACGCACCAAGGAGGATTGTTTTTGGAATCCCCCCCATTCCAGGAGACGTCTTGGAGTGCGACTGATAGTCCTCGGCAGGTGTAAGATTCAGAGATTGAATCTGCTGCAGTCCCTGTTGAAGGTGTAAGATTCAGAGATTGAATCTGTTGGAATTCCTGTTAGTGTTTGATTCAGAGATTGAATCGGTTACAAATTCCTGTCCTAGGTGGTGATTCAGAGATTGAATCTGTGGAAATTCCTAGGCAGGTGTATTCAGATCTAGGGATCTGAAAGGCGAGAGGCCTTGTTATTGAAATTCCTGATCAGGTGAAGTTACAGATCTAGGCGATCTGGAAGGCGAGATGCCTTGTTAGTGGCACGGGAAATCTGACGTCAGTCGTGTCACTGTGAGATTTTTGTGAGGATTTTCCGCTCGGATCCGTCACAATACAATTTGTTCCAAAATGAAAAATGATAAATCTTGAAATCTTCTATTTTCATTTTATTTTGTAATTACAGCCACATATTCAATATTTACTAATAACAAAAGTCAATAGAATTGACATGCTTTATAGGCTATTATCAAGTAACAGGCCTCAAGGGTGGACTCAAAGCCAGACTCAGTTGATTCTCAATCTTATGGATCACTTAGAATAATATATTATCATATAATTTCTTTGTATTATGAGTATTAAAGATATTTAAAATGATAATAATCATGAAATATAACTTTTTAAACTAAAAATAAGCCCACTAAATATATGAAATGAGATTAAAAAGTTGAGACCATAACTTGAGACTGGTCTCAGCTGATCCACCCTTTGTGAAATCCATTTGAGTCAAAAACTCAGCCGAGACAAAAGTCTCAGATTTGAAACCCTGACTCAGCCTTGAGTCTCGCTCAGTTTGAGACTTTTCATGAAACCGGCCCCAGAAGAATTATAGAGCAGTACGTAATCTCAGCTATATCTCTGAACTTATTGACAAAGCTTTGGCCAAGCAAATAAATGAGCATATTACTTGGTTGAAGTAATCTGCCTGGACTTGTCCACAGCATTTGATATTATAGATCGTTCTATAATTTTGCATGATTACCTAAAAGATTGGTATGGCATTGGTGGGGTTGTACTCAAATGGGTAGAGTCTTACCTCATATCAAGGAAACAGAAGATTCAAATAGATAGACATTTCTCAGTAGCTTTTCAGTCCCCCCAGGGTTCCACAAGGCTCAGTCTTGGGCCCATGCCTGGGGTAGTTGTATTCATATTTATATTCATAAGTATTCAAAAACACTTTTCTGTATATTTGTATTTGAATACTTTTGTAAAAAAATGCAAAGTATTCGTATTTGTATTCAAATACATTTCAACAGTATTCATATTCATGAATACTTTTATGAATACATTTAATATTTTTCACTATTTGTTGATTTTTTTCACATTGTACTGACAATTTTAGATATAAATATGAAATTTTGCTGTGTATCATTATATGCCTAGAAAAACTAACAATACATATTTAATAAATACTTTTAGGGGGGCTCGGTGGTGTAGCGGTTAGAGTTCTCGCCTCCAACACCTGAGGCCGCCGGTTCGAATCTCGGGCTGGGCTCTTCATGTTGGAAAGTTGGTTATTACTTGCCGATGCCCGGTGGTTTACAGTGCAGTGTGCACTGGTTTCCTCCACCCGTAAACTACCCGTTGCAATATGACCCTGGCTGTTGAACGCGATGTAAAACAACAAATAAATAAATAAATAATAAATACTTTTAATCAGTAAATGTTGTATAATATAACAAAGACATTTTCCTGTTGGAGCAAAATAGTTGAGATTAAAACTGCCTCTCTTAGATCTCTGTTCTCATGAATGCACTCAGTTTGTGTGTTTAATTTCTATATTGATAAATGATTTCATGAGTTTTTTCCATTCACATTGGTTTTCTCAATGAAGTGTTATGTTATTATAAAATTTATGAAATTATAAACACCAGGCTACCTACCTTAAAAATGACAAGTGTGTTTGCCTTTGCTACAATAGGGGATTAACTTACATGTGTTTAAATACCAGTGTCACTTGTTGCACTTGTTGAGTAATTCTTCGGCTAACTTATGTGACACGTATTAGTTAAAAAGTATTCATAAATGAATTTGAATACTTTTCAAAAAGGGTGTAACGTGAAATTTTTCCCGGAAGTAAAATTTTTCTTCTAAGCCCCTTCTAAACGACGGATCTCATTTATTATTGTATTTTATGGTTGTTAAATGATAGTTTAAGAAATATAGTGTACATATATCGATAACTTTCAACAATATGTTGGATATTATATTAAATAAAGTGTTTTCGGTTTATAATATAACCATTTCTGCGCATGCGCGATGGCGTGGAAACGGGTAAAAAGACAGGAAGAAGAAAAATTTCACGGCAGAAAAATTTCACGGGACAAGGGTACTAACAAATTCATATTGAATCCTGGCAAAGTGGAGTTTTTTGAGCGGCGATGATGCAACCAGAAATTCCTTAAAGCCATCATCCCTGCAAGGTTTTTTTGAAATATCATAGAACCAACTGATTCAGTAAAAAAACCTATCTTGGTGTCACCCTGGATGTTGAAAAACTCAATGCAAAGACATGTGGGTAACGAAAAGGCTGTAAAAGTGACGAATGCCATGGTCAGCAGCCATCTAGACTACTGCAACTCTCTGCTTTACCATACAAAAAGACAACTATTAGTAGATTTCAAAGAAATCAAATCACTATATGTCGCATTGTATGCAAACTTAGCAAATTCAGCAATGTGACACCTTTCTTACACAAACTAAACTGCATGACTTTTGTACTTTTGTAGTTGCTGCTCCCACAGAATGGAACCAACTCCCTCAGGCCATCAGAACTCAGAATAGTATTAATGGATTTAGACAACAGTTGGAGACTTACCTATTTAGGTTAGCTTACCCACCACCAGAGTTGTTCTCCCCTATTGGACGCTAACATAGCACAGCTGTTTTAAAACAGTGAATTTGTCCACTTTAGTTTATCCCTCTCCAATCCAAAGACTTTGATATGAGAATATTCATTAGTGTAACCATTCACTGCATCTCTGTATGCATGAGTTTTCTTACAAAGAGATAGGTCTTTAATATCTCAAAATATTAACATTTTTTGCATTCTTCCAAATTAGTAAAATGATAATCTGAAACTACTTCCTTTCTTCTATATAATAATAATAAAATATAGATGATTTCAGCATATCATTATATTTTAAGCTTTTGAGTGATTGGTGTTTTAAAAAACTAGTTTTTCCTTTGAGTTTTTGTCAAATGGAAAGGATATATTTATTGTGGATATTTGGTACTTTATTGATTTTTTCTGTCTCAGTAATTTATATCAGTAAAAAGGCAAAAGATTGCTAATAAAGAAGCCACATTTTACAACTTGAGGGAATTGGCAGAGTTTAAGATAATAGTAATGAAATAAACCTACTTTAATTACATATCTATCACTCCCATAGAGGTAATTAAGGAAGTATGTGTTTAGCCATTATATTACACATTTAATCCCTTCTGTACTGGCCACTTACTGACAATTTATTTACCTGTAGTAGTTGTTTGAAAGGAGTTGGATATAAAAAATGGTTTCACAGGGATTTTATTCTTTCATCACCACAAGATTGAGAAGTGTAAACATGTATCTATGATCAATAAAAATACTTAGCATGCATTTGCTGTTTTATATGTTTGTGGTGCAGATCTATTTCTGAGGGCAGAGTTTATAGTTGACTGACTTTGAAATGGCTGAGTAGACTGAGATGTTCACAAAATTGTGGGAGATACTCTTCTCACAAGCGGTAAAAATATGACTAATGACACTGTTCTTTGCATTTTCACAAGCTATGAAGTCACATATACGGATCGAGAATTAACAGCTGAGAGAAAGTTGCAATATCTCTAAACATTTTCTGTAAAAGTAAAAAAATCAGTTTGATTATTGAGGTTGCAGAACAAAAATTCTGTCAAATTGTGTTTATTAGTTTTGCTTTTTAAACAAGCCATACATCATTGACATTTTATGCCGTGAGTAAATATGATTTTACATTACATATCATACCATGTGAAATAACTAAGTCTTATAATTTTGGAAAAGCATGTTAGAATAAGTCTTTTTAATACCATTGTTCCATGATCAAAAGTTTGCCTTGCTTCCACTCAGATGTTTCTTACCACTTGTTGCGCATCATTTCCTTCCTAAGTACTTATAACTGATCTTTTAAGTCTTCTCGCAATCATAAATAATCTTCATAGGGTGATTTAATTTTTTGCTGCTACAATCAATCTTCTACACTCTTCTGTAAAAATTTACCTGAAAGATCCCATCCCAATGGCCTACATAGATACTTGGCTGGGTAACCATTTAAGTGCACTATTCATGTCTCTGCAACTTGTAAACAAAAACACTTTTCGGCCTTGTTTTTACTCAGGACAAATCACATAGTTTGTCAGTTTTCACACCCCTTTTTAACAATATAATTTCAGTTTTACTTTAAAGATGATGATCGGATATACATATAGTATATCAAAATGTTTATAATGATATTTTCAGATAATTGAATATAAGCAGGTGTGTATAAATCATAAAAACGGCAATTCACATTTTGATATATATTTGAAAATGTACACAGCTTTGATCACTTGTCTGTAGTATATTGTGACATTGGATTACTTCCATTTAACCAATCTATAAATAGTCAAGGTTTTGCAATGTTCCAATATTATTATTTTTTTTTTTTGATAATTTCAAGTAAGGCGGTTTTGGAAATGAGAGATTAATTACAGTTTCTTTTAAAAAATGTAAGTTATCAATCTGTAAACCAGCGAAACATTTCTCAGTGATGGAATCAAATACTTGTTAATGTCATGATAATGTGACACAAAAACTGCATGTATATATTATATATGCACAGTAAATGCTCTCACATGTATACAAAAATGAATGATAATTTTTGATTTAGGGAAAGTTTAAGTAATGGAAACATTTCTTTAATACAAACACTTCTTATAAAATCCCAATATGTTTATGAAAAGGTCAAAGCTAAATTGATCTGCAACAGTGTATAGGAAAATGCATGTATTGTTAGTTTTTACTACCATGAAAATGCCATTGATCACCAAACATGCATTGATGTAGTATTTCCAGATATTTTCAAATAGTACATTTGTTACTTCTGTACATGTATAATCCTATATGACATTGAGCTTTTCAATTTAAGTTTACACAAGTTTCTAATTAGAAATGTTAATTTTCTAGGACGTCAACAGAGAAATGAAACATTAATCCTTCCTTCGGAGAGTGTCCTCTCTGCCGTTGGGGAGTGAGTCTGCACTGATGAGGTAGTATTTAAACTTGTGTAAGAAGTGAGGTACTAAGTCATACTTAGATTTTACACTATCAATTATTATAAGAGTAGTATATATGTAGATTCATACTCAGATTTAATATTGTGCGAGGATTCTGTGTAATGTAAATCTAACTCCAAACTGTTGACTCTGTAAAATATTTCAACAACTTATTGGTGAGTCTGCATTGATGAGGTAGTACTTAAACTTGTGTAAGAAGTGAAGTACTAAGTCATACTTAGATTTACACAATCTATCAATTATTATAAAAATAGTGTATATGTAGTGTCATACTCAGATTTAATATTGTGTGAGGATTCTGAGTAATGTAAATCTTAACTGCAAACTGTTGACTGTAAAATATTTTAACAACTTATTGGTGAGTCTGCATTGATGAGGTAGTACCTAAACTTGTGTAAGAAGTGAAGTACTAAGTCATACTTAGATTTTACACTATCTATCAGTTATTATAAAAGTAATGTATATGTAGTGTCATACTCAGATTTAATATTGTGTGAGGATTCCGTGTAATGTAAATCTGTATGTAGATTTAGCACTACACTTTGTATATATTATTGGGCAATCATCAACTGGTAACTATTATAAAGCTGAATACTATTGCTGGGTAGATGATAGGTGCAAATCAATGACTGCAAGATTTTCACCAGTTACTTCTAATCATTGTTCAATTACTGGTGGAGGGTGAGGTGTAAACTAGTGGACAATTGCACATAAGTTTTTATTACACGCCAACATTACTTTGTGAGGTGTAAAATTAGTACACATAAAGTTTTTATTACAGACTTACTAGCATATTGTTTTGTCGTCAGAAGTAAGAATTTAACTTGCTCATGTTATTAGGAGTAGTGAAAGCTCAGTCGGTTGACGGTCTTCCCTCGGGCTATGTGAGATTTCTGTTAGATTTAGATGGGAAACCTGGTGCTAGGAGACACGGGTTCGAAATGGAGGGCACCCTAACCACCAAAGGATATAAAGCAATGAATCTCAACCGACTAGGAGTCTTGTATGGTAAGACAAAGGAAAGATATTTCAAATGGGGATAATGAAGAATTCACGTGGTCTAACCTGAAAACTAATAATGTAATCCCCCTGAGAAATGTACACACACTTTGGTATAATGAAGGCTCGCATTTGCGGGTTCTAACCTGAATTATAATCCCCCCTGAGAAGCAATGAATCTCAACTCACCTTACAGGGGTTTAGTTATTTACTTTTCCCACCACTTTGACTTGTAGCTACATTTTTCAGAGACGTAGGTTTTAACTTGTAAGATATTGTCTGTCAAATTTGAAAAGATTCTGTAGATATACAAAACATGAAAGGAATCTTATGTAAGTGAACGAAAAAATCCAGCCCCAACTCATTTGGGTATATATCCTTAAGACCCTAGATATTTACTTTCACTAGAAATCTGTCTGAACCAAATGCACTCCAAGGGTAATGAATGTTCAATCGTATCAACCTTGAACCAAACTTTTGAAGTCCTCTAACACAAACATTACCTCTTTTCACAATGCAGACATAGCAGAGCATGTTGAAACATTGACAAATATCTCAAATGAAGTACCATACCACTGAAATAATAAACCTTGACTGCGAATATATCAAAGAATCTACTCTGAATGTCTCTAAATTTTAACTTTTGGTATTGTTTTACAACCCTACTCATTTTCGAGAAAAAACAGGATCCAACGCCGACGAATCATCAAATCCCTAATTAGGTCATCACGTGACTAATCAACCTCAACACACTATATAAGCAATTTCGAGCAAATGTGGGTTCCAATGTCGACGAATTATCAAATCTCAAACTAGGTCACAACACAATGTCAGTAACTCAAACGGTATATAAGAAAATTTCTGCAAAACAGGGATCAAGTGTCGACCTATCATCAAATCGATAGAAGCTCATCACGTGACATATCTGCGATTAGATATATATAAAATATGATGAATTTGCTTTTATTAATGATGTATCAGCTGAAAACCTTACATGAATCCATACTATATAAATCCAGTCAGTCACCTCTTACAACCACTGACAAAGTATTAGGAAACTGATAAGGGAGAATGTTTTCTAACTCTGGATTTAATTCTGAACAGTCAGATTCGACTGATTCCTCAATGAAAGAACCTGATATTGTGAAACCAGCGGCAAAACCATCATCAATCTCGAACACAGGGGGATTTTCATTGTCAAACAATCATGAAATCAGACATGTCTTTAAAGATCCACCTGCATACACCTTTGGTCACAATTCAATGAATCAACCAACTCTTTTGAAAAATTCTGTTTTTAATGACTATATATTTCGATGTGATCCACTGGTTTATCAGAAATATGTCTCCAGATTTGAAACATACAGGACATGGCCCAAATCACATCCAGTGAGACCTGAACAACTAAGCAGAGCAGGATTTGTCTACACAGGAGAAGGGGATAAAGTTATCTGTCCATGGTGTAAGATTAAACTGATAGAATGGGAACCATATGACCTACCATTCGAAGAACACAGAAGACATTCAACCTCCTGCGACTTTTTGAAGATGTTGATGCCATAAAGACTATTAAACTGTTTAAAGAATATGTAGCATTGATTGTAATAACTGTAATAATAATATTTAGATAACTGTAGTAGTTGTTAAAATATTGTTTCCTAATCTGTAAATAAGAGAAAATAAACGCCACACACTCTTGAAATAAATACAATACCTCAATCCTACCCCACATAATGTACATAACTTTCCAACAACTCCTCTGTCCTTGACTTGCAGTGAGTTCATACAATACAAACGCCTTTAACAATCATTCCTGAATCCAGGCACTCATAAGACACATGTCAAAGCAGAGTAATGTGTTTCAACACACCCACCCCTCAGGCAGTATCGTAAATTGAAGTGTATCAGAAAATCATATGAAAGTAATAGTAATATTAATATTTGATATCACAAGCTCACACTTGTGGCTATGCATTAAACTCTCTATGGTGGAAGATCATGCAAAATCACATCTCAACACGTCCAAGACATCTTAATCTATAGAAATTATTTCATAACCTCCAAACCCTTTAAAACCATTCATAATACCTCGAACCCAAAGCTTTATACTAGTGTCTAATCAAACTGACAGTCGGGTTAAAATTTGTTTAAACAGAAATCTTTCCCAGAGATTGTGTCTGGTCATGATATTTCTGATGATAGAACCATTTATTAATCTAACAATAAAACCTAAAAAATCGAACTAGTGACAAGTTCGAACCGAAAGTTTTAATGAAGAAATCATGCTGATTATGCCCCCTTCTGAACAATGATCTCCCCCCTTATCTGTTGTTATAAAAACGCCACAGATTTGACAATCTCTCATCCAATCCTCTCTAGAGCTGGACAGACGAACAAGCTGCTCAACACACTCTTTGGAAAGCAAGCAGGAAATCTACATCTACCACAGCAATCACTCAGTAGGTACAAGAGTCAGAAATTGTAATGGCAGAGGCTACATTGAACACACCAATGAAAATCTCCAACAGTAAGAAGAGAAAGAACGAGCAATCGCAACTCTCAAAAGTGAAGAAGGTCATGTTGATGACACCACAGAATTCTGAAGGGGCAGGAGAACACAGCCAAGCCTGTACCGATATCTCTACAGCATGCGGTGTTATTTCGAACAAACCATTTAGAAAAAATTATCATTTAGGAGGCAAAAAATATGCAATATTTCATGGGGAAAGGGATGTTATAGATCACATCCAAATTAGAGAGTGGGATGGTAAAGTGGTGTAAAAGAAGGGGTTAAACTTAATAGGTCTAGATTTGTAATGATTCTTCACAACGTCGAAATTATAAACCACACCCTTGAAAAAATTTTGAAAGGGGAGGATGGATTGAACTCTAGAATTCATATAGGAGCCTCTCTGTCAATAGCCCATACAAAACTGTAGCAATAAGAATGTGGAGAAAGGGGGGGAATGGGGAATATTTTCCCACAAAGTGCGGCATAACAATGAGTTGTGGGGAATGGGACGAATTTGCTAAAATTTCTAATAAAATCTATTCAGAGAGAATGGAAATTTTTACACACGTTCCGTGTCTAATGCAACCCGATCAACCAGGTCATAACAAAGTGTTTTGTGTTGAATGTTGTGAATCAACCAAAGCACCCATGGGAGAGGTCGATTTTGACATACCTCTGTAACAACTTTTTTATCAATTAAGAATCAATTATTTTAAACACAAAAGTCAACATTTCTGTAATATAAATGTAACAAATTACTCTGAAAAAAAAAATTTTTTTTTGTGTAAAAAATGTACATAGTCAGGACATAGCAATAGTTTAAAATGTATAGTCAACACTGGGTAATAACAGATTTCCACCCAACCTGTTTGAACTTGTAAAGAAATCTGCAGTTGAAGTGGGTGCTGGATATTTACGAGTTGAGGCATATCTTAGGTTAGGTCTTTGATCCTTGGGGTTATAAAAACCCCCAGTTCTCAATGATCTGTCATTGATTTCCTGACAATTTTTGGGATTGAGACCTTTACAAAGAACAAGTGCTATATCACACTGAGTTTGACATTGAGTGAATAATAGCTGGTGAATTTTACCTCATTTTATTTTGTTTTTAGAATAAGGCTACGGTTAATAAAATAAGGATGGAATTAGCTCAGATGGAGATGAATCTATTCATGGGTAATAGGTACGACGTGTACTACCCGCTACACATACCATCTTCTATGGTAACATTTATGCACTTGATACAGCTAATTGAACTGAAGAACTTCAAACAAGCCTTCAACTGCATAACGCTGCTGAATGAGGTGCTGCCAGAGTTCATTATGTAAGTAAAAAAGTTCTCATATAAAGGATCTGATACTAAAATTGTTTGTTTATCTCGATGTGGTATATGATATAACACTAATTATGCATATAGCTGTGTAAACTGTAGAGCTCTGTATTTAACGTAAATACACCAATGTATGTTCTGTAACATTTGAAATTTTCTCTAATTAATATCACAATATGTAATGGTAGAAAAAGAGGGATCAAGTGTTGACCAATCATCAAATCGCAAACTAGGTCGTCACGTGACATAAGAACTGTTTTTGCTATATAAGCTGTTTGGGGAAAAAGAGGGATCAAGTGTTGTCCTATCATCAAATAATGAACTAGGTCATCACGTGACATAACAGTTACTTTTTGTATATAAGTCATTTCGGGGAAAAGAGGGATCAAGTGTCGACCAATAATCAAATCGCAAAGCAAGGAGTCACGTGACGACTTAACTTTATGATATATATAAGGACCCACTATGTAGAAGGGGGATAATGAATCTTATTAGGTAGTCATATCTCAAACGATATAACCGAAGTATAGTCCCTGTCATCCCATCATTCAACTGTTGGTTAACATTTTATCAACCTGTCCTCATCACCAAACCCACTATTCAAGAATCAGTAACTGAAGATATGTACAAGTTTGCCTATTGTTCATGTAATTTCAGGAACAAATATCCAGACTTCGCCAGATATTTTGTAGAGGAATTCGAAAAAGCAGTATGCTGTATTTGTAAAGAGGACCTACAGAGGGAACAACTCATTCTATCCAATCCATGCGCCCATTATTTCTGCGCATCATGCGCATGTCAGTTGGTTAAGAACTGGAATGAAGAGGGAAGACAAAGACCCAAATGCCCACTTTGTAGGTCTGTTTTGAGGGACCACCTCTTCGCAAAACCAGGTTTCTTCAATGCCACCAGACTGCGCCAATGCTCGCTCTTTGTGTGGGTTCCCACCTCCACATATATCCATGCTAATTTCAACCAGTCAATGATTGATGCCTTGACGTCAAGGAATTTTATTAAAGCCTTCTATTACGCATTCTTAATGAGTACTACACCCTCAGATAGTGAGAAGATGCTAGCACCCACATGGTCGCAGTTCTATGAGGACAGGAAAAACAACCTGACCTGCACCACCTGTGGGCTTCCGATTAGTTTTGATCAAGCATTTGCCACTAAATGTGGTCATTTCTATTGCACTATCTGTTCCGCCTACTCTGTCTCCAAACCGAGAGGATCTCCCCTTCTCTGCCCAATATGCGAGGAGGAAATCGAAGATGAGTCAACAGAAATCATTTTCCTGAGACCTATCAAACTTCCCCCAGGTGGTTGGATAGAGGTTCCTCAGCCTCTCATCTGATTCAAACCATGGAACACTAGATATTGAATTGTAAGTTATAATTGAAAAAGTAAAAGTCTGAAAATAATTTATAACCAAGCTACAATCAGAGAGGTTTAGTATATATATATGTAATATACTTCAGTATTTACAGTTCTAATGAAGCATATTGCCTTTCCAGTAAGGTAATGGATGGATATCAATGACATATCATTTATACTTTTTATTTAATTGTCTTTAGAATATTATAAGGTCTAGATAGACACCAACAAACAGAAAGGTTACAATATGTAAGCAGTTTATTATTATTATTATTATTTTTCTAGAGTAGTAAGTATTACTATTACTTTTATAAAAAATATCAGTTAGTTATAATGTTAGAAAAAAAAAATAACTGCTTTGTGGCAAATTGGTGTTTATAACAGAACAAATCTGTATATCTCATACTTATATTATAACAATCCTATACAGAATAGAAGGGTTTAACAGTCTATGTATATATATATATATCTCACTTATACTAATATACATTGTCAAAAGAAAATCTTATGTGTACATAAATGTATTTTGTATGAACTAAGGTTACAATAATCAGGGTGGTTTAGTAGATATATTTGTAATACACCCCACTATTTACAGTGCTAACAATGCATATTGTCTTTCCAGTAAGGTAATGGCTGGTTAACAATGACATATCATTTACACTCTTTATTTAATTGACTTTAGAATATTATAAGGTCTAGCCAGACACCAACAAAGAGAAAGGTTACAATATGTAAGCAGTTTATCATTATTTTTCTAGAGTAGTAACTAGTATATTACTTTTATACAAATATCAGATAGTTATAATGTCAGAAAAAAATAACTGCTTTGTGTCAAATTGGTGGTTATATCACAACCAATAAAGTTTACATGCTAATATACCCTTTTTTGAACTAGATGAAATTAGTTATATGTTAATCCATGGTAATCCAAATGTATTTACAAGATATAGGTGTGTTATTGTATACAGTCTACGAATAATGTTATGATATACTTCAGTTTACTACAAAATGTTAATGTATAAAGTTTATATGTTTTTATAATAAACCTTTCCTGATCTAGTTGTGAAATAAGCTCTCCCTCTGTGTTGATCATTAGCACCAGTTGTGGATGTAGATTCATCAGAATGTATATTTTCCTCTGAGCTATTATGATCTGTTGTGGACTGTCTAGACTGATCTCTCATTGAGTTAATTGACCCTGACTGACTGTTTTGATCAGATCTAGTAGAACTCAATTGATCTTCAGAGCTATTGTGATCTATTGTAACCTGAGTGGACTGATCCCTCATTGAGATTGGTGACATTGGTCCACTGTCTTGATCTGAGATGATCGAATCCATGTGTACCTCAGAACTATTCCTTGTTACACTTGTCTGACTAGGCTGAGATCCTACTGAGTCAATTGAGTTGGATTCAATGTTTTGAGCTGATGTGGTCGAATTTGGGTTTTCCTCTGAACTGGAATTTACCTCACTAACCTGAGTGAACTGATCTCTGAATAATGAGTGAGGAATTGAATCATCGAAATCTGCATCGCTTGTATCCAAGTCACTGTCCTCTTCAATGCTTAATGGATGGAAATCATTTGCCATAGGTCTCAATATAGGGAGATAACTAGAGCTGGATGAGGGTAGTGAGCTTTGTGATGGTGTAAAATCTGATTCTTCCCCCTGAATCGATATAATTCTGGCTATAAACTCCGCCTCCTTATGAAATCTACTGTCCCAGGAACTCTGGCTTTCAGAATCTGAGGTAACAGAATTATCCCTATTCGAGTTTTCAGATATTGAAATGGAAAGTGGGATATCACTAATGTATGGGGAAAGCGAATCTGATTCATCACTGTAGGAATCATCTGATTTTTCTTCAATATACATGCAGCAACGTAAGAAAATCTTCACTAAATTTATCCTCAGGAATAAGAAGTAGTCATGTCTCCAGAAGAAGAGTATAATCAGTGTTAAAGACACAATAAACACCACACCAGGAAACACTAGTAGTATAAATACACTGTCGTCTCTTGAAAGTGAATCAGCAGGTTCAGTCTCACTAGTGGTCAGACACTGCAACCTCTGATCTGTAAATAAAAAAAAATACAAAAAAAAAGTAATATACCAGAAATATCAAGATTATACCAAAAAATCACATACAGACACACACACACACACACACAAATCAACACAAAAAATTGTGAAACTGCCAGCCCTCGTCATTATGTCTGAATTATTGTCCCCAAATGTAAAATCCTCATAAATATGCTCAGCTGTACTATTGATATCTGAAGATTAAAGGAGAGCAAATTTTACAGTAGGTAAAGAGTACTTACCCATATCACAACCCTGTATGCTGGGGTAATATTCCTGATTACACTGGTCGATGGAGTAAGTACACAGTCCACCACAGTTCCATAAAATAATCCTCAGAGACGGATAATTATTTAATATTTTTTTAACCGGTAAACTTAACTGTCCTATGTAGCACTCAGTATAACGTAAAATTTCTGTATCTTTATCTCCACACCTGATTAAAAAGTCATTGAACTCCTCAATACCACTGATTCCCGAGACGACTCCAACCTCACTGTTTTTTGGAAATACACACTCTATACGATATGCAATAACATTAGTAAGATGCAGTGTTAACAGTACACAGAATAAACAAAGTGAATCACTCACTAATATTCTAATCATTGTGTGAATTTTTGAAACACCAAACAATATATTTCTATTATGGAAGCTACCGCGTGTATGCCATGACGTGTAAATATGAGGTGACGCAGAGAGAATTGGTAATGTGACGTCACATTCCATTTCCCTAGTTTCGCAAAGATATGTACAGAAAAAAATGCGATTACCTAGCTCCCAACTGAATTCTGATAAACTTTCCTCTTCATTAATCTTGTTATTTAACCCCATCATTATTTGATTGTGGTCACAATGGTCTGTACAACAGGTTGGAGTCATATAGTAGCTATAATTTTACAAAACAAATATACATTTGAGCTTACAAAGTACTTTGTTGAGAAAAGAAGTAAGACATTCATATTAAATTTAAGAAAACATAATGATGTTTGAGTTTAAATGGAAACACAATTTACCTCTCCTGCATCTCAATACCCTCAACATTGCTCTCATTGACAACACAGGTCATCTGAAGACTACCTAAATCTCTAACAATGGGTCTCCTGGATGTTCTCCTTTGTGCACCACCCCTCCTCAAATGTTGTCTTTTGATTATGATCTTAACAAGAGTCATTGTAATTCCAATGAATAGGAGGCATGTGGGTAATGTAGCTAAAAAGATTATATACTTAGGGGTCCTACTCTGATATTGAGAGACAACATCCAAAGAGACATAGCTATCGACAGTAGTTAATCCTGGATGATCTACATAGCTCTTAGTCGAAGAAATGGTGTCGATATTTGAAGATGTAATATAAGCTAGATCTCTACTATGTTTTGAGGAACCAATGTTAGGGTAGACGGTGGTGGTGGTGGTGGTAATTGTGGAAATAATATCAGGAGATTCAGAACTGATTAATGTAGATTCGATATTATGTGAATCTGTCATGGTGTAAGGGGTGGATGGATCAATTTCATCATTGTTGGTAGTGCTGGTCACTGAGCTGTATTGTAGGCTCCTGATTGATTGGTGAGATGTGGTATGTTGGATTGTTTCCTTGAGGTGATCTGTATATAAGAGAAACAAAAAAGAGGAATGTGAATATCTTGTTATCACAATTGTAATTCTGTCATCGTCTTACATGCTAACAAGTGACTTTTATTTTCTAGTTTAACAGTTTTCTCCGATCACGTGATACAATATTCGATTTGATGATAGGTCGACACTTGATCCCTCTTTTCCCCGAGAAGGTTTATATACTACAGAATTGTAGTAAGTCACATGATGACCTAATTTCAGATTTGATGATTGGTCGTCACTTGATCCCTCTTTTTCCCAAGAATAATTCGTTACAAAAAATGTTACTTTTACAAACCTTTTTGCGAGTTCATCAATATGTATCAGTTATTTTAGGACTTATCAATCAGTACCACCTACTTGAGCTTGTGAGAGGTAATCCTGTGCTAACCATACACATATTTGTGGTGACTACAATATTTTGGGGAATATCCTCCATCCAAGAACAACTGAAATATTCCATATCCACTAGAGAGAGGTACAAGAGGTTGGGTAAGGCTTTAAATATAGGTGCTAGTTCTAGTAATTGTACTCTTTCAAGATACAGTCTAGTAACAGACGGTCTATAGTCGAATGAAGGCACAGCCATATCTATGCAAAATATCATGTCATCCCTGCAATTACATATTCTTTGATGACAACTTGTAGTTCCACATATATAAAATCCATGCATGGAAATACATATAAGCATAAGCAGTGACAGCTTAGACATTTCCATCTTTATTCCACACCCAACACAATAGAAGCAACAATGTACTTTATCTGACATCCAACCTCTAGCTACAGATACAGATAAAGGACTATAAATAAGGCCGGTTTGTGATCAGACTAATCTGTTTTTCTTGGAGAGAGTGTGGGTAATAACCACCCAATTTATAAAACAGAGAGGTAATAAAATGCAGACAACCACAATGAATTCCTTGGCATTTACAACACCATGTACAGCAATTATATCAGGACCTACTGCGTCTGGAAAATCCACCTTTATATTTAAGACTCTACGTAATCTGAAGCATATGTTCCAAACACCAGTTAAGAAGATATATTACTTCTATGGAGTTTGGCAAAAATTATTCGAGGCGAACTCTGACCTGAATGTGGAATATATCAAGGATATACCCAATCAAAACTTTCTACGAGAACTGGAGAGTGATTACCATAATCTGGTTATCATAGACGATTTACAAAGTTCAGCCTTAAATAACGGATTTATTGCGAATTTATTTAGTAGGGAAGCTCACCACAGAAATCTCAGTGTCTTTTTAGTATTACAAAATTTATTTCACCAGGGGAAGTATTCCAGAGACATATCTTTAAGCACTCATTACTTCATTTTGTTCAAAAATCAAAGAGATATAAATCAAATTAAAATTTTGGGAAATCAACTAGGAATTGGAAAAAAATTAATTCAGGCTTATTCGGATGCAACTAGTGAACCGTTCTCTTATATTTTGATAGATTTATCACCCCATTCGAATACTTCCTTCATGTTGAGAAGCAATATATTTCCTGATGAATATGTAACAGTATATAAGTAGAGGCTTGAGGATACCTCTAACCATTAGGGGATATTAAGTCGAGTGGATCTCATCTGATGTTGATGAGCTTCTTTAGTGATTACTTACAGACGATGTCGAAAAATTTATTGAGGTCTAGACATTTCTTAAACCTTTTACTAGAGAAGGACAAGAACCTCAATAAATATTTATTGATACACGCATCAAGTAGACATCTCCAGTCTTTAGCAGAGATATTTTATAACGTTTTTCGACTACCTCTAGACAACAGAACTAAAAAAAATTTAATGAAAATATTGGTATTTTGAGAAAGTTCATTCAATATCCAAAAAAAAGGTTAAATATCGTCAAGAGGAATCATACCCTGATAGGTGAACTACTGATACTTCTTCAACGCTTTATCAAAGAGATTTTACAATGAATAAGTTTATATTAATACCCAAAGATCAATATGATAAGTTTAAAGAGATGCAAGACAATAAAGACCCCAATCCACCAAAGAACCAAGTTACCACTGAAGATAAAATTGTAGATAATCTGTCAGATGACAGTTTAAAGGCTAATAATAATAATAATAATAATAATGATACTCGTCAGATGAAGGCGTTAATTAAACCAGAAGAAAGTGAAAATAGGGAACTACCTCCACCACCAGGTCTTCCAGAGCAATATATAAACTCCTCTGATATGAATTCTCATTCCCAGATTCCTAATAGTCCTCGAGGTGCAAATGACAGAGTCAGCAAACAGGTTGGAAATGGAGCAACAGGAAAGGGGATCAGATGGATCAAATTCTGGAACAAAAATATCAGATGAAGAGGATCAATTTTTAACTGATGCTTATTACAACCCAAGGAGTCCTGTTGCATTCAGTGGAATGCAAAAAAATTATAAATTTTTAAAGATGAGGGGTATGGATTCTATCAAACCGAGGAAGCTTAAGATATGGTTGAGTAGACAAGAACCTTACACCTCTCATCATTCTGCCAGAAGGAGATTCCAAAGACCTCGAGTAATATCATTCTCAGTGAACTATCAATGGGCCAGTGACACTGCAAATATGACCAGCTATAGGGAGCATAATAATGGTTATGGTCATTTTGTTGTTTTTATAGATATATTTTCCAGATTCCTCTACACAGCACCAATCAAAACCCTTACAGGAAAGGAAATGGTATATGTAATGAACGATTTGTTCCAAAATACCACAGATAAACCAAAGAATCTCAGGACTGATCAAGGTAGTGAATACAAAAATAACCAAGTTAAAAAATTTCTCAAAGACAATAGGGTTAATCATATTTTTACATATTATGAAACCAAGGCAAATTATGCTGAAAGAGTTATAAAAACCATCAAATTAAAATTTTTTAAATATTTCACTAGTAAGGAAACGTTCAGATGGATCGAAATTTTGACAGACCTTACCTACAGTTACAATCAATCTTATCACAGGAGTATCAAAATGACCCCTCAGGAGGCAAACCAGAAAAATAACTATCAGGTGTGGAAAAACCAATATGCTCCAAAACAAAAGTCAAAAACAAAGAAAATTAAATCCAAAAGTAAAGGTCAGACCCACAGACTCCAGTACAAATTCAAGCTTGGGGATAAGGTAAAAATTAGTTACAATAAGAAACAATTTGACAGAGAATATTCCGAAAAGTGGTCAGGAGAAATTTTTACTGTGGTAGACAGAAAGAGGAATCAAAATATACCTATGTATAAACTCAAAGACTATAACAATGAGGTGATAGAATCCCATATTTATGAACCGGAGTTACAGTTAGCATACATGGACTCAAATATTGTTTATAAAATAGAGGAGATACTGAAAAGGCGTAAGAGACATGGTGTTCCTGAGGTATTAGTTAAATGGAAGGGATGGCCAGTCAAATTCAACTCCTGGATTCCAGAATCAGACCTGCAGGATATAAATTGAGGTCGTATCTTCGCACACCTACTCAATCAGCTGATTTGGAAAAAAAATTAGACCACGTGACTGCAAATAGTATGATAGGTTTACCCTTACGCTCGAAATTTAAGTGCTTTCCCAGAAGCTCGGAATTTTACACTGGTCTTTCCTTGACGCTCGAAATTAGAGTATATAAACCAGCAGAGATGTGTTAAAACAGATCACATGGTTACTCGCTAAAGCGACACTCAGGTCTAGTAGTTGGTGCAAACCAATGGCGGATTCAGATCTTTATTTCTTCCTAAGCTCTACAGATTCCTTGTTCTATCATAAAGAAAACAAACCCTATAACTTTACAGTTGAATTAAATGAGACATTTAATCTAAAAGGATCATGGGAAATTGCTTTATGTGACATCAATCTCAATAGCACTTTAACAGATTCTGTCTATATATTCAGCGACATATGCGACCAGTCTTATGTTCTTAATTCGTCTGAGCCAGTTATTTGCCTGATCTATCCTTCAACCTTGTTTACATCATATTCTTTTACAAACAGGTATTATTTACCTATAAAACAGAAAGCATTTACTCGGATACGCATATATATAAGAGAGAGTGACATGGCCTATGCCAGTAGATTAACTCATGACATACAGTTGACTCTTCATGCGAGGTTAAAGAAATGGAAACTTATTTAGATTTTTGTAAAAGGTGTAGTCAGGGGATGGTGGGATACAGGAAAGATTTCTACACACTCAGTAACAAATACGGTGATAGCAAAAACACAAATCAAACCGGAGATATTTCGATTGTCAATCCAACACAGGCTGCTGTTGACCAAGCCAAAAGTGAGGTTAAAAACCAAAAAACTATAAATAGGACTAAAAAATTAAATTACAATCAGACTGGAGGTAAGAGTGTGAAGAAAAAGACAACCAGGAGTAAAAAAAAAGTGGTTTTAAAAAAAGATAAAAAACCAAGGCCTAGCCAGAAGAAAAAAAATAAATCCAGTAAAAATAATAAAAAAGGAAAGGTTAGAAAAAGTGCATCAAAAAGTTACGGATCATTATGGATGTAGTACAAACATCTCTGTCGCTATTCATTCCACCTCCCATTGACAATTCCATCCAGAGAGAGTACTGGGTCGAATTCAACCCAATAGCAGCAATATCAGGTGGTGGGGTGATAGAATTCAACATTCCTGGAACGTCTGTAGATTATGTGAATTTGGCTAAAACTAAGTTATAGGTTAGTTATGCAATAACCCATGCAGATGGAACACCAATTGTGGACGACAGAGTATCTGGAGTACCCACTGCTGACAGTGATCAGGTTGGACCAGTTAACCTGACCCTACATTCAATATTTCGCCAGATTGATCTATCTTTAAACCAGAAAATAGTTTCACCAGATGTTGGAGCTAATTATCCATATAAAGCCATGATAGATCTACTTTTAAATTCTAGTTCTGACATGATAGAATCGCAGGCAGAGGCTGCATTATTTCACAAAGATCAAGCAGAGAGATTTGAAGAGGTTACTTACCTAGGTAACAACCCTGCATTTGCAGAGAGGGCTAGACCTACAAAAGACGGAGGAACTGCAACACTGGAGGGATGTTTATACTTGGACTTTGCTACTGGACAAAACAGAGCTGTTTTAAATGGGGTATCCATTAACCTCAAACTTTTTCAAGCATCTAACGAATTCAGACTGATGAGACATGGTTCTAAAATTTATAAATTGCAAATAAGATCCGCTATCCTGAAAGTGTGTCATGTAAGTTTAAATCCAAGTCTTATAATAGCACATAATGAATCTTTAAAATTAACACCTGCATTGTACCCATTTTGGAGAAGTGACATAAAAAGTTTTAGTGTGGCTCAGGGGTCTGTAACTTTTATGACAGATAACATATTTCATGGAAAGGTACCTAGTAAAATGATTATAGGTATGGTATCTAATAGCGCCTACTCTGGAGACTTCAGTAAGAACCCATTTAACTTTAAACATATGGATGCTAATTACTTAGAGGTCACTGTTGATGGTCAACCTGTTCCTAACAGACCATATAAACCTAATTATGAAGAAAGTGATTATGTCTCATCTTATTTGAGTTTATTAGATAGTGATCTGAATAAGAGGAAAGGGATAATTATTGGTTTAAGTGAATACCTTAATGGATATTGTCTGTACCTATTCGACATTCAAAGTTTTTTGAGGGGTAAAATCATGACCAGATCTAACAGTGGTCATGTGAGGTTAAGTATAAGGTATGCTAAGGCATTGCCGGAGACTATAAATGTCTTGGTATATGCTAAATTTCCTGAATTAGTAACCGTTGACCACACAAGGAGTGTCAATCTATCATAAGAGGTTGGTGTTCAAGCGAGTGCAACCACCTCACGTGTGACGAGAAACTAGAGCGTTGAAGGTTGATTATATACCAGAATTTCGAACGTCAAGGAAAGACCCTTTCAAAATTCCGAGCTTCTGAGAAAGCACCCAAAATTCGAACGTAAAGGAAAACATTTGTGTTCAAGATCTGATCAGCATCAGCCAAAATTTCGAACGTCAAGGAAAAACTGTTTCAAAATTCCGAGCTTCTGGGAAAGCACCTAAAATTTGAACGTAAAGGAAGACAATTGTGCTCAACAGCTGATTTCAGTCACGTGTTCTCGACTTTAAATGGATAGCCAGACCTTATCTACCTACATGGTTCAGGATAAATGGATAAGAGAGAGGTTTCAAGGGGTTTATCCCATAGATTTAATCCCAAAGAATCTTCCAATTAGATCTGTAATCATTGTTAATCAAGATGCCTCCACTCAGAAGGGAAGTCATTGGGTTGTTATACATTATACAAGTGATGCTATTGTAGAATATTTTGATTCAGTAGGAAAACAACCAAAGGTTGAGGTACATAATTTACTGGTATCACAGGATATGACGTATATGTACAATAATAAGAGGTTACAGTCCTATAATACTTACACTTGTGGGTTGTTTTGTCTTTATTACAGTTCCTCTTTAAATTCTTTGACCTGTTGAAATTTCATGGTTATCACTAACCTCATGATACTTTCCATCATGTTGTGGGATGGATTAAATTCTTGGATTGAATTTACAAGGGATTGCAACTCAAAGGGGTCAGTATTGTTCATAATTTTATCACAGAGGTTGTCTTGATTATATGCTGCTGCAATTAGATAATGGAACATCTGTTCTGATGAGTGGAAGGATTTCTCTTCCATTTGAATCTGACATGTAAAAAAGATTTGACATTGGGTTTTGTGGTTTGTCAACTGAAAGAACCTCTTTCTCCCAAGGTGTTAATACAAGATCAAGGGGTTATGTGGAAACTCCATCCATCAATACCTTTCTCTTGCAATAGAAATAATTAAAACCAATTTTATTCTGCGAATATGTAAAAATATCCGATTCCCTAACTCTGAACCCCACATTAGTCGAAAAATTCACTTTCTTAGATTTCAGACATTCCTCAAATTTCTTCATCGGATCTACAAGGTTTCTTTTAGAGATTCCCTTACATGAGATTTTTTGTTTACCATTACCATCCTCTATTATGTAACACTTAGAACATAAAGACAACATCTTTTCCCCACCCCACTCAAATTTAAATGTGCCCAAATGGCGCCCGTCTAGAGCCAGGTGGCGCTGACAACACCTCCTTGGAAACCATATGGGTGACTTGGTATCACTACAAGATTCGAATATTTCCGATTTATATCTATCCTTATATTCATCCCTTATACACTGGTCTATAGTAGGAGCATTTATTGCCATATAGATGCTGTCTGTTTCTGTTATCTCGAAGCTGTTATCTATGAAATAAGTCTTCAGACAGTCATAATAAAATTCTAGCATCCTTAATTTGGCGTATTGTAGAATAAAAAATCCAATCTGAATGGGGTTGTCTAATGCTATTGAATTTTTATATGTTTCCACCTCGAACAGATCCTGACCTAGGATATCCAGTGATTTAAAGGTTGGTGAGTTAATGACCTTGGTTATTTTAATTTTATTGTTCATATATCTTGTGTTAGTATGCTTGGTACGATCCATGAGAACAGATCCATAACTGGAGTTGCTTAACAGTTTATAGGTATCACCAATGATGGCCATATCAGGGTTCTGATCTCCACGAATTCTGTGCATGGTAACTGTGTCTATGAAAGACTTGAAGGATGTATTTGGTTGAAATTCTACGACCTGGTAGATTCTAGTGACCTCACAGTGATTAGCAAGATACCATCTCAGTAGAGGGGTGGCTAATAAAATTTTTTTGCTTTAAGTCCACTAATCAAAAGCCTTTTATGATCAAAACTTATATCATTGTCTTTACAATACTGAAGCATATGCGCACCTATTTCCTCCATTTTAACATTACATAATGATCTTGATGAGACTGTTTGACCTCAATATCTACCTCTACAGCACCAAATAGTTTGTTGGATTGTATATCTCTCAATATCTTACTGTCAGACAACTTGCCTTTGTTCCTTCTGTAGTACGCTGGTAGATATTTATCGTAATATTTTTTGCAATGGGGTTTAATTTTGGATAGAAATTCGCATTCCTGTATACTTACATACATATAACCCTGAGATATGAGAAATTGCTTTTTCCTCTCGTCTTTCTGTTGAACCTGCTTCAATTTCTTTAACCATCTGCTTGACGCTATTTTCTTTACAATATGACAATTAAATTTACAGTGATGATAATAACACCCATTGAATTCGTAGACTGTCTTAGTTTTAGCACAAAATCCATCCACGAGATAATTACCAATTCTTATTTCCTTCTGATTATTTAGTTTATGGAGTATTTTTATCTTATTAGTCTTCATGAGGTAGTCTAACCAGACATATGAGTCTATGTACCTTTCTGATACCTCTGGTCTGAATTTATTATGTTGATATCTCCTTACAAATACCCCAGTTGGCATTTTTTGTTTCAGAGCATATGAGTACAAACCGTTACAATCATACCCGACTACAGCTTGACAGGTGTTACCTGGGATACCTCTTATATTTGTGGTACCTTTTTCATGATACCTATTAAAAATAATGCTAGGACCTCCAATAATATTCTTCTTAATTACATAATACAAGTCACTGTTGTTGAGGTTAATTAGAGAAAAATTGCTTCTAGATGATTCGTAGAGCATTCTTCTAGCAACTCCTGGTAGTGTTATGTAGTCCTTAAAAATATCAATTCCCTCATTCTTATATATATCTATAAAATTTTGTAAGGCAATGGCAAATGGAGCCGTATCAAGGTTATTATAATAAATAAGATAGTCTTTGAATGTTTCCATACGTTCGTCTCTCCATATAGTGAGCAGAGCCTGGTAGTCAGACTCAGTCTTGATAGGGTTATCGTTGGTAAGTCTTGAATAGAATTCTTCTGGTTTAGGTAGATGATTTTGCATTAATTTCTCCTCAGAATCAAACCATTCGTATGGAAAGATTCCTTTGGGTGTTTCACATCCATATGCTTTCAAAAATTTGCTATAGGAACACCCAACAGCCAGATAATTCGAGATATCTAAAAATTTCATATCAGTAACTACGATTGCAAGGTACGAGTTATTCCTCTTGATGGTAAATATTTCATTTTCTTGGTAGTGATCGGTAATATATAGCATTATGTGTCTTTTGACTAAATTCAGATCATACTTGCCAGAGTTAAAACCGATAACAGGCACTTGAGATAGGTATTTGTCAAATTCTTTAATCATGGCGGATACCACATTAGCAAAATGGGACCTCATTTTAGAATCAGAGACAGATTCTTCAGATTCGTATTCCGAATCGTCTAACTCATTAGAATATTGTTCCTTCAAGACTTCCAACTCATGATAGACATAATCGTATCTTTCCTTCAATATTTCATAACAATATCTACTAATTTCTTGAATTTTATTCATCATTTTAGATACCAATAGGTTTGGTGAGACTTCAACAATGCATACTGGGTCCTCATGTTGAGGTATATTAGATGCAATACTTACACTAACTGGGATATGCTTAGATATCCATTGTAGTTGGTTTGTGTTTGACTGGTTATCATCTACATTTTTCCTCAACATAGCTTCCATATCCCAGACTAAAAAATAGGGATAATACCTCGAATTATTAGGCACATATATGCCTATAGACTCTAATCTTTCGAATAATGTTGTTTTAGATTTATAAAATCCTCCTGGAAATATGTATTTGGTTCTGTCGTAACATGTCTTGTAATGTATCTTCATATTCCACAGTCTTTTAAATATTTTTCCACACTTATCACATTGAAACTTTTTAGCAAATTGATCAAAATTTGTAATATAACTAAAATGATTTTGGAATACATTCAAATACATTTTTGATTGATATTCAGACATGGTCTCGTAAATATGACTGACTGTCCCATTAGCATTCAGAGAATAGAGAATAATCTTAACTTCAAAGCATTTCTCTAAATTGATAACATCTTCAATTAGTACACCTGGAAACTCAGTTGGAATTTGGGTATTAGTGAAATTTAACCACATTTTTAAATAGTCTTTTATATTCTTATTCTGGTTATTGAGATGAACCTTTAAACATCTGAAGAAACATAGGTTATCTTGGTATGGTTGCTTCCTGTTCTTATCATAGATAAAATTTCTTAAATGTTTATGGTTTTTGATATATGTGGGGAGTTCTATGGCTTGTCCTAAAGGAAAGTCTGTCAAAAATATATTGTACTGTATATTGGTTATGAACGCTAATGTCCAGGCTGTTGATGGTCTGATAGCTCGAGCTTGTTCTATGATATCAATCCTGGTTATTTTGTTCATTAATAATCTGATACTATTTCTGTTAGATATTGTATAGGGGTAGGTCAATATCCTACTATTATAATAAGGTATATAATACCTATACTCCCCTGTTTGATTATTGAATAAAATCATGCCAAAGGCAAAGTTTATTCGAAATACTGTTGTCTGATCATCATATATTAAGTTGATTTGTCTTCTGATTTCCCTATAACCATCGTTTAAATTATTAACAGGAAAATTATATGTTTCTCTTATATCTCCAGCTTCGTGATCAGCTAATATATGATTTCTGTTGGTTATGTATACTTCTCTAATATTTTCATTCTGCTCTTCGAAAATATATTGGGGAATGTCATTTAACTCATCATTGTCATTGCCTCCATGCTGATTCATTCTATGGCTATATAATTCAGATCTGTCTTTACAAATATGACTACATATTGAGCATTTATACAACTTAATTACGTTAGAATGTCCTTCTTTCTTGTGAACTAGTTCAATGTGAGCATTCAGACTTCTTGAGGTTAAAAATGGTAGATTGCACTGAAAGCATATGAATTTCCCACATTTCTTAAGGTGAAACTGCAATTCTTGTAAGGAGTTAAATGTTTGAGAACAAACTTTACATTCCTCCACCATCCTTCTGTGTGACTGTATGCAGATTGCTTCATGGTGTATTTGGTTGGATTTATTCAACATGTCCCATCCACAAAACGAACATTTAAACGCCATATCTACAGTTGTGGTTTAACTTCTTACTTAGATCCTTGTATAACTTCTTCAAGAAAATTCCAAATATCTTAGATGATGAGAAAGGGTATTTCAATGCATAACACCCTGTATATAGAGTACATACATATACTCTACCAAAATTATTAATGTCGATTCTAGAAATGATCTGAGCATAGTCTATGTCAGGATTGTGAGTTTGATTCTTAGGAACCAGCTTATTTATAGTATAACAGAGATGATATAAAACATAGCATTTCTGAGTGATCAGCGTTAACAATTGTATAACTGTCATTGTGAACTGAGATTATATCTTCAAGTGTTATCTGTTGTGGCTTGTTAGAAATCAAGATTGAACTTATTCCTTCATGTATGGTGTCCCTTATATACCACATTAGATGTATACATCACGTGACTGCTATATAGGATTTGATGATTTGTCAGCTTTGGATCCGTTTTTTCCTCTAATTTTCTTATATACGCAATTAGTTTCAGGGTGACCTACTTTGGGATTTGATAATTCGTGCACACTTGATCCCTCTTTTTCCCGAAATGGTTTATATACCAAAACCTGTGGTAAAGTCACGTGTTGACCTAGTTTGCGATTTGATGATTCGTCGACACTTGATCCTGCTTTTTCCCAAAATGAGAGGCGAAAAGTTATAATACCTTAAAAACATGCTGACAAGATCTTTCTTTGTTCATATACATGTAGATTGAATTTGAATAATAATTATAAGGTCTGGTTTGTATCAGGTCACCGCAAACTACCTCCCCTATTCTTGTGGTGTGATTATAATAAGTAGCGAGGTTCTGCATATGCCTTACAGGTGTTTCTGTTGTATAAATATGTGTTGTGTACATACAGAGTGTAAAAGTGTTGTATTGGACTAATACTAATACAAACATGACTTAACAGCACAAACATTGGGTGACCTTTTTGACATGACTATGGATCATGTTTTCCATATTCTTAAACCATTCATGAAGTCCTGTTGTTAAAGAGTCAGGTCATTTTTCATAAAGCTATGTACATATATGCATACATATGTACATATCCCATGAGGATTAAGTTTCAATTAGGTTTCGAGTTAGAACCCGCGTCTGTGAGAGTTTATCAAGCACAAATATGTAAAACCACCACCATTTGATACTAAATCTGTAAGTATACATATACATGTATGTACAATTCTCAGGGGGGATTATAATTCAGGTTAGAACCCGCAAATGCGAGCCTTCATTATACCAAAGTGTGTGTACATTTCTCAGGGGGATTACATTATTAGATTTCAGGTTAGAACACGTGAATTCTTCATTATCCCCATTTGAAATATCTTTCCTATATCTTTCCTTTGTCTTAGCATACAAGACTCCTAGTCGGTTGAGATTCATTGCTTTATATCCTTTGGTGGTTAGGGTGCCCTCCATTTCGAACCCGTGTCTCCTAGCAGCAGGTTTCCCATCTAAATCTAACAGAAATCTCACATAGCCCGAGGGAAGACCGTCAACCGACTGAGCTTTCACTACTATTAGGTTCAACTTAGCTGCTCCAAAGCAACAAGTTCTCTCCACCTCCACAATATTTCTGACTGTATAACCTTCTCACTGCTGGGTCGCTCCTTCCTTCAGAGAATGTCCTCTCTGCCATTGGGGAGTGAGACTGCATTGATGAGGTAGTACTTAAACTTGTGTAAGAAGTGAGGTACTAAGTCATACTTAGATTTTACACTATCTATTATTATAAAAGAAGTGTATTTGTAGTGTCATACTCAGATTTAATGTAAATCTAACTGCAAACAGTTGACTCTGTGAAATATTTTAACAACTTATTGGTGAGTCTGCATTGATGAGGTAGTACTTAATGTAATGTAAATCTGTATGTAGATTAAACATTACCCTTTCACTGTATATATTATTGGGCAATCATCAACTGGTAACTATTATAAAGTTATATACTATTGCTGGGTAGATGGTATGTGCAAATCAAAGACTGCAAGATTTTCACCAGTTACTTCTAATCATTTTTCAATTACTGTGTGGAGGGTGAGGTGTAAACCAGTGGACTAGTGCACATAAGTTTTTATTACACGTCAACATTACTTTGTGAGGTGTAAATTAGTACACATAAAGTTTTTTATTACACACATACTAGCATATTGTTCTATCGCCAAAAGTAGGAATTTAACTTGCTCATGTTATTAAGTTCAACTTAGTTGCTGCAAAAGCAACAGTTTCTCTGCAACTCCACAATAGTTCAGACTGTATGACAATCTCACTGCTGGGTCGCTCCTTCCTTCAGAGAGTGTCCTCTCTGCCGTTGGGGAGTGAGTCTGCACTGATGAGGTAGTACTTAAACTTGTGTAAGAAGTGAAGTACTAAGTCATACTTAGATTTTACACTATCTATCAGTTATTATGAAAGTGGTGTATATGTAGTGTCATACTCAGACTTAATATTGTGTGAGGACTCTGTGTAATGTAGATCTAACTGCGAACTGTTGACTCTGCAAAATATTTTAACAACTTATTGGTGCCCATACATAATACACTTGAAATCGCTGTAATAGTTGAAAGCAATAACTTTGTTATGGTAAAAAAACAAAAAAACTGTAATATCCGTATTTTGAATGAAGTCCAAATCTTTGACCAAGTTGCCTATGGTTTCTTGCGGTGCTAACGGTAGAAATTGTAATGTATATATTGTATATAGTGTTTGTTTGTTGAAATCACTGTTTCCCATATGTCACCTTATGCGGACAATACAACTTAGAATAACAGAATTCAGTAGGACAGTTACAACTAATTGGGCGTTTGTGCTGCTGCTGTGGGGGCCGACTGTTTGGCCCTATGATTGAGAACAATTTACTGGTGTTGTCAGCTAACTGTCAAGGCCTTAGGGACAAAAAAAAAAAGGGTGCATGGACGTCATTAACTATCTACGTAATAAAAATCCACACATTCTCTGTTTACAAGAGACTCATTGGATCAATGACGATGAAAAATTCATTAAAAATGTCTGGGATGGCGAATGTTTCATTAATGGAAACAGAACCAATGCAAGAGGTGTGGCAATTTTATTAAACAAAAACTTTGAATATTCAATTAAAAGGATCGACAAAGATACGGACAATAACCTCCTAATGATAGATATCTATATTAACAACTCAACCTTCAGGATCTTCAATGTCTACGCGCCAAATTTGGATTCACCTGAATTCTTCCGTAAAATCAGCGCGCTAATTCAAGAAGGTGGCCAAGACTATACTGTGATATGTGGTGATCTAAACTTAACCTTAGAGCCAGAAATGGACTCATATAACTATAAACGTATTAATAACCCACTGTCACGTGGAGTACTTCTGGACACCATGAGTATCTTGAATCTACAAGATGTTTTTAGAATCATGCACCCGACTTCAAAGCGTTATACCTGGTTCAAAAGAAACCCAATTAAACAGGCAAGACTGTACTACTTCATATGCTCAAATACTATGATAGATTTAGTAACTGACTGTAATATCAAACCTGGCTATCGGTCAGACCATTCAGCTATAGAGTTAAAGATAAAATTAAACAATTTTACAAGAGGGAAAGGAGTTTGGAAATTTAACTGCTCACTCCTAAAAGACCCAGATTACTTAGCTCTAATCAATAAAACAATTGACCAGGAGAAAATTAACTATGCAGCTAAGGTATACAACATCAATAAAATCCCAGAACTCTCCAATGAAAATATACATTTAACAATTTCAGACTGCCTTTTCCTGGAGAATATCCTGGTACAATTAAGGGGCGAAACCATAAAATATGCCTCATACAAGAAAAAAAATGACAAAAATGCTGAAAAAAATTTGGTTCGTGAACTAGAAAAATTAGAACTTGAAAATAGCGTTGCTAACGTCAACAAAATATCAGATATGAAAGATAAATTAGAATCTTTGCGGAATTCTCAGTTGCAGGGCATCATGACAAGAGCAAGGGTAGATTGGCTAAACCAGGGTGAAAAACCTTCAAAATACCTTTGCTCATTAGAACGTATAAATTATGTGGAAAAAACGATAAAACAAGTGAAAACAGATGCCGGTATGACCCTGTCAGATCAGAAATTAATATTACTTGAAGTTGAAAGTTTTTATCAAAAACTCTTTAAAGTGAGGGGAGTTGATTTGACACATTCTATAGACTCACTAATTAACGTTAAATCTGTAACCAAATTGACAAAAAACCAGTCAGCAGAATTAGAAGGAAAATTAACAATAGAGGAGCTATCATTGGCATTGAAGACAATAAAAAATAACAAAACCCCGGGAATAGATGGTTTCCCAGCAGAGTTTTATAAAGTTTTTTGGAGTAAATTAAAATTCGTAATCTTAAGAGCGCTTAATTCAGGCTATGACAATGGTGAAATGTCCTATAGTTTAAAACAATGCATCATATCATGTATTCCGAAGGGTAATAAACCACGAAACCTGTTAAAAAACTGGAGGCCTATATCACTCCTGTCAGTCATCTACAAGATGAATTCTCTGGCAATAGCCAATAGGTTAAAAAGAGTCCTTAAAATTATTATATCTAAAATGCAGACAGGATTCTTAAGTGGAAGGTTCATTGGTGAAAATGCTCGCCTAATCTATGACATTTTACATATCACAGAAGAAAAACAGATTCCAGGGTTACTTATGCTCATTGACTTCGAGAAGGCATTTGACTCTGTGTCATGGGACTTCTTATATGCTGTTTTAAAATTCTTTAATTTTGGTGATGGCTTCATTAAGTGGATCACGATCTTCAATAAAAATATCAAAGCATATGTAACTCAGTCAGGCTTTCTATCTGACCCTATAAATATTGAACGCGGTTGTCGGCAAGGTTATCCAATAGCCCCCTATCTTTTCATCATTTGTGCACAGATTTTATGCCTAATGATTATTCATAATGAAAGCATTAGAGGTATTTCTTTTAATAATGCAGAAATAAAACTGTCTCAATATGCTGACGACACCACCTTAGTTCTCGATGGCAGTAAGCGGTCCCTCATGGCAGCACTGAACACGCTGGAAACCTATGGAGCAATATCCGGTCTCTTGGTCAACACAGATAAAACACAGATAGTTTGGATCGGGAAGAAGCGACACTGGAAAGAAAAATTGAAACAGGAAAAAATTTAATTTGGGGAAGCAGTGAATTCTACTTACTAGGCATACACTTCTCAGTTTCATTAGACAAACTTAATCGATTAAACTTTGATCCTATAACTATTAAAATAAGAGAGTTGCTGGACAAATGAAAAAAAAGACTTCTTACCCCATTGGGCAGAATTACAGTTTTGAAAACATTAATTCTCCCGAAATTCAACCATCTGTTTATGTCCCTCCCATCCCCATCTGAGAAAACTATAAAAGAGATAAATAGCCTCTTTTTTAAGTTTATCTGGGACAACAAACCTGATAAGATAGGCAGATCAATATTAGTCAAACATTATTCGAGGGGTGGACTAAACATGGTGGACCTGGAAAAGTTTATAATAGCCCTAAAGGCCAGCTGGATAAAAAGACTCTGGTACGACGAGGGATCGCAATGGACGAAATTAATTGACTCCCAATTAATCTGTAAACGAAGATTACTTTTATTAGGTCCATCTTGGTGCCAACTGATGCAACATAAAATATCAAATCCCCTTTGGTGCGATCTGCTTAAATCTTGGAACACTATAAAGGAGGCAGGGCTTATTAATGATCTCAGCGATTTCTTGAAGACTTCTCTATGGTCCAATCCAAAAATTGGAATAGAAAAAATTTTCTATCCATCCTGGTTCAGGAGAGGCATTACAAGTCCAGCAGATATTGTAGATAATAACGGAACTATATTCTCCAAACAGGAAATAGAAAATTCGTACAAACTTACAATTAATTTTTTAGATTATCACCGAATAAAAATTTTGGTGACACAAAATGTTAATAAACTGAGATATCAACATTTTGAACGTCCATTTATACCCACCCAATTGGAATCTCTCATAAAATTAAACAAAGGATCAAAAAACTTATATTTGTGTCAGTTTAACAATGATAACGTGCAGGAGGACTTTCAGATGAATAAGCAGAAATGGGACATGGTTATACCAAACTCTATTAATATTAAGGGCTGGGAAAAGGCCTACAAAATATGTTTCGAATGCTTACACGATAATATCATAAAATGGTTCCAGTACAGAGTTCTTAATTTAATTCTGGGAACCAGGTCTTACCTTTATAGAGTGAAAATTGGTGTCTCTCCTCTGTGTGGCTACTGCAACAATGGTGAAGAGACAATTATCCATTTAATGTGTGACTGCACGGAGGTGAAAACATTATGGATTGACCTAAAATCTTTTGTGTCCAGACAAATTCAAGTTGACTTGGACATTGACCCTAGACTTATATTATTTGGCTACCACAAACAAGACACAAACCACCTGGTCTTAAATATTATATATTTGGTTACAAAAAAATATATTTTTGATTGCTCCAGAAAAAAAAACAAGCCGCAATTAAGCATTCTTCTCAGAAAATTTCAAAGAGTGTACATTGAGCAGGAATGTCTATCATATATTAATTCCAAAGAGACTATATTCCAAAAGAGATGGAGTAAAGTTAAAACTTTGGTTCAGTCCATTTAAAACTGGAATTTTTTGCTCCAAGTCTTTCAACCTGTTAATTTTATGAACTTGTTAATTTTATAAACTTTAAAACCTTTAAAAAAAAAAAAAAAAAGAAAGAAAAATAAAAATAACTTAATAAAAATGATGTTGGTTCAACCCATTATTGAAAAGTAATTGGAGGATATGCTATTATACGTATATGTTTATACTTGATAAAATTGTTGTAATGCATCCATGTCAAAACTTGTTAAAACTTCTGTAAAAAGTTTATAAGTAAACTTTATAAAAGTGCGGTGTCTGAATGTATCTATGTCTGTGTTGACAGAGATAACATAAAATGTATATGATGTGTACATGTTCATAAATAGTTGTACCTTGTTTTTGACTTCTATCACTGTAAGGCATTTGATGGGGGGTTGCCTACCCTCGCCCCTCCAAATGCTTCGCACCTTTGTCCAAAAAGGGTAAATAAACATTTGGGGGGAAAAAACATTAATTCTGAATCAACCTACTCTCTACAATGAATTTTGAAATATTATCTTCAAAGTAGACTGGTGAATAATTGATAATTTAAATCAATGTGGCAATTTTACTTTCATTAACAAGTGCATGAATTTTAAATATCAGGAAACTCACTATGCCAAAACACCATTAATTAAAGCCCCTTGGACAAAATACAGTCAAACTTGTGTATAAATACAACCAAAGAGAAATGCTAAAAGTGGTCTTTCATAGGGTTGGTCTGTATATGAAACCATTGTAAGTTCCTTTCACTGAATTTCTCTTGTCATTCATTAAGCATTGCAATCCACAACCTTTTTGATATAAGAATGTTAGAGATCAATCGAAATGAAGCAAACAAGAGAATAATGGTAAAACTTACTGTCTTTATGAAATTATGTTAATTGGTTTAAAATGAGAAGATATGAGAAGATATGAGGACACAGATCTCCCCTGTAGGTTCCTAACAATATTTTATAAAATGGACGTCTCCACGAAGATCAAATACTTTAAACTCAGAAATCACGGCCACAGCACCCAAGTCAATAATATTCATGAGAAAATATGAGGACACAGATTTCCTCTGTAGTTTCCTAACAATATTTTATAAAATAGAAGCATAGGCGAAGATCAAATACTTTGAACTACAGAACTCACGGCCATAGCACCCAAGTCATTAATATTAATGAAGAGATATGAGTACACAGATTTCCTCTGTAGTTTCCTGACAATATTTTATAAAATGGACGTCTCCACGAAGATCAAATACTTTAAACTGCTGAACTCACGGCCATAGCACCCAAGTCATTAATATTAATGAGAAGGTATGAGGACACAGATCTCCCCTGTAGTTTCCTGACAATATTTTATAAAATGGACGTCTCCACGAAGATCAAATACTTTAAACTCAGAAATCACGGCCATAGCACCCAAGTCATTAATATTCATGCGGGGGGGGGGGGGGGTGTATCTGGGCGTATCTGGGGCTTTTTATCCCTGCCCACGCCCCCTCCATCCCCCACCCTCAGAATATACCTGCCCCAATATCAAAGGGGATTAGGTTCTTTTGTTTGTGTACTATGTTAGGTCTCATCTTCAAACAGACTGGGGATTACATCTTTTATGAATAACTTTGTAAACTTTTTTTGTTTACCAGTGTGTGTTTAAACATGACATTTGTCCACTCCCCCCCCCACCCCCCCCCCCCCCAAAAAGAAAACAAAAAAAAAAACAAAAAAAAAATTTTTTTTCTCAATTTTATTGCCACAAATAAAAAAGGAGAAACCTTGAACATATTTAAAATGCATGTAATAATTAATAGTATTCACCTAGACCTCTGTAGCACCAATAGTTCTGTAGCACCCCAAGTGATCCAGGACTTGGATGAGTGCATAATGACTCTATAAATGACTTGGGTGCTATGACCTTAGAGTTCAACAGTCAGTTCATTAAAAGAAAATTAACTCTACTAACAGCTGAGCTGTATCTGTATAAGTTTACTGTAGTGTAACTATAGAAACCTGGGACATATTTAATATGTATGTAATAATTAATAGTATTCACCTAGACCTCTGTAGCACCAATAGTTCTGCAGCACCCCAAGTAATCCGGGAGTTGGATGAGTGCATAATGACTCTATAAATGACTTGGGTGCTATGACCTTAGAGTTCAATAGTCAGTTCATTAAAAGAAAATTAACTCAACTAACAGCTTAACTGTATCTGTATAAGTTTACTGTAGTGTAACTATAGAAACCTTGAACATATTTAAAATGCATGTAATAATTAATAGTATTCACCTAGACCTCTGTAGCACCAATAGTTCTGTAGCACCCCAAGTAATCCAGGAGTTGGATGAGTGCATAATGACTCTATAAATGACTTGGGTGCTATGACCTCAGAGTTCAACAATCAATTCATTAAAAGAAAATTAACCCAACTAACAGCTTAACTGTATCTGTATAAGTTTACTGTAGTGTAACTATAGAAACCTGGGACATATTTAATATGTATGTAATAATTAATAGTATTCACCTAGACCTCTGTAGCACCAATAGTTCTGTAGCACCCCAAGTGATCCGGGACTTGGATGAGTGCATAATGACTCTATAAATGACTTGGGTGCTATGACCTTAGAGTTCAACAGTCAGTTCATTAAAAGAAAATTAACTCTACTAACAGCTGAGCTGTATCTGTATAAGTTTACTGTAGTGTAACTATAGAAACCTGGGACATATTTAATATGTATGTAATAATTAATAGTATTCACCTAGACCTCTGTAGCACCAATAGTTCTGCAGCACCCCAAGTAATCCGGGAGTTGGATGAGTGCATAATGACTCTATAAATGACTTGGGTGCTATGACCTTAGAGTTCAATAGTCAGTTCATTAAAAGAAAATTAACTCAACTAACAGCTTAACTGTATCTGTATAAGTTTACTGTAGTGTAACTATAGAAACCTTGAACATATTTAAAATGCATGTAATAATTAATAGTATTCACCTAGACCTCTGTAGCACCAATAGTTCTGTAGCACCCCAAGTAATCCAGGAGTTGGATGAGTGCATAATGACTCTATAAATGACTTGGGTGCTATGACCTCAGAGTTCAACAATCAATTCATTAAAAGAAAATTAACCCAACTAACAGCTTAACTGTATCTGTATAAGTTTACTGTAGTGTAACTATAGAAACCTGGGACATATTTAATATGTATGTAATAATTAATAGTATTCACCTAGACCTCTGTAGCACCAATAGTTCTGTAGCACCCCAAGTGATCCGGGACTTGGATGAGTGCATAATGACTCAATAAATGACTTGGGTGCTATGACTTTAGAGTTCAATAGTCAGTTCATTAAAAGAAAATTAACTCAACTAACAGCTTAACTGTATCTGTATGAGTTTACTGTAGTGTAACTATAGAAACCTAGAACATATTTAAAATGCATGTAATAATTAATAGCATTCACCTAGACCTCTGTAGCACCAATAGTTCTGTAGCACCCCAAGTAATCCGGGACTTGGATAAGTGCATAATGACTTATATCTCCTCATGAATGTTAATGACTTGGGTGCTATGGCCGTGAGGTCAGTAGTTTGAAGTACTATTTTTTGAAGTACTATTTTATCTTCGTGGAGACATCCATTTTATAAAATATTGTTAGGAAACTACAGAGGAAATCTGTGTCCTCATATCTCCTCATTAATATTAATGACTTGGGTGCTATGACCATGAGTTCTGTAGTTCAAAGTATTTGATCCTCGTCTATGCTTCTATTTTATAAAATATTGCTAGGAAACTACAGGGGAAATCTGTGACCTCATATCTTCTCATAGATATTAATGACTTGGGTGCTATGGCCGTGAGTTCAGTAGTTTAAAGTATTTGATCTTCATGGAGACGTCCATTTTATAAAATATTGTCAGGAAACTACAGAGGAAATCTGTGTCCTCATATCTCCTCATTAATATTAATGACTTGGGTGCTATGGCCGTGAGTTCTGTAGTTCGAAGTATTTGATCTTCGTCTATGCTTGTCTAGACGTCTAGTGGTGCGATAAAGAGGTGCGATGAGAGGTGCGATCCGGGAAAAAATCCGGTTTCGAATCCGGTTCCGAGTTTTATAAACTACCCAATGGAATATAGAAATAGACAACGACGAGCGAGGGGTTATATGCGATTTTACAACGATTAGCGATATTTGGATCACGAAGGCGAAGCCTGAGTGATTGTAATGCGCTAATCGTTGTAAAATCGCATATAACCCCGAGCTCGGAGTTGTCTATTTCTATTCTAACATGACATTTGAAAATTATCTTATAAAAATTAGTTTTGAAGCTATTTTGTACAAAAATATACGAATATTCTATAAAGATTATTTATCAAATGGTGTAGTTGAAATATTGGAAGAGCCACAAATAAAATAACCCTTTCTTTGTTAAACGTCCTTAAACTTTTGTATATTCATATCAGTATATTATATTTTCAAATATAAGAATCCCTGAATATCGTATTTACCATTATTTTTTGTATTTAATAAAAAAATCTAGGCTATTACTTGATTTTTTCTTTTTGCGGAGCAGCATTGTGAGCGATAAAATAGAATTAGGGAAGTTATGCGGGGTTTTACAGAGCAAATTTTTGTGTCTTAGCCAATCAGAATCGCGAACACAGCCGTGTCATGTTAGAATCGATATTTTAATCTGAAATCTAGTATGTAGTCTGGTTTCCGTCGACCCTACTCTGCAATATAGGGTCGGGTATCGCCCACCATCTTGGGTACTACGCTTCCGTAGTTCCCTAACTAAAAACGTGAACCAGTTTAAGTGCTGTCGATCTTCTATTATCACCCAAACATGTATTTGCTTCTAAACATTATTGTCATTTCAAAATATTTTAAAGTTTAATTCACAATATTTGATGTTATAATTTCAATAATAAATGTTTAAAATGTTGTAAATACATACAAAAAGCATATAAGCAATTAAAATAATGATCGAGATTTCCCGATAATGATGGCTAGCAATGATGTATGTCAAGGCCATCGTGGCCGATACCACCGATACCAGTCCCTTTATTGTTAAAGGTGGCTGGTTCCCGTCTATCTAGTATGTTCCAAGTAATCTCTTTTCCTTGAATCTCTGAAAGAAGGTCAAGGGCACTGCGAAGTCAACCCCAAGCAAATATTTATTTTCTTTAATTCGTTGAAGCATACAGATTCGTTCTTTTTAGATTATGACAATGGGTGAACCTATCGATATTGAACTTTCAAGGGGACAAGCAGGTAAGCAGTAAATTATGTTCTATATATGTAGTAAATAGTAAATACACCGGTCTTCCTGACACACTGTAAGTACACGGGTGGACACAAAGATAAACGGACACGAAGATAAACAGTCTTAAGAACTTTTCAAATATAATCGGTGTAAACAACAAAATCAACAAAACTAACAAACAGAATAGACTTAAACAAAGCTTGTCAAGTCATTTGTTATTTATTTCACTGTGGCTTCAGAACAGTCACTGACCGATCGGAAAACAATCCCTTTCAGAACCGCCAATGGAAATGGCTCACAAATTATTTGCTTTAAGACCCGTTTTAAAGAAAAATGTCTTTACCCTGGATATATTTTGTAAATGTTTTCATAAAATCGGAACCGCAAAATTTCTATTCTAACATGACATTTTAGAATATCTTTAGTTTTGAAGCTTTTTTGTAGAAAAATATACAAACTTTGTTATACTTGGTCTCAAGTGAGATTTCAGTAACAAATTATTTCATTGGTTAATGAAATTAATCCCGTTTGCAGATGAAAAGTAGACTGGTTTCCTAGCTGTATCTATTTTCATCGACAGCATGCTTTAATTCAACAGCCACACATCAAATAGTTATAATATGAACGTGACGGTTCTGAATTTAAAAGAATTCTGACCCGTCCTGGTCGGTTCCGAAGACACTCTGTATTTATTTTGTTCAATTTAATTATTTACTGCCTTGCTACCAATTATCGCCGGCTACCAATTACCGCCACCAGAAAATAAAACATTCACATTTCAGTTGTGGCTATATATTTTGAAAGCTTTTTGTTGTGTATTTGTTCCATTCACTTTGGAAATAGTTTTGCCTTATTTGCTAGACTTGGGATGCTACACTGGTGAAGTTATATCCATTTAATTTCTGTCTGGCGATAATTGGTACCCGGCGATAATTGGTAGCAAGGCAGTATACCGCAAAAAAGAGTCAAGTTCTGAAACCGTTTATCTTCGTGTCCAGTTTATCTTTGTGTCCACCCGTGCATTATGCAGCGTTCGTACCGGCCGTAAACACCAACTCACAGCCTGTAAATTTGTCAAGAACGGTGTCACGTGGTATTTACGACTGGTGAGTTGGGTGCCTCCAGGGCCCGTATTCACGAAAGGTCTTAGCCAAGTCTTAGGCTTAAGTTGGCTATATTTTTATACAAAAGTTAAGCCTAAGACTTGGCTAAGACCTTTCGTGAATACGGCCCCTGAAACTTTCCAATTTGTGACCTTCACCTCTAATGACAACAAAGATGGAGGATACATGTGCTTTCGTTATAAAAAACATGTTAAATAAAGTGATTCAGTACGCTGGATTTTGATAAATAACATTGGAAAAGGTTTAACAAATGAAATATGCATCATTTGCATGGCGGATAACGGAATATTGTGATTTCTTTTATTTTTTTCTCTTTGTCATTTGTGTTTGTTTACATACACACATAAACACACAGGCGGTGAATTGTTAAGAACGGTCAAAACTTTCCACTGGTAGGTACCAACTCACAGGTGGTGTGCACGCGCTCACAACCTACTTCTGAACGCACCATTAACCATGTCCGTGGGCTTTAGCTGGTGTTAATTAGGAACTTTACTAGACGTGGTTACCTCGGCTCTACTTTACTTGCGTGTAGAGCCGTGGCATGACCCCACATAAAACTGGGAGGGCCCAGAATCTACCCTGGGTGGATTCCAAAGTATACCCCGGGGGTAGATTATGAACATCACCTGGGCCTCAGTGTATGGGGTTCCTATGTAACTTCAGCGTACTAAGCAACAGATCATGTTATATAAAGAACTACATGGATATTAAATAAAATGAAGCTACATATATGACAGCTGATGTCGTCCCACATGTGTTCTACCAAATATTTAAATTTAATGATGCCATTTGTATCACAAGTCATCAAAGTAAAGTCAGTCGTGTCACATTTTATAATTATTTAAACCAAGAATATAACTTCAATCCCCCAGATCCCCCAGAATCTACCCGGGTACATTTTGCTAGGCTTTTTAAAGGGGCGATAATATAATTCCTACAAGAAAGCAGCAACCCAACTTGACAAAACTTGCATACGGAAAGTACCAAAGGTATTAAATTATTGCCATTGTCATTACACCCCTGTTGCTAATGTTAAATGGCATTAATGTTAGACAGTGATACAAGATAGGTAGCTAAAAGCCTAAAACCATTTTATGCACTTATTGCATTTCTTGATGATTTAAGGAAATTATGTAAAATCAGACAATAAAACGACAACCTGTCTAACATTAATGCCATCTTACATTAGCGACCTGGTTGTACTACTTCCTTATTTGGTATGCGAAAGTGCACAAGTTTTACCAATGACAATAAAATGTTAATAAATAGTATATAAATATACCATCTTCCATTTGCACCATGTTGAGGTTTGTGCCATGATATGGCATAAAGTAGTACCTAAAAGTGCTGGGAATTGATTTGATTCAATTTCATGTATTTGACCAAAATTGGGAAGAAACCACCAATGCAAAGGTACCTTGACATTAGTTGACAAACCACAATCCTGGTACTAAACTGTACAATGTTATTTCAACTGACAATCTACATGGTTGGACACAGAAACAAAAGGTCTTCAGAGATTTACATATCTTTAATTGTATATAGTCCAAAGCTTACATATGTATCACGGTTTATACTTGGTAGGGACGTTGGTTAGGGGGTATAGGTGTGTAATGTCATGGTGTGACCTTGATTTGACCTTTGACCTTGCCGTAGTGACCTTGACCTATAAAATCTTGTCCGGGCTATATCTTGGAAACAGTGAGGTGTAGGAAGTTGATGCTTGGTAGTGACATTGTTTAGGGGTTGTAGCTGTGCAGTATCCTGGTGTGACCTTGATTTGACCTTTGACCTTGTCGTAGTGACCTTGACCTTTAAAATCTTGTTGCACCTTTGGGTCTGTCTCTTGATGCAGATTAAGCACTGTTAATATTAGAATTTATTAAGAATTTTACTTTTACAACTTCCCATTGTAACAGATGGAATTTTATCAAGTGAGCCACAGATTTTGCTCCAACACCACACATAAGCATTCATTGAATGTATTACCACTTCTGTGTAGTAATGTTTAGTTTACTGATTAATGCTATCATCTTGTTATTGAATTGTCTTGTTTTAATACTTCATCTTTACATGCATTATCTTTCTCTTAGACATTATTTTTTATTTTTGAGCCACATACTTTGAAGTTAATCTCTGTTCTCTAATAGCCATTTTTACTGCTAATCGGAAATAGCTTTGAATGCCAGTTTTCTTTAAACAATGAAGCATTGTATCCTTAACTCTTAACAGTGAAATATAAGGTGGGTGTTCATTGGATGGCAGAGATTTACTGGTAGAATGCCACATTAGGCCCGAAATGCACCTGTCCTTAATCACTTTGTTTTAGCATCCACATCCATATCTACATCAGTGATACTCGAGTGGTGGTTGACCCATGTATCTATATGCACCCATCCTCTGTTTTCTTAAAGATTTATTAATGATTTATACTTTTTGATGGAAAATTTGTTTAATATGTCACAGATAATTTTAAAATTGACCATATACATTGGTAATTTATGGTGTAACTGTGACTGTCCTCAATTAATTTAGGGGTGGACATGAATTGGTCCACCACCAATAGATAATACATATGTTGTTACAGTAAGCTGATTTTGAAAACCAGAAATTTATTTTGTACATAACACAACAGTGATGAAGTTCTGTTGACATTTTAAAAATGTGTTGAAATGTACACATACCAATAACATGTGCATTAAATAGTAGTGAACGGCACACATACACACCTCAAAGAATGTAAATAACACTTTATATTTATGGGAATATGTGTAGAAATATGACGTTCAAAATTTACACAGAAAACAAGTACATGTGAGCTCTGTCCCTCGCCATTGTGTCCATCAGTGTATCAATAGCAATTGGCGACGGGACAGAAACTCGGTCTACCGTTCGGTCAAGGACACAGAGAATGTGTCTCGCCATTTTTTATCTCCCGCCGGGCTTTAGCCCGGGAGGGAGATTATGAAATGATGCCTGTGTGTTCTTGGTTGCGTGCGTGTGTGCGTGCGTTAGTTAGTCACGCAGATTTCTCCAAAACTACTGCAGCTACAGATTTTTTGTAAATTAATAGTCCCAATGAATTTTCATGCCCTTGAAAATTTTTTTGGTTTTATGGACTTAGGCCTAAAGATAAGTGAGTAATAGCAATCATAGCTACTTGGAGTAAAGGGCTCATAACTCAAAAACTATTGCAGATACAACTTTTTCTTGAAATATGTTGTTCAGCTACTTTGTCCTTAGCTATAAGATGGTACATAGTTTGGGGTTCTATTGCATACCGTAAGTGAGTAATAGCTATTTTCTCATTTGTAGCTAAATAACGACATGAGTAAATGTCAAATATCTTCAAAAGTATTAGAGTTACAGAAATCTTTTCAAATATGTTGTTCATCTACTTTTTGGTAAGCTATCACATAGTAAAGTTTCAGACCTCTCGCACCTTGGATAGCTGAGTAATAGCTACTTTGAAATTCTGACTGTTGAGTAAAGCCATTGTAACTCCAAAACCATTGCAGTTAGAGTGTTTTCCTAAAATATGTTGTTCAGCTACTTTGTCTTTAGCTATAAGATGGTACATAGTTTGGGGTTCTATTACATGCCATAAGTGAGTAATGGCTACTTTCTCATTTGTAGCTAAATAACAAAAGGAGTAAATGTCAAATATCTTCAAAAGTATTAAAGTTAGGGAAATCTTTTCAAATATGTTATCATCTACTTTTTGGTAAGCTATCACATAGTAAAGTTTCAGACCTGTTGCACCTTGGATAGCTGAGTAATAGCTACTTTGAAATTCTGACTGTTCAGTAAAGCCATTGTAACTCCAAAACTATTGCTGTTAGACTGTTTTCCTTAAATATGTTGTTCAGCTACTTTGTCCTTAGCTATAAGATGGTACATAGTTTGGGGTTCTATTGCATACCATAAGTGAGTAATAGCTACTTTCTCATTTGTAGCTAAATAACAGAAGGAGTAAATGTCAAATATCTTCAAAAGTATTAAAGTTAGGGAAATCTTTTCAAATATGTTATCCATCTACTTTTTGGTAAGCTATCACAGAGTAAAGTTTCAAATTTCAAAGTTTACAACTTTTGGTGGCCATCTTCAATTTTTGCGGAAAATGAAAAATGGCAAATATCTCTGAAACTGTCAGAGAAAGAGCGATTTCGAGCAAGTTTTGGACCCGCAGTGTAGTAGAAGGGTATTCTGTTGAAACATGAAAGTTTTCAATTTCACATGGTGAAGTTTCAGACCCATAGCTAATTACTCACCTACTCAAAATGAGTAAATGCTAATTATCTCTAAAAGTATTGCAGAGAGCCAATTTTTCTCAAAGAACTCATTCACCTACTTTTGGGAGAGCTTTCACTTGGTGAAGTTTCAGACCCATAGCTAATTACTCACCTACTCAAAATGAGTAAATGTGAATTATATCTAAAAGTACTGCAGATAGCCAATTTTTCTCAAATAACTCATTCACCTACTTTTGGGAGAGCTTTCACTTGGTGAAGTTTCAGGCACGTAGCTAATTACTCACCTACTCAAAATGAGTAAATGCTAATTATCTCTAAAAGTATTGCAGATAGCCAATTTTTCTCAAATAACTCATTCACCAACTTTTGAAAGAGCTTTCACATGGTGAAGTTTCAGACCCGTAGCTAATTACTCACTTACTCAATTTGAGTAAATGTGAATTATCTCTAAAAGTATTGCAGATAGCCAATTTTTCTCAAATAACTCATTCACCTACTTTTGGGAGAGCTTTCACTTGGTTAAGTTTCAGACCCGTAGCTAATTACTCACCTACTCAAAATGAGTAAATTTGAATTATCTCTAAAAGTATTGCAGATAGCCAATTTTTCTCAAATGACTGATTCACCTACTTTGGGAAGAGCTTTCAGTTGGTGAAGTTTTAGACCCATAGCTAATTACTCACCTACTCAAAATGAGTAAATGCAAATTATCTCTAAAAGTACTGCAGATAGCCAATTTTTCTCAAATAACTCATTCACCTACTTTTGGAAGAGCTTTCACATGGTGAAGTTTTAGACCCATAGCTAATTACTCACCTACTCAAAATGAGTAAATGCGAATTATATCTAAAAGTACTGCAGATAGCCAATTTTTCTCAAATAACTCATTCACCTACCTTTGGGAGAGCTTTCACTTGGTGAAGTTTCAGACCCATAGCTAATTAATCACCTACTCAAAATGAGTAAATGTGAATTATCTCTAAAGGTATTGCAGATAGCCAATTTTTCTCAAATAACTCATTCACCTACTTTTGGGAGAGCTTTCACATGGTGAAGTTTCAGACCCATAGCTAATTACTCACCTACTCAAAATGAGTAAATGCGAATTATATGTAAAAGTACTGCAGATAGCCATTTTTTTCTCAAATAACTCATTCATCTACTTTTGGGAGAGCTTTCACTTGGTGAAGTTTCAGACCCATAGCTAATTACTCACCTACTCAAAATGAGTAAATGCTAATTATCTCTAAAAGTATTGCACAGAGCCAATTTTTCTCAAATAACTCATTCACCTACTTTGGGAAGAGCTTTCACTTGGTGAAGTTTCAGACCCATAGCTAATTACTCACCTACTCAAAATGAGTAAATGTGAATTATATCTAAAAGTACTGCAGATAGCCAATTTTTCTCAAATAACTCATTCACCTACTTTTGGGAGAGCTTTCACTTGGTGAAGTTTCAGGCACGTAGCTAATTACTCACCTACTCAAAATGAGTAAATGCGAATTATCTCTAAAAGTATTGCAGATAGCCAATTTTTCTCAAATAACTCATTCACCAACTTTTGAAAGAGCTTTCACATGGTGAAGTTTCAGACCCGTAGCTAATTACTCACTTACTCAAAATGAGTAAATGTGAATTATCTCTAAAAGTATTGCAGATAGCCAATTTTTCTCAAATAACTCATTCACCTACTTTGGGAAGAGCTTTCAGTTGGTGAAGTTTTAGACCCATAGCTAATTACTCACCTACTCAAAATGAGTAAATGCGAATTATCTCTAAAAGTACTGCAGATAGCCAATTTTTCTTAAATAACTCATTCACCTACTTTTGGAAGAGCTTTCAGTTGGTGAAGTTTCAGACCCATAGCTAATTATTCACCTACTCAAAATGAGTAAATGCGAATTATCTCCAAAAGTACTGCAGATAGCCAATTTTTCTCAAATAACTCATTCACCTACTTTTGGAAGAACTTCCACATGGTGAAGTTTCAGACCCATAGCTAATTACTCACCTACTCAAAATGAGTAAATGTGAATTATCTCTAAAAGTACTGCAGATAGCCAATTTTTCTCAAATAACTCATTCACCTACTTTTGGGAGAGCTTTCACTTGGTGAAGTTTCAGGCACGTAGCTAATTACTCACCTACTCAAAATGAGTAAATGCTAATTATCTCTAAAAGTATTGCAGATAGCCAATTTTTCTCAAATAACTCATTCACCTACTTTGGGAATAGCTTTCACTTGATGAAGTTTCAGACCCATAGCTAATTACTCACCTACTCAAAATGAGTAAATACGAATTATCTCTAAAAATACTGCAGATAGCCAATTTTTATCTCCCGCCAGGCTTTAGCCCGGGAGGGAGATTATGAAATGATGCCTGTGTGTGCGTGCGTGCGTGCGTGCATTAGTTAGTCACACAGATTTCTCCAAAACTACTGCAGCTACAGATTTTTTGTAAATTAATTGTCCCAATGAATTTTCACGCCCTTGAAAATTTTTTTGGTTTTATGGACTTAGGCCTAAAGATAAGTGAGTATTCCACTATCTTTAGTACATCTTATTTATACGGCGGAAGATAAATGCATGCGTCAGAATGCTTGTTTTCTACTGAAAGTACACACGTAAACCCCAGCGGGCACCTGCTGGAGGTTATATATCCTCTGTAAGTTGTCATTCGTATTTTGACCGCCGTCAAGTGCACACACGTTCTTTTTGGCGCTTCAAAGTTTCAACATGTCCGGAAAACAAAGAAAATGTTCCATTTGTTCATGTGAAATGCTGCCTTGGGATAACCATCAAGCATGCATTAAATACAGGAACAACAAGAAAGGGATGGACAAATGTGTCACTGGTAAGGAGTCAGAGTGCACTATCTCTGTAGGTGCTTTAAAAATTCCTCACAAGAAGAAATCTTCTAAAAGCAAAACTTCTGTTGGATGAGCCAACCCCTTCTAAAGCTTCACAGTCTACTTCTTCCACTCCTGATTCCTCACTTCAAGATATGATCAGAGCTATGAACAATCAGTTGGCGTCCCTGGCTTCTCAGTTTGAGGAGTTCAAGCACTGTGACACACCTACATCCTCTCATAAGGGTCTTCCTCCCTCTCAGGAGCAGGGTATGTGTGCCCCTGCCTCCCAGGTGAGACCTCAGCCATTCAGAAGGGGAGCTGTCTGATGAAGATTCGACCTTACCTGCTAGGAAACGACACAGATCCAGGTCTCCTCAAGGTGAGGCAGATATTCATCAACAGGAGTTGGATCCCACCTATGTAGAGATGCTGAATGCAATCAGAGGTCTCCTTGACCTGGAGGTGCCACAAGTAGGGTGCCTTGTGGCTCATTCTGCCTTCTCCAAGAAGCCCTCCAAGCAGGTGGTGAGAAAACAAAACCTCCTGTTCAAGATATCCAGTCCATGTAGGACTACAGGTTCAGGAAGGTGTCTGGAACCACAGTAAAAGACAAGTCCAGCTCTGAATCCTTGTCTCAGGGTCAGTTTCTGGCTTTTGAGAGACCTGACATGATATATTACACTACTTCTCCTCAGAATACGCCTTTGAGAGCGCCTAAGTTGCCTGACTCTTACTTCAATATAGCTAAAGTGAAATCTTTATCAGCCTCCATCTCTGTGCCTTCTAAACAACATATCATTCAGGAGACAGTTTGCAGAGAGAATGTCCAAATCTTAGGCCATGTAGTATGGTTCAAGATGGCCATTGAAGAGCTCAATAATAGGATACAGGAGTTAGCTACTGAAATTAGAAGTTCAGAAGATCTGGACACTGTCAAAGAATCAGCAGATCTCATGATTAAATATTCACAACTCCAGGCTTCAGTTACTTCCTCCTTAGAGATAGCTCTGGACACGGTTCTGAAGCAAAACATGACTTTGGCCTGCAATATGCTCCTTGCAAGGAGGTTTATTGAAGGACTGTAGTTCGAAGTTAGGACCTAAGGACTTAGCAAATTTACATACAGACCACTTTGACCAGCAGGAGGTCTTCAACTCAGATATTTTGTCCCAGGTAGAGGACAATATGATCAAAAGATTGTCCATTATGAAAGAATCTGATACCAAGTCATACAGAGATTCTGTCAAGAACTTCGATTTCAGGAGGTCTTCACATCCCAAATCTTCTCAGGAAGGCAGCAGGTCGTTTCATGATAAAAGAACGCAGCCAAACACCTCTTACAACCACTTCTCTGCGTGCGCATCGCGAGGAGGCAGAGGCGGAAAGAGGAAGTGACTTTCCAGGGACAAGATTGCAGGATTTTTGGCAGGTATGGGCAAAAAATCGCGCGCATCCCAGAGTAGTAAGTTTACTACAACATGGTTATCGTCTCGACTTCAAAATTCTACCAAAATTGTCAAAAATTCCGCTCATTTTGAGCGAATATCACAACAAAAACAAAGATGGCGCCCTCCATGAGGCAGTTCAGGCCATGCTTTTAAAGAAGGCGATAACTCGTGTCAGAAAACCCACAACTCTGGGATATTACAGCAGACTATTTCTGGTACCCAAACCCATGAAACGGTGGAGACCAGTGATAGATTTAAGTATGTTAAACAACCATTTACATGTACCGACATTCAAAATGGAAACAGCCAAATCTATCAGGAAGTCGATTCGAAAGGGGGAGTGGGTCACCTCGATAGACCTCACAGACGCTTATTTCCATGTCTCAATTCATCCACAATCTCAAAAATATCTGAGATTTCAAACAATTTCCAATTTCCAATTTCTGGCACTCCCTTTTGGTGTCGCAACAGCTCCCCTAGAGTTTACTTGCATTGTGAAAGAGGTAAAACTCATAGTTCAAGCCAGGAACCTCAGAATCCATCAATATCTGGACGACTGGCTTCTTTGGTCACCAACAAAGGAACAATGTCTCAAAGATTCAGAAAATTTAGTGAAATTGGTCCAAGAACTAGGCTGGCTTATCAATTTTCAAAAGTCGGAATTGGTTCCCACACAAAAACTAGATTTTCTGGGCTATCACTTCGATCTTCAGAGGGGTCTGGTCTTTCCAACCCAAAAGAAACTCAATCTGTTAAAAGTTCAGACTGTTTCCATCAGAAAGTCATTAGTCTTGACTCCAAGAAAGCTCATGTCACTCATAGGGACATTAGCTTCCTTAGAAAAAACAGTACCACTAGGAAGGTTACACATGAGACCTTTCCAGTGGTACCTAAAGTCACACTAGAAATTTCTCCAGTCACTGGACAAAAGGATCCCAGTAACAGGGAATTTTCTGAATCATCTCAAATGGTGGGAGAATCTACAGAATCTTATGGCAGGTGCTCCTATACATCCTCATATTCACAACACACTGGTATTCACAGATGCCTCCCAAAAAGGCTGGGGAGCTCACTTAAACGAAATAGTTCTCAGTGGCCTCTGGTCAAACAAGGAGGCTCAGCTTCACATCAATGTATTGGAGCTAAAAGCTGTTCTCCTAGCCCTAAAGAGGTTTCAGGAGCACTTGCAAGGTCAAAGAGTGCTCATCTGTTCAGACAACAGTACAGTAGTATCTTATCTGAACAAAGAAGGAGGTACACATTCCATAGAAATGTGTGCTCTTATCTGGAGAATTCTGGCATTCACAAATTCCAGAAGGATCCAGATAAGAGACATATACCTGGATCCCTAAATGTGATAGCAGACTCCCTATCATGAAGGGACAAGGTCATACAAACAGAGTGGTCCCTTCACCAACAGATATTCAACCAAATTTGCAGAGTTTGGTACACACCAATGGTAGACCTGTTTGCAACTCATCTAAATTACAAACTTCCAATTTATGTATCTCCTGTCCCAGACAAAAAGGCTTGGAAAATAGATGCATTGAATATCTGTTGGGAAGGCCTAGACGGCTATGTCTTCTGTCCAGTAGCCATCCTGCCACAAGTAATTAAAAAAATAATAACATACCCATGCAGGATGATAGTACTGGCCCCAGGGTGGCCAGGGATGCCATGGTTTTGGGATCTGGTGGATCTCTTGACCAGGGTACCCCTACAGCTCCCTCATTGGAAGACACTACTGAAACAGCCACATTCCAACAGGTTCCACAACAACGTGGAGTACCTGAACCTACGTGTGGCTTCTGGATTCCAGGAATCCAATTCTGGAAGATTCTCATCTGAGGTGGCAGAAAGAATTAAGGCACCTCAGAGGGAATCCTCAAGAAAAGTCTATCAATCAAGGTGGACCATTTATGGGCAATGGTGCTCACAGAATAAGGTGGACATCACCTCAGCAACTGTTCCCCAGGTAGCATAGTTTCTAAACTACCTGTTCACAGTTAAAAATCTCAAACCAGCCACAATTACTGGCTACAGAACAGCAATTGCTGATGCTTTGGGTTTACAGGGTGAACTCATCTCAAAAAGTCTAGAACTGAATAGACTTATTGCCAGCTTCACCAGGGATAGACCTAAACCAAATAGGTCCATTCCTACATGGGACCTCTCTTTGGTCCTCCTAGGTTTGACAAAACCTCCTTTTGAGCCTTCATCTGAGGCTCCTTTGAAGTGGCTAACTTACAAGACAGTTTTTCTGTTGTCTTTAGCCTCAGGGAAAAGGAGTGAGATACATGCTTGGACTCACTCTTCTGTCTCTTCAAGGAGAAATTGGTCAGAGGTCACTGTTTCTCCTTCTCCAGCATTCCTGGCCAAAAACCAATTGGCTTCGGATGGCCCTGACTCCATTAAACCAGTAGTGATACCAGCTCTTACTACCATGTTGGACAGTTCACTGGTGGAGGACAAGTCACTTTGTCTAGTTAGGGCCCTCAAAGTCTACTTAGACAAGACCAAATCCATGAGAAAGGGCAAGGCCCTTCTCTTTGTATCACTTAGGGAGGGTTATTCTAAGGATATCACTAGAATTACCATTTCTCAGTGGATCAAACAGACCATTCATACTTGCTACCAGTCTTCAGATATGACTGATCAACAGGTCACTCAGGTTAGAGCACATGATGTTAGAGCTATGGCTGCATCACTTGCTTTCAAAGGAGGTATCTCCTTAGAGCAGGTCTTGAGCTCCTGTTACTGGAGGTTCCACAATACCTTTACAAATTTTTATTTGAAGGACATTTGCTGGGAGAATGATAATATCTTTAAGTTAGGTCCCATTGTATCGGCACGACATGTAGTGAACAATTGAGACTTAATAATAGGTTCAACTTTTATTTTTAGGATATGTGGAGTTGGACTGGACTGGATTAAGACTATGATTTTGAACATGATTTGGATATGACGACAAAGTTCATACGGACGGCTTGAGGGACAGCTGCACTCTGACTGTTGGAGTTATATTCAACTGGGCGCAACTGACCTTTGACCCCTGCACAACTGTACAGACAGGGTGATGGGATTCATATATATCATGTTTATGTATGGTACAGCATGCTGCTTTCATAAGTGGGTGAGTACCTTTCAGTTACTTTATTACAACTACTTTTGGGGGCCACGGTGGCAGAGTGGTAACACTCTCGCCTCCCACCTCTGAGGCCGGGGTTCGATCCCCGTGACGGCCTTAAGTGGGAAAGCTGGTAGTTGCTTGCCGTTGGTCGGCAGTTTACAGTACACAACCCTAGCGAACTCTATGTACTGGTTTCCTCTGCCCTTCCAACTACCCGTCGTGATATGACCTGTACAGTGTTGAAAGCGACGTAAAACCCCAAATAAATAAATACAACTACTTTATCACTTTATCAGTACTTGTAATAATATAATAATAATAATAATTTAACTATGTGTAATATATTACAGTTGTTTGTAGTATAACATATTGTTTCTATGCATTTTTATGTCAGCTGACTTGTCAGTCAGCTGACATTATGTCGTCACTCTGCGGCGTGGGCGTACGCGTCCGCGTGAACAACTTCTCCTCCAAAACTACAAGGCCTAGAGACGTGCTGTTTTTTTAAAAAGATACCTTATCTATCGAGGATGAAAAATTGTTCAAGGCATGCAAATCTGTCTGTTCGTCCCCCACCAAAAGTGTGAAAATTTCAACACTTAATCACAATTTTCTCAGTGACTATTGCAGGGATTTCTCTCATATCTTGCATATATGTACTAGGCCAGAGGTAGATTCTCTTGTGTGAGTATGAGACCTGGATCTGTCTTACTTTTTTTTAAATAAATTTTTTTAATAATTTTTAATGCATTAAAATTCATGAAATCATGCACAAAATCATTTATAACTTGAAAAGTGTTGCATTTAGAGCAGTTTGTTAAAATATGTTATTCAGCTACTTTTTTCATAGCTACAATATGGTGAGTAAGTTGGGTGCCTGTCTCAATAGCTAAGTGAGTAATAGCTACTTTTGGGCTTTTCAGTAACTTCCATCATGAGTAGAATCACTTGTAACTTAAAAACTATTGCATTTACAGAATTTCGTATAAATATGTTATTCAGCTACTTTTGGGTCAGCTATATAACATAGTAAAATTTTAGACCTGTAGCTCATGGCATAGCTGAGTAATAGCTACTTTTAGGTTATCACTGTTGAGTAAATCGCTTATAACTTCAAAACTATTGGATTTAGAGAATTTCATATAAATATGTTATTCAGCTACTTTTGGGTCAGCTATAACATAGTAAAATTTCAGACCTGTAGCTCATGGCATAGCTGAGTAATAGCTACTTTTAGGTTATCACTGTTGAGTAAATCGCTTATAACTTGGAAACTATTGCATTTACAGTATTTTGTTGCAATATATTATTCACCTATTTTGGGATCAGCTATAACATAGTGAAGTTTCAGATCTGTGGCTCATTGCATAGCTGAGTAATAGCTACTTTGAAGTTCTCACTATTGAGTAAATCACTTGTAACTTAAAACCTATTGCATTTAGAGAATTTCGTATAAATATGTTATTCAGCTACTTTTGGGCCAGCTATAACATAGTGAAATTTCAGATCTGTAGGTCATGGCATAGCTGAGTAATAGCTACTTTAAAGTTCTCACTATTGAGTAAATCAGTTGTAATTGGAAAACTATTGCATTTAGAGAATTTCGTATAAATATGTTATTCATCTACTTTTGGGTCAGCTATAACATAGTAAAATTTCAGACCTGTAGCTCATGGCATAGCTGAGTAATAGCTACTTTTAGGTCATCACTATTGAGTAAATCAGTTGTAACTTCAAAACTATTGCATTTACAGTATTTTGCTTGAATATGTTGTTCACCTACTTTTGGGTCAGCTATAACATAGTGAAATTTCAGACCTGTAGCTCATTGCATAGCTGAGTAATAACTACTTTGAGGTTCTCACTATTGAGTAAATCAGTTGTAATTGCAAAACTATTGCATTTAGAGAATTTAGTATAAATATGTTATTCAGCTACTTTTGGGTCAGCTATAACATAGTAAAATTTCAGACCTGTAGCTCATGGCATAGCTGAGTAATAGCTACTTTTAGGTCATCACTATTGAGTAAATCAGTTGTAGCTTGAAAACTATTGCATGTACAGTATTTTGCTTAAATATGTTGTTCACCTACTTTTGGGTCAGCTATAACATAGTAAAATTTCAGACCTGTAGCTCATGGCATAGCTGAGTAATAGCTACTTTGAGGTTATCACTGTTGAGTAAATTGCTTATAACTTGGAAATTATTGCATTTAGAGTATTTTGTTTCAATATGTTATTCACCTATTTTGGGGTCAGCTATAACATAGTGAAGTTCCAGACCTGTGACTCATTGCATAGCTGAGTAATAGCTACTTTGAAGTTCTCAATGTTGAGTAAATCACTTATAATTTGAAAACTATTGCATTTAGAGAATTTAGTATAAATATGTTATTCAGCTACTTTTGGGTCAGCTATAACATAGTAAAATTTCAGACCTGTAGCTCATGGCATAGCTGAGTAATAGCTACTTTGAGGTTATCACTGTTGAGTAAATTGCTTATAACTTGGAAATTATTGCATTTAGAGTATTTTGTTTCAATATGTTATTCACCTATTTTGGGGTCAGCTATAACATAGTGAAGTTCCAGACCTGTGACTCATTGCATAGCTGAGTAATAGCTACTTTGAAGTTCTCAATGTTGAGTAAATCACTTATAATTTGAAAACTATTGCATTTAGAGAATTTAGTATAAATATGTTATTCAGCTACTTTTGGGTCAGCTATAACATAGTAAAATTTCAGACCTGTAGCTCATGGCATAGCTGAGTAATAGCTACTTTAAAGTTCTCACTATTGAGTAAATCAGTTGTAATTGGAAAACTATTGCATTTAGAGAATTTCGTATGAATGTTATTCAGCTACTTTTGGGTCAGCTATAACATAGTAAAATTTCAGACCTGTAGCTCATGGCATAGCTGAGTAATAGCTACTTTTAGGTTATCACTATTGAGTAAATCAGTTATAACTTCAAAACTATTGCATTTACAGTATTTTGCTTGAATATGTTGTTCACCTACTTTTGGGTCAGCTATAACATAGTGAAATTTCAGACCTGTAGCTCATTGCATAGCTGAGTAATAATTACTTTGAGGTTCTCACTATTAAGTAAATCAGTTGTAATTGCAAAACTATTGCATTTAGAGAATTTAGTATAAATATGTTATTCAGCTACTTTTGGGTCAGCTATAACATAGTAAAATTTCAGACCTGTAGCTCATGGCATAGCTGAGTAATAGCTACTTTTAGGTCATCACTATTGAGTAAATCAGTTGTAACTTGAAAACTATTGCATGTACAGTATTTTGCTTAAATATGTTGTTCACCTACTTTTGGGTCAGCTATAACATAGTAAAATTTCAGACCTGTAGCTCATGGCATAGCTGAGTAATAGCTACTTTGAGGTTATCACTGTTGAGTAAATTGCTTATAACTTGGAAATTATTGCATTTAGAGTATTTTGTTTCAATATGTTATTCACCTATTTTGGGGTCAGCTATAACATAGTGAAGTTCCAGACCTGTGACTCATTGCATAGCTGAGTAATAGCTACTTTGAAGTTCTCAATGTTGAGTAAATCACTTATAATTTGAAAACTATTGCATTTAGAGAATTTAGTATAAATATGTTATTCAGCTACTTTTGGGTCAGCTATAACATAGTAAAATTTCAGACCTGTAGCTCATGGCATAGCTGAGTAATAGCTACTTTTAGGTTATCACTGTTGAGTAAATCACTTATAACTTGCAAACTATTGCATTTAGAGTATTTTGTTTCAATATGTTATTCACCTATTTTTGGGTCAGCTATAACATAGTGAAGTTCCAGACCTGTGGCTCATTGGATAGCTGAGTAATAGATACTTTGAAGTTCTCACTGTTGAGTAAATCAGTTGTAATTGGAAAACTATTGCCTTTACAGAAATTTGTGTAAATATGTTATTCAGCTACTTTTGGGTCAGCTATAACATAGTGAAATTACAGACCTGTAGCTCATGGCACAACTGAGCAATAGCTATTCTCAGGCACTGACTGTTGAGTAAATCGGCTATAACTTGAAAAATATTGCATTTGGAGTATTTTGTTAAAATATATTGTTCACCTACTTTTGGGTTAGCTATAACATAGTGAAATTACAGACCTATAGCTCGTGGCATAGCGGAGCAATAGCTATTTTCAGGTTGTCACTATTGAGTAAATCAGTTGTAACTTGAAAACTATTGCATTTACAGTATTTAGCTTAAATATGTTGTTCACCTACTTTGGGGTCAGCTATAACAGAGCAAAAATTCAGACATGTAGCTCATTGCATAGCTGAGTAATAGTTCCTTTGAGGTTCTCACTGTTGAGTAAATCAGTTGTAACTTGAAAACTATTACATTTAGAGTATTTTGTTAAATATGTTATTCACAGACGTTTTGGTCAGCTATAACATAGTGAAATTGCAGACCTCTATGTCATGGCATAGCTGAGCAAAGCTTCTTTCAGGTTCTCACTGTTGAGTAAATCATTGTATCCAACCTGTAGGAAATCATGGGCTGGGAATCTGTTAATATGGTCCGATTTGACCTTGGAACCCTCCTTCAAGGTCAAATGAGGATAGCCAAACATAAAAGTGCTTATAACTCGCTTATTATTGGTCCTAGAGGTTTGGAATGAAAACCAACCTATAGAAAATCATGAGCTGGGAATTTTTTGGTGTTGTCAGATTTCACCTTGGAACCCTCCTTCAAGGTCAAATGAGGATAGCCAAACTTAAAAGTGCTTATAACTCGCTTATTATTGGTCCTAGAGGTTTGGAATGGAAAACCAACCTATAGAAAATCATGGGCTGGGAATCTTTTGGTGTGGTCGGATTTCACCTTAGACCCCTCCTTCCAGGTCAAACGAAGATAGCCAAACTTAAAGTGCTTATAACTCGCGTATTATTGGTCTTGGAGGTTTGGGATGGTAAACCAACATATAGGAAATCATGGGCTGGGATTCTTTTGGTGTGGTCAGATTTGACCTGGGACCCCTCCTTCAAGGTCAATTGAGGATAGCCAAACTTACAATTGCTTATAACTCGCTTATTATTGGTCCTACAAGTTTGGGATGGTAAACAAGCTACAGGAAATCATGGGCTGGGAATTTTTTTGTGTGGTCGGATTTGACCTTAGACCCCTCTGTCAAGGTCAAACAAGGATAGCCAAACTTAAAAAGTGCCTATGACTCACTTATTATTGGTCCGACAGGTTTGGGATGGTAAACCATCCTACATTCTTTGGCTGGGAATCTTTTGGTATGGTCAGATTTGACCTTTGGATCCCTTCTTCATGGTCGAACGAGGATATTGCATTTATAGTATTTCTTTAAATATTTTTAACCTACTTTTTACACTTAAACAATTACCTTGTTACTTTATTTCATAATACCATTTGCAGGGCACAACTTTTTTGTCCTTTTCTTCTGTCAGCTTCGGAATATCTTTCGAACATGCTGTTCAGTTACCATTTACTGTATTTCTGTACAGCCCTTTCCCTGATAATTATGCTTTCCTCTCATTATCACCATCACAAATCAAAAACATTCAGTCAGCTGACACAGTGCCCGTTCACGGGCACTCTCCTCTTGTTTTGTATCTGTATTAACTCAAGAACTCTCCTATAGCACTTGACAGTGCTCAGAAGTCTACCCACCATGGACCTCAGGGCTGCATTCAAGCATTTGTTGGGATTATGTAAGTACATTTTTATGCAGTAAAATTGGTTAATTTTATTGTAATTGGAATTTTTATGTCATCACTCTGCGGCGTGGGCGTACGCGTATGCGTCCGTGTCCGCGTGAACAACTTCTTCTCCAAAACTACAAGGCCTAGAGACATGCTGTTTTTTTTAAAAGATACCTTATCTATCGAGGATGAAAAATTGTTCAAGGCATGCAAATCTGTCTGTTCGTCTGTTTGCTAGAGACATTACAAGGGGGGTACCCCCACCAAAAGTGTGAAAATTTCAACTTTTTATCACAATTTTCTCAGTGACTATTGCAGGGATTTCTCTCATATCTTGCATATATGTACTAGGCCAGAGGTAGATTCTCTTGTGTGAGTATGAGACCTGGATCTGTCTTACTTTTTTTTAAATAAATTTTTTTAATAATTTTTAATGCATTAAAATTCATGAAATCATGCACTAAATCACTTATAACTTCAAAAGTGTTGCATTTACAGCATTTTGTGAAAATATGTTGTTCAGCTACTTTTTTCATAGCTACAATATGGTGAGTAAGTTGGGTGTCTGTCTCAATAGCTAAGTGAGTAATAGCTACTTTTGGGCTTTTCAGTAACTTCCATTATGAGTAAAATCACTTGTAACTTAAAAACTATTGCATTTAGAGAATTTCGTATAAATATGTTATTCAGCTACTTTTGGGCCAGCTATAACATAGTGAAATTTCAGACCTGTAGCTCATGGCATAGCTGAGTAATAGCTACTTTTAGGTTATCACTGTTGAGTAAATCGCTTATAACTTGAAAACTATTGCATTTAGAGAATTTCGTATAAATATGTTATTCAGCTACTTTTGGGTCAGCTATAACATAGTAAAATTTCAGACCTGTAGCTCATGGCATAGCTGAGTAATAGCTACTTTTAGGTTATCACTGTTGAGTAAATCACTTATAACTTGAAAAGTGTTGCATTTAGAGCATTTTGTTAAAATATCTTATTCAGCTACTTTTTTCATAGCTACAATATGGTGAGTAAGTTGGGTGTCTGTCTCAATAGCTAAGTGAGTAATAGCTACAGAAATTTGTGCAAATATGTTATTCAGCTACTTTTGGGTCAGCTATAACATAGTGAAATTATAGACCTATAGCTCATGGCACAACTGAGCAATAGCTATTCTCAGGTACTGACTGTTGAGTAAATCAGCTATAACTTGAAAAATATTGCATTTGGAGTATTTTGTTAAAATATATTGTTCACCTACTTTTGGGTCAACTATAACATAGTGAAATTACAGACCTATAGCTCATGGCATAGCTGAGCAATAGCTATTTTCAGGTTCTCACTATTGAGTAAATCAGTTGTAGCTTGAAAACTATTGCATTTACAGTAGTTTGCTTAAATATGTTGTTCACCTACTTTTGGGTTAGCTATAACATAGTAAAATTTCAGACATGTAGCTCATTGCATAGCTGAGTAATAGTTCCTTTGAGGTTCTCACTGTTGAGTAAATCAGTTGTAACTTGAAAACTATTACATTTAGAGTAATTTGTTAAATATGTTATTCACAGAATTTTTGGTCAGCTATAACATAGTGAAATTGCAGACCTCTGTCATGGCATAGCTGAGCAATAGCTACTTTCAGGTTCTCACTGTTGAGTAAATCATTGTATCCACTGGATAGCCGCAGTGTGTAGAGAGAGATTTCACCATTACTGCTCTGATGAAAAAAAATATTATAGCTAGCTTTCTTAAGTTTGCAGTATATATTAATAACCATAAAATGTTGTCTGGAAATATTTTTGGCCTCATTTTGAGAAACAAGATGGCCGCCACAGGTGTTTTTTGTCAGTCATGAAAAGTGCTTATATCTCCCTTATTATTGATCCTAGAGGTTTGGGATGATAAACCAACCTGTAGGAAATCATGGGGTGGGAATCTTTTGGTGTGGTCAGATTTGACCTTCAATGACCCCTCCTTCAAGGTCAAACAAGGATAGCCAAACTTAAAAGTGCTTATAACTCGCTTATTATTGGTCCCAGAGGTTTGGGATGGTAAACAGACAGGAAATCATGGGCTGTGAATCTGTTGATATGGTCCGATTTGACCTTGGAACCCTCCTTCAAGGTCAAATGAGGATAGCGAAAATTGAAAGTGCCTACAACTCGCTTATTATTGGTGACAGAGATTTGAGATGGTAAACCATCCCATAGGAAATCATTGGCTCGGAATCTTTTGGTATGGTCAGATTTGACCGTTGGACCCCTCCTTCAAGGTCAAATGAGGACAGCCAAGCTTAAAAGTGCTTATAACTCATTAAGCGTCCCGCAAGGGACGCTTGTTTGTGTATGGGAGAGCTTCAGGCTCCGCCGGCTCCGCCGGCTCCGGCGGCTCCGCCGGCTCCGCCGGCTCCGCCGGCTCCGCATTTTGTTTTCCTTATAACTCTGTAACCGTTAGGCGGATTCTTTTCAAATTTGGCAGGTTTAGGCAGTAGCCTTGGGGAATTTTTTTGAATATGCTGCAGTGACATTTCAACCAATCAGAGAGGTCACATGACCAAAAATGTCTTTTTTCGATGGGGAAGCTTGTCCGGATGATAACTTGAAAGCAATTTTATCAATTCACCTGAAACTTGGCAAATACATTCATTCTATTAAAATCTGGAAATCATTAGATTTTGGCATTGATTGGTCAAGAAATGGCCGAGTAATTAATGATTAATTAATCATTACGAATTTTCCAAATAAGGAAAACACAAAAATGCTTATATCTCGAAAACCGTGCTAGATAGAGCGATTTCGACGAAATTTTTGACCCGCAGGGTATCTCTGCGGAGTAGTTTTCCCAATTTTCAAAAAATTTTTGTCTCGTCCAAAATGGCGGCCATTTTGAATTTTCGAAATTTTCGCAAAAATTGCAAAACACAAAAATGCTTATATCTCAAAAACCGTGCTAGATAGAGCAATTTCGACAAAATTTTTGACCCGCAGGGTATCTCTGCGGAGTACTTTTCCCAATTTTCAAAAAATTTTTGTCTCGCCAAAAATGGCGGCCATTTTGAATTTTCGAAATTTTCGTAAAAATTGCAAAACACAAAAATGCTTATATCTCGAAAACCGTGCTAGATAGAGCGATTTCGACGAAATTTTTGACCCACAGGGTATCTCTGCAGTGTAGTTATCCCAATTTTGAAAAAAATTTTGTCTCGCCAAAAATGGCGGCCATTTTGAATTTTCGAATTTTTCGCAAAAATTGCAAAACATAAAAATGCTTATATCTCGAAAACCCTGCAAGATAGAGCGATTTCGACGAAATTTTTGATCCACAGGGTATATCTGCAGAGTAGCCATGCCAATTTTCAAAAAAATTTTGTCTTGCCAAAAATGGCGGCCATTTTACTCACCTACTCAAAATGAGTAAATGCGAATTATCTCTAAAAGTATTGCAGACAGCCAATTTTTCTCAAATAACTCATTCACCTACTTTTGGGAGAGCTTTCACTTGGTGAAGTTTCAGACCCATAGCTAATTACTCACCTACTCAAAATGAGTAAATGCGAATTATCTCTAAAAGTATTGCAGATAGCCAATTTTTGTCAAATTAATCATTCGCCTACTTTTGGGAGAGCTTTCACTTGGTGAAGTTTCAGACCCATAGCTAATTACTCACCTACTCAAAATGAGTAAATGCGAATTATCTCTAAAAGTATTGCAGATAGCCAATTTTTCTCAAATAACTCATTCACCTACTTTTGGGAGAGCTTTCACTCTGTGAAGTTTCAGACCCATAGCTAATTACTCACCTACTGAAAATGAGTAAATGCGAATTATCTCTAAAAGTATTGCAGATAGCCAATTTTTCTCAAATAACTCATTCACCTACTTTTGGGAGAGCTTTCACATGGTGAAGTTTCAGACCCATAGCTAATTATTTACCTACTCAAAATGAGTAAATGCTAATTATCTGTAAAAGTATTGCGGATACCCAATTTTTATCAAATAACTCATTCATCTACTTGTGGGAGAGCTTTCACATGGTGAAGTTTCAGACCCATAGCTAATTACTCACCTACTCAAAATGAGTAAATGCGAATTATCTCTAAAAATATTGCAGATAGCCAATTTTTCTCAAATAAATCATTCACCTACTTTTGGGAGAGCTTTCACTTGGTGAAGTTTCAGACCCATAGCTAATTACTCACCTACTCAAAATGAGTAAATGCGAATTATCTCTAAAAGTATTGTAGATAGCCAATTTTTCTCAAATTAATCATTCACCTACTTTTGGGAGAGCTTTCACTTGGTGAAGTTTCAGACCCATAGCTAATTACTCACCTACTCAAAATGAGTAAATGCGAATTACCTCTAAAAGTATTGCAGATAGCCAATTTTTCTCAAATAACTCATTCACCTACTTTTGGGAGAGCTTTCACTTGGTGAAGTTTCACACCCATAGCTAATTACTCACCTACTCAAAATGAGTAAATGCGAATTATCTCTAAAAGTATTGCAGATAGCCAATTTTTCTCAAATAACTCATTCACCTACTTTTGGGAGAGCTTTCACTTGGTGAAGTTTCACACCCATAGCTAATTACTCACCTACTCAAAATGAGTAAATGCGAATTATCTCTAAAAGTATTGCAGATAGCCAATTTTTCTCAAATAACTCATTCACCTACTTTTGGGAGAGCTTTCACTTGGTGAAGTTTCACACCCATAGCTAATTACTCACCTACTCAAAATGAGTAAATGCGAATTATCTCTAAAAGTATTGCAGATAGCCAATTTTTCTCAAATAACTCATTCACCTACTTTTGGGAGAGCTTTCACTTGGTGAAGTTTCACACCCATAGCTAATTACTCACCTACTCAAAATGAGTAAATGCGAATTATCTCTAAAAGTATTGCAGACAGCCAATTTTTCTCAAATAACTCATTCACCTACTTTTGGGAGAGCTTTCACTTGGTGAAGTTTCAGACCCATAGCTAATTACTCACCTACTCAAAATGAGTAAATGCGAATTATCTCTAAAAGTATTGTAGATAGCCAATTTTTCTCAAATTAATCATTCACCTACTTTTGGGAGAGCTTTCACTTGGTGAAGTTTCAGACCCATAGCTAATTACTCACCTACTCAAAATGAGTAAATGCGAATTACCTCTAAAAGTATTGCAGATAGCCAATTTTTCTCAAATAACTCATTCACCTACTTTTGGGAGAGCTTTCACTTGGTGAAGTTTCACACCCATAGCTAATTACTCACCTACTCAAAATGAGTAAATGCGAATTATCTCTAAAAGTATTGCAGATAGCCAATTTTTCTCAAATAACTCATTCACCTACTTTTGGGAGAGCTTTCACTTGGTGAAGTTTCACACCCATAGCTAATTACTCACCTACTCAAAATGAGTAAATGCGAATTATCTCTAAAAGTATTGCAGATAGCCAATTTTTCTCAAATAACTCATTCACCTACTTTTGGGAGAGCTTTCACTTGGTGAAGTTTCACACCCATAGCTAATTACTCACCTACTCAAAATGAGTAAATGCGAATTATCTCTAAAAGTATTGCAGATAGCCAATTTTTCTCAAATAACTCATTCACCTACTTTTGGGAGAGCTTTCACTTGGTGAAGTTTCACACCCATAGCTAATTACTCACCTACTCAAAATGAGTAAATCCGAATTATCTCTAAAAGTATTGCAGACAGCCAATTTTTCTCAAATAACTCATTCACCTACTTTTGGGAGAGCTTTCACTTGGTGAAGTTTCAGACCCATAGCTAATTACTCACCTACTCAAAATGAGTAAATGCGAATTATCTCTAAAAGTATTGCAGATAGCCAATTTTTGTCAAATTAATCATTCACCTACTTTTGGGAGAGCTTTCACTTGGTGAAGTTTCACACCCATAGCTAATTACTCACCTACTCAAAATGAGTAAATGCGAATTATCTCTAAAAGTATTGCAGATAGCCAATTTTTCTCAAATAACTCATTCACCTACTTTTGGGAGAGCTTTCACTTGGTGAAGTTTCACACCCATAGCTAATTACTCACCTACTCAAAATGAGTAAATGCGAATTATCTCTAAAAGTATTGCAGATAGCCAATTTTTCTCAAATAACTCATTCACCTACTTTTGGGAGAGCTTTCACTTGGTGAAGTTTCACACCCATAACTAATTACTCACCTACTCAAAATGAGTAAATGCGAATTATCTCTAAAAGTATTGCAGATAGCCAATTTTTCTCAAATAACTCATTCACCTACTTTTGGGAGAGCTTTCACTCGGTGAAGTTTCAGACCCATAGCTAATTACTCACCTACTCAAAATGAGTAAATGCGAATTATCTCTAAAAGTATTGCAGATAGCCAATTTTTCTCAAATAACTCATTCACCTACTTTTGGGAGAGCTTTCACTCTGTGAAGTTTCAGACCCATAGCTAATTATTCACCTACTCAAAATGAGTAAATGCTAATTATCTGTAAAAGTATTGTGGATACCCAATTTTTATCAAATACTCATTCATCTACTTGTGGGAGAGCTTTCACATGGTGAAGTTTCAGACCCATAGCTAATTACTCACCTACTCAAAATGAGTAAATGCGAATTATCTCTAAAAGTATTGCGGATAGCCAATTTTTCTCAAATAACTCATTCACCTACTTTTGGGAGAGCTTTCACTTGGTGAAGTTTCAGACCCATAGATAATTATTCACCTACTCAAAATGAGTAAATGTGAATTATCTCTTAATAGTATTGCAGATAGCCAATTTTTCTCAAATAACTCATTCACCTACTTTTGGAAGAGCTTTCACACACGAAAATGAAAAATTGTGAATATCTCGGAAAAGCTATTTCTTCTGCTTTAATGCTCGGCGGGAGATACACACCGCGGCAGTGGTCTTGACAAAAATTTTTGTCTCCCCAAAAATGGTGGCCATTTTGAATTTTCAAAGTTTTTGCAAAACACAAAAATGCTTATATCTCGAAAACCGTGCTATATGGAGCGAAATCAACAAAATTTTGGACCTGCTGGGTATCTCTGCAGGGTAGCCATGCCAATTTTCAAAATATTTTTGTCTCACCAAATATAGCGGACATTTTTAATTATGTCCACCCCCCTGGGGGGTGGATATATTATTTTTGCTTTTTTCGCCGTCCGATGTCCGGCGTCCGGCGTCCGATGTCCGGCGTCACGCATGGTTTCCGCTCATTTAAAGGAAAAGTATTAGAGCTATTGTCACCAAATTTGGTATGCAGGCTTATTGGGTCAGTAGCTTGCTTGGGATTGCTTTTGGCTGTTGTACCTCTTTTGCTTACTGAGTAATACTTAAGTACAGCTATTTTCAGTACCCATTGGTTTCCGTGCATTTAAGCCAAAATAATTAAAGATATTTTACTACAATTTTGAATACAAGATTGTTATGTCCATAGCTCGCTTGGTATTGCATTTGGGACTGATAGCTTTGTCAGTACATGAGTAATAGCCATTTAGGTACTTCATTGTGTATTTTCAGTACTACTTTTGAGTAATTTGCTAATATCTCAGAAACCGTGTGAGATAGAGCGATTTCGTCGAAATTTTCGACCCACAGGGTATTTAAGGAATGTAATATTTGCAATTTTCAAAAAATTTTCCCCTCCCCAAAAATGGCGGCCATTTTGAATTTTCGAATTTTTGCCAAAAATGGCAAAACACAAATTTGCTTCTATCTCCTTAACCGTGCGAGATAAAGCGATTTCGTCGAAATTTTCGACCCACAGGGTATCTAAGGAATGCAATCTTTGCAATTTTCAAAAAAATTTTCCCCTCCCCAAAAATGGCGGCCATTTTGAATTTTCGAATTTTTGCCAAAAATGGCAAAACACCAATCTGCTTCTATCTCCTTAACCGTGCGAGATAGAGCGATTTCGTCAAAATTTTCGACCCACAGGGTATCTGAGCATTGTACTCTTGGTAATTTAAAAAAAATTTTCCCCTCCCCAAAAATGGCGGCCATTTTGAATTTTCGAATTTTTGCCCAAAATGGCAAAACACAAATTTGCTTCTATCTCCTTAACCGTGCCAGATAGAGCGATTTCGTCAAAATTTTTGACCCACAGGGTATCTAAGCATTGTGCTCTTGGTAATTTTTCCAAAAATTTTCCCCTCCCCAAAAATGGCGGCCATTTTGAATTTTCGAATTTTTGCCAAAAATGGCAAAACACTAGTTTGCTTCTATCTCCTTAACCGTGCGAGATAGAGTGATTTCGTCGAAATTTTCGACCCACAGGGTATCTAAGGAATGCAATTTTTGCAATTTTCCAAAAATTTTCCCCTCCCCAAAAATGGCGGCCATTTTGAATTTTCGAATTTTTGCCAAAAATGGCAAAACACAAATTTGCTTCTATCTCCTTAACCGTGCGAGATAGAGCGATTTCGTCGAAATTTTCGACCCACAGGGTATCTAAGGAATGCAATCTTTGCAATTTTCAAAAAATTTTCCCCTCCCCAAAAATGGCGGCCATTTTGAATTTTCGAATTTTTGCCAAAAATGGCAAAACACAAATTTGCTTCTATCTCCTTAACCGTGCGAGATAGAGCGATTTCGTCGAAATTTTCGACCCACAGGGTATCTAAGGAATGCAATCTTTGCAATTTTCAAAAAATTTTCCCCTCCCCAAAAATGGCGGCCATTTTGAATTTTCAAATTTTTGCCAAAAATGGCAAAACACCAATCTGCTTCTATCTCCTTAACCGTGCGAGATAGAGCGATTTCGTCAAAATTTTCGACCCACAGGGCATCTGAGCATTGTACTCTTGGTAATTTTTAAAAAATTTTCCCCTCCCCAAAAATGGCGGCCATTTTGAATTTTCGAATTTTTGCCAAAAATGGCAAAACACAAATTTGCTTCTATCTCCTTAACCGTGCCAGATAGAGCGATTTTGTCAAAATTTTCGACCCACAGGGTATCTGAGCATTGTGCTCTTGGTAATTTTTACAAAATTTTCCCCTCCCCAAAAATGGCGGCCATTTTGAATTTTCGAATTTTTGCCAAAAATGACAAAACACTAATTTGCTTCTATCTCCTTAACCGTGCGAGATAGAGCGATTTCGTCGAAATTTTCGACCCACAGGGTATCTGAGCATTGTGCTCTTGGTAATTTTCCAAAAATTTTCCCCTCCCCAAAAATGGCGGCCATTTTGAATTTTCGAATTTTTGCCAAAAATGGCAAAACACTAATTTGCTTCTATCTCCTTAACCGTGCGAGATAGAGCGATTTCGTCGAAATTTTCGACCCACAGGGTATCTAAGGAATGCAATCTTTGCAATTTTCCAAAAATTTTCCCCTCCCCAAAAATGGCGGCCATTTTGAATTTTCGAATTTTTGCCAAAAATGGCAAAACACAAATTTCCTTCTATCTCCTTAACCGTGCCAGATAGAGCGATTTCGTCAAAATTTTCGACCCACAGGGTATCTGAGCATTGTACTCTTGGTAATTTAAAAAACATTTTCCCCTCCCCAAAAATGGCGGCCATTTTGAATTTTCGAATTTTTGCCAAAAATGGCAAAACACAAATTTACTTCTATCTCCTTAACCGTGCCAGATAGAGCGATTTCGTCAAAATTTTCGACCCACAGGGTATCTAAGGAATGCAATCTTTGCAATTTTCCAAAAATTTTCCCCTCCCCAAAAATGGCGGCCATTTTGAATTTTCGAATTTTTGCCAAAAATGGCAAAACACTAATTTGCTTCTATCTCCTTAACCGTGCGAGATAGAGCGATTTCGTCGAAATTGTCGACCCACAGGGTAACTAAGGAATGCAATCTTTGCAATTTTCCAAAAATTTTCCCCTCCCCAAAAAATGTCGGCCATTTTGAATTTTCGAATTTTTGCCAAAAATGGCAAAACACAAATTTCCTTCTATCTCCTTAACCGTGCCAGATAGAGCGATTTCGTCAAAATTTTCGACCCACAGGGTATCTGAGCATTGTACTCTTGGCAATTTTTTAAAAAATTTCCCCTCCCCAAATATGGCGGCCATTTTGAATTTTCGAATTTTTGCCAAAAATGGCAAAACACTAATTTGCTTCTATCTCCTTAACCGTGCGAGATAGAGTGATTTCGTCGAAATTTTCGACCCACAGGGTATCTAAGGAATGCAATCTTTGCAATTTTCCAAAAATTTTCCCCTCCCCACAAATGGCGGCCATTTTGAATTTTCGAATTTTTGCCAAAAATGGCAAAACACAAATTTCCTTCTATCTCCTTAACCGTGCGAGATAGAGCGATTTCGTCGAAATTTTCGACCCACAGGGTATCTAAGGAATGCAATCTTTGCAATTTTCAAAAAATTTTCCCCTCCCCAAAAATGGCGGCCATTTTGAATTTTCGAATTTTTGCCAAAAATGGCAAAACACCAATCTGCTTCTATCTCCTTAACCGTGCGAGATAGAGCGATTTCGTCAAAATTTTCGACCCACAGGGCATCTGAGCATTGTACTCTTGGTAATTTTTAAAAAATTTTCCCCTCCCCAAAAATGGCGGCCATTTTGAATTTTCGAATTTTTGCCAAAAATGGCAAAACACAAATTTCCTCCTATCTCCTTAACCGTGCCAGATAGAGCGATTTCGTCAAAATTTTCGACCCACAGGGTATCTGAGCATTGTGCTCTTGGTAATTTTTACAAAATTTTCCCCTCCCCAAAAATGGCGGCCATTTTGAATTTTCGAATTTTTGCCAAAAATGACAAAACACTAATTTGCTTCTATCTCCTTAACCGTGCGAGATAGAGCGATTTCGTCGAAATTTTCGACCCACAGGGTATCTGAGCATTGTGCTCTTGGTAATTTTCCAAAAATTTTCCCCTCCCCAAAAATGGCGGCCATTTTGAATTTTCGAATTTTTGCCAAAAATGGCAAAACACTAATTTGCTTCTATCTCCTTAACCGTGCGAGATAGAGCGATTTCGTCGAAATTTTCGACCCACAGGGTATCTAAGGAATGCAATCTTTGCAATTTTCCAAAAATTTTCCCCTCCCCAAAAATGGCGGCCATTTTGAATTTTCGAATTTTTGCCAAAAATGGCAAAACACAAATTTGCTTCTATCTCCTTAACCGTGCCAGATAGAGCGATTTCGTCAAAATTTTCGACTCACAGGGTATCTGATCATTGTACTCTTGGTAATTTAAAAAAAATTTTCCCCTCCCCAAAAATAGCGGCCATTTTGAATTTTCGAATTTTTGCCAAAAATGGCAAAACACAAATTTCCTCCTATCTCCTTAACCGTGCCAGATAGAGCGATTTCGTCAAAATTTTCGACCCACAGGGTATCTGAGCATTGTACTCTTGGTAATTTTTAAAAAATTTTCCCCTCCCCAAAAATGGCGGCCATTTGAATTTTCGAATTGTTGCCAAAAATGGCAAAACACTAATTTGCTTCTATCTCCTTAACCGTGCGAGATAGAGTGATTTCGTCGAAATTTTCGACCCACAGGGTATCTAAGGAATGCAATCTTTGCAATTTTCAAAAAATTTTCCCCTCCCCAAAAATGGCGGCCATTTTGAATTTTCGAATTTTTGCCAAAAATGGCAAAACACAAATTTGCTTCTATCTCCTTAACCGTGCGAGATAGAGCGATTTCGTCGAAATTTTCGACCCACAGGGTATCTAAGGAATGCAATCTTTGCAATTTTCAAAAAATTTTCCCCTCCCCAAAAATGGCGGCCATTTTGAATTTTCGAATTTTTGCCAAAAATGGCAAAACACAAATTTGCTTCTATCTCCTTAACCGTGCGAGATAGAGCGATTTCGTCGAAATTTTCGACCCACAGGGTATCTAAGGAATGCAATCTTTGCAATTTTCAAAAAATTTTCCCCTCCCCAAAAATGGCGGCCATTTTGAATTTTCAAATTTTTGCCAAAAATGGCAAAACACCAATCTGCTTCTATCTCCTTAACCGTGCGAGATAGAGCGATTTCGTCAAAATTTTCGACCCACAGGGCATCTGAGCATTGTACTCTTGGTAATTTTTAAAAAATTTTCCCCTCCCCAAAAATGGCGGCCATTTTGAATTTTCGAATTTTTGCCAAAAATGGCAAAACACAAATTTGCTTCTATCTCCTTAACCGTGCCAGATAGAGCGATTTTGTCAAAATTTTCGACCCACAGGGTATCTGAGCATTGTGCTCTTGGTAATTTTTACAAAATTTTCCCCTCCCCAAAAATGGCGGCCATTTTGAATTTTCGAATTTTTGCCAAAAATGACAAAACACTAATTTGCTTCTATCTCCTTAACCGTGCGAGATAGAGCGATTTCGTCGAAATTTTCGACCCACAGGGTATCTGAGCATTGTGCTCTTGGTAATTTTCCAAAAATTTTCCCCTCCCCAAAAATGGCGGCCATTTTGAATTTTCGAATTTTTGCCAAAAATGGCAAAACACTAATTTGCTTCTATCTCCTTAACCGTGCGAGATAGAGCGATTTCGTCGAAATTTTCGACCCACAGGGTATCTAAGGAATGCAATCTTTGCAATTTTCCAAAAATTTTCCCCTCCCCAAAAATGGCGGCCATTTTGAATTTTCGAATTTTTGCCAAAAATGGCAAAACACAAATTTCCTTCTATCTCCTTAACCGTGCCAGATAGAGCGATTTCGTCAAAATTTTCGACCCACAGGGTATCTGAGCATTGTACTCTTGGTAATTTAAAAAACATTTTCCCCTCCCCAAAAATGGCGGCCATTTTGAATTTTCGAATTTTTGCCAAAAATGGCAAAACACAAATTTACTTCTATCTCCTTAACCGTGCCAGATAGAGCGATTTCGTCAAAATTTTCGACCCACAGGGTATCTAAGGAATGCAATCTTTGCAATTTTCCAAAAATTTTCCCCTCCCCAAAAATGGCGGCCATTTTGAATTTTCGAATTTTTGCCAAAAATGGCAAAACACAAATTTCCTCCTATCTCCTTAACCGTGCCAGATAGAGCGATTTCGTCAAAATTTTCGACCCACAGGGTATCTGAGCATTGTACTCTTTGCAATTTTCCAAAAATTTTCCCCTCCCAAAAAATGGCGGCCATTTTGAATTTTCGAATTTTTGCCAAAAATGGCAAAACACTAATTTGCTTCTATCTCCTTAACCGTGCGAGATAGAGCGATTTCGTCGAAATTGTCGACCCACAGGGTAACTAAGGAATGCAATCTTTGCAATTTTCCAAAAATTTTCCCCTCCCCAAAAAATGTCGGCCATTTTGAATTTTCGAATTTTTGCCAAAAATGGCAAAACACAAATTTCCTTCTATCTCCTTAACCGTGCCAGATAGAGCGATTTCGTCAAAATTTTCGACCCACAGGGTATCTGAGCATTGTACTCTTGGCAATTTTTTAAAAAATTTCCCCTCCCCAAATATGGCGGCCATTTTGAATTTTCGAATTTTTGCCAAAAATGGCAAAACACTAATTTGCTTCTATCTCCTTAACCGTGCGAGATAGAGTGATTTCGTCGAAATTTTCGACCCACAGGGTATCTAAGGAATGCAATCTTTGCAATTTTCCAAAAATTTTCCCCTCCCCACAAATGGCGGCCATTTTGAATTTTCGAATTTTTGCCAAAAATGGCAAAACACAAATTTCCTTCTATCTCCTTAACCGTGCGAGATAGAGCGATTTCGTCGAAATTTTCGACCCACAGGGTATCTAAGGAATGCAATCTTTGCAATTTTCAAAAAATTTTCCCCTCCCCAAAAATGGCGGCCATTTTGAATTTTCGAATTTTTGCCAAAAATGGCAAAACACCAATCTGCTTCTATCTCCTTAACCGTGCGAGATAGAGCGATTTCGTCAAAATTTTCGACCCACAGGGCATCTGAGCATTGTACTCTTGGTAATTTTTAAAAAATTTTCCCCTCCCCAAAAATGGCGGCCATTTTGAATTTTCGAATTTTTGCCAAAAATGGCAAAACACAAATTTCCTCCTATCTCCTTAACCGTGCCAGATAGAGCGATTTCGTCAAAATTTTCGACCCACAGGGTATCTGAGCATTGTGCTCTTGGTAATTTTTACAAAATTTTCCCCTCCCCAAAAATGGCGGCCATTTTGAATTTTCGAATTTTTGCCAAAAATGACAAAACACTAATTTGCTTCTATCTCCTTAACCGTGCGAGATAGAGCGATTTCGTCGAAATTTTCGACCCACAGGGTATCTGAGCATTGTGCTCTTGGTAATTTTCCAAAAATTTTCCCCTCCCCAAAAATGGCGGCCATTTTGAATTTTCGAATTTTTGCCAAAAATGGCAAAACACTAATTTGCTTCTATCTCCTTAACCGTGCGAGATAGAGCGATTTCGTCGAAATTTTCGACCCACAGGGTATCTAAGGAATGCAATCTTTGCAATTTTCCAAAAATTTTCCCCTCCCCAAAAATGGCGGCCATTTTGAATTTTCGAATTTTTGCCAAAAATGGCAAAACACAAATTTGCTTCTATCTCCTTAACCGTGCCAGATAGAGCGATTTCGTCAAAATTTTCGACTCACAGGGTATCTGATCATTGTACTCTTGGTAATTTAAAAAAAATTTTCCCCTCCCCAAAAATGGCGGCCATTTTGAATTTTCGAATTTTTGCCAAAAATGGCAAAACACAAATTTCCTCCTATCTCCTTAACCGTGCCAGATAGAGCGATTTCGTCAAAATTTTCGACCCACAGGGTATCTGAGCATTGTACTCTTGGTAATTTTTAAAAAATTTTCCCCTCCCCAAAAATGGCGGCCATTTGAATTTTCGAATTGTTGCCAAAAATGGCAAAACACTAATTTGCTTCTATCTCCTTAACCGTGCGAGATAGAGTGATTTCGTCGAAATTTTCGACCCACAGGGTATCTAAGGAATGCAATCTTTGCAATTTTCAAAAAATTTTCCCCTCCCCAAAAATGGCGGCCATTTTGAATTTTCGAATTTTTGCCAAAAATGGTAAAACACAAATTTGCTTCTATCTCCTTAACCGTGCGAGATAGAGCGATTTCGTCGAAATTTTCGACCCACAGGGTATCTAAGGAATGCAATCTTTGCAATTTTCCAACAAATTTTCCCCTCCCCAAAAATGGCAGCCATTTTGAATTTTCGAATTTTTGCCAAAAATGGCAAAACACAAATTTGCTTCTATCTCCTTAACCGTGCGAGATAGAGCGATTTCGTCGAAATTTTCGACCCACAGGGTATCTAAGGAATGCAATCTTTGCAATTTTCCAAAAAATTTTCCCCTCCCCAAAAATGGCAGCCATTTTGAATTTTCGAATTTTTGCCAAAAATGGCAAAACACAAATTTGCTTCTATCTCCTTAACCGTGCGAGATAGAGCGATTTCGTCGAAATTTTCGACCCACAGGGTATCGAAGAAATGCAATCTTTGCAATTTTCCGAAAAATTTTCCCCTCCCCAAAAATGGCGGCCATTTTGAATTTTCGAATTTTTGCCAAAAATGGCAAAACACAAATTTGCTTCTATCTCCTTAACCGTGCGAGATAGATCGATTTCATCAAAATTTTCGACCCACAGGTATTTCAGCATTGTATTCTTGGCAATTTAAAAAAAAATTTCCCGTCCCCTAAAATGGCGGCCATTTTGAATTTTCAAATTTTTGTCAAAAATGGCAAAACACAAATTTGCTTCTATCTCCTTAACCATGCGAGATAGAGCGATTTCGTCGAAATTTTCAACCCACAGGGTATCTAAGGAATGTAATCTTTGCAATTTTCAAAAAATTTTCCCCTCCCCAAAAATGGCAGCCATTTTGAATTTTCGAATTTTTGCCCAAAATGGAAAAACACAAACTGGCCTTAACCGTGCAAAATAGAGTTATTTCGTTGAAATTTTCGACCCATAGGGTATCTAAAAAATGTACTCTTGGCAATTTTCAAAAAAATTTCCTTTTCCCAAAAATGGCGGCCATTTTGAATTTTCAAATTTTTGCCAAAAATAGAAAAACAGGAATTTGCTTCTATCTTCTTAACCGTGCCAGATAGAGTGATTTCGTCAAAATTTTCAACCCAACCAATGCAAAAAGGCATGAAGCTGAAATAATTTACATCTACACTAACAAATATTTAAGCATCATTGATATATTTTACAAATGAAACAGGGTCTTGTAAGACTACTGTACAATTTGGGCAAAAGGTTCATGGGTGGACATTACACATGATAATGTGTGTTCTTCTATGCTATCCTGTTTCTATTCGCATCTACTATCAACAGGGCGGCCGATTTCTAGTTTTTTTATTTTTTGCAAAACACAAAAATGCTTATATCTTGAAAACCGTGCTAGATAGAGCAGACTGCGCTGACTTTGGTTGCCACAACAGTATAAGGCTAGAAACGAAGCATTTTCTTAATACTTTAGCACTCACCTTTATAGCCTTTTCGGGACGCTTTGTTTTTGCTATGCAAAAACATTATCTTTTTTTTTTGCGAGCGATCCTCTAGTTTATAATTGGTCCTAGAGGTTTGGAATGGTAAACCATAGGAAATCATGGGCTGGGAATGTATTTGTGTGGTTAGATTTGACCTTGGACCCCTTCTTCAAGGTCGAACGAGGATATTGCATTTGTAGTATTTCTTTAAATATGTTTTAACCTATTTTTTACACTTAAACAATTACCTTGTTATTTTCCTTCATAATACCATTTACAGGGCACAACTTTTTTATCCTTTTCTTCCGTCAGCTTCGGAATTTCTTTCGAACTTGCTGTTCAGTTACCATTTACTGTATTTCTGTACAGCCCTTTTCCTGATAATTATTCTGTCCTCTAATCACCTTCACAAATCAAAAACACTCAGTCAGCTGACACAGTGCCCATTCACGGGCACTCTCCTCTTGTTATTAATAAAAATACTTTCATAATCCCAACAAGGAGAGTCCCAGCCTCCTCCCCTCTACCATCTTCTGAGGGGTAGGGTCAAAATTTTTAAGAATGACAACTTACAGAGGATATATAACCTCCAGCAGGTGCCCGCTGGGGTTTATGTGTGTACTTTCAGTAGAAAAAAAAATGGCGAGACACATTCTCTGTGTCCTTGACCGAACGGTAGGTCACGTAAGCATTTGTTGGGATTATGTAAGTATTTTTATTAATAAAAATTCCAATTACAATAAAATTAACCAATTTGGTACAACACACTAAATTTCCTTCGGTATCTGCTAAAAAAAGAAACTTGACCCTTTTCGAAACATCAAGTGGTATTGTTCCCGGCCGTTTCGAAACCCTGGCTGTTTCGAAACGGCCAAATTATTTACTTGGCCGTTTTGAAACCTTCCTTGGTTTTGAAATGCCTGGCCAGTTCAAAACCTGGTTTCAAAATGGCCAAATCAATAACCTGGCCGTTTTGAATCCTCACCTGATTTCTAAATTTTTCTATAGCATGTGTTTGACATAGCTGCAGATGAAGAAAAGTGTGGATTTTCATACCCGTGGGTGTCTTGGCTTCCACTAATTATGTTTGCATTAAACATGCAAAAATCGTACATGACAGGTGAAACACCATATGAGCTTGTGTTTGGTCAGGCTCCAAGAGGCAACATATTCCCATGTGCCCGTACTGGTGTTGTGAAAGAAGAAAATATAGAAAATTCCATTGATGTCAGTGTCTCAGAGCTGTATCCCTGCTCCCAGGAATAAATTGGCAGGTACTGTTCCAAATATACCAGATGTCTCCAGTGAAATATCAGAGGTCGCTAGTGAGGTACCAGAGGTTGCCGTTGAGGTGCCCGACACCTTCATTGACTTGCCAGAGGACGCCAGTGAAGGGCCAGACGTGACAGACACAGGGGTACCATCCATTGAGTCAGAGGTCACCAGTGAGGTTGCCAGTGATGTACCTGAAGTGCCAGACACAGGAGTTCCAGTCATTGACACTAGTGAGGTACCAGAGGTCGCTAGTGAGGTGGCCAAGGCCTCTACTGACTTGCCAGAGGACGTTAAAGAAATGCCAGACACAGTCATTGAGGTCCTTGATGATGATATATACAAGTTTTTACAACTGTTACACTTAAAAACAACAGAACAAACCTGTCCACCAATGTCAAACTAGTGAGGTATCAAAATGACCAAGAGGAATAGTTGGCCGCTTCGAAACGGCCAAGCCATTTCTAAACCTTGCAAAGGTATCAAAACGGCCATGGCCGTTTCGAAATGACCAAAGGTTTTGAAATGGCAAGTAACAGTATCACTAGTGCAGATACGCACATGGATGTGGGTATGGATGTGATAAAGGACAGGTGTATTTTGCTAGTTAAAATGTTGGAAAAGGGCCTCATTTGCTTCGTAAATTAACAAATATATCAGTGTTTTGTTTTACATAATTAAGCGGCCCGTCAAGGGCGCTTATTTGTTTTCACGTAAATTCGACTGATCACCGCCATCGCCGGCGGATTATGGTCTCCCTTGAATAACTTCTTGGGCTTTCAAATTTTTCTTTCCTTCTTATCCTTCTATAAGAAACTTTTGGGGCGAGAAAAATTTTTGGGATACTTTGCAGAGACCTTAAGCTTTACTTAAGGTAACCTTAAGCATTTTTCAAAAACACGTCATCGCATTTCAGAAAAACCACATACATCTGTGCTATAAAATTTATCAGGTACATTCTAGACCTAGATCCGAAAGTCGGACAGGGTTTTCTGATCAATCGGACCATAGATGCCTGAATCGGAGGCGTTTCATTTTCGTAATTTTTTTTAAAAAAATGGGTACTTTGTCTGTGTCTCAAAAACGGTCAGGATTTCGGCGTTTTGTTGGAATAACTTATTCAGCTACTTTTTGATAATCTTTCACATGCCGAAGTTTTAGCCCTGTATCTGCAATCTTAAGGTCACCTTGATGTCAAAAACGGGGGTTTTAGCCCTCCAGTTCACTTAGTTTTTCACTTTTTTCAACCAAACTTGGCATATATATTAAGATTTACCAAAGGATTATCCTGACTTTATGCTGACCTGAACCTGTTAATATAATTGGAGCTATGCCCCCCCCCCCCCCCCCCAAAGTCATAAAATTGGCATAAAACCATCTGGCCCCTATACTTTTTCCATTCTTAAAGAATCTAATGTATATTGAGGTTGATCAAAAGAAGACTTACGACCTTATGATTTAAATATTAGTAATCTTATGGCCATCTTAAACCTAAAATGTAGGGGTTTTCAGTCCTAAGTTCAGTTCATGTTTAAATTTTTAAAATAAAACTTAGCACATTGATAAAGGTTGCCAGAAGGGACATTCTGATTTTATGGTCACCTAAAGTCCCAATATGAATGAAGTTATGCTCACCTTACAGTGAAAAAAAGTTTTCAGCCTTCAGCTATCTTATTGTTCAACTGACCTCAGCTAAACTTTGTGCACTTATAAAGGATGACAAAAGGGACAGTCTTCTTTTATGGTCACCTTAAAGTCCGAATATGAATGAAGTTATGGTTACCTTGCAGTGAAACTATGGAGTTTTTAACCGTATTGTTCAGATGACCTCAGTTAGATTTTGCACACTTATTGTATCCCCGGACGAAAGTCGATACTTAGGATTCAGTACGGTCAAGCCACCGCCGCAGAGATTTCCTTTTGGACGTGATAACTTAAAAAATATTTTAGTTAGACCTTTCAAATTTGGTATGTGGGTATATAGGGGCAATGTCACGAACGCTATTGTTTTGTGACCTTGACCTTCAATTTCAAGGTCACTAGGGGCCTCTTAAACGTCAGATTTTGGCCATTTTTCACATTTTGGCCCAGTTCTCATATACAGAAAGTTAGATCATCCTATGGCTGGTATATATAATACATATGTATGTCCTCTATAAGCATGCAGAAATTTGACTTTGAAGCTCTTCATTGAAGGTCATCCACAGGTCATCCAAAGTACCTGATCGAGGCCATTTTTGGCCTTTTTGGAAATATTTTCACATTTATTGCTGACTATATTGCATGGAAACTATTGAAAATGGCTTTGGAGGTTGAGTACATGATGGAGTACCAGTATCCAGACTGACTGGTTATTGGTTACAGAGAAAATCTGCTGATTCCACAGTTATGGACAGGAAGAAGGCAGTTGTTTGATATAAGCCTACCCCTGCTGAGATGTAGTCTAATTTGCCCAGTTCTGCCAGGTCCTATGAGTTTTCGCAGAACTGTGGAGCCAACAGGAACTGGTTACAGAGCATTGCTTCACCTATAGCCGGTTAGGCCCAGGTACTGGGCAAGTCCACAGGACTGGCTAACAGACCAGCAGTAGCCTTTTAAGGGTCCAAGTGGCTGTCTCAGATCAACCAGTTACTGCCCGAGGAATTGGTTACAGAGAAATTTTTATACCAGTCATTGGTCTCAGTGACATGACTGTCTCAACCTACCAGACCATTCAGCCTGCCTACTGTCAGGACCTCCTAGCTGGTCAAAAGTGACTATAGATAAAAAGACTTTCCCAACAAGATTTGTCCAACTACCTGTTATCCTTATCTTATCAGACCCCACACCAGCCAGTTACTGGTCATGGTGAGATGCCGAACTGATCCGGACTGGTCAGCCTACTGCCAGCAAGAGGTTCATCAAGTTTTTCTTACGGGTTCCAGTGAGATACAGTGATCCACCCTCCTAGACTGGCCACCCAGCTTGCATTTTACCCAGCCTGTGAGCAGTGTCAGCTGACACCAGGGGCCTGAGTTTCCAAACTCAGCCTTCCCCTCAAGATTATAACCCATTTGCCGGTTTTCACAACTCAAGCAATGGTAAATTTATCTGTTAGCCAGACCAGGGGTCACAGTTCTCATAAATGGCTATTAGTGTTTTCCACAGTGGGGTTGTGTGGGTTACTGACACCCATACAGAAGCAAGTCCACCTAGGTCGCCTCCACATGAGGCCGATACAGTGGCACTTGAAGAACAGATGAAGGGTACCAGACTCACTAGAAAAGGTGATCCCAGTTCACTCCACCCCATCTAAAATGGTGGTTGTAGGATGACAGTGTGCTTCAAGGTCAACCATTACACCTACTTAAATATGCTCTGCAAATCCTTACAGATGCATCAATAAGGGGGGAGTGCTCACTTGGGGGAACACACTGCAAGGGGAACCTGTTCCCATCCAGAAGCAAGTTACACATAAAGTATCTGGAACCAAGGCGGTCTTTTGGCCCTAAAGGAGTTCCAAGACCTCTGCTTGAACCTTATTGCTACCATAGCTACGGACAATACCATGGTGGTTGCCTATTTAAGGAGGGGGGGGGGGGGTACGTCTTGCCCTCTTTGTGCCCTACTATGGGGAATCCTAACCTGGTGCTCCATGAAAAAGGCTCGAGCCCGACACATTCACGCTTCAACCATGTCCTGTCCCGGGATACACTGCGTTGAGACGCAATGTGACTATGTCTAGTTAAAGATGACAATAGGGACATTCTTATTTTCTTTCAAGTTTTCACCTTGGAGTTCCAATACAAGTATAGCCATGGCCATCTTGAAGTTAAAATGAGGGTTTTCAGCCGCCAACTGACTTACGGTTCAATAACATCAGTTTAACTTGACTTGACACTTTGATTAAGCTTAAGGAAGATGTTTATGACCTTTTTACTTAAAATTCTTGTATTTCAGAGACTTGGGCCATCTTAACATAATAAGTATATAGTTCTTACTCCCAACTCATTTTTATGTCGTCACTCTGCGGCGTGGGCGTCCGCGTCCGCGTGAACAACTTCTCCTCCAAAACTACAAGGCCTAGAGACGTGCTGTTTTTTTTAAAAGATACCTTATCTATCGAGGATGAAAAATTGTTCAAGGCATGCAAATCTGTCTGTTCGTCTGTTTGCTAGAGACATTACAAGGGGGTACCCCCACCAAAAGTGTGAAAATTTCAACACTTAATCACAATTTTCTCTGTGACTATTGCAGGGATTTCTCTCATATCTTGCATATATGTACTAGGCCACAGGTAGATTCTCTTGTGTGAGTATGAGACCTGGATCTGTCTTACTTTTTTTTAAATAAAATTTTTTAATAATTTTTAATGCATTAAAATTCATGAAATCATGCACAAAATCATTTATAACTTGAAAAGTGTTGCATTTAGAGCATTTTGTTAAAATATGTTATTCAGCTACTTTTTTCATAGCTACAATATGGTGAGTAAGTTGGGTGCCTGTCTCAATAGCTAAGTGAGTAATAGCTACTTTTGGGCTTTTCAGTAACTTCCATCATGAGTAAAATCACTTGTAACTTAAAAACTATTGCATTTAGAGAATTTCGTATAAATATGTTATTCAGCTACTTTTGGGTCAGCTATAACATAGTAAAATTTTAGACCTGTAGCTCATGGCATAGCTGAGTAATAGCTACTTTTAGGTTATCACTGTTGAGTAAATCGCTTATAACTTGAAAACTATTGCATTTAGAGAATTTCGTATAAATATGTTATTCAGCTACTTTTGGGTCAGCTATAACATAGTAAAATTTCAGACCTGTAGCTCATGGCATAGCTGAGTAATAGCTACTTTTAGGTTATCACTGTTGAGTAAATCGCTTATAACTTGGAAACTATTGCATTTACAGTATTTTGTTTCAATATGTTATTCACCTATTTTGGGATCAGCTATAACATAGTGAAGTTTCAGATCTGTGGCTCATTGCATAGCTGAGTAATAGCTACTTTGAAGTTCTCACTATTGAGTAAATCACTTGTAACTTAAAACGTATTGCATTTAGAGAATTTCGTATAAATATGTTATTCAGCTACTTTTGGGCCAGCTATAACATAGTGAAATTTCAGATCTGTAGGTCATGGCATAGCTGAGTAATAGCTACTTTAAAGTTCTCACTATTGAGTAAATCAGTTGTAATTGGAAAACTATTGCATTTAGAGTATTTCGTATAAATATGTTATTCACCTAATTTTGGGTCAGCTATAACATAGTAAAATTTCATACCTGTAGCTCATGGCATAGCTGAGTAATAGCTACTTTTAGGTCATCACTATTGAGTAAATCAGTTGTAATTTGAAAACTATTGCATTTACAGTATTTTGCTTAAATATGTTGTTCACCTACTTTTGGGTCAGCTATAACATAGTAAAATTTCAGACCTGGAGCTCATTGCATAGCTGAGTAATAACTACTTTGAGGTTCTCACTATTGAGTAAATCAGTTGTAATTGCAAAACTATTGCATTTAGAGAATTTAGTATAAATATGTTATTCAGCTACTTTTGGGTCAGCTATAACATAGTAAAATTTCAGACCTGTAGCTCATGGCATAGCTGAGTAATAGCTACTTTTAGGTCATCACTATTGAGTAAATCAGTTGTAACTTGAAAACTATTGCATGTACAGTATTTTGCTTAAATATGTTGTTCACCTACTTTTGGGTCAGCTATAACATAGTAAAATTTCAGACCTGTAGCTCATTGCATAGCTGAGTAATAGCTACTTTGAGGTTATCACTGTTGAGTAAATCGCTTATAACTTGGAAATTATTGCATTTAGAGTATTTTGTTTCAATATGTTATTCACCTATTTTGGGGTCAGCTATAACATAGTGAAGTTCCAGACCTGTGACTCATGGCATAGCTGAGCAATAGCTATTTTGAGGTTTCTCACTATTGAGTAAATCAGTTGTAACTTGAAAACTATTGCATTTAGAGTATTTTGCTTAAATATGTTGTTCACCTACTTTTGGGTCAGCTATAACATAGTAAAATTTCAGACATGTAGCTCATGGCATAGCTGAGTAATAGCTACTTTTAGGTTATCACTGATGAGTAAATCACTTATAACTTGAAAACTATTGCATTTACAGAAATTTGTGTAAATACGTTATTCAGCTACTTTTGGGTCACTTATAACATAGTGAAATTACAGACCTGTAGCTCATTGCACAACTGAGCAATAGCTATTTTTAGGTACTGACTGTTGAGTAAATCAGTTGTAACTTGAAAACTATTGCATTTAGAGTATTTTGTTTCAATATGTTATTCACCTATTATGGGGTTAGCCATAACATAGTAAAATTTCAGACCTGTAGCTCATGGCATAGCTGAGTAATAGCTACTTTGAGGTTATCACTGTTGAGTAAATCATTTATAACTTGAAAACTATTGCATTAACAGAAATTTGTGTAAATACATTATTCAGCTACTTTTGGGTGAGCTATAACATAGTGAAATTACAGACCTGTAGCTCATGGCACAACTGAGCAATAGCTTTTTTCAGGTATTGACTGTTGAGTAAATCAGTTGTAACTTGAAAAATATTGCATTTGGAGTATTTTGTTAAAATATGTGGTTCACCTACTTTTGGGTCAGCTATAACATAGTGAAATTACAGACTTCTAGCTCATGGCATAGCTGAGCAATAGCTATTTTCAGGTTCTCACTATTGAGTAAATCAGTTGTAACTTGAAAACTATTGCATTTAGAGTATTTTGCTTAAATATGTTGTTCACCTACTTTTGGGTCAGCTATAATGTAGTAAAAATTCAGACATGTAGCTCATTGCATAGCTGAGTAATAGCTACTTTGAGGTTATCACTGTTGAGTAAATCACTTGTAACTTGAAAACTATTGCATTTAGAGTATTTTGTTTAAATATGTTATTCACATAATTTTTGGTCAGTTATATCATAGTGAAATTGCAGACCTCTGTGTCATGGCATAGCTAAGCAATAGCTACTTTCAGGTTCTCACTATTGAGTAAATCATTGTATCCACTGGATAGCCGCAGTGTGTAGAGAGATTTAACCATTACTGCTCTAATGAAAAAAATATTATAGCTAACCTTCTCAAGTTTGCAGAATATATTAATAACCATAAAATGTTGTCTGGGAATATTTTTGGCCTCAGTTTGAAAAACAAGATGACCGCCAGGGACGTTTATTCGACTTTAAAAAGGACTTTTGTTGGCCCTCTAGAGCAAAGGGTATTATAAGTAGAGATCTCAAATTCGCAGGATATGTTCCTCATTATAAAATCTTGACTAGGAATATTTTTGGGCTCATTTTGAAAAACAAGATGGCCGCCACTGGTGTTTCTTTGTCAGTCATGAAAAGAGCTTATATCTCCCTTATTATTGGTCCTAGAGGTTTGGGATGGTAAACCAACCTGTAGGAAATCATGGGCTGGGAATCTTTTGGTGTGGTCAGATTTGACCTTTGACCCCTCCTTCAAGGTCAACCGAGGATAGCCAAACTTAAAAGTGCTTATAACTCGCTTATTATTGGTCCTAGAGGTTTGGGATGGTAAACAGACATATAGGAAATCATGCCTATAACTCGCTTATTATTGGTTCTAGAAGTTTGGGATGGTAAATCAACCTATAGGAAATCATGGGCTGGGAATATTTTTGTGTGGTCAGATTTGACCTTGGACCCCTTCAAGGTCATACGAGGATACTGCATTTGCAGTATTTCTTTAAATATGTTTTAACCTACTCTTTACACTTAAACAGTTACCTTGTTACTTTCCTTCATAAAACCATTTGCAGGGCACAACTTTTTGGTCCTTTTCTTCTGTCAGGTTCAGAATTTCTTTGAACATGCTGTTCAGTTACCATTTACTGTACTTCTGTACAGCACTTTCCCTGATAATTATGCTTTCCTCTCATTATTACCTTCACAAATCAAAAACACTCAGTCAGCTGACACAGTGCCCGTTCACGGGCACTCTCCTCTTGTTTTAAGACTTTTTAAACCACACCTGGTACATGTATACTTCAAACAAAATTTCTGTTATCTGGCAAAGGTAACCTCCTAGCGTTTCTGAAGTTATTGCATCTTCAAAGAAAAAATTATGTATTTAGCATGCATTGATGTGGTTATTAACATATTGCAGCTGATCAGTGTTCATATAATATAAATTCCCAATTTTAGGTACATTAAAAAAAAATCCCACATTCTTCTGATTCCATTCTTGTGGAATTGTGTGGATATACTTTTTCCCTTTCGGGAGAAAAAAGCTTTAATTAATTCAGCTTGTGCTTTGCAGCAGGAGTTGTTGACCTACCTACTTATTCACAGAGACTATGTTAATTGGTCAAATGTATAGACTTGACTTCTTTCAGAAGATAAGATGACTGGGGAAAAAAACACTTTCTCCAAAACAGTTTTTCTTGTACAGTATTTTTTGTATCTCCAGCTAATTGAAAATGAATGACTTGCCTCTTTCTTCTCTTTCATCCAACTCTGTAGTTTCTTTTGTGTGATATCTATCTGGAGGCAGATTCATGGAAAGGCTCACTGGATCCTTATGCCCTGCAGTGAGTGCTATTGTCAGTATTGTGTATTACATAATGTGTCTGCACACTAAGTGAAAAGGTTGATAAGGTATATAAAGATTAAAGATCCATTCATTTCTTTTCATTAATGGATATGCTTACATTAAATCTTTTGGGGGGTAAACAATTCAAACAAGGACATTATAGGTTCATGGAAGTGTATCCTCATGGAAGTAATATTTTGTGGAAAAATGTCTTGTCTGTTTTGAGAGAATGGAAAAAGCCTTTTGTAAAAACCTCAGTGTTTCATGATATTCACATATAGAGTCATGTGTGAATGAAAAATGTTAACAGTAACATCTGACAACATGGCTTTGTGAATTGTTTTTACAGTGGAACAATAAAGGATTATCTTAAGCATATTTATCTTATAAAAATATCAAATAGCAATGAACTTTCAGAGGCATAAAGTGCCTCAAAAATATAAAACATATGAATGTCCCTATCTATAGCCAATTATAGTTTATTACAGTGTATCTTTATCATTATAAATCTAGGATTAAATATCTTCTGGAAAAAAATTACGACCCCAAATTTACAGTTACAGTTTCTCTTCAGGCAACCAATAGCAAAAATGATTCATAAAATATGCTATTTTATTACGCTACAATAGCTTACCATGTGGGACTTAATGCTGTTCTCGGGTGGCCACTGGCCACGGCCAACGTCTTAGAAAAAAAGACATTTCTTGTTAGCCGTAGCATCTAGTTGTCGTCACATGATAACTTCTGACCAATCGCCCTACTTTCTCGTTGGCCACGTTGAACTGGTAGCAGTTTGTAAATATACAGACATTTTCATTTATTTCTCAGCTTTTACTTATTGTTGGAGGCTCTTTTTTAGATATTTCTTTTATTATATAACATAGATCATTCTGTAAAATTTTTATTTTGACAGGATAAGTATATTTCTTGCTTTCGTGTGTTTTGAGTTTTCCTCGGTTCAGGCCCTTTACATTGTACATCTTTTATTGCGTTTAAAATGTCTCTCCACCAAACGAATAAAGACAAACCGAGAGCTCAGAAATGCCGCCATTTTTGCTTTAGTTTTGACCTACACAACTATTGCCCTACCTGTAGGGAGGCTGGCAAGGGTGATGACCCCTGTGTCACCTTCGAAACTCCCTGTGATATCTGTGCATCTTTTACAGATGAACAGATGAAGAAAATTCAGCACAGGAAACGCTATCTTAAAAAACAAAAGGCGGAAACTAGTTCTAAAGATAATGAACTTGATCTTTTGGGCGAAGGCGACGGGGATTCCTTCACTGGCTCAAATGCAGACCTCGAGAGTGCTGCTGACAATTTTTTCAACTCACCCCCCCCGTCCTCAGCCACTTGCCTTCAGTTCTTTATCTCTCAAAACACCAGCCAAGTCTGTTCCACCCACCCCAGGTACGGCTTTACAACAAAAAATTCAAACAAATCTTGAAAAATCCCTGGGAAATTCTTTAAATATTCATTTACAGCAACGAATGGTTTCCTTTCAGGCATCCATGTTGGAAGCTTTTCAGTCGCTCCGAGAGGAGTTGACTGCTAAAAAGCAAACAGAGGTGGATCAGACCTCGTTTCTTGCTTCCAAACCTGGTACATCCAGTAAAACTGCTGTAAATCTGGACTTACCCCCTCCGAGACCTAGTACTAACATTCAAACCGAGGCTATGGATGTGGACTACGGTCCAGCACTCCCTCCTCGTCTTGTACTTGACCAGCATGAACCCTCGGATCAATACGTTGCTCCATCTGAACTACCTCCGAAAGAGGTCTCGTACTCACACAAAAAGCAAAGCCACTCTCGTAGTAGGCAGGAAATTGATCCAGGGTCTGCCTCGGACCAACTAAATGAAGAATCCGATGAACCTCGGATCCCTTCTACCAAACCTAAAAAGCACTCTGATAAGAGTAAACACAAATCTAGGTCCAGATATGTGTCATCTTCTTCAGGG